>CM059269.1:28481311-29081311 GCA_030347295.1 Setipinna tenuifilis | reverse complement strand
TAAAAAGCGATTTTGATTGCCTGTATTTTGCACTCTTTGGAGTTCAAATTCTCTTAACCTGGAATTTGTGAAGGGATGGGGGGAGAAAAAGAGAGGGGAGTAGAGGAGATTGCCTATGAATGTGGGGTGTATTTGTTTTTCACAGAAATAACTGATTTGTCACATAAACTTAAGTCTTCCCCAGACCTCTGCTCTGCTCGTTCTTTAGCAGCCCGTTTCTGCTGTTTGCTCATGAATGGTGGATGAGGGCCAACATCAATTTTCTTATCCACTTCAACACCAGCTAGAGCCCTCTCCTCCTTGAGTATGAACATTCTCACGGACTGTGCTTTATCACAGCAGAAGAGCTGGGCGACCAGAACAAGGACTTAAAACACTCATCTAAAATTCATTCAGTTTGTTGACATTTGTGGTCAGTGTTGGTAAAAAACACTGTCCCATAAGTCTGGATCCATAGGGATTTCTAATATTTTTTTTATAACGTTCTAATGTTTATTATGTTTTTCAATGATGTGTATATGTGATGATAAGTAGTAAACTTTGGATACATTTTAGACTATTTTGTATTTGTATTGTTTTTCATGATAATATCAGACTTAGGCCGTGAATCCCAGTATACAGCAACCTATGATGGCATATATAAAGCACATAGCTGTAGAGGTGCAGTGATGCGTTGACTCATCACAGGCTCTCTATGTGAGTGAGTTTACCTGTTCTGAATCAGAAGAGGTCTCCAGGTGCTCTCGGCTGATGAAGGACGTGCCTGGCTGGTGGCAGTAGTCACACAGAATGTTCTCTGTGTTCGTTCCAGGCTGCTTACGGGCTGACACAACAGGGATCTGAAAGATTGGTATTCAACTCCCAATATTTATCACAGCTACTGTGAGATAAACAATGGTAGATCGTATTTTTTACAAGAAATATACAGACAAGAGATTCATTTGCCTTTCGTACTATACCTTATAACGAACTGGAGGTTGTTTTGACTCCGGTCTATAAGCTAGGAGAGAAGGAGGCCCTACATAAGGTATTTCATATAACTCATGCTCTTGCTTCTTTTCCTTGTCTTCAACATTCTATTAGTAGAAAGGAAGCAAAATGTTCTCAGTAACATGTGATGTGAACCCTACCATTCATATTTACTTATAATGTGTTTGCCATACCACTTCCAAATCTGGACCAGTGGCTAGTCCTCCAAGGTGAGCTGGGATATCTTCAACTGGTGTTTCAGGAAGTTCCTTAATAAGTATATGCACTGTGGAGGGATACAGGTTCATCAGTCAGTTTTAACTGTGTGTCTTATTACCTCGAGCTGAGCTTCAGTGCTGATGTTGCTAATACTAATATATAACCTGAGGAGCTGTCTTTCTGCTGTCTCTGTACCACCCAGTCCCAGTCTGTTTGAGTCACAGTGCTGGCTACGGTGATGACTCTGCCATCCACTGTCTGGACCTCCATTATCTCTGGTGAGTCAGAGCAGCTGTGGGATGGGGCTCTAAAGAGTTTGGAGATTAGTGTTGCTAGGGCCTGACAGAGGTTTAATGTATTACTTCATTTCATTTGTACAGTGAAAAAGAGAAGATATTTTTTAATATTTTCAGAGCTATGCAAATATTGTCTTACCCTGTTGTGTGTTGGTCAGGAGGTGGTGCCTTTGTTAATGTATTTGCTTTTTAAACTATGGAACACAAGATACATTCTTGTAGCCTATTTGTGTGAAAGCTGAGTTAATATAAATTGACAAGTACATTTGTGCAATTATTATGTCCATGACATATTAAAGCAAAACTTTCAGCTAACCATTTGCTTACTAAATAAAGGCAACAAGCTTTTACGTTGGCCTATTTTCAACTTTGGCTTTTGTATTTGCAGGACAGGACAAATAGCCTATTCAATGTCTGATAAGACAAATTTTGCAAGATTTTTGTCAGAATTGATTTTACCTGCTGTTTCACGCGGAGGCTCTCTTTTTGACATTCCCTCATAATCAGCATGTAGCTGAGCAGATGAACTTTGTCGCCTTCCCAGTATCGGAGACAGAGTGACGGAAAGCTCACTTTCTACCTCCGGATGCCCAAAAGGCTCGCTCATTTGGTCTGAAAGCCTTCTGAAAAGTAATTGCTTCGGGTTATGTCGTACACATTAAACATATTTAGACACCGGTTAACATATTTTCGCTACTGCTGTGGGTGTATACCTTTAGGACTGACCGGCTAGCTCACGTTTTGGCTGCGAAGTTTGGAGGACGTACATGGCAACAACCGATATTAACATTCATTATTACGTCTGGGTAATACAGAATTAGAACATGATACAGCAGGGCTAGAACACAGTGGTAAATGGAGGGATATTACATCCTTGTGATCTAACCAGCCCAAGTGTCTTTGTCTCTACGGAAGATAATAAACAGTAGAGCGTAATTTGGGGCAACACGTTTGAGGGCTGCTTTTTAAGAGAAAGCAACAAAGTCGTCTATTGAACTTTTTTGCATGGTGTGACAAAACTCAGCCTACATGCGACTGCCCTAGTCTAGTGAAAAATCCTAAATTTATTTGTCGCATTATTCTTTGGAGGTACGCTTTGGGATTAGCTAATATTTTTCCTGTCAGATTATGTATGTCAATAACTTGTTTGTGCACTGGAGAAATATGTAGACTGTTTACTTTGACCTGAGTGAGTTTGACATAGCTATAATCCAAGGTCATTGTAGTGCCCTGGGAAGCCAGGTCATTTAATTGACTGTTGAACTCCAGAATTACTTGCTTTTCCTTATGACAGTATTATACAAAATGAATCCTGGCATTTATTTAAAATAAGTTTTTGTTTGTTCCTTACTATCTATTCCCTTAAATTAAGAGGCCTATCGTCATCACCCTCAAATTTGCGTGCAATATCTGTGGTGTATCCACAAGCCCTTAACTTGCCCATTCCACCAAGACATACGCCAGACTAATAGGGAAGAACGTTTGACATACAGTATGCTGCCTGCCCTGTCGCAACTGTAGTGTATTAAAGCCAACAGGATGGGAGTAGAAGAGATGACAGGTTTATGACTCAGCAGCACCTTTCTTTCCCTATAAAAGTTTGACACCACCTCTGTGTGTAGAGTCAGATTTGCATCAACAACAAAGAATATGGTTGTGGGGGATTCAGACATGTAGGAGTGATTTTCAGTCTCACAACAGCCCTTTGGTGAGTAGGTTTTAGAAATTGTGTTGTTTTAACACCTAGTAGCCATTGACATTGTTTCCAGCATGCAGTCACTTAAAATGCTCTGTTCTTCTCCTCAGGTATTTGTCTCCAGATCATTTTGGAATCAATACAAGCATATAATGGAAGGTACATCAATTTTCATCTTTTTCCTGCTGGCCCAAATCATTTCAGCTGTGCCTGTAGATAAGAGCACATATCAAGAGACGTTCACCGACATCAATGAAACAATCTCACGGACGTATCAGAAAAAGGAGCAGAATAACACATTGAGCGCTTCAAACTTCACTCTGAAAGCCCCTGGGCAGCGTCACCACCCTTTTCCAATGTGCTCAGGGCCAACAAGGATCAAAGTAGCATTCAAGTACATCAACACGCTGGTGTCTTGTTTTGTTTTCATCACTGGAATGACAGGCAATCTGGCACTCCTCAGAATTATTTATGAGAACAAGGGCATGCGAAGTGGACCCAACATTTTAATAGCTAGCCTTGCACTGGGAGATCTTGTACATATTGTTATTGCCATCCCTGTGAATACATATAAGGTGAGTACATTGTATGTTAAATAATTTGTAATAATGTCATTGTTAAATCACCTGTTATTTGTCATTTCACCCCTGGTCAGAGTCCATTTATAATATATCCCTAACATAGATGCCGATTTCGCTTGACATTGTAGTGGAGGGAGCTAACAGTATTCTTTCCTCTGCTTTAAGCTTCTGGCTGAGGATTGGCCCTTTGGGGAAGGAATTTGTAAACTACTACCTTTCATTCAAAAAACATCTGTTGGAATTACCGTCTTGAGTCTTTGTGCACTGAGCATAGACAGGTATGAAATATTAGTTTTCTTCAGACAACTCCCTGTTTAAGAATATGCCATTAGTCAAATACAAACTGAAACATGCTTCATATTTCTCTGACAAGTTGCCTACTTGATGTGTGCTTAATCACCACAGTCATTATTAAGCTCCAAGACAAGTATTATTAATCTCTGTTTTAAAAAAAACTACTCATTGATTTGCATTTTTTCTCTTAGGTACCGTGTTGTGGCCTCTAGAAACCATATCAGAGGACTTGGTGTTCCGAAGTGGACAGCAGTTAAACTTGCTTTAATATGGATTGTATCTATTCTCCTTGCTGTGCCTGAAGCAGTTGGCTTTAACATGATGGCTATGGACTATAAAGGAAAGCATCTTAGGATATGTCTCCTTCATCCAGTACAGCGGTCGCCATTCATGCAGGTATTGTGCTATTCACAGAATTCATGCAGCCATTAACCACACTAATTATGTCAACAGTATTTTCCCATTTGAACTGTCTGTCCTTTCTGCTTATTTAAGTGAAATGAGTTTCATTATACAGTGGTTTTATGCTGTTGCTGTGCTTTCCTGTCTGTCAGAGTATTAAACTTTACAGTGTGTGATTTTATGACTTGGCTTGTTTTCAGAAACTATCCTGACAACATTGCCTTTTTTAAACTGCTCAAACACACCCAGGAGAGGAAAAAAAATTATAGCCGTGAACAAAGTCGATATAGGACTGTTGCCATGATATAAATTTGAGCAGAGTGCAATTGCTGGAAGCCCACTGCAACCCTGTCCCAATTTCAGAGTGTCTGTGTCAAGAGTTCTACTGAGTGCGCTCATCGTCCACAGTTTCCACAAAGTCAATTATACACTGGGCGCATCTGTGAAATGTTTTCCTCTTCTTTTCAGTTTTATAAGACAGCCAAGGACTGGTGGCTCTTTGGAATCTATTTTTGTATGCCGCTGGCTTGCACTGCAATGTTTTATACTCTCATGACCTGTGAGATGTTGAAGAGAAGTAGGACACAGATTGGTTTTAATGACCATATCAAACAGGTAGGTAAGGTGCTTTTTTACTCTACCTGGAGATGCCCAGTTTCCAACTGTAGGAGGCCACATGATGCATTTCAAACACTCTGTGCTGTCTCATTTTTACAGAGAAGGGAGGTGGCCAAGACTGTGTTCAGTTTGGTGCTGGTGTTTGCCATTTGTTGGTTACCATTACACCTCAGCAGGATTTTGAAATTAACTATTTATAATGAAAAAGATCCTCATAGGTGTGATTTATTAAGGTAAGAAAGCATGTATATAGATATGTTTTTCTCAACAAATAATACTCTGGCATGCATATAATTTTTATCCCCCATACCCTTTCTACCAGTGCCTTCCTTGTGCTGGATTACATTGGCATCAACATGGCCTCTGCAAATTCTTGCATGAACCCAATTGCTTTGTATGCAGTGAGCAAGAGATTCAAGGCACATTTCAAGGTAACTCCAAATGTGTTTATAATCTTTGTGCTTTGATGTGCTCATGTTAGTTATTACTGTCCAAGCTATGCAACGCTCTTTGGAGAGAGGGAGAGAGAGAAAGAGACAGAGAGGGGGGGGTGATATTATAGAATGCTGTTTGATCCTCAGCCAGATCCTATTCTGCCTTATTGACCTTGAAGAACTATACACTCACACATGTTGTCTCCTTAGAGATGACAATATTCAGGTGTAAACCGGCTTACAAAACAGAACAGCTCCTTTTCAGTAGGAGCATGTGGTGAAAGATGACAAAAGCTTTATTAATTCAGGCTTTCACTCAAGTGTAGGACATTGTTGCAAATGCACTGTTTTAGGCAATCCATGGGAACAAAGACTTCATAACCTTGTCTTTCTACAGGCTTGTCTAGCTTGTTGCTACACATCACCTCAGACAGCGGCACCAGATGAGAACCAGACCTTGGAGAAGACGAAGGTCAATGGACAAGCCCCAGAGCAAAGCAAGTCCTGACACATAAAAGATGTCACTACCTCATTTGAACATGTTACTGTCGCTACAGTTCAGTGTTTTTTCTATTGTTTCTGGTTTTTTTTTTTACACATTTTGCATTTGAATGTAAATACAAATTATGCGGAGGTTTTTATTTGTATTTTGACAGATTTGTTAACTATTTATGCCATGTTCAGATTGATTTTGTGTGTTGACTTTGAAAATTGTGATGTGGCACTGTTTATGAAGTATATAAAGCGTACATAATCAGAACATGACAGCTGCATGAAGGTTTCATGAGGAATGATGTTTGATGCAGATGCTTTCATGTTGCATGAATGTGTTGCTTCTCAGTAAGACTCTGTGCACTCAAAATGACTTCTATTTCATGTGTAACTGTTATATCATTTGATGTACTTAAGTGATGTATAGAAATAAAAATCTTACATAAAAGTGAGGATCTAACAAAGACTAAGGTGATATGGTTTTCATGTATTTTTTAGCCATTTATTTATTAAGTGTTTTGTTCATTTGTTCAAACAAAGAAAAACACAACTTCAAGGCACATACAAATTATTATGACAATTCTATTGAACACATCACAACGCAAATACTGTATGTAGGCTACCACATGTGCATGATAAAGCAGACAAATATAGCCAGATTTGATTTCTGACTGAAATTAAATTAAATATAAGAATACTCCTTCACTGATGTTGTTAAGCTCCATGGTGTGTTTCTCCTTCTGTAACATTGCTCTTAACAAGCAGTGGAGCTGTTGAAATGTTAACGCCCCCTCAACCAGAGATACCCTAATGTACACAGCTTTGAAATACAAGTCTGAGCCTATGTAGTAATGTTTGATGATTATCCTAAATATTGATTAGACTGGTCCTTGAGAACAGCAGGAAGAAAAATAAATGCTTGTTGCTGATTTTTAAAAATACTGATTGCTGAAGTAAGTCAGAATTTTTACTGGCTTTTTGGAATCTACTGAGTCTATCTTGACATGCTAATCACAACATGACAGCGTTGACATTTTAAGACTTACAAATAAATAAATAAATTATAGCCTATATATATACATATCTCAAAAATGCACTGATCCACTTTAGCAAGTTCTCAATGCAGGTATGCTATGTCAATTACCCATGGTCTTTAAACAGACATTCTTGTTAGAGAGGATGTTGCTGTTTACGTCATGACTTTGGGGAAAGTGATTGCTAAAATATGAAATGTATTATTATAGAATGATTGTACATGTTTAGATTATCCATCCTCATATCTAGTTCACGTGAAAATTTGTCAGAGGGGTCTGGGATCTGACTGACCTGTGTTATTGTCATGTGGCAACTACCGGTATTTAAACTGTTTGAGACAGGACAGTTTCAAAATGGTTTCAGAAAGGCTGTGGGATTTTGCCATACATTTCATCATCTTACTGTAAACAGGTCAGTGTGTATGTCTAAAGTTTTAAATGATCAAAACTGAACCACTTAACCTATAAACTTGATTTAAACTTTGTCCTGAAGGTCTGGATTCTATTGGCAGCTATGAGACTTGAAAGTTTAGAAATTAGGCAGCAAATATTGTGGCAGTTACACCTGGACCAACTGCCATTTTTAAAATTTGGAATGTTAAGAATAGAACTTTCAAGTGTTGTCATAATACCCACCCATGACCTGCATAATGTTCTGCCATGGGAGTCTATTGCAGCCTATAGTTCCAATTGGTAAAAACTTTTAAAATTTGGCATACAATATATTTGCTCCGATGATCACTACACTTGGCACATTCAAGCACATTTTTAGCATTTTTTGTGGAAATGCAGTTTACTAACCTATTTTGGGCTGTAATCAACAGCACTTTTCAGCACTTCAAGTTCAATGGCGTGTGTGTGTGTGTGTGTGTGTGTGTGTGTGTGTGTGTATGTGTGTGTGTTAGGGTGACCTGCTTACTCTCTACTTTCAATTCAACAAGTGATGATGATGAGTCGTCATAGACAGGGTGAATCCTCCAGACGTGTCATCAGTGACAGGTGTGAAGAAAGTAACAACAGTCTAATGGCAGAGCTTCAAGTGCCATCGGCTGTCGTCAGCTGAACATCTGGTCTTGGCATGAACCACACAGCCGCTTGATAGTCTTACCTCAGGCACTGACTTGATCTCAAACTTTACGTCATGCGCTACTTACAAATGTATATTATAGACCTACGCGTGGGTGACTCTGTCTGAATCACACACACATGCTACCAGATTGCTCGGCTCTGAATTCAACATCTGAGAGGGCCTGTGGTGTTATTCAAGCAAACACAACTATTCATCATATCAAACAGATTCACCAGGTGTGGGGAAGATTGCTAGCAGGATGGCAGTCACAAAACCTGAGTTCAAACAGAAAGCTTCTTGTTTCCCTGAAAAAGAAAAAAAAATGTGTTTTTTTACACTGAATGTCAGAACTGTGCAAATGAGAGAAAATGATTAGGACATAGCCCGCTTTTCCCCAGCGTGGAGACGAGAAGGGAGAGAGAGAGAGAGAGTGCTCACTTTATCTTTGTGCACCAAGCAGTCAACACGACAAAGGGAAATGTATAAAATTGGAAGACGTCAGTGGATTCCTCTTCAGCGCTGAATGACTGATTGATGACGGCCTATTTATAATGCATTGTTACATGTGTTGTGCATTGGGACACTTTATGGAAGACTTGAGAGTGGGAAAAGCAGGAGAACTGGGATGACAGAATGAGGTCAGGAGGAGGCGGGGGGTGGGGGGTGGTTGGGGTGTAGTAGTGTATGTGTGGGGGTGGGGGGGGAATAGTTGAACACCTGATAGGCCTGTCACAGGACAAGGCCCTGCATAGATTGGAAGGTTTCAAAATCTCTGTGTTTTGTCTGAGCATGTTTGTACAGCAGCTCTGATCAATCTGTCCAACTTGTTGTTACACTGAAACTGATGTGTAGCTGATTGGCCTTGCTGAGTTATAATCTTCAGTGATGTGGTTTATTTGTGTCCTGACAGGAAACAGGATCCTCAGAAGTGCAAGTTGTATCTAAATAGATGAAAATGAAGAATATTGTATCATATATATATATATATATATATATATATATATATATATATATATATATATATATATATACGTATATATATAGGAGTATATCTAAAGGACTCATTTGTGCCTTCCTCTGTGTGCCCATTATGTCTTTTACTAATCTTGTGATTAACTTATCCACCAAGTGACCTGCAGGTGATGCATCATGCCGCATGAGTGCAGATAAACCATACTTGATGTCTGAGATCTGTCTATAAATACACCTGTGAATGTCAGACATTTTTACATTTTCAAACTGCCCACATATGAAAGCCCATCTGGGTCACACCTCTATATGTTTTTTAATAACCTACACTATTGCATCTGTGTATAAAATGGCCATGGATTGTGTATACATATTGGTGTTTTTACTTTTTGCCTCCTGTTTTGTAAAATGTTATAGCCATTTCACACCAGTGGAAAATGTTTCGATACAAATTATATTAACCCTATTGATGGCAGGGTATGACACTCATGTACGGTTGACAGACAAAATGTGTTCTTTGGATTTGTCTGTTCTAGGCTGAACTCTGGTGCATGACTGGGAATAATTTCTGCTTTAAGTTGAGCTGAAGGGCATGAATCAGCCACTGAAACCTCCTTGTCCTCAATCTACCAGAGGTGATTGGTCTTGGGATCATGTCTGGGCTGAGATTTAATCAGATTATTTTGTTATAAAAATGCCTTTGAGGTCATTAAGATTTTGGCAGCAAACTTGTCACTGAATGTTAACCTCAACCTTAAACTGAGGACAAAAATGATAGGTCTGCCAACTGGCTGTGTTTATTTCTTTCTATGTTGAAACTAGCATTTGGTATCATTCTTTTTCTTCCCCAAAGCAATGACTGCATTTCCCAAGAATTGTCACGTGTCTTTTCTCATGTGGGAAACAGCAATCCCAATTGCTTAAAAAAAGCTTCTCTCAAGTAAACATAGTCTCAGCTAACAAATGGTGCGATATTCATGTCAACTTTAAACAAGAGTAGAGAGAGAAGGAAAGAGAGAGAGAGACAGAGAGAGAGAGAGCGAGAGAGAGAGAGAGAGAGAGAGAGAGAGCCTGACACTTGCCTCAAAGTAATCTCTGAGCAGATAAGACCTAGATATCACGTCCCCCGGTACCAATGAGACTCCCCTGCCTCTGCTTTTAATTAAACAGTGTGAAATTAATTAACTAGCAGGGTAGCAGGTAAGGAGATTTCTCAATGGGAACACACAGACAGTGAGTGGCACAGACGAGCCTTACACTCTCTTTGTGTACAGTGACGGTGCTGGGCTACTGTATGTGGTCTATTTTGGACATGGTATTGCATGTGCTGTGCATAGACAGACTTGGGGGCAAAAAAGGGGATACAGACACAAAGAGTTGTCAAAATAACAGCCCCCGAAATCAAAGTATGAACCTGTGTTTGATCCATTCTATAAATTAATTAGAATTTTCAGCTCTTTATAATAAATTGGTGCAAATTAGATGGAAATGAGATAAAATATTCATTTAGTTATCTGGGGAATCTGCCCAGCGGGCTTTTTAGACTTCAGTCTGGCTCAAAATGCTGTCCATATGGCAATTATGTACAGTAGTATTGCAGGAGTGTTGGTCTGATGCCTACTGGCGAAGAGAAGAGTCTGCCCGTGACAAACTGCTGCTAGGATTTGATGTGAGGCGAGGGGGATAATGAGGCTGTTGTAAGCCGTAAGTATAGAGCCTGCCCTGGGGTTGGCACATCTAAGCACCATAGCTGTCATTGTTGCGCATGCAGCCTCCGATTAAAAACACATTTATGTTCCTCCTTATAAACTTAAGACAGTGCTTCCAGTAGCAGTGTGGACAGTTCTATCTTAAGGCCCTAAACCCTTCTGTCGGCCCAGATGAAAAGATGAATAATACCATTGCATATACTGCATGGCCATTGATTATATGATTTTTTATATTGCATTTCCTCAATCCTTTTCACAAGCTGGTAAAGAACACCCAGGAATATATCCCTGATAGGATCTGGAAAAGTTATCCACTTAATTGAACCACTGGACTGTAAATTATCAGATTCATATTCATTCATTATGAAACAACTTCATATATTTCAAATGGTTTTCACTCTGCATTGTGAGCATAGTTTTAAAGGTGCTTTGAGAATGGTGATCTTTGCTACCAAACACGGGCATGGAATACTTTGATTAGCAAAAGCTGAAGAAGGAAGTATTCTGAGCTTCTTGGATCAACGGTCTAGTGTGCTGGTTATTACACCTAGGATGTGGGAAGTCAGGCGTTTCACACACCAGCCAAATTCCAATGGAAATGGTGGTGAAAGAAGAATGTAATGAGTCAAAGGCATTTAATAGAGTCAATAGATGGCACACAAATCTGAATGGCTGGCATGGCATTAGGGAGAGACTTCAGTGTGAGGTGAGCGATTGACTTCTCTCCAATGATGAAACCGGGCAGGGGCCAGCATTTCCATGCAGAATCAGTGGAGACTGAATTAATGGGCATTTGGAGGTTGCATACTAAACAAGCAGGTGGGCTGGGTGCCACCCGTGCCTGAGGCAGTGCGGCTCTGAAGGAACTCAAGAACAGCGGGGGTGTGTCGGAAACGGCCAGGCCAGCCTGCTAGTGGCCACTCAACCATGGGATTAAAACACATTAAACCCATGTACCCAAAACCATACTGTTTGTGGCAATATTAAGGATCTACAGGCAGAGGCGGCTGGGTTAATATTACCATGGCAGTTAGTGTTATGAGGTTTTTTTTCTTCACCCCCTCTCTCCAAAGGCCAGCAACAATGAATGTATCTTTGTGCTCTCATGCAGAAAAACATAATGAGGGATTTTAAAAGGTTTTCTGTGTACTGGTTTGGATTCCAAACTAACCATCTCTCTTGTTTATTCCCCCCAGTGCGTGAATGGAGTGCAAAACATGCGATCAAATGCAGGCAGCTCATGCAAGAGCGGCTCACACTAGCAATGAACAGGAAGTGAGAAGAGGTCGTGTCTGGCACAGCCACTGCACACTTTGAATATGCTCATAAGCATCACTAACTTGCCACTATGGAGCCCAGATAACGATCGCAACAGACATTTTTAGCTCCGTCGAAATAGAATAAAATGGTGCTAAAAAAGAATGCAAGATAGAGCTTTGTTTTCAAATTTAAAGCTCAATTGTCAATGGAATGCAAATCAGTGCTAATTATTGTTCTTTCGTTTTCTGTATACACGATTCACTCAGGACACAAGCAACCCCACTGCACACCAAATATATTTGTAGGGAGACAAATTGGTGCTTTACATAAAGGATGGGGCTTTTCTGTGCCTAAGGCCCACTCTGACTGCCCCTTCAAACCTTTTTGGAAGGTTTTGTTGCCATGGGGACAAAAGCCTCCTCAGAGTGGCACCTGAGTGGAAAACCCTGAACATGTGGCATGTGGAGTAGATGCCATAGCTAAGTAGCTGAGAGCCTTACAGACGGAAAGGACATCGAGAGGTATGGAGAGATTATGAAGTGCATGCCCATCAAATAGTCCTCGGCTCTTTGCAGTGATCATTCATTTTAGTTATGGACAAAGACATATTCCCAAGGATATGTTGCCAAGGAGACAGTGTGCTGTAGAAAGCCTCTTCATGCCGCCCCCCAGCCCCCACCCTGTTCCCCCTTTTTTTCTAATTACAAATGTAGCCATTATGGGAAAGTCTGCCCATTGAGTTACCTTATGATTGATGCAATTC
Source organism: Setipinna tenuifilis (assembly GCA_030347295.1). Taxonomy (NCBI): domain Eukaryota; kingdom Metazoa; phylum Chordata; class Actinopteri; order Clupeiformes; family Engraulidae; genus Setipinna; species Setipinna tenuifilis. The sequence goes on along the minus strand of CM059269.1, from coordinate 29,068,506 downwards.
ATTTAGCAGCTCTCAGCTAAAATACAAAGCAAGACACAGTTTCTGAATTCAGTGATAAGGTGTACTGCCCGGTTTGATTTAGAGATGGCAGCACCTAAGAAAGAAAGAAAGAAAGAAAGAAAGAAAGAAAGAAAGAAAGAAAGAAAGAAAGAAAGAAAGAAAGAAAGAAAGAAAGAAAGGAAGAAACTGTTGCCTTGGCTGAGACACAGTCACTTTGTGCTGTCTTCAGGAGTATTGTTTTATGTTTTATAGTTCCTATTTCATTTTATAGCTCAGTGCAAGGTTTTTCTGGTGGAAATGGAGCAAATGAAAAGCTACACTGCATCAGGTCCTAAATGACTCCATTCCTGGAAATGGCTGTGAATTCTACAAGGGCTTAGGTTCCCATTTTTTTTAATTAATGGACCTCTTCCTGGGTTTCTGGGAAAATAAATACACAAAGCACAAAAACAAAGAAACATAGATAGGCCTTTTGTACACTGTGACTTGTGATTGTTTGAAGTATCCCCTGAAAAACAGACAAAGCCTACACAATGAATAAATACAACTTCTTTTTCTGACAGGAATGCTGCCACAGCAGCAGTAAACCCCCACCACCTCACCTCCTCCTTGTTTTGATGGTCGGCGATGAAAGCACAGGTGGATGCTAGGAAAACAGAGAAACTTCCCCCGGCTCTGGCCGCTGCTGCTGAGCCCAACGTCTGCAGGCTCCCATTAGCACAGGAGTGGTGGTTTGCTGTCTGGCTGCTGGGCACAGCAGGTCAGTGCTCACAAAGCTCTGTTTGTTCCTGGGCCTGCAGGGCTCCCTGGGCGAGCCCGGCTCCAGAAGGGAGACAAACAAGAAAGAGCTTCAGCCTCTGACGCCCGAGTTGCTCCCTCAACATATTTGTCTCTTACCCACAACAGGGTGCCTTTTGCCAGCACTTCCTTTTCACTGAACTGAGCTGGAGTATCAACAAACTTCTGTTGTTCTAAGTGAAGGGGCTTAAATGGCATTTTTTTGTTTTTTGTGTTGTTGTTGCTTTTTTCTAGCTTTGTTAGATTCCTCTGCCCTGCCCTTTTCTTTTTGTGTCTCTCTTGTGACACAGAATGGCTTCTGTGGTTGTAGAAATCACAAATGAGGTTGTTGTTTTTTTGTTCTTTATAAAATTACAGCACTTGCCCCTTTGCATAGATAACCACTTGCTTGTCTTGTGAGCTAAATACATTTTAATCCCAGATGACCTATGCCAAACTAATGGACAAGCTTGGCCAGCTGTTTTTTTTTACCCTCAGCAGATTAATAAGAGTGTGGCCTCCCTGTGCTCTGTGGCTGTCAGGTCAGAGATTCAATACAGCGCCCCAATCTGCAGTCCAAGTATAACTCCATTATGGAGGGGACTTATAAACGTGGGCTGTGTGACACACAGCGGGTTGATTTAGTTTAATGACCATGACAGTGACAGTGCACTGATGGAAATTGGACTCCCCCCGCAAATTTACATCACTTCAGGGTACTTGGGGCTCTTTTAGTGGCTGCTCTACGGAGCACGAGCCATCAGGAGGTCCTGGATATGTCATGCTTGTCACCTCCCTTTAAGTGCATCTGCAGACGTGGGAGGGGGATTAATATTATATAGCCTACGGAAGCACACACTGTCTTATCAGCGCTGTGTCTGCGATAAGCACCTCAGCCCGGTGAAAACCAAAGTCTCTCCCTGCAAAGAGACAATAATCTTTTTTTCCCCCTCATCTTTCCTCACAAAGCAGCATGCATTTAATGTGTATAAATAGTTTCTTAGTGTTACAGGAAGTGATATTTTAAATCTGTATCAAAATCTTGTCTATAGTAAAATTATCGCAAAGAGATGCATTTGCTCTGGTGCTTTTGTCCTTTCATATTATGTTAAAATTTGAATATTTTTTGTTAAAGAAGATACTGTGTAATCACACTGTTCCATGGAGCCCCATGCGTTCTTCTCCATAGAAACCCCACGCAAACATTAGCAGACATTATCTTGCCCAAGGCTTTATGACTTTTTCAATTTCACTGTGTCCATTCTGAGATGTCAAAGTCAGTCAGCTTTTGCCCTTGCTTTATTGTAGGTCTTAGAAATTTAAATGACACTAAAACAGTTCCAAAGTAAAGCCTCTTTCTCAGAATATCATCATTTAACATAATTTGCATGATCTGGCGCACTGTACAGTTTCAAATGCACTTTAGCAGTCATGGGCAACCTGGCTTCAGAAGCTACATTCCAGTAACACACATTTGTTCCAGTGATTCACCAAAACAGCTGGTACTAATTAGTACAATTCTTCAGCCAAAAATAGAAGGCAATTATTAAAATCACCTGTATTAAGTGCGCAGCTAGAACCAGGATATTTAAAAGATGCGATGCTGAATTTCAGCTTCTAAATCTAGGTTGCCCATCACTGCACTTTAGACAGTTTGCAGAGCCAGCTGCTTCTGTTTGTTTGATAATGTGTGACCTAAAATCTGGGTTCCCAGTGAAAGTGACAAGCTAAAGTGTGAGAGTGAGCACAGGTTGCATGAGAGGAATGGAATAGTTGGAAATGTGTTAAAATTATTTAGGTGTTTCACCTTAGAGATGTCATTTTTTATTGAAATGTTGCCACTTGGTAGTCTTGCCACTCACCTCGCATTAGTCCACATCAATGGAGATGTCAAAGCACAAAGAAATGACTGCCATCCGCCTAGCACATTCTCTGCTCTGGTGAGAGTGAGGGATGTGCTTGAAAAAAAATAAAAACACATCAGAGAGTGTTAGAATCACTTAGCCAAAGTCAGCAGTGTGATTAGCACAACACCGCTAATCAAATCAGACTGCAGAAGGTAATGACACACACCACAGTTGCCAAAGGCCAGAGACCGGCTGCCTCAGATTCACTAAATCAAACCAATAATGTGCTTTCACATGCAACATCACAGTCATCTGCCTTTGACTCCACGCTGTGAGGAGAGCGTCAGCCTTTGACTTTAATCAGAGGGACACAGCACATTGAAGCAACTATATTTGATTAATGGTGAGTTGGGAAAAAAAATAATTGCCAGAAGATAGCTTGTGTCTTTACAAGGTTTATTATTAGGTCACAGACAACAAATGTAGTTTTACCGTTGTGCCTTTTCATTTGTGACATATACAGGTTTACAAGTATCAAACATATTGTAATGTAGACATAAACTGCCTCACCAAAAGCATGATGTTTCTGCAGTTCCACAGTGTTGGCGATGGATAGCAGGGATAGTTGTATACAACCAAACACAAATGAACAAAGGTAAATAGCACCATTAAAACACTCTCTGTCTTCAAACAGCTAAACTGTGTATCTTTGTTTAAGCTGAGAAATTGAGGTGACAATAATGGGCAACCTTGTTTTAGAAGGTATAATCCAGAACCACATTTTCATTCCAACCATTCACCTGATCTGATTCTAATTAGCACAACTTTTCTAGTAGCGATGTTATTATTAAATCACCTTTATTACTAAAATTAATCACACAGGTGGAACCAGGTGGTCTGGAATATGTGGTACTGAATTGTAGCTTCTGACGGCAGGTTGCTTATCATTGGTGACTAGTGACTGGTCACTTTAGACAATACCCATTATGCGAGCGACCCACCAACGGCAGGGCAAGATGACTCTGCAGGCCACCCGGCAGCCGTGGTAGTTGTAGGGCCAGGGCCAGTACCCGCCCAGTGGCTCGCATATCCTCTCACAGTGGGTGTGACTGCGATGACACTCAGTGCAGCAGATGCCGTTATGGTCCAGCATGGGGTCGAAGACCATTGAGCCTGTCTCTCCCTCCTGACCACGTTGCTGTGTTAACAGGTGAACATAATTTGCAAATTGAACAAATCCATCTGCACCTTTCTAAAATCTTTTGGCAGGTTGGTCAGTTGTCAAATTTCTAATGACTATAACACAATTACATAAAAACATTACACAAAAACAGTTCTTGACCACTGATGTGACACATTAGCCTTTAGATCATACTACACAATTCTTGTTTATGAGGTCTTAACAAAATTTGACAACCCTAATTCAAGAAGTTGTCTGTCACTTCATTTAAAGCTTCTCCATCCAACACTTATCAGTGAATTTCTTTCAAGGAATCCAGTTGGACAGGGGGCAGATAAGGTAACAGTCCAACATTTCTTTGCCTAATATGTTATTTATGGACTGGAAAAAAAGAAAGTTGTGTGAGCACTGACATGATAGATGATCTTGTGAGGGCAGTGCTACTCACGTGGTAGGGGTTTTCCGGGTTAAAGGCAGATGCGGAACCCTCCCTACCCTCCTCCTCACCCCTTCCAGAGGTCACGTTCTGAGCTGAGGCGTGGGTGTCTTGGGCCGCATCCTGGAAGATCTCTGTGTCATACTGACGCTTTGTGCGCTCAACATCCCTTCTTCCCCTGCTTCCCTCTTTGGAATCTACCAGATGAACAGAACTGACATCTCACTGAGAATATTTGTATGAAAAATACATATGCCATGCCAACCACAAATTAACAGTGGCATTGAGGATTTGCACCCCAGTGAGGTCAGTAAATACACCACCATTGAGTCCAATAAATACAACATACTTACAATCTAATTTGAAGGCAGTATAGATAGCCTTGACACTATGCTCCTGTTTTGGGCAAACTCCAAGACCATTCATTTGAGAATTACAACATGGCTTAAATGGACATTTACATTACAGTCATTATTTAACATCCTAAAAAGATTAATTAAGCATATGTTTGGGAATGCATTTATGACTGAAACCAGTAGTATTTGGTGTAACCGGCCTAAAACTTTGTAGTGAAGAGTGGTGAAGTAAGGTTTTTAAAAGGCTGAAATCTTGTCTGAGGTTGATTTGTTAGCATAATTAAATGAAATGTTTGATCTACCAAAGTAAGATACCAGAAAGGTCTTTAACACATATGAAACACTATGCACAGGCCACAATCCTACAAAGTGATGAGAACATACCGTCCAGGTAGGTGGGGCGTAACCAAAAGATGGGCAGATGCCCACAGAGGTTAAGGATTCTGCTGGTCAGAAAGCTGCTGTCCTTGAGTGGCTCCTCTGAGGCGACCCAAATCAGAGACTTGTCATCAAACTTTGCAGGCATGATCTCATCTTCCTAGGAGGACAATAGTCACCTTAGTGCAACAAAGCTGTAATGTTTACAATGTTCCATCACAGTCATATGAGTACTGTGTACAATAGAGTACATCAGTGTATAGGGTTCTGTAGATGAGAGCTATGTTAACCTTTATCATCATCATCATCATCATCATCATCATCTTTATTTCCAACTCTTCAATATACATCTATGTATATCAAATTATAACACTGTCCTCTTAAAGGGTGTCTTTAGGACATCTGAACTTAAATACTAGCATTGGTCTTTGCGTGCTGTCTGTAGCCAAACAATGAAAAATGGTACACTTATGTCTATTCATTTTTTCACCAATGAAAATTGGAAGTGGACTTTTTTGGACATTTAGAGATGCAGAGGTCAGTTTAACTAGCGTTTAACCAAACAGGCATAGTGATATCTTCACAAGGCTCCTGTCCGTGTTGCATGGATCTTACAAAGAGATGAACAGTCTCTTCAGTGGCACAGAAATGCCATCTAAGTCATAGCTGCCTGGCAAGCCCTCTATCAGTATGGTACAGGTCAAATGTGCTGAATTTCCACTTTTTTCTTGACTTCACTGTGATGCTGGAGTAGAAAAGCACATAAACTGTACCATGATGGCATGCAGTGACGAAAGCCTTGATTAAAATAATACTCTGCATTTTTAAAATTGATAGCATGTCAGTCACTATTCTTTAAAGTGTCAAGTTGATTTATCATCATACACGGTGTAATGCATGCACATATGCTATGCCTTTATGTTTACTGTATGGATGATGTTTACTATTTCAGTCTGCTGACTCTTCATTTACGCGTATCACATGATGGATGGTGAACTAATTCAGTTTTGAGGTGTGAGAGACTGTGCAGTATGTTATTCCTGTAATTCATTTCCTGTTCTCCTTTTCTCCCTCTTTCTATCTATCTCTCTTTTCTCCTTCCTGTCTCCTAGGCCTGCCCGGGGCACCTGCCCCCACCCCTTTTGAGTTGGTATTTCTCCAGGTTTATTCTTGTTAAAGGGAAGATTTTCCTTTCCAGTGTCGCCATAGGCTTGTCTTGGGGCATCTGGGCCCGTGTTTCTGTAGAGTGCCTTTAGACAATGCTCAGTTTTAACAGAGCTACACAAATAGAATTAAACTAAAAAACTTCACGAAAACGAAACAAAACTGGGTGTTCACAACATTAGCTGCTCAACAATATATGTTGCTTGTGCTGTTAAAAGAAAGAAAGGGACACAGTTGTAGGAGCAGCTGTAATTTTGCCATTTGTTGAATTACATTACAGGTTTGTTTCATTTCATTATGATCTGTTATGTTCACTTTTCATTCAACTGCTGAAATGTAAGTATTATATTTGGTTTCTAAATCTTTTGCATGTGCAATACAATGCAGAAAACATACCAGTTCAATCATCAAAGAGTCCTTGTTGACTGTCTCCACCTCTGGAAGGTTGGCTTTGATTTGGGACTTGATGTAACACTTCTCTCCACCAGAGAAACGGATTCCAGTAACTCCCTACTGAAAGGATCAAAGGAGATATCAAAATTTCTCACAAACAAGTGCATCCAAGCAAATCCCTACAAGCTATCATCTAATTGGAGAAATAATAAGGACGGCAAAAGTCAGAAATACTCCCAATTTGGAAATCATGAATCTCTACTGCCTCTTCATCTCCACTGCCAATTTTGAACCTCTCCAGGTTATTTTCAGAGTCAATCTCCATGGAGCCCTCTTCAATCTTCCCATTGATGCTTACACTGTAGTGAACATTGTACACCTGCAGAGATGAATCATGCAGAAGTCATCAAATAATTGTCATCTCATCTGCTCTTCATGCAGTCCTGTCGCAAGCACCCTGTAGACTTTCTGCAGTCCTCAGACAAAAAAAAAAACATCCATGAAGTAATTTAGGTTTGAACAGGACCCATGTGAGAGGTGAATTACACATTAATGGTCTTAAAGAAGCAAAAAATAAGTTGAGGGCTATGAAGTGTAAAAAAAAACACTGCACATTTATATTCCTTTTTCAAGCACGAGGACAGTGTGTGTGTGTGTGTGTGTGTGTTCAAAGACTTTCTGCAGTATATACCAACACCATCTCTTAGTTTTGCAGGATACTGTTTCCCATGACACACATGCAGCTTCGAAATTCCTTCACTTTGGTGCTCAGTGGTTCCGTCCAATTACAGCCATGATTGGAATGTAATACCTAACAGGAGGGTAGTGTTGGCCTTGGGCAAAAAAAAATCAACTCAAACTGCCTGCCGTTAACCTGAGCTTGTTATAATATGCACAGATATTCCAGTATCTTTAATGAGGAAATGAACAGACCACTGGTTCCCCTTATTCCCATCTTACTCCAGACTTAAAGAGTACTGCAGAGCTGAGGATATCTGAAAATCAATAGCCTACTTGCCTTTGTAATGAAAGATAGTGCACACAGTTGAGGTGTGAATTGTACCTTCCAAAATCATTTTGTCCCATCACAAACACCGATTTTAAAATTTGTTTTTAAATGGCTTACAGTGATTCGTAATTGTTCAATATTTAAAGCTGGACTGGTATGTGTCAGCTAACGTTACACTTACATCAACCAAGCAAATGGGAACTGGGAAATGGGGAAAATCATTACATTTTTGTCGGTGACTTTCCAGAGGTAAAGGGCCCCGATTGCTCCGAGAAGCATGAAGGTTGTACCAGCGATGAGAGTTATAGTCCCGATTCTCCAAAGACAACTTGTTCTGTGGGGCTTTAATCACAGAATTCAATGCCTTTGGATTAAACAAAAACTTAAATTGAAATTGTGATTCAATAAGACAAGTACATTATTTCAGACGTTATTTCTAGAATTCAGCTCATATTTGAAAACTCGACATAACCTATGATTTCAAAATTAGCTCAGATTGTCAACCGACTACATTAGCTGATATAAACTCTTACTCTTTCTTTCACATTGTTTATCGCGGTGGCTTACCGTTGAGAGGCCTTTCTCCGGATCTACAGTGTAGACTTGGGTGAAAGGGATTTTCTCCTCCATCGTAGGATAGTGCATATACTCCTATTGCTGAAGCCTCCTCGAGTTAAGAAATGCCCACCCAGAAAAGCGGGGGACCACAAGTCTGGCATCTCGTGTGAAAGAATGAACGCCAAACCACAGGCTGGACGATTTAATGGAACATTTGCTGTTTTTCCGGTGCAAAGTGCATACATTTAGAGATGGCTGTCTGAAAGGTCTGTTACTAACGCTTTATTTACCCAATAGGCTGTACTGAGGTGTAGTCACACACTTTAGTGTTCAGGACAGCATAGCAACTCTGTAAACTGTTAGTGTTAGCCTATATAGCGGGGAACAAGCTGTTATTATTAGAAAATGTTGGTTTAGAATTTTGCTGCGCTATTGAAAGGGATTTTCATTTAGTGCAGTCGTGTGCACAGACTAAGGCTGTGGTAATTCTGGCGCAGCCATGAAGTTACACTTAAAGGGATTGTAGTTTCTGGCATATGTTTATGCCAGAGGATAGGCCTACTCTTAATGTTAGTAGCGTGTTGGTTCGAAATGACTGCACTACGTTACACTGTCTAGCATTTTAAACGGATGAGCGTAAGACCAAAAACCTTTCAACGGCCATCAGGTTGCTCAGTTGGGTTTAGGCTACAGTTATGTGGTCCATGTGAAGCATATGGTTCACTAAGTCTTCAACCTGTACGAGAGAAATAAGTTATTGCTGCTATTGTAGTGGCTGGCAATGCCAACAGAGGGCTTGACATATGAAGTGATTGTATATGGACTTTGACAGCGATTGGTTGAGAAGGTGCTGAGGCACAGGCTCAAAGCGCACCCCTGTGGTGTGCTTGTGGTGCAGTGGTGATTGGTGATGACTATGTGTGCCACCCACTCCTACACATCCCCATTCGCACACTTCAAAGCTGCAAAAATAACTATCGAATGGGTACAGATAACATGTTGCACGTGATGGCTTGTGATATATAAATTAATTAGTTTTTTAGTTGTGGTGACTAATTTGTTTTTCATTTGTTCAAATTTGCTCTGCTAAAACCAGCAAAGTGATAGATAGCATGGGAGACACACTTAGGGGCTTCAGTGACTGCTTCTCACACCTTTATTATGAAATTCATGTAATTAAAATTATTAATTATATACAAAGTAGATTTGCTAAAAGTTTATAACAGAGTTAAATGTGTTAAATAATTAATTGCTAATTATGCTGTGTATATCTAGTCAACTAATGTAATACATTCAGTGAGAAAAGAGTATTTACTGATGTAGGAGATGGTAATGCATCATGAAGACTTGGACTGAAAAGGGGGGTTTTCTTTGAAAGACATGAAAAGTTACAAAAGCTGAATCTAGAAAGTAGTATAATTCATATGTCGATATAAGGATATAGTTTATGCAAATAATGCTGAACGAAACTCTTAAATATAGTGGTGTGTAAGTTAATGTCTGGTTATGGGAGAAAAATGTTTTGTTCATCCCCTATCCGAGCTGAGTTACATTACTAAGGCCCAGTTAATAGCTTGTACCTCAGAAACATAACTTGACATTAGACTGATCTCAGATGTCCTATGGTATCTGTTTCTGGATTAAAAAAAAACATTTAATCAAATCTGAAATACCTTCAAAATGCAAATGTAACCATTAGTCAACAGTAAAGCAGATGGTTTTGAGCATCAAAGCTGCCAAAAATTGAGATGTGTTTTTCTTCTTACACCACAAAAATCCACATTAGAGGAAAATAAATAAAGTAATTGCACAACACACTTTCACCAGTTTTTCCATAAACATCATTCCACTTATTTTGCAGGATCTGCTGTATATCCTCTGGAAAACCAAATCAGTTAATGCCTCATTAGCTGAAGCTTCTTAGTTGTAATTCACCCCAGTAAATGTGAGCAGCGGGCTGAGTGGGCTGATCCATGAGTAATACCAGCGCTCATGGATCAGAATCTAAAAGACGTCTAATTCACATTTTTGGGGGGTCTTTATAAAGCACCAAGATACGCAAATAAAACTTTAGCTCTAAGGCCCACCATAATATAACTGCACAGGGACATATTTGGATGGGATGCTGTTAAAAGTTCTCTGGAAATCCCTGTTGATTTGGTTGGTAAAACCTGGCTCCATTTCTTCTAATGGAACTAGTTATTTTGGTCTGTACAGGAGTTCTAAGTAGTCATTAGGTATTCATAGGCACACAGGCAGTGGCTCTTAGTATTGTTTGGTATCACACTGTCTCCTTTGTCAATGGTTTAATTTAGTGCATGCTATTGTAAGACAGTGGAACAAGTCATTTGCATTTGCAAATGACATATTCTTGGAAATGTTCACAGCCAAAACACAATTTACATTTTACAGGCAGTGGATGTTAAGAACGCTATGCCCTTCTGAATCCTCGGCGAACACATTATGCTCTATTAATAGGGTTTCCATGTTGTGGCTAAACTGAGGCTTAACATTCAAGTATGATATGACTTGTCATGTTGAATGACCTTTCAGCATTTGGCTAGATAAGAAAGCAGTGGGTGGTGTTCTAAGCCCAGATGCATGAATTTGTCGCTCACAAACAGCAGCCTCTCTGGTTTCTTTAAAACTGTTTATTTGTGCAACATTGTGACAAAGTCTGATACAAACACAAAACACATTTAGTACTCTATCATTGATTAAGTTTGAATATGAATTATTCTGCATGATCGGCCCACTATCCATGTCCCAGTTGATGTATCTCCACATTCCATATAAAATCAGCAGGGTGTAGTTTTACCATCTCTTATAGAAAAATATACTCTGTATTTACAAAGAAATGTAATATAATCAAATTAGAAAGTCATAAAAGAGACTTAAGGACGAACACCCACAGTACAAACACACTTAAACACAGTGGACTTGAAATTTTATGATTTAGAAAAGCTATCATCCTCCTCATCATCATCAGTTGAAAATGTCTTTGTGGAATGTGTGTACAAGGGAATACCGACCTCCTCGGACTCAGGAATCTTCTCTGGTTGTGCTGAGCACACGAGTATGTAGTCAAATTTTCTATGCTGAACTTTTTCTTGAACACTGTAGGGACCGCTTGTCTTGGGCATTTGAGCCTTGTTATGGCTTTCCCTCTGAAGACTGTCCCTGGGCAATGTGGCTGTCTTGGCGAATGTTGAGAGATGTCTGTTAGATGGGTTGCCATTGGGCCTCATGGCTGATGGGCTCCAGCATCTGTCAGAGTGGCCCAGGATCTTGCACTCACTGGTGCAGGCCCAAAGCCCTGCGAAAAACAGTGCGGCACATTTCATTCCACTTAAAGGTCAAATATAAATTGATAACCCTTTGAACACTCGTGAGACAATTTGTATATGTGCCATTAATGGAGTTAGATCTGTTTGGCATGATGCAAGTGGGTATTACAGTACCATGACACCTGGAACATAAGTCAGGTGTTGACCAAAATATTAGAGGTGATTCAGCCTCTTAAAAAAACAGTGCAAAAGATTTCAACTCATGTATAGTTTGATATAGCAAATTAAATCATTTGGATCCAGTCTATAAGGTGCTTTCAAAGCTTTCTGCCATTTGAATATAAAAGGGAATCTCACCATTAACAGGTTGGCAGTCCTTTTTGTTCCCATCACTGATGTCTGAATCACTGTCATTGATGTCACTGTCTCCTTTCCCACTGTCCTTTCCACTGATCTGTGGGTCCCTTGCTGAGATGGTTGTCATTGAATTGCCCTTCCATATTGTAATCGGCCTTAAGGTTTCTTTTCCATAGCCAGGCAAGGTACAATAGCCCTATGAGGGAAACACAGTAAGTGCTGTACATGAGAAAAGACCATCACCAGCATGTATATATTTAGATACATTTATGTACCATAATTCACATACCTCCACCTTGCAGTTCATTGTCCTTCCTTTAGGATTAAATGCATGGCTTTTCTCTTTCACACTCTTGGGGCTTGGGGATATGTCGTTACCCGTTGCAGGTACACTGGGGTTGATGAACACAGATTTGTTGGGGAATGGCTGTGCATCAAACATGTTGCCAACATGGTCTGATATGAGGGAAACCACATTACTCTCCCCCTTTTCCAAGCGAGACACATTTTCTTTGTCACGAAACCCACCTCCTCTCTTTTCTCTTTTGTGTCGACTGCAGATGGTGGTAATTAAGATAATAGCGAGTAAAAGGACTGTGCAGCTGCCTGCTAACACCACAATAATTACAATTGACATGTCCCATTCATGAGGCTCATCCTCGCCAGTTTTGGCATACAAGTTGTCACTGGGGGGAGCGCCTGCAGTGAGGATGAAGTGTATTGTTGCCATGGATGTCAGAGACGGCTGGCCATTGTCACTCACTGTGACCGTGACTTTCAATACCTCATCCACGTCGAAGGTGAGCTTGCGGTGCACGTATATCTGCCCTGTGGCCCTGTTGATTGAAAAGCCCAAATCTCCGCCCTCTGTCAGTTTGTAGGAGAGCTCAGCGTTTTTGCCCTCATCAGCATCCCTAGCCTTTATCTGGGTTACAATGTAACCTGAAGGTGCATCTCTCGGCACCAGAATCTCAGCAGTTCCGTTATTCAGGATGGGATGAATTATAGAGGGTGGGTTGTCATTTTGATCGCCTATTTTTAGATTGATGGCGGCACTGCTGTGAAGCTGAGGCCAGCCGCCGTCGCTAGCTTGAATTCGTATGTCCAGTTGTTTCATGACCTCATAGTTGAAACTTCTTAAAGCGTAAACGGAGCCCGTAGCTGGATCTAGAGACACAAAGGTTGACACAAGTGACCCCATCACCAGGCTGTCCAGCAGCTTGTAAGTAATTTTGGAATTACGCCCCAAGTCCACATCTGTGGCAACGACGGTCATTATGTATGCACCTGGTGCATTGTTTTCCTCGATGGAAACTTCATAAAACGGTTTGCTAAACAGCGGCGCATTGTCATTTTCATCAGTCAGTCTGATAGTATACTGGGATATAGCTCTTAATGGGGGTGAGCCAAAGTCCTCCGCCACCACCGTTAAGTTATACTCAGGGATGCGTTCTCGGTCCAAAGCGGAGGTTGTCACAATAGTGTAGCTGTCTTCATGCGCCCTTTGGAGTTTAAAATGATCGTGCCCATAGAGGGTGCACTGGACCTGCCCATTCACTCCGGAGTCTCTGTCCGAGGTGCTGATTAACGCCACAAAACTGTCTGGCTCTGCAGCCTCGGTGATGTAAGCGATACCTGCCGTGGTGGAAGTCATCGGAGTGATGCTGATTTCAGGGGCATTGTCGTTCACGTCTTTGACATGAATTATTATTTTACAGACGGACGGGGTGGGATTTGACCCTAAATCAGTGGCCTGCACATCTAATTCATACGTCTTTTGTTCTTCGTAATCAACGGGACTTTCAAGTGTTAGACGTCCCGATTTGCGGTCCACCTTAAAAAGTTGGCGGATCTCGGCAGAGACCTGTTTTCCGAATCCGTACACAACTTCACCATTTAATCCCTCGTCTGAGTCAACGGCATTTAAATCCAGTATAAGATACCCAACCGGAGCGTCTTCGGGCAAATCTACCGAAAAATTGTTTTGGTCGAAAACCGGATAGTTGTCATTAAAGTCATTCACTTTGACGGTTACCTTAGTGGCCCCCGATCTAGACGGGGTACCTCCGTCGGTAGCAACAAGCTCCAGAACATGAGAGGACTGGGTCTCCCTGTCGAGCTCTCTCATTAGTACCAGCTCCGCATATTTAACCCCATCCGCTCTTGTCATGGCATCAATGGTAAAGTGACTGTTCACAGAGATCTGGTAGCTTTGGATGTAATTAGAGCCCACATCAGAGTCCTCCGCTGCATCTAAAGGAAATCTGGACCCCACAGCTGCATTTTCGGAAATTTCAATGGTTGTTTCTGTATGTGGGAACTGGGGAGAGTTGTCATTAATATCTTTTACCTCTACCTCGACGTGAATTAATTTGAAGCGTTCTTTGGAAAAATTAACAACATCAAAAGTGAGCAGACAGAGTGGATTGCGCTTGCAGATTCTCTCTCTGTCGATGCGCTCCCCGACACTAAGCTCTCCGTCGCTTTCTCTCAGTCTGATAAAAGAGGCATTAAATTGTTTCATCATGCGAAAATTCGTTTTGGTGCCCGGTGAAGGAATCCAGGATAAGTCCCAGGCAAGGTTACCGATCACAGTACCTGGCCCACTCTCCTCATTTATTTGGTATCTCAGCGTATTTCCTTCTGTCACAGCTGGTGAAATAACCAATAGGCAAAGTGAGATGAATCCAAGTATCCACCGACTGAAACAGATACATGTGCTTTGATCCATTTTGAAGACTCTACTAGCACTTAATTATCCAGCTTTAATTGGGCAGTTGTAATCCCATCCTTTAAAACATCATTTCGAGAAGGGCTCCTTGGCATACGCCGATCATCAGGTCTCCCAAACTGTACTGGAAGTCACTTGTTCGATGTGCGCACACAGATGCGTTCACGTCCCGACCCCTCCCGCGCAGCGCGGGAACCTGCAGTGGCATGGTCCTTTATGGAAATCCACATGCAAATGAGATGAAGTGTAGCCAATCCGCCTTCTTGGAATGGAAAGTAGACCATATAAAGGACCTCTTAACCAATACATGATATAGATGAATACCTGTAAATCAACATGTTATCTTTAGTCTGCCCCATATGTAGCCCTAGACTTTTGGATAAAGTGAATTAGGGAGGGTCCGAATTTTAATAAGTACCCTGCAACAATATTATCAAAATATGGTTCTAGCCAGAGGTTTATGGTCTTATATGGTTCTTTGTCTTTATCTATACCTTACTAGATCCTAATACTACCACCTACTAGGTAATTTTTCTGCTAAATAAAGAAGAGACAACTTTGTACGTGAAGAAAAGATTCCCAGGGAGATAGAAACCCCATCCCATTCAACAGTTCTCAAAAACCCAAATGTTTCTTTTAAAAAGAAAAAAAAATACAGGCTACTTGTTAGATGCTGGAGATTAATCGCACAGAAGGCTATCTCACTGAGGACATCAGTCAGCATTATTCCAAAATGACAGACCCGGGGGATAATAACCTTGGAGGGATTCTGAGATAAGAACATCATCTCCTGTGCAAATGCGGTCCTGTCAGCCGCTGTCAAAACTCTTCTCACCTAATGATGACAAATGTACGCTTGTATGGGCTCTGAGGCATATATTGAAATGCATTTATGAACCAATCAGGGCAATCATGTCAATACACCCCCCCTCTCTCTTTTTTCTTCTTTCTTTTTTCCTCCTTTTTCTATCTGTATTTCCACCTCCATCTGGTCCTCTCTACACACCTCTATCACTTTGAATCTCAGCTTGTTCATTTACTGAGAGAAGTGAACTGTTATGAGTATGATATGATTGGTCACTAGGCACTTATAATTATATGCCAAAGACAGGGGGGTTGGAAGTCTACTCCATCTAGTTTGTGGAGCCCAAAAAGGAAGCACAAACTGCGTTCTCAACATGATCCATTATCTCCATGGAGCTGCTATTGCTTTGGAAGTCTGGGGGAAATCATCTGTTGGTTCAAATGAATTCTGTGGAAAGAAAACTGTTTCGGGGAAGATAGGGATTTCAAATTTACAGTTTGCTCACAGACATAATTCCATTTTAATGGGATTCTAAATGCATTCAGTTTCAGGGGATGTCTTTACATTTTCAAGTTTTGCTAATCACTTCAGTCCATAATGTGCCTCCAGAAATGCCATGATAGTCTACATTTAGAGCAGGCTGTGAGCACCAGATCCTTTCAGAGAGATTACAAATCAGCAGCAAATTATACAGTGCCGATGCTCCAGTGGCCTGATGGTGGCTCTTGAGGGAGATCTTATTCTTTTAAGATTTCTTTAGAATTCGAGATGGACCTTCTCCAACCGAGTTAGCTTTTGTGAGCTGCAGTAAAATTGACAACAATCAGGGATAAGCTCACACATGGTTGGCATGCCAATCCATCTGCCGGTACATAAAACACTCATTATTAGAAACTGAGGCTGAAACAAAAAAAGGCAGAATCTGTCCTCTCACTGCAGTGTGTTTCCAGACATAGAAATCCACTGCACTCATCCTCTGGCTGTGGAGCCATTCTAGATGTAGTGTGCCTCAAAGCCATGTCCCATAATGTTTGTATTATAATTGGAAAATTCATCAGAATGCATTAACTCTGTGTGTGTGTGTGTGTGTGTGTGTGTGTGTGTGTGTGTGTGTGTGTGTGTGTGTGTGTGTGTGTGTTTGTGTGTGTGTCTGTGTGTGTGTCTCTGTGTGTGTGTCTCTGTGTGTGTGTGTCTGTGTCTGTGTGTGTTAATGGGAGCACTGTGAGTCCTCCAAGTTTTTAAGCTTCATGCAGCCCACATAGTGAGCTGAAAAGAAAAAATAAACTCAATCTACCTTTTGCATAATATTTATCCACAGTTTATTTCATTATTTCTCATAAAGTAAATATTTAGATTTCATACCATCTGGCAGCAGTGCAATTCAGATAAGCCTAAATGAGAGGGAATGAAAATGATGATTTGAGCGTTACTTGCTGTGAGGCTTTAATTGACTTTCCAACTATAGCAGTCTGGCTTGGTCCACACCCAAAGCCCCCTTTAGTTCATTAGCTGGAGAAAACTAAAACTAACAGAGTCATTATTCTGAAGTTTAGCTGGCTGCAATCTATGCCCACACAGGCTGCATTCACATCATTTCCTGTTGATGGCCTGAGTCTTTGTCAGCTGTGATTCTCTCATTGTGTGGTGACCTTTATGATATCATCACCCTTTGTCTGATTCCCCCAACATTACTGTCAAGGGCTGACAACACAGACAACATATTTACACATTGCCATCTGTGAGCCCAAATCAACAGCAGGCTGGTAGTGAAATGAACATGCCACAGTCAAAATAACAGTTGATTAATGGTTTGTGTTCTCTTGTGTGTGCTGATGCTTTGTTTGAAGTAAATGATATACTGTGCAAACCAAATATTGCTTTGAGCCATTTAGATTTGTCTTCTGTGCATATAAGACTATTTCATTTCAATAAGAAAATTTTACTAGTTGGTCTTTTGATTGAAATCCTCATGGTGTTTTGGGACAAACGATTAGTTGAACACAAAATACCAAGAACAACTACCTATGAAATTGCTGAAGATAACAATTCAATTGTAATGTTTACTTTAGGGTACTATCATTTTTGTTGTGTAGTATTTAAGACTAGGCTGGTACTTTTCTTGACTTTTGCAACATTTGAGAATCTGTTTTTTCTGTCATCCTGCAGCAGATTAGAGTTAAAAACTGAGTCCAGAAGCACACATTTAGTACCTCAAACATATTTTACCAAAGCATCCCAAGACTGCAGCCACATCAAACTCGAGTTTCATCCTTGAACATCTTATCTCCTTCATATGTTTGCATAGAATTCTCTGCTGATTAAATCAGAACATTCGAGTGAAACGTTTGTTTTTCTGTGTTGTGTCTGATGGAAAAGAAGCATCTGTCACATGGGCTTTAAAAGCCCATTGCACCGGTTGAATCCTGAGAGGAACCAATGTGATGTTATATTGATTCTTCTCGCTGTGTCTGGAGACAATAAAGAGATTGAGAATTTCAGTTAGGCGCTCTTTGTGATTTTGCTCAGAGCGAGAAATGCTCATGTTAAAGGCATCTCTGCAAGTCCCAGCTCACACATAAACAGATGCTCACAGATGGGTAAACCTGAGATGCTGGAGCGAATCCAGTCTCAGGAACTATAGAGAATTCTTCCTATTTTGGCAGTTACTTCCTATTACAACTATAGACTGGGTTAGTTGGTTGGTTCAGACAGAGTTACGTGATGCCATGTTTTACTATTACTGAATAAAGAATGGAATAAAATGTATCTACCAAGTCATATAGTGTGAAGCAATGATATGTCTTATCAATGCTGTTATTCATTGTGTCATTAAGAGAATTTTTACAAAAGCACTCATACCATCAGTATGTCAACAAGCACATACTTTTGTCTATGTGTGGATTTGTTAGACTATGCAAATGATCACAGTTTGTTGTTCATAATATCTATTTATAAAAATATCACCATACTGTCGCTCAAGCAATATTAGTTTGACACTGCCTAGTCACTGGCACATTGTCACTGTGGTTGTTATGGTGTTGCTAATGAGCACCAATCAAAATTATATTGAGAGTGATTAGATCTCCTCATAGTTACCGTAGCGACAACTTGGCTTCTGACATTTATCAGCATATGCACAGCCAACTTGACCTGTCATAGAGCAAATCCATTTGGGGCATGTTTCTGACCTTTTTGACCGCCGCTTTTTGTCATGACTGGAATTAAAATGACAAGCCTTCCTCTTTCCCATCACCTGCACCAGCCTATTGAGGAGCTTAGCTAGGGCAGCAGGAATACAAATGATGTTAGAGCCGGGTTATCATGATTCCAATAGCAAATGTGCTACAGCACAGACAATGGGCTATAGAGAAACTGGAGCTTCCTGATATGAAGTTTTATCTGCAATGAATGGACTTTATGTTCTATATACCATAGGTAGAATCTATTTAAATGATTTAAGTGCCTGGTTGTCATTAACAAAAGGTGTTAACATGTAGACACTTACTGTGTGTAGATATTCAGCTAACAGAGCTCCCTCTTCTTGTGTGAAGGAGATCAGCAGAGTGGCAATCTGATTTGAACAGACCATAAGAACTAAAACATGAGCCATGTTTTTTTTTTCTTTTTCTGGTGATGCCAAATAATTTTAGTCAGCACAATAAGTGATAACTAGTTAAAGTTCTCTGTGATATGAACAACACTTCAAAACCATTGTGCCAGTGATAAACTGAGAAGGTGGCCGTAGCTTAGCCTACTTGCTAGCTTGCCTGTTTCTCATCTGGTGTTGCAGAATCCAAGTCCAGCGAGGGACCAAGAAAAAGTAGGTTATGTTTGCCTCCTCCGAGTGAGGCTTGCTCTTTCCCACCATCTGCTGTGGTGTTTCACAGGTCAGTACTGTGGTCTTTGCCAAACTGCAATGAAAAATGGATTAATATTACCACTTAAATGACACTTCCAAAAGGTATAGAGATTTGAATTCATTCATTTCAAAACATTTAATCGGCAAACCCCTTTCAACTTTGTAATTATTGATGTTTGGATTAAAATCACATTAAATATTACATGACTCTCTCTAGTAATTACCTGTAAGCACAATCCATGAAATGTATTGAGGTACTCACAGTGTGTTGTGTTGTAACACCAAAGCTGCAGTGAGTGTAGGTGGATTGACCACGCAAAGCTCAGCTTGTGTTGACAGGAGACAGCCACAGACAAAATAAGATCCTTTGTGCACATATGGAGAACAAGATGAATTGAGGAACAAGCACCTGGCACGTTTCTAACCATCTAAACACTACTGGTAGTTTGTGCAATTGAACTATCTAGGCTACAGTCACTCCACTGTTGATTTGTGTCCTCACAAAAGATGAATGCACTAGTGGAAATAATATTTTTAGACCCGCTAAACATTTCCAGAGGTTAAAGCATGGAGGTAAATCAATGTTTTGTCTTCCTTCTTCAGTTGTAGTCCGGGCACGTGAAAACAGCCAAGCAGAGAGACAAAGAGAAGACAATTAATCGAGAAGAGACAGAAAAGTGCTTGGAGTGCTCTTGAGCGACACTTCAGCATGGAAAAAAAAATCTTGTGTCTGATTTTTTTTCTCTCTCTCTCTGTTACCGTTTGCCCAAGATGAATGGGCTTTTCAGATTTAAGAAAGTGCATGGTTGAAATACAAAGAGGGGCTCATCTATCAGGACTGAATAGCCGTGTGCTGCTGTGGAGGGGGGAGGGGGGTGGGGGTGGGGGAGCTGTGGGTCTCTGATTAGACCCTGGGCCAGCCACTCTCAGGGTCTGCCGCGCAAAACATCAATCCTCTCTTTTCTGCCTCCAAAGCCTTTGAACTGCAGGAGACAATTTCTTCACTGTAAGCTCTGTTTTAGACATTCTCTCAGAGACTCGCTAACATCCGCATATGTTATTGAACATTTCATGCCACTCTTCAAATGTTCAAGGCAGATATTATCTGAGGAAAAGAAGAGGGAAAAAATGCCATGTGAAGTATGTGAGCTTTGTGCCAAGATTCGGACTAGTCTCATTTCTGAAACATAAAGAACCAGTCCATGAAAAATAATAAGTGACTGTATACAAAACCCCTCAGAAACGTGTGCATGTTTCCATACACATATACACGCGCAGAACCGTTGCCTTGGAGAGCAGGGAACCAATAAGGAAACAATGAAACAGATGGAAAGAAACAGGTGAGGAGAGTGAAAGAAAAATAAAATGAAATTCTTTTTTAATACTTTTTTATTCTGCCTTCTAACTGACAATTTCACTTGCTGAGGCAATGCACAAGGTTTTAAACTGAACTCATATTGCACCGGAAGGTGCTGGAAAGCTTATTACAGCTCTATCTTGCAAAAAATAGCACATTAGTTTTTATGTACACCCACAGTGTTAGATGTCCACTGAAACCAGGCAAAAACACTGGTGCAATAAATGTCAGCCTAACATTAAATCGAACTGACATATCTTTTTAAGGATGAGGCCATTAAAAATTAACATGATTATTTAGACGCACAATGGCAGAGCTAAAATCTTTCACTAAACCAAAGTAGTTATGATCCCCATGTCTGTCTGAAATGATTATGCTTCATGTCAGTCTTTTAAAATGCTCAATCAACCTTAATTGCTTTTAATTTACAGCGTTACTGCATGCCAATGCTTTGAGCTGACATTGGCTCTGATGTGCTGATGCTGCTGCAGTCATGCTGTTCCTTTATTCCGAGATACAGTAACACAATAACTAGTTAAATAAAAATATATTTAGGTATACAAGCCACTTGAGTAACCTATTTTAGTTATACACATGAAAAGATTTCATGTACTTTTGATTAGTGACAATTTACCTACAAAATCACAGCATATTATGGTTAACTGCAATCATAATTTCAAGACTTCAATACTTAACAAAGACCTCTAAAACAAAAAATACTTTCAGTATGCACCTTCTGACTTTCATTAAATTAGACCAACAGCATCTCTAGAAGGTTGGGCTGTGGTGTCTGTTGCCCAACACCCTCCCCTCTCTGACAGTGGGTGAAGACACATCTTAAAACTAAAGACAAAACAGCATTATCCTCCACAAATGCTGTCCCAAAATCATGATCAAATGTGAGTCTTCAGCTAGACTTGCGCCTGTTTGCTTATGGCTATCAGTATGCTAACTTCAGGTCTAAGTGTAATTAGCACACTAATTTAGTAAATATGGCCTCTGCAGCTATGCCCTGTTGATGCAGGCTCTAAACACAGATATTGTAAAGATTAAACAAAATATATCAAAGTATTCCAGTAACATTCATTCCTGATACAACAGCCATCTTTCACATGTCGATTAGTAGTCTGTGAGTGCCTCAGCCATAACCGCTCTGTTGCTTGTTCAGCAGCCTTTGACAACTCCTTTAAAGCTCCTTTGAGTGACCATCCTTGAAAACCAAAATCCAGCAGTTGTGTCTGATTTAGCTACAAAGCCTCCAGCACCTATATCCACAGGTCTTGTGTGTGCTTGCCAACCCTGTTCCTTCATTTTCACAACCAGTTCTGCATACAGTGCCTTCTTCATTTTCAAAGGCTTAAGAGAGTTAAGACCAATTTGATTATAGAACACCTAAGACGAAACTTGCAGGCATTTAGCCATACTTTAAGTGAGATCTTCAGAATAAGACAGGGTGTTGCCAGGTGACCAGGGAGAGGGCAGCAGATTGGGTTAGTCATTCAATGTTTAGCCAGTAACAGCCCAAAGAACATAGTGCCTTCTATTATGTGTAGAGGCTAATGCAAGTAAAGAAAGGGGAGAAAAATGCATGTGTGTCCAAAAACACATATAAACACTCACGCCCACACACACCCACGCAACTGTACACATGCCTGCACATGCACACATACATGCACACCACATTTTTTCCATGATTGCAGATAAACTCTTCAAAAGCCTGCCAGTGAGTGATGTAAGTGCATTCCACAGAAAGCAGTCATGGATCACAGCAAACGGCAAATAGCTCCTTAGACAGCTGTCAGTCTGTCCTTGGTCTGATACCAACATCTCCCAATTTGCTCAGCTTTCTTTTATGAAATCATGGTTTTGAATTATAGAAACATTGTGTTGATTTCACTTTCTTGCAAAACATTAAGCTATCGATCCCAAATGTATTGAATTGTTTTTTCTTTTTCTCAAAACACAGATATTGTTGTAGTCACTGTATTAAAGCCAGCAAACCCAGTGTTTATTCAATAGTGCTTAGGTTCTAACCCCTTAATCTTCACCCATTTATCCATATGCAAAAGGGATTCAGTCAAGGAGAACGCCTTGCCCTCCAGAATGGTGATCTGTTGTCTTTTTCTCCACTGCCCTTCATCCAGAATGCATGGGCTGCTGAAGGTTTTCATCTGAACCCATGAGAATGATGATATGTGAGCCACTAAGCCCCCTGAACGAATGGGTTTAACGTTAGCGGGGCGAAATTGGAGGGCCGGCACGGCACGGCACGGCACGGCACACATGCCAGACCAGAACGTGTCAGAAGCTCAACCAAGACGTGTGAAGGAGTGAGGGGTGGGGGGGGGGCTGGCGGCTCAATCGCTGGCGGCCTCTGGCTGTCTCAACCGCACATTCACAGTTCACAGAGCTCACCGCGACACAGTCAGCCAGGGGTCCCAGGGTGCTGGGCTGTACGAGCCAGCACTCGCTGAGCTTCGCCACAGTCTCTCAGTCCTACTAATGGAAGGCGAAAAGCATTATGACAGGCCAATGAAGAATTTATTCGAAATATATTTTGCAGTTACAGGTCCTCTGTGAATTTCCTCAGTGGATGAGGGAACACTGGGGTATGAAGGCAGACTTCAGTGCAAAGACAGTGTAGGTTTACCTGCAACACAACTTCTTCAGACTAGAAATTAGATGCAATACACAACATCTGCTGCATTCTTGCACTGTTTTGATTTTCGCCAGGCACTCTAAATATACTCACACATGTGACATCCAGTGCCCCTAGGCATGCATCATGCCACCCCAGTCTTGACTTTGCTTGACTGAACATATTGACTGGGGTAGTCATGTAGATGTTATTGTGGCAAACTTAAGTGTTAAGCATGTAGACATTTTTTGTAGTGGAAGTATTGAAATCGATAAAGCATGAAACACTGGGGATTTCATCACAGAAACACGTTGCTCTACACGCCACATGTTGCATGAGCAGCGGATGGCTTCTCCTGTTCTTTACACTGAGTGAAGTCGTCTGAGGCATGAAAATGGAGAGAAGCGGTGCACGACACGTGCTTGAAAATGATCATAATGCTCAGGTAGTGAGTGAGCGAGTTTCACTCACTTCGCCAGATTGAAAATACAATCATCCTTGAAGAGGGAATTGCAGCTGAAGGTAGAAAAAGGAGGGCAAATGGAAGGAGGAGGGGAGGTGAGGGGCTAGGTGGTGGATGTGGGTGGGTGGGTGGGCGGGCGGAGTGCAGTGGTGTAGAACGAGAGGGAGAACCGGCGCAGGAGGAATGATGAGTCCTGACGGCCTGTCCCTCCCTCGGCTTGCTGTTGACAGCTCCAACCACATGAAGACCAGCACCCCAGCCATGATGGAGGCTAAGAAATGAAGTTGCTTTACAGTACTCTATCATTAAGGCCACACTCCCGCAACAGCGATGAAAAACGTTTGCAGGCTAAGCAAAAGTGAAGGAGAAAAGCTTGGGGCTTGGTATATGCTTTTATGCCCAAAATATCTGCCATATAGAGGCTCTGGAGACATCTGACACCTTCAAACGATGATGTTCCATGAAAAACGTCCTTCCAGAAATTCCAGGAATGACAAACATTCAAATAAATAACACCAGATAGTCTGGTATTATACACCAGATACACCATATATACACCACACAGTTTGTAAGCTGTGTATGCAAGTACTTTGTAAATGTGAGATTTACTTTTTCATGTCAAACATACAACACAAAAAATGAATGAAAAACAGAGATTTTTGGAATGCCACACATTTTTTCATGTTTGAAAGCATTGAGATCTACTTGAAATATTAAACTTCAAGATCTCTTAGCAGACGCAAAGCAGCACTCCCAGTTTGGCACTGAATATATTCATAGGGGCTGTCTGATAGGAGCTCTACTGATAGCAGGTGCATAAAAATCCCTGTTTATAAATGATAAATTGGAAGGGTTGGACAGGACCGCAGGTTGCCATTTGCAGAGACGAGCACAAGCTGTGATGCTTTTACTGGTGATTTGGGCTTTTTGCTTTCACACGCATACTGTAGCGGCAGGCACATAGCTGGTCAAGGACAAAGCAGTTCTTTGATTTATATTAAAAATCCATCATGTTTTGAAGTAGGTTCATCTCAATTTTATTTCCCTAAGTCTTTTTAGTCTCTGTATTACATAACACACATAATATAACGCAGGTCATTCGGCCAGCATAACCCTCACCCCCTCTAATAACCCTCACCTCTACCCCCAAATTCCCATCCCCCACCTCTTGAAAGACCAACATTTCCAGGAATTATCCACAGCTTACTGAAGGCCACCTCAGTCATCCATTTCACCTTCTGAGAATAAGCAAGATGTCATAGTGATCTGTTGCTCATTGACTATTATGTGAACCAAATTCCTCTGTGACAGTGATTTAGGGGGAGGATGAAGTTGAAGGTATAAAATACAACAAAACACACAAATGGGTGGTGGGTATGGCATTATGAGTGCCCTTAGCAGAGCACTGCAAATACTGTTCTACCAATCCGTCATGAAAAACAAAAGAAAAGAAAAGAAAGGAAAAAAATACACCGCCTTCTGCCCAAGTGTGTCTTTCATCCTGAGTATGGAAATGAGATTTTCCAATTCACTTCATTCATGCTGCTTAAATACCTTCTGGCATTGTATGTGATTAAAGGGGCTGTTGACAAACTTCTTTTCAGATTGCTCTTTAGTTATTTAAGAGTTTGTGTGTGTGTGTGTGTGTGTGTGTGTGTGTGTGTGTGTGTGTGCGTGTGTGTGTGTGTGTGTGTGTGTGTGTGTGTGTGAGAGAGAGAGAGAGAGAGAGAGAGAGAGAGAGAGAGAGAGAGAGAGAGAGAGAGAGAGAGAGAGAGAGAGAGAATGCGTGGGCACATGTATTTGTGTGTGGGCATATTTTGTCTGTATGTATATGTGTGTGCGCATGTATGTGTGCACAACTGTACACTTGTGTTCATAGGTCAGTGTTGTACAGGAGAAGGGATGAATAAAAGTTTAGTGGAGGCAGCTTATTTCCAGTTAGTTCCAGTTAGTGTAACAGATTTAAGGTCAAGGATCATCTGGGTCTGAGAGGCTGGCAAAGGAAATTATTATGCTAATTTAAACCTTGGTGGTCCCATGTCATAAAACTTGCTGAGCTTTAAGAACTTTGGAAAGCTGTGGCCAATTTGATCCATCTTTGCTAAGCAGCATATGAAATTAAGTCCATACTTTAAAATCAGTTAGTGTATGTGACCTCAAAGACACACTGACAGAAGGAAGGTCACCCAAGGAGTGGAACATTATTTATTTATTTTATCTGAGGCCATTAATTACCTAGATTTGGTGCAAAGCTTTTTAAAAGAAACTCATGCAAATGGGCTATCTCTTAAAACAGAGTCTGGAGTCTGTGACCTCCAGGGTTATCCCTGGACTCTTGGACTGACAGCAGGGGGTCCCCCAAAATTGATAATATCCCTCCCCCACCACCTAAAAGGGGATGTTGTTGAATGTTAAAGCAATATATGAATATGTAAATAATTATAATTTTATTTGCATTCTATACACCATAACAAAGTGTTTTTGGCCCAATTTTATTTAGGAACAAAATATCAATGGCGTGCAATATATAGTAGAGAGATCCATTTGCTGTGTTTCTATCAGCCAAGGGGTGCTTGGCCTGAAAAACATTCAAGACATCTGTCTTAAAGTGTTGGCCAGTGCTTTATTTGATGTGCTGATTTACTCAAGAAGGAATATGGGCTTTGTTGTTTTTCAGCCAAAGCTCAGTCTATTCTGAGTCTTTTTTTAAATGGCTGCCTGCCCCCCATAACAGTGCAAGGATCTGATTAACCTGTGCTCACCAGGACAATTCCTGTTTACCCGGTGACTCAGCCCCGTAATGGAGGCTGATATCTCTCGGCATGCTACAGAAACATTATCTGCACCTCAGGATTTGCAGAGATTGCCATCCCTTTCACCTCCTGATCTGCACCACATTCCTCTCAGTGCAGAAAAATAGTGGTAACCTTTGGAGATAGTGAACCTTATTTACTTATCTGTTTATTAGATTGGGAGCCTCTGTTAGATATATCTGATTTTAAAAGTGAATCGCTCACTACAATCACTATAGCTCTAAAGCAGTCTATTCAATATTTTGTATCAGTATTTTTAGATATGTAAGTCTGTAGGTCTAATACAAATTAAAATATAGCCTAGCACCAAGGCAGCTAAACATATTCTTATTCCATTTGTTTACGTGAAGGACTACAGGTGCAAAATATGCCAATGCCACGCATCTCAAAGCCCAACATAGAGTGTCATTTTTGGAACAAAGGATAGTGCATTTCCTATGCCTTGCCTTCTCACTACTGCCATCTAGTGACACAACCAGTTTCTGCATGTTGTGATCACTCAAATCATTGTCATTGTGTATCACACAAAACACTGCTGCCATTTCCACCCTTACACATGAATATCAAAGTGATTTGTTTGTTAGGTGAGACAATCGTGTCCTAACAGGTACTGGTAACTTGGGAGCAGTCATGTTTAATCCCAGCCAAATGTGGGAGAAAGGTACCCAAGGAGAGCAGCACAGCCACCCAGCACTCAGCCAAATCAATGTTCCTGTAAATTAGGGACAATTCACATCAATTGCTGATAGTATTCAAGAGGAAATTGCTGCAATGAGGCATACGAGATTTAAGCCATTCAGAACAGCAGATAGACTTCAAGCAGAAATAAAGAAAGACTACACCTGAAGATCAAAGGGAAGTGAAAATTTGAGATTTCTTACATATGCAAATTTATAATATAATAAGAGACTTACTTACACACTCATTTCGCCTGCCTGACAGTCTGACTCAAAGCAGGTTATCATTCTGAGAAGAGCACATATGGCACAAACCCACAGACTACGATACATGACAGATTTATCACCTGATGGTCCTCAGTATAAACCAATTACTTGTCATTTTTTTAAAATATATATATATATCAAGCCCTCATGCAACAAATATGCCATTGTTAAGTAAGGTAGATATAAAGGATATTAAAATGTAACAGACGTGCAATGCCTGCATCACTTGTATTTGTTAATGAGCTTGTTAGCTAATTTTTAGGGGTCCAAGCAGCAAAGCTATGGGAACCCTCTTGAAATTGTAAAGATTTCATTTATTATTATTATCATCATCATCATGTCTGGGGAAAGTGTCCTGGAAACCCAGTCACCTAATTTGACACGTGTGCAAATCATGTGTCCGATAGTACCTCTTTAGACTTGGGGTGGCGCTACAATAAGCCCATTTGTCTTTTGTGTCATATCTCTGGTATCGTATGGACAAGAAGAAAAGCTTGAAAGTGAGACTAGTCTATCTCCTCCAAGGCCCTTCAACCAAGTCATACGAAATTTGTCATACGGCAGCTCTAGACTGTGCAAATATGACAAAAATTGGTATACTTAATTTCTACATTAAACTTTGGACACTTGCCAAATGCCAAATGTCAATGTCGCAAAAGCCACAAAGCTAAAAATCTGAAATTTGATATGCCAAGACCATGTCATTTGAATACATTGTCTGACATGAAAAGTGGCTGCTTCTTCAAAATGGCCAGCAAACATCCAATTAAAATTCAGTAGCC
The DNA here is from genome assembly GCA_030347295.1 of Setipinna tenuifilis. Classification (NCBI taxonomy): domain Eukaryota; kingdom Metazoa; phylum Chordata; class Actinopteri; order Clupeiformes; family Engraulidae; genus Setipinna; species Setipinna tenuifilis. Next base: position 29,040,372 of record CM059269.1, on the reverse strand, counting down.
AATATTTTCCCATTGGAATTGCTGATTGCAATTAAAATTAAATAGGATCATTCACAATGGTCACACAATGGTACAAAGACCATATAAAATATGGAGGGAATCAGCCACAAGGGGGCGCTGTAATAATCCAATTTGCATTTTAGGTCATATCTTGGGCACCATGTAGAATTTTTAAAAATATTCTTTTAGTCCCTGATTTGATCCCCCCGCTTTAAGTGAATCTAGTCATTTCCTTTCTAGAAAATTGCCAGCCATTCTTAAAAACCTTAAAAGCAAAACTAATCTATCTCCTCCAAAGCTGTTTAACTAAATCTCCTGAAATTTGACATTTAGCATCTCTAGACCATGCTGAAAAAAATGACTTTTTCAGATTTTTGATTTAACTGCCAATCAAATTTATGGACTCATTTCAGCCAATATCTTCTTATTTAAGCTTGTAAATATAACAAATCTTGGTATACTTTATCTGTACCATATGTTCTGGATGCCCTCCAAATTTTGTCCAATTCCCACAATAGGGGGCGCTACAATCCCAAAGGGTTTACATCTCATGTGATTTGCAACAGCTGCAATACTGATTGGGCCCTGGTGATCATTATATTGCAGTTATATTTAGTATTTTTTCCCTTGCGAGAAAGAAAAGTATACTGGTATATTGAAACCATGACGTACAGTTACTGTGACTGTAATGAAATGGTGTTGTGTAAGCATGCCCCAATTGCATACTCTCACTTTGTCAGACAGATTTGTTTCCAAGTGCTCCTGATTGAGTTCAAGCAACATGAAATTGTTCCAGTTGTTCCTTTTTGGTCTGCATAGTGACTCATGTGTGTCGAGAGAATTGGATTTAATTTTAGATAGCGATCACGCAGAGGCCAATTCTTTGAAAAACCCGAGAATTGAGCATTGCCAAAATCAACAGCTTGACTAATTGATTCCTACACAAAGCTCTAAGGCACTGACAGCACACACAGCTGGGATTTAGAGCGTTTTAAAATCAATACATATGAAGAGTATTGTCATTGTTTGGGCTGACAGATACACACTCCCCGAGTAATACTGAATGGCTTTGCAGCCAGTAATAGTTTTATCAATATTAATCTGTGACGTGCTGTGTGAGTTGTGGCCTGTAGATGGCGCTTCCTCCTGAGAGTTGACCAGAATGCCCCAGACATCTAAGCAAACAAAAAAACCATAACCCACAAAAACAACACACAATCTTGAGCCCAAGACAAGGTTTAGGTAGGTGCAAATCCCTCCATGTGGGCGTAGAAAGACACTTGCGAATCTGATGTGTTAATGCATGTCATGTCTTCTCAAAGACTGTGCAATGTCTTTTTTTTCATGATTATTTTTCCCCAAATGGGCAGCCTATTCTGTAAGGGACTCCATTCGAGAAGAGAAGTGTTTGAAGCTGGTGGGGTTCAAACCAGGCTGGGAGTCTGGGGGTGGCAGAAAATCAAGCAAGCATGATTTATCTCTGGATGCAAATGTGTCTTTTGATCTTGCTGTGTTTCTCAAAGACCCAATACAAAAGTACAACAAACACTTGTCCCTCTCTGTGCCAAAACACATTCACACAGGGGGTGCAGTGTTGCTGTGTGGTTCTAGCATACATTCCAAATGTGCATCTATAGCACATGAAGTAGTGCTGGATGAAGCATGATAACCCCAGTGAGAGCCAATTATAGGCATTCTGTTTACGATTCAAGTGCATCTTAATAGACTAATTAATATTTCATGAAAAGATGAATAACCGTGAAATATGTCATGCATTTCATTACAATAATTGGTCTTTGCTTAGCAAATCTTTCCCCATTTTCCCTCAGCACTGATACACGGCATGCAAATAACAATATTCCAATTTTGGATCAGCAGCAACCACTTTTTTTTCCACAGTAGATAATTAATGCACACATTTAAAGACTTGGTGAACACACATGCAGACAGACACATACACACATACACCAACACACATGACAATTCTGAAAGCCTATTGCACTCACAGACACAGACAAGTAGACAGACAGACAAGTAGACCGACACGCACGTGCACAGACACAGACACAGACACAGACACAGACACAGACACACACAAACACACACACACACACACACACACACAAACAAACATGTTTGTATGTATACATTAATTAGGTCAAAGGTCTTGGGCTTCTACTGGACCAAGTGACTGTGCTAAGAAGTGGGGCGTGGGATGTCTCTTATATGACTTAAGGTGTTAACACCACAGGGAGCACAGAGCATGCTGATTATCTGTCACCTACGCATCTGCTCTCCGACATGCGACCCATCTGACACAGAGGCCAAAGAGTTCCCCAAAGCTGGGAGGCTAAGCCCCGTCTACCGATTAGACTCCTCAAATCCTAAACTTAATGCCGCCCCCGAGTGTTACATATGACCCTGTTAACCATCAACTGACATAGACGCTGCTACTTTTAGGATAAACTTGGGGTCAGTGTAAGAGAGACAGAGGTCACTAAGGACAAATAGAAAGCAAGAGATAGTGTATAACTAAAAGGGAAGTTATATGTTTTATTATACCACTAATAGATATTTGAAAACACCAGCACTGTAAAAAATGTTGCATAGGACCAACTTAAAATAATTTAAAAAGCTTTCGAAAACCTAAAAATATGAAGGCAAAGTGCTGTTTATGTTCATTTATCTTGCAGTATATAGCTAGCATATGTATATGTTATGATACTTGGAAAACAAAGCAAAGAAAAAACAGTGCTTGCATTTTGAATGATAAAAGCTGTTATGCTAATTAAAAAGATATGCATTTGAATACCTATGTCTCTCTGTGTGTGTGTGTGTGTGTGTGTGTGTGTGTGTGTGTGTGTGTGTGTGTGTGTGTGTGTGTGTGTGCACCTTAAGAAGTATGGCACTATCCTTACAGCTATTGAGATAGGACCCAATAGCAACTGGGTATAGGATACAGTCTTTTTTATGCAGCAAGGTGTTTTAAAACTTCTTACAAACTACAAAATGATGTGTCTGGTAATTTCTACCTGAAAACTGTGGAACAGTTTATCACTGATTCCTCACGAAAGTCTAAAACTCTTAACAGGATTTCAGTCTGAGCGAGGTTTTGTGACAACTCTTACAACACTTGGCACTCCTTGTGGCCTCCTATTGATTTGTTAAGTAAATACATTCAAGTTGAATCTTAAAGAAATAAAACAGAACTAACTGGAAATAAGCTGCCTCCACTAAACTTTTATTCATCCCTTCTCCTGTACAACACTGACCTATAAACATACTGTAAGTGTACAGTTGCACACACATACATGGACACACACATTTATACAGACAAAATATGCCTGCACCCACGCACACACACACACACACACACACACACACTGCATGACCCCACACAGCTTTTTATTGGGTTCATGTCCCAGCAGCACATCAGCATCAACACCAATGTTCTCCTTTGTAAGCTTGTAGCCCTTCAGTGCCTTAAGCAGTGTTGGAAAGGTATATTTAAGCAAGAAACAGACAAGTGCTGACTGTCGGATTGTTGTGTCTTATGAAACTGGGAACTGAGTAAAAAGCTGACGTAGTCCCTAGGCACACACAATCTAACGCAATCTAACTGTACGAATTACTATGTTTACCATTTGACACACAAAAATGAATATGTGCTAAATACATTTCCTTTTGCAAGAAATAGGTGTTCAGAAAACTGTGGAAATATAATAACATTTCAGAAAACTGCCCAGCCATTCACAAAAAAAGCCAAAGCCTTGTTTTTGAAAAATACTATCAGCACATATGTGGTGGTTCATCTTGATTGTGTGTGTGTGTGTGTGTGTGTGTGTGTGTGTGTGTGTGTGTGTTTGTAGTACTACGAAAGTGTGTGAATGTACTTTTGAAAGAAAGATGTTTCTGCAATATTTTACAAACCAGCTTTAGAGATTACACAACAAAAGTAAGACATTACAATAGCAATGTGTAAACACTCCCAAAAAAGTACCCACAACAGCCTGTTCATTTGAACACTGCATCACAACACAATAGGTCTGTGAAGTGTATAGCAAATATTTTTGGTGAAACGTATTACATTTTGAAAAAGCTGATAAACTTCAGATGCTGTCTGCCAATCCTCCTGTCTTTAATTACTGAAGCAAAGATCTCATTAGTCCAACAGATGGTCGGTCTTGTTAGCATGCAGTAATGCTCTTATGGCCACCACGTGCCTTAATCAATCTGTGATCTGCTTTAATCACCACCCTTAAGTGGCAATCAAGGAGCCCTACATTCTATTTCAATTCGGCTTCATTTGAGGCTGAAATAAATGATTTTCTGCTGGAATGGTTGTGTAAATTACTATAGGCACGAGTTATTGAATTGTTGCTGCTTTCAATAGTTTTTTGTTTTTTCAAACCTTTTCAAGCAACGTGTATAGGTTTAAAGCCATAGCTAAACATTTATTTGTTACTGGTGAGTCACTATGTATCTTTTCTAACACTGTATAAAGTGCACTGCTGAAAGTGGAGCTTTTATTGCGAACTGACATGCTTTTGTCTGCATTTGTGTGTTCATGTTGATATTAAGAAAAGGCCATGGTACCTATTAGCTATTAGACAGGATGGTAAGATGAGAAATAAGCCTCTCAGAAACTCTGAGGACTGCCTGGAAATCCTCTTACAAACAAACAGCTCGTGGTCCAATTGTTTAGCATTATCCTTCAAACCACTTCATATGAGCCCTAAAATCCAGGATTTGGACACCCCACATGCTAGGCCGTGTGTTTGTAAATATCCGCCTCTCTGTATGATTGTCTCTGGATAATCACCAATCATTATGTTTACCATGCACCACTTTGCTGTTAAAAAGTTACAGTATAGTTGCCAGAAAACAAATGATGGCATAAAAAAAATCTTGCCCATGGACTTTTAGATCTTGCCTAGCCCTTGAAGAGTAGACTTTTCAATTTCAATAATATTGTTTAGTTGTTTGTTTTTGTACCCATGTTTGTTTTTCATTTTAAAGCACTTTTTATTATATCCTATGCATATAAATAAAAACATACTTTACTTTTTTTTTACTTACTCACTTACACGACGCAGTACCACTGCATTTCACAGTCTGAATAAGCTGATAGACCCGTAGTTACTGATAAGATATGGTTCTTTGCTGCCCCTTATCTACAGGAAATCAAATGGTCCTTATCTTTATTGGAGTAAATACAAATCCAAACCAAATCTTTTCAATCTCAAATAAAATCTCTAATCAGTGTTTATTCCTTATAGTAGCTTTTCTGAAATAACATGTGAATAAACTATTCTTTTCCAAATAAAACCACACCAGCCTCTCAGTTCTCCAAACTCCTTGTGAACTTGTAAAAGTCGCATAAACCACAACAGCACAAAGATACTGATGTGACAGGCAGAGTGAGCTTATATGTTCTTTCTTTATTTTTAGGCACATCAGCATTGTCTATAAGTGAATTGTCTGTAAATGTAAAACCTTGATTTCCTTGTATTCATACATTACTGTCACCAATCCACCTCACGACCGTCTGTGTGGCTGTATAAACAAAACCACTGCATGCAAAGTACCACGCTGATAAGAGTACTCTTAGCTGAATTTAAATGAACACAATTTCCTCAAACAATAGCTGTGAAGTGGTTCCTTTGGAGATGTAAATCAGAGCCTGGCCTATGTATGGACCCTTTTTCATGTTTCTTCGCTGATGTAATGGGTAAACCGATCAACAACCCACACTTTTTGTGTAAGTGTGCAGTATTACAGTCCTCCATAATTGATGGGAGAGTGTATATCAAACTACCCTGCCTGTAAAAAGTGTTGAATAGAACCAACCTGGAAAAAAAGTGTTGGTTTTACAATGCCAAATATGTTCTTTACAAAAAGGGTATTGTTAAGCTTTTAAATGGTGGTTCTATGGAGCACTTTTCACATTGAATGATGACACAAATGTGTTTCTGTCTCAATGCATATACTGATATGCATGTAATTTCCCTCTGTATCCTAAGGAGAAAACTGTAAGAAAATACCTCATTCAGAGAACGTTAGCTATGAAGTCAGTTGTGTCTCTCTGTGACGATTTATAACATAGTACAAAACTGTGATGGGTGAAACCCAATGAATATGAATAAGCTTTTTGAATTAAAAATCGCGTAATCTGTTACTGAACAAGCTTTTTAACTTAACTGACTGTAACCATACTGTGACTAGGGCGATGGAACTTGCACCATGTGGTAGGTCGAGTGAAGATCATTGGTCTACCGGGCATCCGATTTGCATAAGTCCTGACTTGTGCGTACTTGGTAACAGTTCTCCTTTCAGTGAGCGGCAAATCATCAGTCAACAACTATGTCGACTTCTGTGTAGTTCTGTCTTGTAAATGCTTGCAAAAATAGCCTACATTTCAAACTTTTTCGTTCTGTCCTGTAAGCCATGGAGTGTCTGGCGAAAAGTATACTGCTTGTGCTGTATATCAATTTAGTTCACTGTACAACGACAAAGTATTTCACATATGAGGAAGATGCACCGGGCACGGAGATTGGAAATCTTTCTCAGGATTTACAGATTGACCCAGAGGAGGACCCTGACACCTCCTTTCGATTCATGCAGGAACCGGACTCGCCTTTGATTCAAATGAGGCAAATAGACGGACTTTTAACTGTGGGGGAGACCATTGACCGCGAGCAACTGTGCCAGCAATCACCACGGTGCCTCATCACATTTGATGTCGTCACATTTTCCAAAGAAAAGTTTCAGCTAATTCATGTTGAAATCGACGTCAAAGATATTAATGACAACTCACCACAGTTTCCTGCAAATGAAACTATATTGGAAATTTTAGAGAATGCCCCACTGGATTCGCGATTCCCGTTGGATATAGCAGTTGATAAGGATGTTGGCAACAACTACATCCACAGTTACCAAGTCTCTCACAACAGTCATTTTGGCATTGAAGTGCGCACGAAAGAGGACGGCGTTAAATTCGCTGAACTAGTGTTAGTAAAAAGACTGGACAGGGAGATCGAGGACTCGTATACAGTTGAAGTAACAGCTTCTGATGGAGGAACCCCACCAAGGACGGGAACAATCAAAGTTGTGATCAAAGTTTTGGACTTCAATGATAACAGTCCCACATTTGAGCACAATTCGCTGAAGGTCGAACTGCACGAGGATTCACCAGTAGGTTTTCGTGTTCTTAAAGTCATGCTTTTGACCCAGATACTGGTTTAAATGGTGAAGTGTTATATGGATTCGTCGAGGGAACCAGTGGCGAAATTATACGAGTTTTTAAAGTCGATCAACATTCTGGGTCTGTGACTCTGAAAGAAATGGTTGACTTCGAAAAGAAAAGGTCCTATGAGCTCAACATTAAGGCTTCTGATTTGGGAGCTAACCCCTGTGCCATCCACGTGTAGAGTTATAGTGGAGATTCTGGATGTGAACGATAACGCGCCAGAAATCAACATTCAGCCAATGACTTCCGCCAGTGACGGCGTTGCTTTCATCACAGAGGCCGCGGCCAAGGAGAGTTTTGTGGCGTTGATCAGCACCTCGGACAGGGACTCAGGCTCCAACGGCTACGTTCGCAGCAGCTTGCACGGTCACCATCACTTCAAACTTCAGCAAGCCTACGGTGACAATCAAATGATTGTAACCACCACGATTTTAGATAGAGAAACAATCGCTGAATACAATCTAACTGTGGAAGCCGAAGATTTTGGATCACCTCCTTTAAAACCGTAAAGCACTATACTATCAGAGTTACTGACGAGAATGACAATGCCCCAGTTTTTAACTCGTCACTTAATGCAGTTTCCATCGTGGAAAATAATATTCCTGGTTCCTTCATCAGTACAGTCGTGGCTACTGATATTGATGCTGGTAAAAACGGTAAAGTGAAATATAAACTTATAGAAAGCCATGTTTTGAATGGTGACCCAATAACAACATTTGTATCAATTGACCCATTGTCAGGATCACTGTACACTTTAAGGTCATTTGATTTTGAAACTGTGAAGCAAATTGAGCTGATCGCTGAAGCAAGTGACAGTGGACTACCTTCACTATCCAGCACGTGTGTAGTCAGAATAAATGTTATCGATCAAAATGACAACTATCCATACTTCACCTATCCAGACATCCAAAATGACACTACCGAAGTGCACGTTCCTCTCAATGCCCCTTCTGGGTATGTAATACTTCAGGTCGAAGCTAATGATGAGGATGGTGGTGAGAACAGCAAACTGAGCTATGAACTTTTGGAGGGTGACCGAAAGATGTTCTTTGTCGACAAAAACACTGGACAGATTGTTTTGAAGCAAAAAATCGGTTGTTCCTCTGATGATAACTTAGAGGTTAAAATCAAAGTGAGTGACAGTGGCAGACCCCCTCTCTTTAGCATTGCCTCTATCCGTTTTGTTTTATCAGACACTCAAGACTTTAATGACCAGTTTGTCATTTCAGTTGAGGATGACCATGACAAAAATATCCACTTTGATGTCTCCTCAACAGTAATGGCACTTGTTGGTGGGGGATGCACTGTACTCTTGGTAGCCACTGTGAGTCTTGCACTTTTCTATAAGTTCCAGCAGAAAACAAGAAACTACAGTTCCAAATCAGACAGGAACATTGGATTATTTGGAACTACATCCTTAACTGTGTACAATGCCACAGAGTCAAATATATATGGTGGTGGCACAACACGTTTTCTGAACCACGGGAAGAAATCCATTCATGATGAGTCATGTGTGTATGAAGATAAAACCACCGATTCAGACTCAAAGGTGAGGCTGCTGTGGGCTACTGGTATTCAAACGTAAACCTATGGACACTGAGTTTATTGTTTATTAATCAACTCACCTATTTATGTATATAATCACACACAGGTTTCTGTAACCTCAAGGTCCTTTGAGGGAACAACATTGTGGCAGGATGACAAATTCAACTTCCAAAGAAGGTAAGATTCTTTAGAAATTGGTAGACTTTCATGGTTGCCAATGAGGAACTTTAAAAGTTTAAGTACAAGTTCATGAAATTAAACTTTTTAAAGTTAACTTTAATTAAAATATATAGTTAATGTACTCAAAACTATTGACGTAATCAGTTACATCAAAAGTTTTGAGTTGTATTGACTTATCCGGTTTTACAGTGTACGCTACTGTATACCAGAGAGATTTTTATTCGATTAACTGTGTTTCTCCTGACCTAAACTCCAAAATTCACCTTTAAACTTTTCTAGCAGTACATATTGATTTGTGAACTCTTTCAGCAGCTTTGAAATCTAACAGTTATTGTCACCAGTGGGCCACTCTAGCTTTATGAACCAGCCCATGGAGTATTTTTATTAACTCAGAACATCAATAACTGGCTCCACACATGCAGAGGCTAACATGTTTGATTGTGTCCACAGTGGCACTGGCAATACAGACCAACAGAGCGTGAAGGACAGCGGAAAAGGTGACAGTGATTTCAATGACAGTGATTCTGACATCAGTGGGGAAGGACTCAGGAGAACACTCTCCACATTTCAGCCATGGGCAAAAAGTGAGGTTTTTTTAAAGCACACAAACACATATATCCAAATACTGTCACCAGTGGTGTTTTGAACGGGCGACTGATGTAATTCTCAACTAGATTTCCTTTGTTCCAGACTCTTTTCATTCAGCTAACGCACTCAGTGTGGATTGGCAAAGCAGCTACTGTGTCATCCCAACAACCCACAGCATCCATGCCACCCCAGGAAATGCGTACACAATAGGCTTTTCCCAAGCACCAGCATATAGTAATACCCATGTTAATCCCCAGTCCTGGAAAGAATCCTGCTACAGCACAAACATTCCCAAAGCCGAGACATCGGCACAGACATTCTGTGGGACAGGCGTCCTACCTCCCCGCAGCAGCCATCAGACAAGAGAGCTGAGCGCCAGGGCAGAAGACCAGCGGGAGCAGACCCAGGACTTCCTTACAGTCACAACACTCTCAGAAATCGCTACCACCTTTTAATCGCTGTGAAATCCCACCAGGGTTTTTTTCTTTTCCTCAGTGATTCACAGAAGGGTGTTGTGTTTAACAGATTTGTGAACACACCAGAATTAACATATAAATAAGACTTACTCTGTGTAAGTGAACAGGAGATGTAAATATTTTTGCATAAATAGAAAAAGAACTTGTCAGTACACACATTAATCCTAAAAAGTGGATTTTTATCATTTGACACTTGCTTTTTTTTCTAAATAAAGGAATTGCTGAAAGCCTGAAGTGTTACCAATTTCTGCAGCTAAAACCTTTCAATCACATCAGGCTATAGGAGGTGTTTTGTGTAGAATACAAATCAGTGCAGATGTTCTGAGGTGTCTTTTTATATAGAAACAAGAAATTGGTGTGAAATTCATATTGTATGGTACCTATCAAATCCAAAATGACTGACAAAGAAGAAAAGCCTACATGTAACTTGGTTACCTAAATATACCCTGTTCATTTTAGAGGATATTAGCTTACAGTTCATCTGGAATAAGCTCATTTTGTGAGGAAAGAATGTTTCTTTAAATAATGTTAGTAGAAATCAATTTTAAAAACAATGGTCAACAAAAGTTTTTTTTTTAGGTTTAATTCAGTTTTGGGAAAAATTGAAAGAAACGTTTAGCAGTGCTACGAAATCAAGAGGCTCAACTATTCAATTATTACTCCTGTACACTGTTAAGGTAAACTTTGCAACAGTGTTGATAACACAACACTGTTGACAATGCACGTCCATGAACAGTACTTGCACGGTACATTAAAGCATTATAATAAGTATTCTGCCAGAGAGCAGTAGAGGCAGTTCCCTGCTCATTACAGTGATACAGGTCAATAAAGTCCAGATAAGCTGTGGTCAGACTCAGGATGAAGTAACACCAATCCAGATCTTGCAATTACTCATAACAACTGTTTAGTTTTTACAATTATTGTCTCATGTAAGAAATTATTATTTCCTAGAGTTAAATGCCAACCAATTTTTTACAGTATGATTTTTGGTGGGAATGTTGCCTTGTTGACAAGGTGACTGCTGACTTTGCCTCTTGTTACTGCTGAAATACAGTCTTGTAGGTGCTGACTGGACACAATATTCCATTTGCTTCAGAGTGCATGAACACAGGCCTATGACATAGAAATAACACAATATTAATAATACTGAGAGGCTGTTCGTATTGATTTGAAATGCTTTTATGCATCCTTTGAACTACATTCTGCTCTTATTCCTAAGAAGTCCATTTGAGCATGACCTACAAATCCCTTAAATGGTCCATTATTTTTTTGTAATTGTTTTTTCTATAGATATATGTGAAGGAGGCCATGAACGCAAAGCCAGTCGGTGGCTTGTCTGAATGCAGATTAGAGTGAATGTCCAGATAAATTAACAGGTTTAGCCAATACAACATATCTAGGCTTTTAAGTTCTAAGCTTGAGAACTATTTTGAGACATCCTGCAATGCACTGCCGACAAAATGAAAAGAGATGAGCAAATTTGACCCACAGGCACCAGCTGTGCCACCAGACGGGTCATCTGAAATCCTCCTGTCCTCCTGCCTTCTGATGGCAGATAAAGCAGTAAACAGTACAGTTTTTTCCTGAGTAAATAGTTGAGCTAGACATCATTGGGCTAGACTCCAAATAATATTTTTTACCACGATCAATGTCATCTTCAGTGTGTACAGACTAATTAGAATGCTGTGTTTGATAACTTGGTGTGGAAAGGCCTAAAACAGTAGAGAGAAGCCCAATTAGTTTGTCCTTGAGTAAATGAAAACCTGTAGCTTAGATATCTGTCTGTTCTGCCTAACAACTTTTTCAAAGACATTTCCCTAACTCTTAAAAGCAAGAGTCGTTATTCACTACTCCACAGTGTTTTGTTCTTGTTGTGCCTTGTTGTGGTAAACTGAGGATGACACATCTCCAATACAATATGAAGGGCAAATGGCATTAATCGATCCATGAGATATGAAATGACTAACTCTGCTTTGTATGTCCTATGTAGGTCAAATGGCTGTGCATCGACCAGGAACATTGTGCTACATGGCATAATTATCTGGAGAGAGTGGGTGAAAGGGGTCTGTTAGAAATGTATGAACCACCAGTGATTCTGTTTTTCTTATCAAATGAAAACATTGAGGTATAATTTGGTTTAGTGTGCAAACTGGAGCTGTATGATGTAAGGAAAATGTGCATTAAGTAATGGATGTCATGATGATTATATGAGTTGTGGTGAGAAGACAAATACGTATATACAGTTTTAACATCTTTTAATGTTGTCTTTACCACTGTAGCCCAGACAGAGTATCAAATGCTATGGGGGAGTGTATCTAGGGCAGTAGGGCTCCATCTGATTGGTCAGATATTTTGATATGCAGCACAGCACAAAAGCATTGCTTGTAAAACTGTACATTTATTGCAGTAAAGCAATGTTTTGCGATGATATTGTACATTGTTATATTACAATATTTTTAATATCTCGTGCAGCCCTAATGCAGAACTTACTTTGGTGTGAGCATCTCCCCAGAAGACCAGTTGCAAATTTTGCTTTCATGACCTGTCATTGTCATGGTCTCCCTTCACACTAAAATGGTTAAACAGGTATTTTGTGTAAGCTGCAGAGGTGCCATGTCTTTCACTGAGTGTACACTTGTTCTTGTGCACTTGTGCTGTAGGAGCCTTTTCTTATGAGATTGGTCATCACTAAGTTTGGACATTCCTGTTCTTCCTATGAGATTGATCAGTTTGGTCAGCAGAGTTTAAAATATCTCCTCTTGTTAATCCCATTTCAGATGTAACATAAACATATTCACTTCAGACTGGAGAGAAAGAATTCCATTGTCTTACCATTTTTCTTAGTGCTCTTTTTGAGGTCTTGACACCAACATTCATAAAAATGTTTAGAAATATAGTGCCGGATGTATAAAAAAAGCTAATTTGGGTCATCTAAAATGTATTCATGCCATCACCAGCATCATCTGCTATTATTGATAGGACAGGGGCCTCTGTAATGGCCTCAAAGATAAGACAGGTAGCACCATTGCCATGCTTCTGTCATGGCCACAGGCTTACTGTCTACCATGTCCATGACTCTTTGCCAGACCACCGTTGCTTCAAATGGGACTGAAGCCAGCCACTAGCCAGTGCTTGCACCTTAACATCTTTCTCTTGAATGACACTGTAGAATGTAAAAACCCTAACAGTGGATCAAAAGACTGTTCAGATATAAATTTGTAAAACAAGTTGAGAGTGTTGAATGTGATTAAATGTCAGACATGGCAGATATTAGTATGATTTGCACTGGGAAGAATATTCTCTATGGTCCAAACTGCATTTAATGATTTGGCAAAATCAAGTGAAATTTCATGCATATCAGCCAATCTAATACAAAGACGCGTCGTGGTCTGTACCAAATACTGTAAGGGTATATTCTAGCAGTGTCTTACTAACATTAGTTTGTGTTCATAAGCATGGTAAAGCCTGATATTCTAATAATTGTATAAGTCCAATTACTCGTCCTGAGTCTCTGTCTTCCTGAATCTTTGTTCATGGTGCTGACAAGTCCACAAAATTATTACAGATTTAATGTGTATATGTAATATGTATCATGCTGCCAGAGTCTTGTGATTTAATAATGATTAGGGGCTGTCCTTGACATCAATCACATTCACTCTGACTGCACCCAGCAGTACCCAGTTTTTATTTATTTATTTATTTTTTGTTTTGTTTTTTAACAGTCCAGTTCTCTCGTAAGAGTAAACTGAGGCAATTGCGACGATCAATATTAAAGATCTGCTTTATCTCCAGAGGCGTTTTCTCCCTCATAACCCATAGATAACTTCTCCGCTTTGGCCCCTGTCCTGGTCAGAGGCAAGCAAATGCAAAAGCAAGAGCCCTTATCTTGTATTTTCACTGACTGCAGTGTTAATGAAACTGTCCTCGAAGGCCACTGATATCTAAGACTTTTATCTTAGCAGTCAATATTGCAGACAGGGTTGTATCCACCACTAACAGCTGAGGGCCCAACATTGGCAGGAGAGGACACTTTGAGGACACTATTGATATTAGTATTAGTAATAACAGTGCCTAAATTGTAATATTTTCATAGGGTCCACAATTTCTGGTTGCACCCGGCTACTCTAATGTTAAAATTTTGTGTCCTATTCGTCCCTGTCAAGCTCTCCATCCAACACAAGCTCTGCTGCACACAAATCTTACTCTTATCTTGCTTTCATATGCTTTCATGTATCTCAATGGACATTTCTTATATAAGGGATTTTGTGGCACTGTGGTGGGTATCCCTGATAATCATTCCCATGTGCAGTGACAGCATGTATTACTGAGATTAATGACATAAATGCTGAGAAAGTGTCCATCTTTCAAATCAAACAGATTTGAAGTAAGGCAAGGCTATATTTGTAACAGGTCGGCTTTTTTATTGACAACGTCCAGTCCTTCTAATTGTGCCCTAATTATGGACTTTTTATTCAAAACATACTGAAATGTCTTTGACAGATGTAACATTCTGAAAATAACAAAGAATGATATGTTCATTTTAGACTTGAAGGCAAAATGTTTGCCAGGCTAAGCACCACAGCGCGCATCTAAACCCTGTACCTTTGCTGCATCTTAAGACAACTTGTTTTTTAACACTGCATGTGGCCGACATGTATTTGGTTAATCAGTTTAACTTAATTCCATGGGGGCTTGGTTCAGTTGCTTTATCCAAACAGAACGATTCGTTTTAATAGAAAAAGTCACTGCATTAAGTTAATCCAAAAATGCTGCTAAACAGACTCATATCCTTTGACTTAAGAAACACTGTGTTATTTGTTTAGTACACTACATTATATAGCCATAGAGAATTGACATTATAACATAATATTCTTATTTTCCAGGTTCTTAACTGTAAAAGACAGAATAAAAGGGGCTTGTTTGTTAGGCCAAAGCACACCCCTGATTTAGTCCCAAACTGCTTTTGCAGCCACTCTCTGTCACATGGCAAAGGAGGAAAACATGTCACTGCTACTCAAGTCAGTCTCACAAAGTCATCCTTCTTTCTGGATGTCCCTTGCTGCGAGGACGGGCCAGCTGTTCATCAGTCTATTGCATATTTCCCGCCTGGCCACAAGGGCTGGCAACCCTCCAGTCGGCCATGTTCTTGGGATCCAGTATGTCAGTTGATCTGGAAAAACAAAGCCAATCAAGATTCTGTGAAGAGTGCTGGAGATAATGTGCCCATCAATTAGCCTGATTGACTAAGGTGTGTAATTAGCCCCATCATTCAGGCTTCTTTTCTTTTACAAGGTTGCCGGTAGTGTTGTTTACTTTAGTTCATTAGTATGCTAGACAGAAGTGAGGGATTCTCATTTTATTCATCAAGAGAGAGGATGTTTCTTATTCACTGTTGTATTTCAATTAACACCTGGCTGTCATGTTTCAAACTCTATGTAAATGCACATCTGGTAAGCAATACACTGTCACTGAATGCTTAACTTGTATTCCAGGTTGACATAATACGTCAAATGTCTGTACTGTATTAGCTTTTAAACCAATAAATTAAAATAGACCCTGGCATAACGACTACAAAGCTAAAATAGACTAGACTAAAAAAGCGGAGACCCAAAATATTGCACATTAAAGTGCCATTTTTAGGGGACACGTGCGAACACGTAATAAAATAAAAAGTGGAGAACGGGAAAAAAACAACAATACTGTTCCAAACATCCAAGTGCAGACATTATTATTTCAGTTCAAAAGTCAGTGTTTTAATAGCATTTACACAAGTCAGTGAATTTTGCAAACTGGATTTTCTATATTTGGGTAAATGCAAAGATGCAGAGACAGTTTACCATTATAAAACCTAACCAGACACAATGCGCTATTGAAGGTCAAGCGTTGGTCAGCATTGCCACCCAGTGGTGTAAAAATGTAGTACTAGTGATGTGCACAAAATTCATTGTAACCAGACGGTAGGCAGCACTGCTACATTAAAATAGTCAGTGTTGTTTATTTATTTAGATTTTCTATTAGCTGTGTTTACGCAGGCAATATCATGTTCTCAGACCAATCGTATACATTTATGTGCCTTTAGTAGCCTTTTGTAGATTGACAGTATTACATAACATCCATCCATTTCCAATAAGGATATGAGTCTGTATGGGGACTAGGTTAGCGTGTTGATTTATATCAATTAAATCAAACAGGTTATTCTAATATTCTTCCCTCATTTACTGTTGCCCCCTGCTGAACATGATTTACATGTAAGTATAATAATGAAAATGTGTATCTCTTATTAGTCAATATGAGGTAGAGATTCTTGTTTAACAAAGTTCAAAGCCTGCCACATAGGTGATCCAATAACTATTTTCTGAACCAGCTCATTCTAATGAACACACAAAACACTGAACAGGTAGATAATCTAATTAGTGTAGTCATCTGTGTTAAGTGCACAAGCGGAGGGAATACATGGCAGCGTTTACTTTCTGGGGCATAAATCTCCAGCTCGATTAGTGTAATTTGCATCGGTTTTGAATTGAATAATTAGAAGGAAAATTCAAGGCTAACAGTATGTATGATTTTCACCATATTAACTGAAGTTGTTGTTGGATGATTAACCACTTTTAGAGATGTCAGTTTAAATAAATTGCAGAGGACTCTACAGTGAGGTGCTGTAATGCACTGACTTCCTTATCCAGGTGATGAGAATGCATGGTGTCATTAGAGTTCTCCTGAAACCCATATTAGACACTCATTCACGGTCATCATTTTGCATTATTGGAAGGTGGCTGTGACCTGTTATAGTTATTGATGAGGTCTCAAAAGTTAGACATCCAGGTCCTAAAAACCTCTTTTAAAAACTTTCTTATTAAAATTCCTGTGCCAGGGGCACAGAATTGTTTTAATAATTGTGTAGCCTATGTGAAGTCAGCAAAACCACACACAACCTCTATTTTAGGTGGATGCATGATCAGGGAAAAGTGTGTACTCTGTAAAAAAGTCAGTTATTGACCCACACCCCAGAGAGCTCCCATACAGAAGCTCACTGAGTGAGCATCACTTATGTGAACACACATAGGATGGCCCATCTTTACATACTAATCTGACCTATGGATGCATGTGACATTTTTGTGATAAGACTGCAATGCTGTGGCACCCTATTTTGTGACTGATGATCCCCGTATTACTTACTGTCTTTGTCTGTTGACATACATAGATGACTGAGTATACGTGACCTTAGCTTTGTTTTACAAGGAAATGACTTGACAAAATACCCCTCTGGCAGCTTGTCACATTGTTTCACGTCTTCTCTCAGATCGAGTCCACAAGAGACAGAGAAGCTTTGATGTTAATTTCGGCTGAATGTTATGTGAATCTAGACCTAATGACCCCAGATTATGACTCATCAATCATTTTCAATCATCCTCTGTGGGGTCTGACTCAGGGGGTGAAAATATCTTTAAATGCAGAAAAAAATATGCTCAGTCTTTTGGAAGTTTTGCCTAAATATTAAATCAGTCTTACACGTGGCCCTACTCAGCTAAACATATGTATACCCCTTAGCCTCAAATGATTCATCGGCATAAAGAGTTTATAAGAGTTGTCACACCTTAAGGAAGACATGAACTTATAGAGAGAAATAAACCTGTCTCTTGATAGGGAAAATGCATATTAGTGCTGCTTCTGCACAGCGGGCACTGCCATGGAACAGTTAATTAACGTGTATGTGATAATTAAACCTCAAAGAATTTTTGCTTTCCACAGCATTTGCACTTAGAGGTGGGCAAATACCTGCTGTTATTACTTTGATATGCAACTGACCTAAGAGGCTCATGTGTGTTCAACTACATGGAACCCTTAATTCATACAAATTACCTTGTGTACTGTGTGTGTGTGTGTATGTGTGTGCGTGCGTGCGTGCATGTGTGTGTGTGTGTGCATGTGTGTGCGTGTATGTCTGCGTGTGTGTGTGTGTGTATGTGTGTGTGTGTGAGCCTATATGAACAGAATGTGATTAGGCTTACTATGTTTATAGACTAATTATGTTAATCCACATCTTTGCATTCATAATTACTTACAGGCTATACGCTAAATATTCACATTATGTGTCACTTCATTACGCTAAGCAATTATTAATTATTCCTCCGCAACCTACAACTATTACAGCGTCAAGTGTGCAAATATTGTGTCATCACAAATACCGTATTAATATATGATGTAAGAATAGCAGGGCCAAGGGCAGTTGTGATATCATACTTGGCACATTATGGTCAAAGTGCCAGTCAAATGGCCCCTGTCCCTTTGAAACATCTCCGGCATTTTACGCTCCTATATGCAACTCACCCAACTCAGTTTGTAATTCATGCATGACAATGGTGAAATTGTATATTTCATGCACTGAATGACAGTGCTGTTACTGAGGGAAGTGCTTCACTATACAGGCTGGGCATGGCAGGAGAGGATGACTCAGTTGAATGGTTCATCTTTGGGAGTGGATGTAGGCTATATGCTCATGGGCATGTAGGCCATATTTAGTCAATGCACATATTTTAGGACTATTTCTAAGCACATTTGCATACGGTTATTACCTGGATACACAGGGGTCTCGTTAAACAGAAGTCAGAATTTTATTCACAGTGGACTAATTTATTCTCATTTAACTTTGAAGATGCAATAAAGTAACGGCGAGCGGTAACAAACCAAACCACTAGTTCTCAAAGATATTGAGGATCTTCTTTAACATCTAATGTTATGTAAATAAATCACTTTTATACATTTCGCGAATATTGAGTAAGCATAGGCAGGTCTGTGCTTGGCTATGTCGTTCACAATCACTCTTTGAACTTCAGAGGCGGGACTCAGCGTTAGCGACAAGCGTTGCACATTTGAGGAAAATCACTCCAGCAGCATGTATTGCAGTCAGTCCCATTCTTGAACTATGAGAGGGGGGAATGGCAATAGTAAGTCTACTACTTTAGCTGCTCTTATTAGTGGCGTATTGCGTTTGCACTGTGTGACAAATAATTATTTCATGCGTGCGTATTTATCATCACCTCTCATCTTGGCATTTGTGTTTGTTTGCTCCCACTTCACAGCACATGAGTGCACTGCCATGTCGGATTCATCGTCACGTTGCAAGTCGACAGCAGCCTGAGCAGTGGTTGCTTGGCAGAGCAGAAACCATGAGCAACTGTACCATATTTGCACATTCGAGAGGACGGGACGCCGACTGTAACGTTCCCTGTTAACACTTGGATATTTTCATGGAATTGTTTCCACTTTACAGAGGTCTTCTCGAGTAAGCGCTTTAAATTTTTAACTGTCAACATTTGCTCACTAGGTGTGTCAAAGTCATTTACCATTCAGTCGGTTGAACATTTGACGTTACACGAAATAGTGATAATCGCCGCCTACTACAACTGTTGGATATGTATGTCATCATACATGCAAAGTTACGGAACTAATGTGGGAAAAGGGAATAATCTTTAATCAATGTGTTTCCACTGAATGTGAAATTGATTCACCAAAACAGTAATGTACAAGAAATAACTGGAGCGAAATCTAAATAATAGCAGGGCTGATAAAGTGATTCGGCTGTCACAAGGACATTACAAGGGAGGCTGTGTTAATGCCCTCAAAGTAGTCTATGTGGGTGCGCGCACTCGCGCCCTTGGCGTGTGTGCATGAGAGGCAAAGAAATGGAGAAAGCACATAAACGCTCGGAGGAACTTTCGGTCACCGAATATTCAAAACAATAAAAATAAAGAAGAGTTTGGTGCGAAACATTTCACGGTGATGAGGGAATTCTTCTAGGTGAGTACCGTTCTGAACAAAGGATACGAAATAGCTTATGGACGTATATAGTTAATTTTAAGCGCATAATCAAGTGCAACCTTGTATGGTTTAAAAAATCCAACAGGACAAAATTCGCATTCTCTCAATAATAAAGCGCAGGACATCGCAAAGGATGTATGGAATTGTTTTATGTTGATTTCTGCTGATGCACTGATTGTTGATGTTTTTTCCTCCTCATGCACATAGACATAGTCCACGTTGAAATTAGGAATACTGCAAGTCTCATGCTGTTCATGGTGTCGAGAACGAGTTGGATTCTCATTTATTATGCTGGTGACTTGGTGATGGGCGAGGGAAGTGATTAACCTAATGCTCTTTCAACAGCGAATGTATGTTTTCTCTTCTCTAGATGACTTACCTCTGTTGCACAGCTGTGAGTTTGGTCATCCATTCCCAAGATGCATTTTTGGATCACTACCATACTGCTAGCTGCTGTCACATCATTGAGGTTTGTTGAGATGCTTGACAGATATGGAGAGATATGCAGAGAACTGTGTGACTGCGAGGAGAAAGATGGGAGTCTGAGCGTCAGTTGTGAAAACAGGGGAATAACCAGCCTGGCAGAGATAACACCGCTGCACTATTCCACATATAATCTACTCCTCACTGGAAATCTCCTCAAGAAGCTGTCTCTCAATGACTTTGTACAATATGAGGGGGCCATCATTTTGCATTTGGGAAACAATGACATATCTGAAATTGAAACAGGGGCATTTAATGGACTTCAAGGATTAAAAAGACTACATCTCAACAATAATAAAATTGACTTATTAAGGGAGGATTTTTTTGTTGGTCTAGAGCAACTGGAATATCTTCAGCTCGACTACAATTACATTTCCCATATTGATGCTAGTGCCTTCAGCAAACTGCGTCATCTGGAGGTTCTGATTTTGAATGACAACTTACTGTCTTCCCTGCCAACCAATGTGTTCCAGTACGTCCCTTTGACCCACCTTGACCTGCGAGGAAATCAACTGAAACTGCTTCCGTACAATAGTCTGTTAGAGCATATGAATAAAATTGTGGAATTACAGTTAGAGGAGAACCCTTGGAATTGTTCGTGTGAACTCATCCCCCTCAAGGCTTGGCTGGAGAGCATTTCCTACACAGCTCTGGTCGGAGACGTGGTCTGCGAGACCCCATTCCGACTCCACGGGAGGGATCTGGATGAGGTCTCTAAGCAGGAGCTGTGCCCCCGAAGAGCAATTGCAGAGTATGAAATGCATGCAGAGCCTGCCAGGAGCAGTGAGGCATACATTCAAACCACACCAGCTTCAGTGGCAGCATCTGTAACGTCGTCAGGAATTTTACGATCCTTAAGGCCTACTAAGGGCTCTCGTCAGTCAGGCAAACTGAGATCCAAACCCACTGCTCGGCCATCTCCTAATAAGCAAAACTATGGTCCCATGGTGTCCTATCAAACCAAATCTCCTGTGCCTTTGGACTGTCCCACTGCATGCAATTGCAACCTTCAAATATCAGACTTAGGTCTAAATGTGAACTGCCAAGAGAGAAAAATTGAGAGCATATCTGATCTTAGTCCTAAACCGTACAACCCTAAAAAGATGTATCTAACAGGAAATTATATACCAGTGGTGCATAGATCTGATTTTGTTGATGCTACTGGATTAGATTTGCTTCATCTGGGTAACAATCGAATCTCCATCATTCATGACAGTGCTTTTCGGGATTTAGCTAATTTGCGAAGACTTTACTTGAATGGGAATTTAATCGAGCGTCTGACAGATGACATGTTTTATGGGTTGGAGAGCCTTCAGTTTCTGTATTTAGAATACAATGTCATTAGGGAAATCATGCCAGCTACCTTTGAGCAAGTCCCAAACCTCCAGCTGCTCTTTCTTAATAACAATCTTCTCAAAACCATACCAGAGGGAGTGTTTAATGGATTAACACTCGCTCGGCTAAATCTGCGTAATAATCATTTCCGTAATCTACCTGTTGGTGGTGTGCTGGACCAGTTGAAGTCACTGGTGCAAATAGACCTTTATGAGAACCCCTGGGATTGCTCCTGTAGTATTGTGGAGATGAAGCTCTGGCTAGAGCAGCTCAACAGTGGTACTGTAGTAAACAGTGTAGTGTGTGAGTCGCCCATGAGGTTCTCAGGGGAGGACATGAGATTCATCCACGCTTCCCATCTCTGCCCAAACACCTCAGGCATCCCAGGCTCAGCAGCGCCCCCTTCTGAGGAGTCTTTACCTGGCAGCACAATCACCTTGGAGTCATCCTTGGATTATGACACTCCATATAGCACAGTCCCCCTCTCAGTGCTCATCTTAGCCCTGCTCATGATATTCATTATGTCTGTGTTCATCACGGCAGGATTGTTTGCTGTGGTGAGGCGGAGACGAAAGAAAACACAAACTGGACGAGCCACATCCATAAGTGCAGATTTGAGCTCTTTCAACAGTCTGTACAGCAGTAGATCTGCAGCGAAAGTGAAATCCTCAGCGGGGCACTTGTATGAGTACATCCCTCCTCCCGGTAATCACCCAGCTAAAAACCCCACCTTCCCCATTAATGAGAACAGTGTGGTTGAGCGATTCCGAGACTTTGATGATTTGAACGGAGCGTTCACCCCAAATTCTGATGATGAATTGGCAAGCAATGCCAGAAGCTCAGAGTATAGTGAGAGCATTGTCGACCCTCTTAAACCCTCCCCCATGCAAGATGAAAACTTTTTTTACAGGGATATTTTAGCACGGGACAAGCAGGTACCTTACAGAGGTAGTCAACACTGCAAGCATGGTGGTCATTCCTCAACCCATTACAACCAAGAGTACGATATCAGGCCACAGTTTTTGCATCCAGACAGCAGAGCACAACAGACAATGGTGTACTGTACCACACCAGCGACAGTTTATGTTGAACCCAACAGAAGTGAATATTGGGAGCTGAAAGCTAAGCTTCACTTTGAACCAGACTACCTTGAAGTTCATGAGAAACGGACAACATTCACCCAGTTTTAATCCGTTTTTTTTTTCTAGAAAATCTTACATGGATCATGTTTTCGAGTTGTTGCTTAAACACATCTTATACCATTGTAAATTCTTAAAACATTGTATGTAATGATGAACTGACTGTTCAGCACTCTATATAACTGAGGATTTTCGTTAAAGTGGATCAACATTGTGCCATTTAGTAGGCTAAGCCATGGTTGAAATACAGACATTCTAACTGTATTCATTATACTCTTATTATAATAGATATCTCCAAATATGCATCCATGTGTTCTGCATATGAATTGAATATTGATGTGAAATGCATTTTCTTTACTGAATTATTTGTGTCTGCAGTTCCATATCCATTTTGCTGTGTATACCGTCACAGATATTGCACTATTTGTTAAAGTTATCAGCAATCAATATGATGTCTGTTTTGTAGGATTTACCATTGACAATCTTTTATAGACTTGTATATAAATCCTTGCTGATGCAATTACAGTGAAACAGTGACACGGATAACAGTGCCATTTTTTCCAGGCATGTCATTGGTGCACAGACACACACATATTATGTACATTATCACATGAAATTACATTCCTCCACCATTCATCCCTTTGGTTCAGTCAAATTTGTTCTGTTGCAAAAAATGCTGTCTGACTGTGTGTGTGTGTGTGTGTGTGTGTGTGCGTGTGTGTGTGTGTGCGTGCGCCTGCATGTATGCAGCTTCTTGTAAAGGCTGAAAGAGCTGGTACCTTCATAATCTCTGCACAAAAGTCAGGTTAGGAAATTCAGTCTGCTTTCTGTCTGCAGGTTGGGTAACATGAATTGTTATTCATGTCCCAAGGGAGCTAGTCATTGCAAGGATGCCAGTTCCCCCATGACCTGTTTAAAAATGGCATCTTTTCTTTATTACTCATGACATGATATGTAAATATGATTTTAAGAGAGTACTCCGAGGTTCTGTGTGTTGTTCATATTTTCTTCTGTGAGAATCATCGAAGGAATTAGCAATATGGTTCACAATGGTTCACAATGGTTCACAATGGCTCACCGTTGAACATGTGCCAATAAAAAATTCATGAACTGCTGGAGGCAGTAGGGCAGGCTTGTTTTAAAGAAACATTATTTGTTGCTGTCCTAAAGGAACAGACCATTTTTTCAATTTTCAACACACTGTATTGGCAAGATAGCAACATCTTTATAGGAAAAATGCTGTTCTTGTGTTAATCGATTTGTTCAAAAACAGTGTAACTGTCATGGCAGCAGAACATTAACAAGTTTGGGACAACAATATTTTAGTTTAGAGTGTGGTCAATATTTCCATTCATTTTATGTCCCTCCCCTAAAATTCTCAGTTGGAAAATCTCAGATTGTCTTTTAGATTGTTTTCATCTTTTTTTAAAAATACCACAAGCAAAATAAAGCAAGGTATTAGAGTACACTTGAAGTGTCAAACAGGCTTGACAGCAGTGCAGCCTGGAAGTAAGCACATGTCATGACATGGCAACGACATGTCTGACTGGTCAGATTGGCTTCACTGAAAGGAACAAGATAACGCTGTCAAAGTTTTAAAAAAAACAATATGCGAAATTACCTTTAACGGGTACAATATGTTGTTCTATTGAGGACCTCAATATATTATTGTTTTTTATTCAGTTTGTCTAGTCAGTCATGTTATCCAGTTTATTCAAAACAAAACTGTATAATAATGAGATTTTGCAAGCACATTATGCAAATTATTCCTGATGTATTTAAATCTTGATAGGTGTTGCACAAACTATTTTCCAGTAACAAGTGAATGGATTCACTTTTTGTATATTGTACCGACTAAATGCAAATGGCTACTTATCAGCTCAGCCTTGTAAATAGTGTAAGTGCATTGCTGAGCATTCCAAGAGTGTATTGAGTGTGTTGGCATCATTTATGACTGCCAATAGATTACATACATACTAACATGGCAGTGGAATTATATAACTACAAGGCTCGGTTTTCTGATCTGTGAACTTGAAAGAAATAAACTGTAACTGTATAGTGCATATTGTCTGTCTGTCTACCAAGGGTGAATTAAAATGCAGTATGTAATTTGTATATTCTCTATGGTTGATGTATAGCAATTTCTAAATTCTAGGGCTAAAACATAATGTTTGTCATGCTTCCCATACAGTGTGGACATCTTTCCTCCTCTCTGCATTCTTGAGAGGTGATGGGGATGGAACAAACAAATCATTGCAAGACTAAAACAAATTTGCATTGTTGGTATAAGATTTCTGAGAGAGAGAGAGAGAGGGAGACAGAGAGATTTTCTAGTATGCCAGGAAACTATACTTGTTGAAGACTTTATAATGTTTGTCATAAGAACATGCCATATACACTATCCAGAGACGGTAGGCTTTGTTGTTTTTGCAGTGTGTAGAACATTGCGTGTCAGCTGTTTAATTCAGCATATGACCACAACATTAAAGGAGATGGCTTAATGCCCAATGGCAAATTTCCATGCAGACCTTGGAATCGCTATGCCTTAAATCACTGAGCACAATAATGCTTTAAAAACCTTTGTTGACCACTTTTATGCTACAAAGTAAAAATAAAATCGAGTGGACCAGAAAAGCAGTGTTGTTCTTGCTCCGCTTGTTTGCATTAGCTTACTAAGATTAGTGGAAGCACATATTCTATTCATGTCCCCCAGTCTGGCTCATTAAAATCTCACCTCTGGCTTTGCCAATGTCCAGCACTGTAGGTAATAAAATACCATGTTTTCTTTCTGCAACATGGAGCACACTGTGAAAGCTAATGTAGTTGTAATGTCCCACTGTTATCACTCTGTTAAATACATTGTTGTTTTTAAATATGCAGAACCTATATATATATAATATATATATAACATTTTGATGCCAATGAATGTGTATTACATGACTCATTCTCATGTGGAATGTGTAACCATTCATGAAGAGAAGGGAAGGTTTTTTAAAATGGCTACCTTGTGAAAATCCACTAGGAAAGCTGTAAAGTCCATCTTATCTGAGGCAACACATTTGATTTCAGATGTTATCTGCATAATGTGGTGGTACAGCCATTTTAATCCAATGTAGAGTGGAGGAAAAAAAACGTCACATTCAAAAAGATGGTGTATGCCACAAGTTTAACAATTAACATTTTCACCTTGTCTTGGAGACTTCTCAGTTTAACAAGACTCATGAGATCTCAGATACTCCTACATGTTAATGACTCAGTTTATGTGCAATGGCATTGCTCCCTCGTGTTTGCTGGCTCCCACTGAACACTTTCTGACAATAAATATTTTACACCGTTCAGACATATTTAAACCCGAATGCTTTCAGGTACTGTGCCACGATGCCACATTAAATGTCTTGACTCAACTATTTGGCAGATTGCGGGTGTTATGCCGAGTGCTTGAGGACCCCGGTGCTGCTTGGGAGAAATTAGGACAGATCTAGATTATGTAAGCTTGAGGAGCTCTGTCAGCCACCGAGAAGACTGCATATGACTGCAAGTTGTGCACTGGAGGAGAAAACTCAAATCTGCGTGTATTATTCAAGCAAACAGTAGCTGATTATCACTACGAGGAGAATGGTTGTCTGATTTCCATAAAGACATTCTATGTCCATGTATGCGGGCTGTAGTATGTGGTAATATAGTCCTCTCTTTGTGGCGGCTCTCCTGGCTCTCATCTGTGTGCCTTGGTCGCGGCGACATTCCAACGTGTGTGCGTCTGTGTGCATAAATTATTGACTCCCGATCTAGTCATGCATGCCTCAAGGAGTTCAACCAGTGAGGAAATAGGGCTATCCTCTCTCTACACATCCTGTGCCTGAACAAAACTTTTACATAATTCACAGGCGTACCTCGTAGCTGCTAAACAAGTGTGACTTTTATTCCATTCACTATATAGTTCAATATGTTTTTAATAAACACAGACCCTAAAAGCTTCCCTTTGATATTTAACTGTTCATCTAATTGAAAGGAACAGGTTTTAATTAAAAGTTTAAGCAGATATTTGAAGTGTCCCTGTGCATCTTGTAAGAACATTTAGCACAGCTTGAGGCAGTGGGTGAGGGGCGCGATGACATTTATACAGGCTCATGGAGTCATGCTTACTCTCAGCAAGATGACAACATTGCTGTCCCTCCCCCCATTTCTTTCCCTTTTAACAGTGCAAATTATTCTGCATGTTGGGGATTTTATACAGCCTAGCAAGTGTACAACATAAAATTGTCCTTGTTTTTGTCTGTCTTAGGCTGGGATTTTTTTAAATCCCTACACCTGGAAACAAGCCATGTTACATGTTCCATGCAGGGCTTTGGCCCCTGAGATGACTGAGAATAGACAAGTTCTTTTAACTTAAAGAAGAGTCCTGAAGCCCCTGAACTACCCCGCAGTGCTTGTAGTATTGCCTTCTCTAGTTCATAATTTATGACAAAAAAAATCCTAAATCCCATTTCTACATTTCTGTCAGGACCACTTTAGTAAAAAAAAAAAAGAGAACACAGCATATAGCAGTGAAGTTACAAAGGCAGCTTTATTTCTAATTGCAAAACAATCTGTGTATGACTCACTGTTCAGAAGTTCCCGTCTTTTCCATGAGCTCCATGGAAGCCAAGACAGGGAACAGCAGCATCTTCAGGGTGGAGTACCCCCCATTTAAAAACTGGAAGGGTAACTCATTTCCCCCTGGGAACAAAGAAAGCAACAATGACAACATTATGACATTGATTCAAGTAAAACATTTTTTGGAGCTGGGGAGGAGGTTGGTTGCAAAGCAGTGAGCAGCGGAAGCAGGGGGATAAAAACAACAGTTTAAATAAGGCATCCTGTTTGCAAAAACAGCCAATTGCAAGCAACAACTGATTAGCGAGAATAGCTGATGCGGGCTGGGTTGGCATTAAATAATAGGAGGCATGGTGTGACTACATGGCCTGCCAGAACAAATGCAGAATGCTTTTAGGGAGATTCTGACATTCATCAGTGGGTCTTCTGGGAAAAAAACATTGGTTATTGGTTGTTTTCCCATTATACATTTGTGATATAATAAAAAGTGTGTTTTGATTTTTTTATGTTTTAATTAATTATTTCCATTCTTATTGAAAAACACAAATATCAATTCACATGAGTTTTGCATCTCTTTCAATTTTAGATCCATTCTTGACACCAATTAATTTGACAGCTCATTTGCTCTTTAGCTGCTGCAAAAGTTCCTTCACCTTAAAGCTGTCATGTACAGTAATGTAATGTTTTTGCCCACATGCTGTGTTATTTACAATAGTACAGTATAATTTGTACTCTGAGGCTAAAAATACACATTTCACTTCTGTTGTAGTATGGAGAGGGTTCCTACAAACAAACCAAAGTTTCACTAACTTTGTAAGTGCAGACAGACTCTACAGAAGACTGGTTTCTGAAGTCGGTACATTACCTGAAGTCGTCTGACATCTTCGAGAAAAGTCTGTACGAGTTGATTGCTGAATGGTGCAATAGTGAACATTCACAGACGGTGTTGGGCATTGTATCCAGCAATCAACTTGTACAGACTTTTCCTCAAGATGGCATCGACAGTAGGACAACTTCAAGTAATGTAGTAATGATCTAGACTTACAGTAGGCTACATGTCTTGTTCTGACACGACCACGAGTACACCAAAGGATATTCTATAGCAGTGATGCTTCAATGATGTCTGTGCAAAGCATCTAGGAAAGGCAGCACAGCTATTATGGTATGGCTATGTCTGCACTTTCTAAGCACCTTTTCTTCGTGCCCTTTCCTTGACCTTGATGGAAAATATCATGAGGTGTGAAGATAAAAATGTGAGGAAGAGTTAATTAATCAGGAGTAAAAAACTAACACGTTGCTGGAGAATCTGAGCTGACTATATTATGTGTTTTTTTTATTAAAAGGCACAGACATTCATGTTGCATTCATGCTGTGCATCATATTGATCAGTTGTTGGTGCTGCTGCCACAAGAATTAATGGAAAATTGTTATCTCCCAAGAATGGTCAAGGGTCCCTCATGCAAAAAAGTATGTTGAAGCACCCTTCCTTAGCAGTGGCCCAATATAATCCTAGGGTTAGGTCTTAGAGATGCCACTATGATGCTTACAGGTCATTACATTAAGGACATTTCCTAAGCAAAAACGAAGTGTCAATGAAAGTGGGGAATGTTGGATTCCATGCAAATCAATGTGGCAAATATGAGACAATATTCCAAGGGAAATTGCGGGGTCTTTTATTGTAGGTTACCACAACTGCACATGTGGAAACTTTAATCTATGTTTCAAACATTTAACAGGAAACATGGAGGAAAAGGCTCATGTCAAAGACCATGGGTTTCTCATTTTATACATTCATCTTTGCTATCAGACAGGTAAACTACAAACAAAGCAGTAAACTTGGTTCGCACACAGCAGCAAACTAAAATTAAAAGGAAACACCCAGAAGCAGTGAAACAAAGGGAAGAGAGGGCATTTGGAAGTGTTTTTAAATAATGGATATGCAGCCTCAGCCTACTAAAATTGACTGGACTTGCACATAAGAAAATGTATGCAAATATGAAAAAAAATGATGTGAAAAGGTACTAAAGCAAATTGACACAAAAAAGCAGAGGGATAATAAACACAGAGTTTAGTTTGGTATCATTTCATTATTACTGGAGCAGACAGGTTTCAGACTGGATATTAGAAAATCAGAATTGGCGCACCATCTCTCTTGCTAATCCTATGTCTGATTTAAGAATACTTAAGATTTATAGGTTTCTGAAGTAGTCTGGTTTCCCATTGTTTTGTGAGAAGGATAACTTTAAGTCATTATATTTCCACCTTCTCTTCTGAACACTTATTCTTTACACACTCTTATTAAGACTGCCTTTTTATCACATAAATATGATCAACATTATGATGGTTATGATTATGATTATTTGAAACATTGCATTCAATTTTTTTCTTTTTTTTAAATCAGCTGAATAGCAAAGTTGCATTTGACAATCAAATTATTGTCTTATTTCTGAATATAAAAGTAGCATCCTTTGACTGGGAATATCCTGAATATAATTTAAATTCTTCACCATGCATAAGCACTTTGTTTGATATACTCTACAGCTCAAATGTAGAGGTCACATAATTGATGTAATTGATCATGTCATTGGTGTCTATATTTCTGCATTGTTCTAATCTTATCCACCATGCTTTATGTTGGTCTACCCTTCACTAAGCTTAGCTGCTTTCATTACCTGCATGTGCGTGCTGATAGCTGTTAACCATAGTAACTGTAATGCACAATGTTATAGCTAGCATAACAAATTAGCTTTCCAAAGCAGTAGAACTGAAAACGAGGTACTTCAATGCTTTGGGGATTACTGTAATATGTAATTCGTTTGTTTATGTGTATGATTTTATATCACAGCATTAGCAAATTTCTTCCGCCTGTGCCTTAACACAGGTGATTATGCTAATGAGCTGATAAGGCTGTCTGATGATTTGTGTGATCATTAGGATCAGATGGTTTGGAAAATGGTTGAATTAAATATGTGGCAGGGGTTTTGCTTTCTGAAACTGGGATTCACACCTCTGACTGAAAATAGCAATCACACTTCAAGATGAAGTGTTTTAAGCTCTGCCAGGTAGCACTTCTCTTAGTGAAGATTAACATTCCATTAATCTTGTATGCAAGAGACACATTTAATAACCGTAGTGGAGGTTGATTCCTTTGTACACTACCAAACTTCCTGCATCCCTGAATGTGTACCTCTGTTCGTGTTACTCCTCTCTCATAAGCATTTCTTTTTCCTGAGGGCCCTGACCTGAGCCTAGACTGGTTGCACAATTTCAAAACGGCAAAAGACAGTTTGGCTGAACACAGCTGTTTGTGAAGGTCAAAAGGTTGGCCAACTCAGCCCACCCCGACCTCCTTGGAGAACTCTTCCAAATAATCCTGAAATGATAATCCCCTTACTGTCACTCTGACAAGACGGCGCTCACTCAATCATCACCCCACTTCTCCTCCCTTTGTTATCCACAGATGGATGCTGCAGCACTGCCCAGTGAGCTAGCACACACATATGACATTAACCTTCGACCTTGCCCGGGAATGATCTACTAGTTATCAATCCCTTCCAGCTGTGGATCTTGTCTCTGCCAAGGACATGTCCGTCCCCACCAGTGAGCCTGAAGAATTAGTTGTACCCTTGGCATTCACTGGTGCTTCACCATCATCAGGAAAAGTCAGCATGACGATGCTGGGGTTGCGACTGTGATTAGCGCTAATTAATCTTCATAAAAATTCAAAAGGCTAATGTGTATCACGGCTGGCAATAGAGCCACTCAAGCTTGCACAAGCTGGACACCGCACTGTACTCTGGTTTATAAGTGATCACATTTCTTCTGATCTGTTAGTAGAGAGAACGGTGATAAAAGAGTGATAAAATGCACAGCAAAGGAACACATTTTATTCATACACAGCCTTTAATACAAAAGCAATTCAATGTGCTTTACATCAACAGAAATTGTGAGCATTCAAATGAGCAGACAATAATTTAAGAAGAGAGATAAATGGTATTGTAGATAAAGAGAGATAAAAGTGTTCTCATTAATTTATGCATGTGCTTTGCAAATGTTTAAAAAGATGTCCCAGAAGATCAGAGTAATGCACTCAAACACAAGATGTCTTATCAGGGAAGAATACCGTTCGTATATCTATTACTAGCAGCAGAACTTTGTGTGTGTGTGTGCTGTACATTTGGATATAATCTGCCCTCCACCACTTGGATGCAAACAAGAAGAGTGGCCTCATTATAGTATTGGAAACTGTGGGTGTTGCTGCAAGCGTTTTGCATCCGATGCATAAACACGCTGCCTTTGCAGCTGGGTTTCAGAGGAGGAAGGCAGGCAGTGTCTTTTATTTTGGGGGCATACTGTGTGAGTCCTTCCAGAGATGTCTTCCCAGGTTTTGCTGACAACACTGATGTGTCCACAAACGATGCCTAGCTCTAAACTGAAGCCAGATAGCTTGTTCAGTGTTAGCACACCCTCACACGCTTTTGTCCCATTGGTTAGACAGCAGGATGTGTGGGTGAGAAATATGGAGTGCAGAGGACACAGACAGATTCTAAGGTGGGCCTTTCTGAATCCTCGATGAGAACTCCCAGCACTGCCACTTTCTCTTATTCATTCAAGTCTCATTTCATCTCAGGGGCACAGGTAGGGGAGGAATGGGAGTTAGGATGATTCTAAGAACCCAGCATTGATAGGAGACCCTTTGAGGACACTATTGACATTATTATCAATAGGAAGTGGGGCAAAATTGTATGCTTTTATACTGTATGGCCCAAAATGTCTAGCAGTGCCCCTGTTTCATCTCATTCACTCACATTCTCTTATCCACAACAACAGCAGGCTGCTTGTTACCTGACTTTTGTTAAATTTCAGTTTTGTGCTTACTGAACAGAATGACTTTGATCATATGCATAAATTTGATGCTTTACAAACAGGATGTTTTCAAGGCCACCCCAAACCAGCCTACTTGTAGAGGGGGGAATCATGCACTTAGGTATGGATATTACATGCAAATACATACATGAATTCAAACTGTGGTATTTACCATAATGTTTAGACCATATAATCCCACAGACACTTGCAATAGGACATAATGTGTTTTCATAAATGGCAGAGGAATCATTTTTCCCCAGCACAAATGTGCAAAAGCTCGCAGCATTATTACAATGTCAAGAGCGATTTTTCACCATGAGTGCAGCAGGCAGTCACATCAGAAACATAGCCAGATGTAGACGCTTCAGATGTAATTTTTCTGACTCAGAGCAACCTTAGGTTTTGCAACACTGAGCCATTGCTGTTTTTATATTGACAGTCACAGTGACAGATATGGCTCTTGCCAGATGAGACAGCTTGTGGAGATGTATCTGCTGGAAAACACATCTGGAGATAAGTCACAAAGCTGTGGATTACTGCCCCAAAGCACCCTTTTAAAAGAAAATCCTAGGTGGCGATGACCTTTTTGGTTTTGTGCAGCACATGGGTAACAGCCTATGGCACCCAGATGCCATTATTCCTCTAAATATTTGGCAAAGGTCTATATCCTGTACACAACACTGTGGCTAGTCTAGTTGCTGTGGTTCAGATCAATTAGATTCCCTGGCATTAATGTGCATTAAGCTAATGTGTTAATCGCAAGCTGAAATAAGTCTGCATGGGTGTGAACCAATGTGTCATAGGCTGTGTTCAAAGTGCTTCTCACTATTTCAGTCCAATTGCTTACAATGTGAACTTGTTTTTATGCTTTGTTTTCCAGGGTAATCACATTGAGACAGTAGCCTTTTTTGCCAGTGAGCCTTGGCATTGTGTGCATTACATGACAGAAGTCATATTCTTAATATTAGTTACATTTGGATTAGTAAGGTCTAATAAGATTACTTTATTCATCCTCAAGAAAAACAGTGCTTAACAACAACAAAAAGATGAGTGAAAAGAGATAATGGATACCCTACTGCCAGTCAAAATTCTAAGAAAACATCAAATTTGTAAGTTTTAAAATTATTATATCCATACTGACCTGTAGTGTGTAGCTTAGCTTAGCCATCTTTCTTTGGGCTTAATTTGCATCGAACAGTAAAATCCACAAAAATTACAATTTCTTTTACAAACAAATACCAATTCTCGTGCTTATTTTTTTGGAAATACAGCTGGAAATGTTTCCCTGACATGAACAGAAAAGTAAACGAGCATGATTGTGGGTATGGCTTGTTATTCAAACAGTACGGTAAATTTCCTCCTGTGCGACAGGAAGTCACTAGCTGTCGCATGATGTGTGACGTCATTTTTAGCACAATTATAGATAAACGTTTCTTACAAGACAATGACATAACAGGTTTTCGATTGAGGCAAGATTTTGCAGTGGTTTCTCTGGTGTCCAACAATACCAACATCAATGCGTGGTGTGCCTCCTATGTAAGTTATTTCATGTCAAAGTGACGCTAAAATGAATGGAAGCGTCTGCGTCTATTCCTGCCTTGAACTTCTTGAACTACGATAGACGGTCAGGGATACTCCAAATTTTGCTTTTACGCTGTGACATGATAAACTCACAAAAGCTAATGTGTATGCTATCATTCAGCCCTAGCAAGTTTGAAGGAAACACGGAAGGCCACACGTATGTAGGTCGTATGTCCTAAAATCCAAATTTCAGGAGTAGGAGTCTTCTTCTTTACCCAAAAAAAAGGACATTGAAAAGAGCAAGAGACTGGCGTGAACATTGGAGCTGCCTTCCAAATATGGAAAACCTGATGAAGGAAAGAGGGATTGAAAGAGACATAAAATTGCTTGCTTCCTTTTTTAGGTTTAATAGAACATATATCTCAGTCTGAATTCAAAATGTTTATTTTGTTGCACGATCAAAGGCAAAGTGCAGTGACGTGAACATTGAAACGGAGAATGTTGTCATACTGCCCAGTCAAACATGTAGGTGTAATAGTGGGTAGGCTTTTATGTACTGTCTAAATAAGAATTTAGTCACAAGACAAAGGAGGTGTTTTAAAATCAATTTCCAGCCTAAACTCAGTGACACAATATGTAGTTGACCTTTTGCTTTGTAGGTTAGTCTGGACGATAGTGGCAATTGATTAGACTAGCAAGCTCAATCTAGTTTAGCAAACTGACTCTATAATGTTTGCAATATAACTGGGTAGATTTACTTTCTCCTGCTTGCAATAACAGTACAAAAGTGTTATTTTTTATACGTTACATAGCATAATTTCATTTAATAGCCCTACAGCACAGCATGATCTGAAGTAGTAAATGACATCTTAGCTTTCTGAAGCGTGATGGCAACCATAGCTGTAGTACGTACTACACATTGGACCTGTTATGTCTGTGGCTTTAAAGTCGGAATGTCAAGAATAAAGTCGAAATATTAAAGTCTTTTTGTTTACGTTTCACATTGGACAGGCTTAGGCAAGTTTAGGTCACATGTGATGCACCCCATTATGTGCCAAAAAAAGCCTGACTATTTTAGTTGTTAATCCCAGCAACAAACACCACAGAATCCCCAATGGTTAGCCAATAAATTAATAAATGTATCTCATTACGTAAAATGGTGTAACTTAAGTCCATTATTTGGACTTAAACAGGCCTGTTGAATGTGTATGACAATTACAGGGTTCTTAAGTCTCATGCACCAAGGGTGAGACACATGCAATCACTAGCTGGAAAACACACTACGGCTGTGACAAAATATGAGCTAGCACAAATATTTTGTAAAATTTTACCATGTAGCCTCATGTAATTACGCCAATGTAGATTCAAGATTGAAGATAGCCTTTGTAGGAGAAAGCGTTACGTGCAACAGGCCGGGCAACACCAACGCTACCAGTGAATGCCACCACTACGAGCGCCGCCGAGGCTGCAAAGCTGCGGAGCTGCGATTCCAACCAAACCGACCAGCGCCTGGATGTCGGCGGCGCAGAGAATGTACACTCTTCACTGATCACCTCGTCTCCGACGGCATCTGTCAGCTGGCATCTGAGTGACAGAAGTGTTGAGACTGTCTCGCCATCTTCCGGAGCTGTGACTGCTGCGGGAGCTGATAACATCTAAACATCTAAACTCGCCAGCCAGCCTCTGGGCCCTCTACGGAGGATGCTGAATATTTATCATATTCTACACGATTGTGGACATTTTTATTTCTTGTACCTATTTTCTCTTCCTTCCTTCCTATGTTTAATTGTATTTTATTTTTAAATTTGTGTAAAGCACATTGAACTGCATGTATGTATGAAATGCGCTATACAAATAAATCTGACTTGACTTGACTTGACTTGACTTTGTTACATCTCATTAGTATAAGAGTATTTTTTGTTCCTCAAAAAATAGTGTGTTAAGTGAGAGAGCGAGAGAGAGTGAGTGAGTGAGTGTGTGTGTGTGTGTGTGTGTGTGTGTGTGTGTGTGTGTGTGTGTGTGTGTGTGTGTGTCTGTGCATGTGAGATAAAAAGTAGAAAAAACATCAACACAGGTTTAGGCTGTAAATGTTGTTTCAGTGTTCATAGCCATTTTGCATGCATGCTGCCTGTATGCGTATGAGCTTCTCTATGCTCTGCATGCATTGAGTGGAAAAGTGAACCTCCTGGGGTCAATGTAAACTGGTTCAAAGCCATGGCTGCGCCTATATAGGAAAGGATTATGGTCATTCGTTTTTTCATTTTACACTGGAGTTGTAATACATCAAATACAAGACAGTATCGAATGAAGGACAATTCACATCAAAGAGTTAATCATCAGGACACCTACCCGGCAGTGCAGGAATAACGTTGACAGGTAATACTCTCAGCCTCAGTCTCGACACAAATGAAGTGGGGTTTCTCATTTTTACCCTGCGACCTAAATGACTTTCCTTTGATGAGCATTGTTTTGTCTCATTGATAAAATCTAACATTGTGTATGCACTCCTCTGTTGCATAATATAGGTCTTGCTGTCAAGCTCCTTGAGGCAATAATGCCGGAAGAAACTATCTAATAGGCTACAGATTGAGGTACACCAAGACACTTTATCGATACTTTATAGTGAGCAAAGTGGGGATCAGTGGGATCAGTTCTCTGCTGCATAAATAGGCAGGTCATTGACATGCTTGGCTGTAGTAGGTAGTACAGCGCAGTAGCAATAAACTCGGTGCACACCTGAGTTAAAGTTTATTTTCTCTGGAGTGGAGAGTCATACTACCATAACATTTTCCCTTAATGGGCAGTGGGGTTTGGAGATAATGATACTGTGTCTGAAATGTACATTCTTTGCTCAGAAATTGTAAATAATTTTAAATTCTATGGTTTTGCCATAGACCTCAATGTTACAGAGCATGCCTCTGCACTGCATAAAGGGAGATTAGTGGCCCGCCTTCGTGCCATCATGGTTCCAGGAAGTGGCTTATCATGAAGGATCTTGGTATATCTACCATCTTTGGTACCAGTGTCCCCATATTAAACCTGCATCCCCTCAGGCCTGAACAACTCAAACTTGTTTGAGGTAGTAATGCGTAACAATCGATGGGCAGGGCTTGGGATCGATCAATTAAATGTGCTCTCCCAAAACCCTGCAAGTGCATCAGTTTTATTTGGAGGATTGTCATGGGCTTCCCACTCTGTAAGAAGTTCACTGCTACCTCTTTGTACTTTCTGATGTCTTGCTGGAAGTGGTTTTCCATCTAGTGAAGCTGTGTACTTTTTCCTTGCCCTTAGTTTCAGAAACATTATTGAAGATGTGTTTAAACATTACTTAAGGTGCGTGATACAATATTAATTATGCCCAAACACCACTACACATTCAATACTGAGGGGACATCATTCATGAATTATTCAACTGTCTAATGTAACATTCTTGAATTTTAATTATTTAATACATTTTGAATGTCTTCAGTGTCTTTAGTGGCATCAAGTTGCACATTAATGTTTCACAGGCCTTTAATTTAAGAATTTAATACAGCCACTAATTCTGGGCAAAAGCTGCTACCTGCATGACTTAATCTAACCTCAGAAATATCTCACCTCAATACCTCCGTTACTCATCCCTGTGAAACAGCAGAATGGCAGTTATCTCTTAAAGCCAAGGACCACAGAAGGATTAAAATAGTGCCATCCTAGGTAAGTGTCTGCTGTTGTTCATAAATAGAGAGGTTTTTACACACCAGGGGCAATAGGGGGGATGCTGGGAAAAGTCAGCCATGCAAGAGTGATTTAAATGCCTGGGGTATCATATACTGTAAATGATGCTTGTTTTATTCATCCGCCCAGCATCTGTGGGAATGAAATTAAGCCTGAGAGGGGGGACCCAAACATGGACACATCAGTAAGTTCATGCCAGTCATATTAATTCATAGCATAATGTCTTGAGGACTACATCAGATTTAATTTACGGCTCCTTGTCTCTGACATCTTTCATTTAAGCAGCATCGTGTTAAAAATTGCTGAGTGTTGACTTGTGAAGCCCAAGGGCCTTGGACAGACAGTTGATATGCACCCTGCTGAGGATGCATGGTGCTTCTGCCATCTTAAAGGACACTCACCTAAATAACCCATGGGTTTCTGCCAGAGATTAAGAGTTGCCATTAATCCATAAACCTGCAATTTGTCGGTCTATGGTTGCCCCGTGTTTTTTGCAAGAAAAAAGCCAAACGTTAAATATTGTCCTCTCTTAAAATAAAGGCAATGGACAGGAATAGTGCATCAATAATTGTACATTTTAGATGAAGACCAGCATAGTGAGATAAAAACAGTATTTTTTAAACACATTTTCACAGCATTTTTCACAGCCTCACTTATGGTTATGATAGGAGTTTGTATAAATAATGGTGGGGCTTACTGATGAGTTTTAATTGAAATTGAATCTATCAGAGTAGATAGGGTACATAGGTTTTAAGTGTTCTTGGGTGATAACATATTTTTTCCCTATGTTAAGATGGTTGGACGTACAGCAACTGGCCAAACAGTTGGCTATGGGAGTTCTGATCAAAGCAGTGACCCTCACAGCAACACTGAGAAAGAGGAGGCTGTGACCAACTAGTTGCTATAGCAACCAACCCAGTAATGATAGTTGTCTCAGGGGTCCACAGAAAAAAAACAGCGAATAAAAATGACATCTATTACAATGTCCAAAACAACATTTTCATTTGTTTTCCTTTTGTTTATTTTGTTTGTTTGTTTTTGTTTTGTTTTTAAAACCTTTGAGATGCCACAGAGAAAGGTCAGTTATTCTGATATGACCAAACACTAGTTCTTCAGTGATCTATGACATTTCTTATTTGACATCTGACCTAAGAGATGTTTCTTCTGAAAGGAATATAACCGTTTTGTTTAACTGTCGTTCATGATTAATCAATCAAGTTAATGATATAATATAATATAACACATCCTGTTCCACCACCTTTATTGTAAAGGCATATACCAGGCAGATGTGATAATTAATTAATTGGATAGTCTTTGTTGCATTTGCAACTGATTTTAATGGGTTTATGTTGTGCATCACATATCACAAATACCTAAATACAGGCATGATGACAAAGAAGAATTTGTCTTTTCAAAACTGCCAAATCCATTATTTGATCCCTAAAACGTATCTCAGTGCTCTTATGTAATACCTCTTACACAATATCAGCTTCGCAAAGAATGTACTTCCTAGTGG
Source organism: Setipinna tenuifilis (assembly GCA_030347295.1). Classification (NCBI taxonomy): domain Eukaryota; kingdom Metazoa; phylum Chordata; class Actinopteri; order Clupeiformes; family Engraulidae; genus Setipinna; species Setipinna tenuifilis. The sequence goes on along the minus strand of CM059269.1, from coordinate 29,001,348 downwards.
GCGCTGTGTCCATGAGCTGCATGAGGACAATACAAGCTGACACAAAGTGACCTGGGATTTTGGGGCTGTTTGTATGGATGCCTGACTCAAGTTCAAGGCTGGTAAGTGTCCCCAGAGAAAGTGAGCGCCTTTTGCATGAAATATTTACCCTCACACTTGGAGCAGGATCATGCATGACAGTCTGTGAGATTTATAATTAAGCAGCAAGGATTAAACGAGGAATAGAGCCTAATGAACTGCTGAGTGAGTTCATAAACTACACTGAAGAAGGCTCGCATTAACCCTATGAGTGCCCCCTTAGATGCATCCAGGCAGAATAATCAGTTCCCACGGGCATCCTCCGCTACCACTGTCCTGCCTAAAATCAATGCACTTATTAATTATGCATACTGTGAAGGACACGGATAGAAACACACTACTTCTCATTTTCAGAGGTTTGACTCCCCTATTGAGTGAGATCTGCAGAGTCTTTCGCTGCATTGTTTTAAGGCGGCGAGGACGGAGCGTGTATGAGATGGTGCAGTGTTGTCATCTTTTTGTGCTGAAAAAGCCTTTCTGGCGTGGCACCGGTGCCATGACATGTCTTGCCATAGTGTGCAGCAGTGCGTACTCTACACTTTTTTCCCTGGCATCCGTGCTGTGTGAGTGTTCCTGTGTGCACGTTGCATTATTTATGACTGAAAAGGTGGAACACTACAACCATTTTAAGGTCTCGGGCCTCTTTGGTGCGAGAGCTGTCACCCTTTTGTTTAACAAGATGTGATTTGGTGAAGTACCACTTCAAAATAAGCTTGACTGGAGTTGACCATGATATTCATATTTATGAATTTGGATATGGATTTCCAGAGGTACATGAGTCATGGCTGTCCAGTGTGATAAAGGAGAGTTTTCTCTGCTACTCTGCAGTTCATCCAAATATCAACAACAGTGACCCACTTAAGTCTTTCCTTAAATAAGCCCATCAACTACTTGCTCCATAACAATTTTTAACATTCTGTTTTCAAAGCAGTTTGTAGACATTAATGAAGACCACAGTCATAGGACATTTTATCAGACATTACAGAGTGTACACTAACTGAGAACAAGCTAGCTTAGTTTTGGAACAAAATGGAGGCCTGTGAATGCTGATAGTCTGAATTTTTTAGGTTTATTCCCCTGATTATTCAGGTACATGCTCCGCCAAGCTGTTCTGACTAAAGAGTATTGAGTGTATTAGTTATGCTTTGTTACACACACTTTAGCTTTTAAAGCTGCTACTTGATTATTTTTGTAGTCAATAGGTCAATCCCTTACTACAGCTACTGATTGTGTAGGACAATAACTCATTGTTTTCAGACAGAGAAAGACAACAAAACTCTCCACTGATCAGTGCACTGATTAAAATGTCTTTGTTGAAAGAATGACTTGTCCAAAAAAGGACCTACTGAAAATGCCTACTTGTAGTGTGAATCTTCACTCATATCACGATTCTATTTGATTACAATTATTATGTCAGCAATTCAATTCAATTTGATATCTCAATGCATCATGATGCTTCACATTAATTTTCCATATTATTCACATGGCTGATTTTACCAACAAACACAAGCAGTCAGATATTAGCTCCCTGTTTTACTTAACAAAACTTAAATCTGCTAGATGAGACTACTATAGACACAATATACAGGTTACCATAGACAAAACAGCTTACCAGATTTTATGTTGCGGCAGGAAAATCAACAAGAAATGTCATTACATTAGAATCGATTATGGGCTGCCACTAAATCAATTGTTAATCGTTCATGTCTGCATCTCGATGCATTGATTAGATGATTAATTTCAACATTCCTACTTGTGAGTCTTCTTCAGGGCACAGTGTTCATTATTTGTGTCAAGCACTTACAGAGAAATACAACCACTGATTTTATGGGATCTATTTTCTTATTGTTTTCCCTTGAATCATCATACAATTTCATTTCGGGCACATCTTCCCACACTCCTGCCTTTTTTAGTCAATTTTGCTTGCTCTACACTTATCACAATGCAATACGTGGCCCTGAGAAAGCCAGACTTGGTAATTTATTCCAGGTGATTTTATCAACCTAGGCTGATTGCTTTTAAATGGCCAATAGTCTTATGCATCCTTATCTCTTTAATTCTTGTCAGTGGAGTGTACTCCCACCTAAGCCACCTCACCAGGAAAATGAGGACTTCACTAAACTTTCCTCATCTACTTCCTGCAGTACAAGAACATAAGAACTATGTTCCCCTTTAAGTCATATGTCTATGCTTTGCCTTTTTGTTCACCAAAGGACAGTTGGATAGGTAGATTAATCTGTTGTCTTTGCATGATAGTGTGTTGTTAATAGTCAAGAGTTAAGAGGTCACTTACATGAAACCCTGGCATAAAAGTCACTGGGGCTCTGCCTCTGGTCCTAAACTGCTGCAGGTGATTGCAGTGGGTGAAAAGAGCACCATGGTGAGATGCTGCATAGATAGCCTTACATAGATTTCTGTCAAACATCTCCTGACATAAACTGCTTTTGGGTCAATTTCATAGGACATAGGACATATCCTGACATCTCACAATCACTATCACTAAGCAACTCCCCACCGATATAAGTCTTGGCCTGAAGTATTTCTTGTTTATCATACAACAAAGGTAAGGTCAACATGTGAATTAGGGAGACATTTTAGTTTTAGCTTTTAGTTTGGGTTTTATGATTGTCAGTGAACTGGAGTAGACCAAATTCTCATGCTCTGGGGGTTCTGCTTTTACGTCTGATGAGTTGCAGCAGTCATCATGGCTGGAGGCAGTGCTGTTTCAGCGCTGAAGAGTGAGTTATTTAAAGACTATCTCTCACCATCGTGGCATAGCTGAGTCCTCCTCCACTGCTTGACAGATGAAGAACATTGCTCACACAAATCCAGTATATCTGAGATCCATGGATTTCCTAACTTCCCCGATTCCCAAATTACTAAAACAGTTTCCTATTTCTGCATGGGTTTGTGTACTCATACAAACAAATAGAATCTACCCGTCCCTCACCAGTGTAGAATGCTAACGCCCTCTCGCATTGTGATGTCCCTGGAGCGGTTGGCTCAGGAGAGTGGGTGAGTGGAATGTTAAATGCATCTCACTCCAAACATTTCAGGATGCCACCTAAAGGGGGCTAAAAAGCAACTGGGGTGACAGCGGAGGAGGGTGGAAACTGGCAGCTCGTGGATATTTCCACCGTGGCCTCAGCAACAAGTTACTGAAACTTTGTGTACACTGCACTGGGACACAGGTGAGATGGCATTTCTGTTTCTGAATATAAAGTACACTGCAAAAAGTAAAGCATGGAATCAACCTTTAAGAAATATGATGTATGGATCATTGGTTACCATGTATGTTAATAAAAATAGTGTACATTTCATCAACATAAAAAGATCCATGCAGCACATTGCCTTGTTTTTTTTTTTAAAGTTAACACTTCAGGTATTACAAGAAAAAGCACATAGGCTAGTTTAATGGTAAGAGATGTGGAGTGATACATCACTACAGTAGTCCTCTCCTTAGTGCATAATATTTGAGTGAACATTTAGTGACTCTGTAATCTTGCATTCTCTTGTGACAGAAGATTCAATAAAGCCCTCTTTTCTCAGGTCAGTTGGAGTAATATTTTGTGCTAAATTGTTTGAACATTAATTTAAATGATGTCTTAGTGGTAATGTCATTATTATGATTAGTATTACTATTACTGTTATTATGTCATTATTATGATTATAATGATTATGTATATTATGAACAATCACTGTATGCACAACAATTTTGTTTTATATTTACAATTAATCCTTTCAAAAATGTGCCACTTGTGTTGCATATTTGTGGAATAGAGTCATCTGTCAGAATTTAAGTGTCTTCTTGACATGATTAAGGCCTTCTATTGTTGATAGAAATGTTAAGAAAAGTGCAAAGGATATTTCACTAAAGAGAGCTGATTGTTGTGTTTATAAGGCTGAATGAGAAACTAAACAGTGATTCTGGACATTTCTTGACAGAGACATGTCTGTGTATGGAGAGGCCTTAAGGAATTGTTAGCAAAAAACACAGGCCTCATTCAAGCTGGCATAGGATTAGCTGTGAGGCTGAGAAAAGCAGAAGAATTAAAATGCAAATTAGAGGGGGATTACAGAGGAGGGAAACATTAACTCTGTTAGCATTTCCCCCTTCTAATTGGAGCCATTGTGTCTTATTTTAAACATCCATCACACTCTCCAAATACATCTCAAAGCAACGTTTCTCGGTGCTATTTTGTTTGAGGGGAAATTGGTTTCTCAAGACTTCTGTGGTCATTATTTCTAAGCTGATTTGGTTCCATGCCTTGACAAGACAAAATAAACAGATCTCCAAAGACAGGCAAACGGGAAATGTTTTAAACCATTATGGGGAGTGCTGAGCTAAATTGTTTTGATGTTTCTTCATGTACCACCATTAGAATATTGCCATCTCCCGAATCCCCCAAACAATCCACACAACTAAAATCATCAAAAACCACAGCATAAGGAAGAATGCAAACTACTCCCTGGATGGATTTTAAAGGTTTCATCAGCTGTCTAAAATGTTGCTCGTGTATTCAATGAGAGTGGATGCAAACCAGTCATCTTCACTTCAAAAGCCTGTGCTCTGTGAATTTGCTCTAGGGTTGGTTCCGACTTGACGCTGGCACACGCAGAACACACTTTGATCTCTGTTCATTTTTTGGAGGAGGAGGGCAGAGTTGCATGTGATTATATTTTGCATGTGTGCTCAAACAGCACTATTGCCATACAGTGTGGCTTTAGAACAATGATCATGGAGTGCTTTGTTTTTTACACTTGTCTCGTTTTGCACTTTACCCCTCAGATCCTCCACATCTCTCATAACACAAGAAACAAGAGAGCTGTCATTCCCAATGCTGGTGGGTGGGGTAATTAGGTAATGGAATATGAAGTAAGGTTAACGTTAAGTCAGCTTTACATGCAGCATTTTGCTGAGTACTGCCTTATCTGTCTTTAATTTGATTTTCTTCTTTTCTCCTACAACTCATGATAACTTTTTTTTATTTCATATCTTTTGTGAATCAACCCCATCTGTCACCCAACACAAGATCATCTGCTTAATGTTGCACACTCAACAGCTGGAGAGGGACACATAATTTCATCACAAGCATTGTTTATATCCTGTTTCCACAGCTCAGCTGCATGTTTTTTTTTTCCAATCCTCTTTTTCTAATATGTTATGTATTTGCCATAATGTAGACAGTAGTATACAACAGCTTAACAACAGCTGTGGGGTCACAGCCAGTTCTGTAATTTATTGTTTGAATGAAGTGCCCCCTGCTGGTGTGACTGGCACATAACTAGTAGAGAGACTGTTGTGTGTAAACAAGCTGTACTAACCGTAATGGTTTTGTTTTAGGAGCAGCACACAACCCCCAGCTACCCTGTTGAAGGTTCCCCGTTACCGATGGCCTGAGGAAAAGAGTTGCAGATGTAGCAGGAAAAATGTCATTACAGGCTGACAGAGACGCACATGACCAAACCTCTTTCTTTCGATAAGAACGCATCTGTAACATCCTGAAACACAGGGAAGAGATTACGGGTGTGTATATCATACTGTCTGTTAACTGCTGAAAGCTGAAACATGTGGCAAGTGATGTCCTATTCAGAGATGAAGTTCCTGGCTTCAGTAGTAATGTGGTGTACAGTTCCTAACTCCATATCTCCTCTGGTCTTTTTGAGGGCACACTTTCCCTTTAATGCATCTAAATAAACTGCAGAGTGGTGTGGAACATAACTGCTGCATAAAGAAGTGATGAGTTATCAACAGATTTTCTAAATTGCTTACATTGGGCCCAATAAACATCTTATACCAGCGCCATCAGCACCACCAAAAGGCAAACCAATACCCAAACTAGAAACATCATACCTCTTTTTTTAAACATTATTCACTCATTAAACATTTTACGCACAACTCCACAACAAATCATTTCATTGCTGTTTTGTTGCATGGCTTATTTAGAAAGCACAAGTCAAGTACACACATATCTAACCGAAGTGATACAGTTCCTCAGGTTTAAAGAAGTAAAAAAATCACAATAGTTATTTGTGGCCAAAATTTGAGCTCTTGTGACATTTATAGGAAACACAAACACCATTATGCGCTCAATTGTATAACCACACTCAGCAGTAACTTTGTTTTTTTTTAATTATTTAAAAAGTGCATCACTTCATTTTTGCTCATTGTGTCACTTAATGCTATGATCATATTATGCACGGGTAAGTGGAATGTTTATTGGCATATTTGAATTCTCTCAGTTTTCTCTCAACAGACCCAAGAACACATCAAAGGACCCAGACATCTCTTATGTCGTTGTCCTCCCTACAGCTCTTAGGGCAATATCATTACAGTATAAACCAAAGTGTCATCAGCCCTCTAGTGGAGTGGCTGTACCCCATCAGAGCCTGTAAGCCTGAGCTGGGGAAGTGACATCACGGAGAAGATCAGACTTACATTTAAAACTGCAGTAAAAAACAGATTTTGGTACCATCATTGACATTGGCATTTCCAGTGCTGTGGTGTAAATCATAGAGGTGGGTATACTTGATTAATCATCTTCACCTTCACACACAACCAACAACCATTTCTACTATACAAACCTATTGATCTTGTAATTTTAGGACGATATATGCAAGACCAAAAGCTTTTTTGGGTGGTTGTACGCTATATATATATATACATACTGGTCATATAATTAGAATATCATGAAAAAGTTTTTTTATTTCAGGAATTCCATTCAAACAGTGAAACTTGTATAATGTATACATTCATTTCCCACAGACTGACATATTTCAAGTGTTTATTTGTTTTAATATTCATTATTATAAACTGACAACTAATGAAAGCCCCAAATTTAGTATCTCAGAAAATTAGAATATTGTGGAAAGGTTCAATATTGAAGACACCTGGTGCCCCACTCTAATCAGCTAATTAACCCAAAACACCTGCAAAGGCTTTTAAATGGTCTCTCAGTCTAGTTCTGTAGACTACACAATCATGGGAAAGACTGCTGACCTGACAGTTGTCCAAAAGATGACCATTGACACCTTGCACAAGGAGGGCAAGACACAAAAGGTCATTGCTAAAGAGGCTGGCTGTTCACAAAGCTCTGTGTCCAAACACATTAATAGACAGGCGAAGGGAAGGAAAAGATGCGGTAGAAAAAAAGTGTAGAGGCAATAGGGATAACAGCACCCTGGAGATAACTATGAAACAAATCCCACTGAAAAATGTAGGGGATATTCACAAAGAGTGGACAGCAGCTGGAGTCAGCGCTTCAAAGACCACCACACAGAGACATATGCAAGGCATGGGTTCAGTGGTTGCATTCCTTTTGTCAAGCCACTCTTGAACAAGAGACGGCATCAGAAGCGTCTTGCATGCGCTAAAGACAAAAAGGACTGGACTGTTGCTGAGTGGTCCAAATTTGTGCTCTCTGATGAAAGTAAGTTTTGTATGTCCTTTGGAAATCAAGGTCCCAGAGTCTGGAGGAAGAGAAGAGAGGCACAAAATCCATGTTGCTTGAGGTCAAGTGTAAAGTTTCCACAGTCACTGATGGTTTGGGATGCCACGTCATCTGCTGGTGTTGGTCCACTGTATTTCCTTACGTCCAAGGTCAACACAGCCATCTACCAGGACGTTTTAGAGCACTTCATGCTTTCTGCTGCTGAACAACTTTATGGACATGCAGATTTCATTTTCCAATTTTCCTGCACACAGAGCAAAAGCTACCAGTACCTGGTTTAAGGACCATAGTATCCCTGTTCTTAATTGGCCAGCAAACTCACCTGACCTGGAGGAAGATGCAGTACACCAGACCCAACAATGCAATAGAGCTGAAGGCCACCATCAGAGCAACCTGGCCTCTCATAACACCTGAGCAGTGCGAAAGACTGATTGGCTCCATGCTACGCCACATTGCTGCAGTAATTCAGGCAAAAGGAGCCCCAACGAAGTATTAAGTGCTGTACATGCCCATAATTTTCATGGTTATACGTTTTAGTTAGTGAACATTTCTACAAATCTTGTTTTGTACTGGTCTTAAGTAATATTCTGATTTTCTAAGATACTTCATTTGGGATTGTCATCAGTTGTTGGTTCTAATCATCAAAATTAAAGAAATAAACATTTGAAATATATCAACCTGTGTGTAATGAATGACTACAATATACAAGTCTCACTTTTTGAATGGAATTACTGATATAAATCAACTTTTTATGATATTCTTATTATATGACCAGCACCTGTATATATTTGTATGTGTGTGTGTGTGTGTATGTAGACTACATCGGAGTGCATTTCTAAATTAGTTGCATTGGGGATAGAATGCAACCCCTCATGACTACCCAGAGTGTCGGTCAGAAATATACATTATATATTTTTCTTCATAAGTGACATTGTTACATGGTTAAATTATGGAACAACTAGCGCCATCAACTACATTCCAAATGTTCTGTAAAGCACTTCTGTCCTGGCTTGGCCAATGTGTCTGGCCCTCAGCATTTTTCTGTAACCATGCTAACAGTGAAAACAGTGTGCACATGGTCAGTACACTTGCAATGATGGACTGAGGGGACTGACCATCAGAAATAAAAATATTGGAATGACAAGTGAATGACAGATGGTCCAACCATTAGTGCAACCTACAGACAACTCTTTACCCACACCACATGGACGCCGAACACTTTGGACCTTCAGGGCTTACAGGCAGAAGGAATTTTACTTTGGGCTCTACCTCTGCATCTATATGCAACTAATATGTCCTTCTGCTGGTATTATGATTTCAGTCAGAGGATTGAGAAATCCCCTGTATCAAATCTACTGCAATCCACTGGTTTGTTCATTTGAGGTTGTATGCTTGTCAGTGCACTTTAAAGAGACATTATCAGTCAATCTACTCCTTTCTGAGCCATGACATTTTCTATGGGAAGCTATCGCCATTCATCTTCTATCATTTCATCTCTCTCTAAAAGTAAAACAAAAAAACCCCACAATATTTCCACTTTCATTTTCTTTTTTTAAACCATAACTCCCACCACCACCCCACCTTATTCCCACACAGTCACACTTCCCTAAGCCCTTGATATGCTTATCGATTTCCTCAAAGAAATGGGTTTCGTTTTACCTAACATGTTTAAGTATTTCATTGTTTTCTTTTTCCTGTAAAATGTAAATTATCTATTGAAAATGCAACCATTGCAGTAGACAGATCTAGCATGTTCCCACCTCTAGCTGTTGCTGAGATACTATCTTGACATTCAGAAGAACTATGTGTAATTAGTTTTGCATATGTGTTCGTGTGTATATGTGTTCGCACAATATTCAGATATGTTCTGCAGAATTTCCAACATTTTATCTCTCTCCCGGCTTTGGCGGGATGGAATCTCTGTTTCATTCCCTCTCTTCTGTGAGATTTTACACATGAATAGGCCCAGAGGTGAGAGGTGATCTGGCCTGACCCTGGTTCACACAGATAAATCTAGCCCCTGCTTTTTGAGAGGAAAACCCTCCCCCTGGCCCCTTTGGTGGGCGGAGTTTCACTAACTGCCATTTTTAAGGGAGTTGGTGGCAGCCAGTAATGTGTCAAGAAAGACAATACTTTTGGGGGAAGAGAAAAGCTGAGGAGATCACTGGAAGAAAAGACACATTCCAGATCTCTCACAGACTAATGTTTCAGCTAGGTTGACTCCTGGATTCATTGGTCATTAACTCAACGTTTTTACATTTTATAAGTTGATCATGATAGGCCATTAATTTTGGGCCACTCATAGCTAGGCTATGGCGAATCCTGAAAGAAGATTGTTGTGTAGCTTTAAAACCAAATACATTCATTATCACTGACCTCAAGTGTTGACTAAAACACTGCAAAATGACTTAGGTAAGGAATCATCTCAGAAAAAAGACCAATAAAATACCATGCATTTTGTCGTATGTACATGCAGCAAGGCTATAAGGAGGCAAGAAAAAATGAATCTTTGCATTCACCTTATCCTTGCACTCTGAAGTTTGATTAAAATTAAGGTTTTCTTTTTGGGAAATACTTTTTATATATAAATCATAGGCTAGTGACCTAAAATATACAACACCAAAAGATACAGTTTAGGCTATTTACCACTTTAAAGACATGTTAACTTAAAATTATTTTTATTTTAGCACAGGATATAATAAGTTCACTGAAATATTACAAAGAAATGAAGTAGCCTATATGAAAAATGTTTTACAATAAGCAAATTAAATGGATATGAAAAAGTAGCTTACAGATTTGCCTCTAAAAAGTCGAGGTTCCCATTTAGGCAATTATGTCGTATACAGAATTTTGTCTTACCTACATGTAGGCTAACCAAAGCAGAAAAGCAACAGCAGTAACACAAAACAAACGCGGTGAAGATAGGTAAAGTGAAAACTAGCGAAGGAATATCTTACAAACTCTAACGCGTGTCAATCTTCAAGCAAGTGCAATCGGTAATTTTCGTTTCATCACAAAGTATATCTTACTTTGACGAAAGATGTTGACAAAGTAAACGACAGCCTAATTTGTGTTAACTGTTAAAACCTGTTTTTCTCTATTGATAGCAAGTGGCTCTTGGATTGGTGGTTTCGTATCGGAAGTAGTTTATTTAGGCCTATGCAAATTAGGAGTTGGGGTTGTAGATATTTACGTTCAACGGGAGCCGCCCTTCATTCACCACATGGTTAACAGCGAGTAGCTTGGCGCCACTTTCGCAAATTTATTTTGTTTTGTCAAGTTTATATGCGTTAAAATTACACGGGTAAACGCGAACTCCGTTATTTATCGTGGCCACTACCAAAGGAAGTTTGTGCGTTAGTTTGGAAGATATGCCTGGAGCAGTGACAGTAAACGGTAAGTCTGTTCAAGTGAGTGAAGATGGTGGATTTCACAGGCGGGTGTCTTACTACGCGCATGTTATTGACATGAAACCTGTTGTTAGCCATTTAGCGTGGTTCGGTGGTCGAAGTCAAATTATGATTACTTCTTAAATCTGACTTACTTTTTGATTCGATTGTTGTACTTAAATATTGTGTTGCAAACAGATTTGTAGTAAAACAATGAGATAACAGGCGCATGGCAGTCCCTTTCCTCCATAGTTAGAATGAGGGAGATTTGAAAAGCGTGCGCTTCTCACTGCAGTGCCTACTCTAACTAGTGGCAGGAGTAGTAAGTTGTGATTTTGCAGGGCGCCGTTTCTCCTGTCTTTGGTAAGAAACATAATTCGTTTTAAAGTTCAAAGTGTTGGAAAAAGTCAAGTTATTTACGTTGTTTAATTGGCCATTGGTGAGCGAGTTTGAGAGCCTCAAGAACAAAGCGGCAGCACATGGGGCAGCTGCAGGCCGCGCGCTATCGCTAGCTACCAGAGCTAGGTAGCTAACAGTGTATGTTAGCATGATGTCCAAGAAGTGTGAAAGCCTCGCTGGCAATATTTTTCAGGACTGGTTGCTTAAATTCAGACAAACATCTAACAATTATCTATTATATCTGTGTTTTTTGCATGTGTCTTTGTAGGTAGCTGCACCTTTAGGTACATTTGAACATTTTGTCACGAATATGCCCATTCCCAAATGCGCATGGAGCCCGAGGCCGGTGTCAGGCATTCGTCGGCTAACTAGCCAACTTTTCCTTAATTTGCACTGCGCGTCTTGGGCAAAGTACTTCCATTGTTGACTAGTTGAATCGGTGGATGTCGTGTGCTTCCATTTTATACAACACAAGGCAGCTGAAAATGGCACATTACGAGTTTGGTAACGTTAGTTATACCTAAGCAAGTTAGCTAACAGTAGCTAGCTTGCTAATGGCATGCCTTGTAGGATGCTACATGGCTAGCATACGATGTCGAGTGCAGTTAATTTTTTGTGATTTTGTCGAGGGCAAGATTTTAAATGTAAAGTTATGGGAGTTTCTGCCTACAATAACACACGCGTGCGCTACAAACTAATCTGCGTTTATATTTTGACCCCCTCGAGTTTGTTTCTGGTTCAGAATGTGAGGACTGCGGACTCAGCGGCGCCATGTTGGTGCAGACCATGGGGGAGGGGTGTGCGTGACTACTAAGGCAGCACGCATGCGTGGGTTTCACAACGCGGGCCGCAGGCTGTGTATTTTGTTCATGTGGTAATCTACCTAGAAAACAGGGAAGACCTCTCCATGTTATGAGGTGAAAAGGCAACCCAAAAAGTGTCGTCACATTGTTCATGTAGAAGTTTGTGTTATATGAGGGAGTAGGGCAGGAACTCGACAGATATGCAGCTGTAACTTTGCAAAGACTGAAATTAGATTTGTTCCCCATGTTTACCTGTAATGTAACTTGTAATATGAGGAATGTTACTGGTCTTGTACCTACTGCTAGGAGAAACCATTATGGTCATTAAACCTGTTGAGCAAGATTTAACTAGGTTATGTGCAGACATGTTTTACCTTGGTGTGATTCCATGTTTGTTTACCTTTTTGCAGACTTCATCCAGTCTCCATCATGGCATGCATATAGATGACTACTGAGAGATCTGTGAAGTTTTCTGTGGATACAAGGCTGACCTCTCCGGTACCACTGGTACTGTCCTTGTAGTGTCAAAGTGCTTACAGTGCAGGTAGTACTAAGTGATACCTACTGCAGTGGAGGCACTTCAAGCACTACACTGACACTCAAACTAACCCATTCCACAACAGAAGATCCTATTCAACTGTTAACTACTGCTTATGCTAAGGTGCATCTAGTGCAGATAGTGAAGTAGACTAGCACCTACTGCCCTAAGTGCTCCTTCTGGCATAAGGAGCAGGGACTTGCATCTGGTGTGTTTGGCTGCGTATGTGCTTTCTGTTCTTTTATGCAGTTCTCTGCTAGTTTTGCATAGTTGCACTACAAGAAAAAATGAGTTGTGCAAATCTATGCAAAACTGATGGTGGCCTGCTTCCCCATCTTTTCCTGTGCTGTTTGCTTGGATGAGGCTGCCTGTGTGCATCTTGCAATGCTTCTGTGTCTGTCTGAGATGCCCCAGCCACCGTCCTTTACATCAGGTTTCAGCAGTATTAAAGTGCTTATAGTGCAGGTAGTTACTTATTCATCTACTGCAGTGTGAGCACTTGAAGTACTTCTAGATTGTGGGCAACAGCTTGGACCCCCGAAGCTACAGGATTGTTGCCACTGGACTCTGGTTAGTTTTGCTGGTTTGCATTCCGCTTGTAACTGTTGCTGTGCAAATCCATGCAAAACTGACCATGGCAGTGAATCGTCGGCCACCTCCAATGGGCAATCCCTTTCTGTGCAGGTTGGAATAAGTAGCAATGCTCTTCTACTCCTAAGGTATTGCACTTGTCCCGGCCTGTTGAGAATTTGGGAAAGTATACTGCTGCATCGTGTATATATCCTGTTGTAATTTTTGTTAATATGAATGTCTGCTTTTGAAATGCAACTGTCCTTGGTGCAGCATGATCAATAAAAATATGTATTTAACATTTGTCTGTGGTGTGGTGCGTATGTAGTAACAAAATACTGACTGGCTTCCACAAGGGAGTGAATATGACCACATTCCCATCATATGATTATCGGAGGATGTGGTCAGTAATCTATGGAGGATCAGTTATTGGAAAAAATTTGTTTATTGCAGGTTAAGATCAGGGATGTGTCATGTAAACTTAGACAAATGCGAGGAGTGAAAATCCTGATGGTCCATGACGATGAAATGTTGGGAGTTGGAGGTCTGTAACTTGAAGTCAGTGGTTTAAAAGGCTACCAAGTTGTACACAGCTGCCTTGATCTTTCCAGCTGCAGTCTTGGTCACCTTTAACTCATTGAGGTTGGTTGGTGTTTCCCTCAGTGTAGCCTGTAGGATGTTCAATTACATGCTCATTAAACTTTTTACTATCTTTGGATGTTATGGTTTTATCCAGCAGAGGGAGGCAGAGTGATTCCTGCACAATGCGTGGATGAAAAATTTGAGGAGACCTGTATAATCGAACCACAGTTGATGCAATAATGTGTTTATTTCAAACTGAAATTGAATTAAAACCCAGATATGACGTCTTGAGATGCACCCCTGCAAAGGGTGCTGTTGTCCCCTTATTTAACTGACACGTGTGTCTAAGAACAGAGGCGACGCTAAACTAACTTAAACGTATATATGCCTTTTAGTACACCTCTTGTACCTCTTGTGGCTGTTACTGACTTTAGGTTACTTCAAATGTGGAATAAAGATGTTTTGTAGCCTGCATAAAAGTCAGTATGGACTTAACGAGTAGCTTGATCACCGTTTATCTTTTGTAAGGCTTTTATATTGAGTGGTTTGTGCCAAAATAGATGTTTTTGCACAATACAACTCCGTATCTTAATTTTCGTAGATATTGCCTATACGATTAGATGACATTCTTCCTAAGGCTAGCCTACTATAAGACCAATAGTCATGGGAAGTTTGAGGAAAAAATTCTGGGTTCTTCTAATTAGTTTCAAAAACCACTATTCTACTCTTACCGAAGCAACGCGCATTTAGACATTTATCTGCATCAGTCGAACTGCAGTTTAAAAATTGGCCGGTAATGTGGTGGACGGTCGCATTACTGCATTTTGTGAACAGTTATAAATTAAGACTAAATGATGGCTTAAGGTCTTGACAAGGTATTACCCGGGAGTCCACATTGTCAGTGCATGGTCTGAAGACTTTCTTCGCAAAACCATACTGTCGTTGCTATTGAGGCTTCATCAGCATATGTTTGCCTGTCCTTCAAAGGTATACCATTAGATTACTGCATCCTGTTGCACTAGTCAAAATCACTAAAAATCCTCAGATGGTTTACGTTTTATAGCGCGCGTTCACGGCTTCCACGCTTCACAATAATTCCTATTTAACCCCAAATGCAGTAATGAGTTGTACGCGAATGATGTAGTCTATAACCTATAAGAACTCACTGATTTAATGTAAGTGGGCTAGAAGTACATTCTTTCCAACTGTAATTACAAAGGTAAACAACACCATTGCTATTATATTTGTTGATGTTTTCTGGAAAGAAAAAGATCAAATATTAGCCGTAGGCCTACAATAAACAGTGACACCAACAGTTCTGTTGTTGGACATTGACATTGGCACTGCAATGGGGAGTGCATGAGGCCAGTACAAGCTTAGAAGCATATCAGTAGTTATCATACAAATGTATGAATTGATATAGACAATTAATAATGAAAGAAT
Source organism: Setipinna tenuifilis (assembly GCA_030347295.1). NCBI lineage: Eukaryota > Metazoa > Chordata > Actinopteri > Clupeiformes > Engraulidae > Setipinna > Setipinna tenuifilis. The sequence continues at coordinate 28,986,095 of CM059269.1, read as the reverse complement.
CCTGTTTATAGTGTTTACAGTAACTTGTAGCAAAGCATTCCTTCAGCCTGAGAATGGTGATGTTGGACCACCAAGGGTGTTTCATTATGTGAAGGTTATATTTACTGAACTTAAAACATTGTGGTCTTTTAAAAATATGCTACCATTTGATTTCTTCTTTGAGGTTTTTTTTTTTCTTTGGAAGATTCTTGTTTGTTGGTATGGTGATTACTCTAAGAGCTTTGCATTGCAGACTTCTTGGTCACAGCCAGGGAGCCAATGCATCAATCCACATCCATTTGATATCTCCTGAAATTAAATCAGGTCTTTCATCTGAATGCAAATGGTTCATTTCTAAGACCACAGGATTGCTGCATGGAGCATTAGTCAAAAAAATATGACTTGCCAGAAATCAGATCCATACCAACTACAGTCCCAAGTGTTTTTCCTTCCTTAATTACGGTGTATTTATTATCATATCAACGGTAAGCTCTGTCCTCTCCAACTTGATGAATGGAAGCAGCAGGCTCCCCTTTGTCAGCCCAAAAACTGTAATAAATTAACAATTTAACCTTATTAATCATAGGAGCGCAATGTCATTTGTAGCCCTTAGGGCAATGTCATACATGACAGTTTACCCAAACTCAATTAAACCAGACCAGTCAGGAGGAGGAGTGCTGGTGTGTTCAGGTGATTAAGAACAGCGGCTCTATTCCTTTAGTCATTCGGGTAACTGTGTACTGTTTGTAGGCTTCTTATTTTGAAACCGAATGCTATAATTTTACATCGCTAGCATCCTGTCTATCATATTTTAACAAAGAATGTGCACTGATAATATGGATATAATGAAGATTTGGTTTTAAAATGTCTTATGATTGAATTAATTAGAATGCAACCATATTATCAGTAGCCTATCTGCAGTGAGGTAGTAATATATATGTTAGAGGGATACTGATTATCAGGCTTTCTCCTCTGGTGTTGTATTTCATCAGTGTGCTGCATCATGCTATGTTTGCAGCAAGGAGGAGAAGTAATGAATCAAGAAGAAAGGGATGCTGCTTTCCACAAACTCATTTGGTCTTCATTTAGGCTGTTTATGAAATTTTTGCATTCGGTGAATGTAAAAAGTGAAACATCAAACCAACTTAAAAAAAATAAGGCAATGTGCTGCATGAATTTAATTATGCGGATTTAATTTGCTCTTTAAGTTGAATAGGAACCGTGATATTTATGTTAAGTTAAATCAATGTCAAATCATCCATGCAACACCTTACTTTCATTTTTAAAGTTTATTATGCTTTGCTTTCACAAAGTACACTTTTTCCCATGATGCATTCAGATCAATCATTTTTGTTCAGGCCTCTATTATGTGCAGATACAAGAATATGGATTTGAATAATATGGATAATAAAAGGCGTGTTATCAATTTATTGCCATTACAGTTAATATAATTAAGCAGTGATGGCAATACATGTTAGCATGCAGGTGTGCTGCAAGGTCCCATAAAGGCTGTGTTAGAGAACCACCAGAACTATCTGTTCCACCAGACTTTCCGTCCCCCCCCCCCCCCCCCTCTTTCCGCCTTGCTTTGATTCAAAGGGTTTCATTTATGTTGCAGTCTGATGTTTGATATTGGATGTGCCGGTGATGATGTGAACTGGGAATTGGCCAGCTGTCGGATCAGCATTATTATCTGCCTGTGAGTTTGAGGCAAATCAGACTCTGGGTCTCGGAGGTGATCCCACTCTGTGCACTGTGCTACAGGGAGCGGCTGCCTTGGAAATCCTGTGCAATCGTGTTGGACCTGTGGTTCCTCCTTGACTTTGGAGTGGCATGCTCAGGTTCAAAGAGGTTCATGTTTTCCAATGCAGTACTACCATTTTTTTTTTACTGATTTTTTTCTATAAGACATTTTGTTAGAGAATGTGTACTGTGTTGTTATTGATCACACCAGCAATTGAGGTATTGTAAATCATGGCATTTCCTTATATGTGAGGTATAAATATAGGACTTTTTCAGGAATTTGAAGAGTGCAAATGTTGTGCTATGCAGCCATATCTGTAGGAGACCTGGCTGATCACATCTTGCAAGACTGGGGAGTGAGTACTAATCCAAAAAGACAATTTCTTTATCTTTTCCAATGCACAACATGGAATCAATCTTTTTTTTATTACATTCCCAAAGCCATGTTTGCTTAAGGGACCATGTGTATAGCAAGAAAGATGGGTTCAGAACCATTTCATATCAATTAACAATAATCATATCAGTAAAATTAAAGTGGTTGGACATGAGCTTTAGGCTAGTTCTCTAGTAATTGATTTTTACCAGTTGCTTTAGACTAATGGGTCCGCTGCAACTGATAGTCCAGTATTTTCTCAAAATGTCTTCAAGTTCAGAGCCCTCTGCCATTAGGTGCACAATGAAACAGGATGCTGTTAACCAACAGCAAAGGTAACACTTCCACTTGAAACCTATGAATGAGGTGTGAGTGAATTGTAAAAGGATCAGGCTGAGTGTGGTTTAGAGCTGAGCAGATGGGCTGTCACATGTCCCACTTGATATGTCCTGAAACCAACAAGATAAAAGCACTATAGTTCAGTGTAAACACAACAGACCACACCAGTATATTAGAGAAACAGAACATGTTTATTTTATCTTTGAAAGGCTTAGGGTTAGATTCTTTAATACAGGACTAAATTGTCATATTTAATATATGCTATGGTTGTATTATACTAATGTTAATTTAAGTGTTGATATCACCAGATGCTTCTACTAGGGCCTAGTAACTAGACTATTTGACTGATGGTCTTTGTAGAGGGGTAAACACTTCATGGTTCATGATTTCTAATTCACATGTCTTGAAAAGACACATGACTTTAGCACAAGTCACTCCAGATCTACCACACTGTAGTGGTCTGCTATTGTATGGCTGCATTAGTCTGCCTAAATACAATAGATTTATTTTTTACTCCTTTTCTCCTTTTCTTTAGAATAATTCTGTATGTAAGACTATTGCAAGGGATGGCCACATATTTGTAATTAATGTCACTGGAACTTATAAAGATTGTAGTAAGGTTGCGTGTTGGTGAACAAAAGATGGACTGATAAATACCACAGATAAATGCCATACACAATGTTTTAACTCGCTCTTGTATATTTACAGATTTTAAAAAGGGTCACTTAAGTGAAAGTCTCCAATGTTGATGGCTAGCAGGATTTAGTTCAGTGTGTGACAACCATACACCTTACAGAAATGAGTCTAATTTGTGCCAAGTTGTAACTACAATCCAGGGGCTTTAAAATTGTGATCATTGGTTCCTCAGTTATGTTAATGTGAACATGTCTGATCATCCAGTTAGTCTAGGTGTGTATTTTTTTGTACCTGGTGTTGGCATCACTGTCTTCCACAGTTCGTGGTGCAATGAGATATTCAGCTTCATTCAATCTATACTACCCAGTCTTCCATCTTTTAATGGTAGGTAATTCTTATTAACAAATCCTTGTTCTTTTGACACTTGTCATAATTGCTTATTTTTTGCTTTTAGCCAATGAAATCCTTCAGCTTCTAAGGACTTTTACGATTCTTGTGTGTGATTAAATTAAACACATTTTGGTTCTTATCATCAGTGGTTTGGCCTCGATCAGCATTTGCTTCACTGTACCTAACTGACAGCTAGTATAGCTTCTTATAAATGGGTTTGTGAATGGAATTAATGTAAATGTATTACTTTTAACTAGGAGCATTCTATGCACATGCCTGTTAACAGAGTATCTTCAAAGCACAGGGGTGACTTTGCGTCATTATTGCCTGGAATTGCCTCCAGGAGGTAGATTAAAGCAGCCACGGTCCAGGGAATGTTTCAGTGCTGCTGTGTTTGTCTCCCCACAATGTTATTTACCTCAGACTCATCGTATTGGTATTGGGCAAGTGGGAGCAGGGAATACTTAACATTGAGGGCATTGTAACCCTTCGGCCTTCGCCCATTCCCACACCTAATCTGCAGGCGTGGCACTGCCAGGCCACAGCCAGTGTCTGCTCACAGGTTTTAGATTAAAATTGATTGCCTCCATGATACAACAATAGGTAGCTGTTCAAAACCTGCCCACTGAAGGAACCAGCCAGTACCATGGTCAATAGGCTGTTATGTTTCGTTGATGCTTGGCACAGAGAGTTGAATATCACGCATCTCTGAGTATGTCTGATTTCAGTAACTTGGCTAGATTAATTAAAGGCATTGATCCTAGTCTTTGTCCCTGATGTGGAGACAAAATAGATTAGTCTGAGCACTGGGAATATGAGATGTCATTGCATGCATAAGGGAGTCATTAGTACAAGATGCTTACAACCATGGTGTTGTTGAATGTCATATCAGCAAGCATTAAATTGGTATCACCCAGTAATTAGTGAATGGCATTTCAAAGAGTGTTAAATAAACTATCGGGAGCCTGCACATTTTGATAGGGAGAGCAATGAAAACGTTATCAATGGAAACTCTTAGCTTTTACAATATAGTGTTTATTGTTCTCTTTATCTTAAGAAATCAATTTGAACAGTTCCATAGTTAACATGAGGTCATAAATGCTCTCTGTAGCCACATCTATAACAATTAAAGCCTAATGCATGATTTTCCTCCAGTTTCAGGTGGTTTCTTCTCTCTGATTGCTTGTGTCTCCACCACCCAGGCCGAGTCAGCAGCACACTGAGGATCCAAACCTTTCACACTCTCCGCCTGTGCGCCATTAAACCACCTCATCTTACATGCAGGACCTGAGTCCGGATGGTAAGAATCACATGCCAAACACTGAGAGGATATTGAAAACTTCATGTTCATGGTGCTGTCACAGGGAGGAGGGAAGATGTTCTTGGTTATGAATAAATAGCTAGATGCTACATTCAGTTGTTTATCTTTTTATTTTTGTGCCCTTGAGTAAACTGTGCACTGTGATGAATGTGTTATGAAGAAAAGAAGCAGTTGGAGAGCTATCTAAATCTCACAATCTCCTGCTTTTGTAATCACGGCATTCAAGTAAGACTCTCACGTGCATTCATTTCCTTTTGGGATTCTGAGGTGGATTTTTGTCATGTGCAATAAAAGAATAATATTGCACATCAGGCTAATCTGTCTGAACACTTACAAAATAACGAGTATGCCTTTCATGTTCACGCAGTGGTGGAATGCATAATTGTTGCTCTGTCATGGAAAATGTTCAATCTCCGCTGCAAAACAGAATTTCATTATCAGATGACAATTTCCTCTCAAAAGTAGTCATGAGATATTTCATACTGTGGAAATGTTATCCTCAAGGGACACTGCTTAGATGCAAGACTTGAAGTGCAGTCAGTTGAAGGATGATTATTTTTGTTTCCTAAATGAGCTTTGCATGTCTTCAAGATTTAGTGCTACTTGATGATGTCTTAATGGTAAGAGCACATTGTGTATTAAACGTGTGAAACCTGCAGGCGGTCAGTCAGCCTGTGTTTTAAAGTGTTTTCATTTTAGCCAACATTTATCGAAATGTTAATGCACCATGTATTCACCTCAGTTGTAAGTGGTTTTGTCAAAGGTATTATTGGTAAAATAAAAGGTAATACAAATAAAAGGGGGTGGGCTTGCTTAATCTTCCCTCTTGTCAAATAGGATTCTGTTGTCATTCCCATCATTCCAAGTTTGTAGTGGAAAAAGATGAGAAGATCAACTGCAAAATATGTTGCCATTTTTAGGCAATGACGTCAAAAATCACTGCTCATCTGTGTCAAGGTGCATGATTATTAGGTAACTAAGAAACAATCCACACATCATGATGAGGAACACCATTTGTAGGCAGAAAATGGTAATACTGGTAGTACTGGTAATACTATGTACTTTTAAACAGAGCATTCAAGAGAACATTACTATAAATATCCACATTTCATATCCACTGCTCAAATATTAATAATTCCAAGAAAAATGAACTGCTTTTCATCCTTAAATAGTAACACTTTTATTGAAAACAGATTTGAAGAGGTGATTTTAGTCATTTGTTTCTCAAGATTTTGTTAGGGAATAGGGATAATCCTCTTGTTGTACCTAACAGTTTTAAAACAAGGCTATGTCTGAGGGTGGTCAAGCGTTAATGAAGCCTTTGTCTGCCAGAGTGTGGAATATGTAGCCAAATATAGTTTAAGGAGAGGTTTGATGAGGAGGGAGAGACCCAGAAAGCTCTGGCATGAGCGAGGGCGGCAGTGAGCTCTCCAAACACGTCGGTTAAGATAGGAATGTTCTCACATCTCAAACGCTACACCCCCCTTCACCCTTACTTTTTAGGCAAGCTCTATCCAATCAGATCACTAGCATTGTACAGATGCATCATTTATAAGGGAACTCATTAAAACATTGTCTTTTCTTCTTGCATGGGCCTATTCCAATTCCTCCTGAAATAAAATAACCTCTGAGTGAGTCACTGTAACACAGAAATACTTTATAGTCTTGACCTAAAACAATAAAGTGCCAGGTCCATTAGGATTGGCAGATTCTGATGCATCTATGGTGTCAACAGAAGTAAGCAGCTAGGAGGGGTACTGCAACCGGGGCATATGACCTTCGACTCTTGAGTAGAGAAGCTTTCCACTTTTCCTCCCATTTTGACTAAGCCATTCTGTCGCCTTGCCTTAGCACTGTGCTGTCAGAGTGATATTGGGACATTATTTTAAGTAACAACTAACATGCATTCCTTGGTAAAATTCTTCAAGAATTCAGCTAGTTGCTGTGTACCTCATATGGTCATCATCAAAATTGGAGCCTATTTCCCAAAAAAAGCAGAGTGCTCCTTTAACCTTAATGACCAGGCTTAGTATACTGAATATTAAGTCACTTGGAAACTGTAATGCCAGAATCTATTTTTAACAAAAAAATTATTATATTAGCCTATTCTGTGTTATTAAATAAGGCTTTATTCCATGTTTGTTGGACAGACTCTGAGGGAAACTACTTCAGGGTGTGTAACAGTGCTTGGGCGTTTCAGTGTTTCAGAGGGTCAATCCACAGTGTGGATTCCACTCTTAATAATCAAATTTAAAACTTTCATATTGTTTCAACAAACCAGTTGGATCAGTCAGTCCACAATACACTGCTTTACATTCATTTACTTCATATAGAATGTATGTGGAAATGATAATGAGCCGTCAAGGCAAATCTTCCCTCTAGCAATTCCCTTTCCCCAGTCCATCATCTTGAGTAATGAAGAAAAGGTTCAATTACACGTTTCAATACTTAGTTCACTGTATAATATCCTCACTACAGTTGAATTATTTAGAGCTACACTTTCAACATTTTGTCCACTAGTGCTACATATTTTCATAAAACAATCCAAGGACAGCGTAGTGTGTTTCTTATGAATTGTATGTATTAGAGAAGTGTCTTCCCTTTCAGCCATAATACTAATCATGGCTATACATGCCATTTAAGTTAACCAATGCCACTGTCAAATAGGCTCTGTTGGAAAATGTAGGCTTTGAGGTTTTCTGACCTCATTCAGATTTCTGCATGTGGACTTGGTAAAGACTGGCAAAGACTCATTACCCCTGCAGGAAAGGTGTTTGAGTATGCTGAAATGGACATGTATGATTATATAATACATGTAATGGTTTATGTAACTTGACAAAGGATAGCTGAGAGTATTTAAAAATGTATGGTTCTGTATGGCTTCCATGATTCCATTAGCACTGTTTCAATCCTGCCCATGCCCTGTGATAATGTTAATCTCTGTTGTTTTTTTCCTAATGATAGTCTAGAATATCACCAGATGTTCGTGTTTTGCTGTTTTAAAAATGGACATGGTGAGTAATTCTGCCACAATCACAAATGCCAGATGGACACAGCAGTTGTATTTAATTGACAGATAAAATATGTAACTATGTAGAGCAAATGTACTTCTGCCATGTCAATGTCTATACTCGGGTGCTTTACTGCACCAGTAGCCTTTTAAAATTTCTATGAAATCAATGCCCCTTAATGCACAGTATGTTGCATTATGCATTCTTTCTGTAAAAAATGGTATTTTCATCCAATATTTATGGGGAAACTACATATACAGAAATGTCATACTAACTACTTATTTTTTTCTGAATTGTGCTCTAAACATCTGTAGGCCTTATGGAAGGGGATCTAAGTTACTCACTTAATTGCTTATATAACACGACTGTTGAGTCTTCTAAATGACCTGTAGGGCATATGTACGCATGAATAAGGTAATGGGTCTTCTGCAAGATTTAACAATGCAAAGGTATATTAATTCAGTGTTGGTACACACATGTAAAACTTCTAACATCTGAATCAGCCATCCTTCTTGGTGCTTTTCATGTTTCCAACGGTTTGGTCCCTAAACATTCTAAATCCCTCTATGTCGTCTATTATGCTGTATGTCTCCTGGGTATGATATGGGATTACTATCGACAATCCCATAATGTACCCGGTAATCAGTCTAAATGCCAGCACTCATGTGTGTGTTTACAGTCATAGTGTGGCTCTGGTGTTCTTGAGTATTTTCTCTTCTGTTGACTGGTTGTTTGGGCCTCACATCCACAGAGGATCTGTGTGGTATCAAAAATATGGCCTTAATTTGAAACTTGAATGAACACTGTCACACAACGTCATATCTGTCTATAAATAGTATTACATTGATAACAGATGGTCACTTTTCCTATCAGCAATGTTAGTCTGTGCTGTTGTGTCAAAAGTTTACGTTATTACCACTATTTTTATACCGCTATCGTTAAATCTTTGATTGGTTTCATTTTCTTGTTTGGCCTGTTTGAAATATGATTGCCTTTGTTCTGATGCAAGGTGCAAGTGACGGGGGCGTAGGTAACATCGTGTCGTATAGGCTACGCTTGCTCCATGGATTTATGTGCCAGTGATAACAGTCGGCGTATGAAAGCGCACCACCCTATATATCCACAGAACCTGAGACTCCGCTCCGCATTTTCTCTCTGTTAACACTCAATACCCTAGACGTTTTCTCGCCCGTGCGTTTCCACTTCACTCTCAGAGCCGTGAGCACGGACTCCTCACAGGGTTGAAGTTTGCCGAGCACAACGTTTAAAGCGTTCAGTCAGATAGGTTCATGTGGCGGTACCCCAGCCTCAGCGTAGTATTTTCGGCCAAAAAGTGGGATCCTCCACCACGGGCTCTTCAAAGTCCGGTGCTGCTCCTGTTTTGAAGGGGGACATGTTCTTATTTGCGCCGTTTTGTTGAGAAGAGGTAGCAAGCGCTCATCTTATCCAGCACCTCCGGATGTACTGCAGTGTGAATACCCAGAGCCGGTAGCTACTGTGACGCGGAGTAAAGGAGTACGACTGTAAAGTGCACCATGTTGAGATTACGCACCGCTGTCCTGTGCGCTTTTTCTTTCCTCTCTTTGACAGTGGGAGCGGATGTCAAAACTCAAAACTGCAGTCAGGTCAGAGACGCTTACATCGCTAAAGGCTTCACCGTTACTAATGTCCCTTACCAGGAAATCTCAGGTGAGCACGAAATGTAAACGTTGTGTGCTACCTGTCAATCGTCTGTCCTATGTGTGTTAGGGTTGTTCAAGCACATGGCTAAAGTTGTGGTACTGACACGGGGGACGCAGCTAAGGGAAATGTAAACTCAACTATCCTGTTTTAACAATACCTTATAAGGTCCTTCCTTTGCAATTGGCACTTGTTTTCCAGATCGATTTTAAAAGATCCTGCAATCAATTACACTGCAGCAGCTACTGTGAACTGCTCGTCCTTTGTAATCTGTTCGTATCAATAATTTTGCAACACCTGTGCACGTAGGGAAGAACATGTAGCTTTTTATGTAAACTGTACCGACAGCACATACGATCTAAAACTTTTAGCTCTAAGAATACCCTATACGGGGAGAAGAGGTTAAGGTAAAGTTGCTTAACCTTGTCTTATAGGCTAGTCTAGTGTCCAACCACACAGTGTCCCACTAAAATGTGTACTAAACCACAATGCTTTTTATCATTTAGTTACCGTTTATCACGTCATTTTAAAGTGTTTTTTTACATGGGTATGAAATAGTTAAGGCCACGAGCTTCCTGGCTACTGCCTTGGTGTAACTTTAAGCAGAAACACAGCATGAATATGATACGATGATAACTATTATTTAGACACCGTAAAAGTGCACGCCTTCTTGGTGGGAGTTAAATGCCATCAGAAATACTTTAAACTAATTAAATTGAAGAATGACCCACCTAAATACAATGGCAAGATTGTTACCATTTTGGTCCAAATCCAGTTTTGTCAGTGTTGCATCAATCATGAGGGTGTGCATCACTGTGAAGATAAACCACAGACTTTGACTCTGTTATTTATCAGTTTATTTTCAGTGTGACAGCATTTATTGGATTGATAAATGTACAGGCATTTTTGTCTGTGCCAATATTGTTTGCATGACTCATGTCTGATCAATCATTTGTGTGTTTTAGATTACACAGATTTTTAACCTGTTGCTTGTGATATGATGGTCACATTTAGCAGGATCTAAACTTCATCTGTCTCATATTACACATTGTATTCCTTATGGCATACTGAAGTACTGAAGGGTGTGTGTGTGTGTGTGTGTGTGTGTGTGTGTGTGTGTGTGTGTGTGTGTCTGTCTGTCTGTCCATGCACGCATGCATGTGTGTGTCCCATATGGGTAAAACAAAGTTTAAACATGTATGAAAACATTTTGTATCCCTACAGTTATCAGCTATTTGGATGTAGTTTGCACATTTAACATTACAGACTGTATAGTCAGACTGAGTTGAAGTAGAGTTTCGTGGAGGGCATTTAAAAATTTGAATCATTATATTTGCATTTTATGGAGATGAAAAAAATCTCACCCATCTTATGAATTTGCCACAAGCATTGTCTTCAGTTTATTAAATGATTTGGTGGTGGTCAGTCTAAAATTGCACTCTGGGGTGGGGTTCTGAGGTTGTGGGTGAAATGGTATCCCATTTATGGGGGTAAAGTGACTCTCCTTTTTTTAAACTATGTTTTATAACTTCTATCGAGTCATTGTTGAGTATAAGTGTATTTTATGGTGTTCATTTTAAAATGCTGAATGCGTCATATCTTCAGAGCGCAGCTATGTTAGTTATAGTCAGTAATATGTGGCTGAAAACAAGATTTACTACAATCTTCAGTTCCTCAAGTCAGAAAAAAGATAAAGTGCTGCCTTATTCTGTAATAAAAAGCATTTTAAGTGTAAATGTCTTGTGAGCTAAAGTAAATGGGATGGTGTGTGATAGCTACATCATAGTTACTTCCTGTGCAGACATGTGTTCAATTATCTGCTGATTGGATTGAAGAGAAATATGTGTGATATTATATTTCTTAAAATGTTTTAGGGTGTACTCACAGTAGGTATGTTTCACTCATACCGTACTGGAGTGTGGTTGTCTCTGGTCCCTGGTCTGTGCTCACACTGTACCCGGGCACGGTTGACTTGCTGTGTTGTAGAATCTTGGCATAAGCCCATGTTTTATTACCATAACAACAGAGTTCTTTACGATCTGTTTCATTGTTAAATAGAACTCATAGCTGTGTTCAGGCACGTTTGTGATCACACTGCATGCATACTGTGCCCGAGTCCAACTGAACCACTCGAGTCCACCTCCTCCAGGTGTACTAGTATACTGTGCCACCGTACATAATGAAGTGATCACACTGGTCAAACAATCCAGACTTTGGGGGCCAAGTGTATTCGGGTAGGGTACGAATGGCATAGTGTGAGTATGCCTTTAGAGTAAACAGCGCAATTACATGTTCATTACTTGGGACATTCAGTGGCTAAACTGTTTGTTTCTTTGACTATGGCCTTATTGACTAGATTGCTTGATTAGTTTTAAGTAGTGTCAGTAACTAATGTGGAGAAACACTGTACACAAAGACTTGGTTTAAAACATGTTTCCTGTGAGATGTGCAGTGACATTGTGCTGCATGTGCTGGAATTAGAGATCCGCCTGACTCAAGAGTCTGTCTCTGCTACTGAGAACATGTGATTAGTTATGATAAAACATTCCATATTATCTAGTCTACCCTTTAAGCTGTTTATATAGCTCTCGGAAAAGCACACTCCTAACATAATGAAGCAGATGAAATAAATATGGCAGAATGTCGCTCGGTTTGTACCTGCGACTCCTTTCTCACTTTTCTTTTTTTATAAATCAGCAGGCAGGTCTGGCATACAGTGAAGCTCAAGTGCCTCTTAAGAATTTGAATGGATGTTTGATGTCCCCAACAGGGCTGGATATCTCGGGTGTGTTGGCCTTCATTCAGCCAGGTCAGATGGAATGTCACAGTGGTGTCAGCATTATTGACAGCCCCCCGACACTGCTTTGAGCTGTGGGAAGAAAGGCCAGGTGGCATGGTAATGCTTGTGAACGTGGCGTTTGCATTCAGAGAAGGCCCTTGTTGTTCTGCTTGTCAGCAACCTCTGTGGAGAGTAGCTGAATAGCTTGTTGAGCCTGCAAATGGAGAGAGGGAGAGAGACAGAGAGAAAAAGAGAGAAAGAGAGAGAGAGAGCTCTTGGCCTCCTGTGAGTGTATGGACTGTCTGCAGAGCTAAAAATGTCCAGCGCTCCTTAGGCTCCTGGGCGGCACTCTTGTCCATATATTTAAACAAACTTGTCTGTGGGCCCATTACATACCAGTGTCCCGTAGCCAGACTCATGATTGACATGGTGAAAGCCTAGCCCAGCACTCACAGACTTTGTGTGCCCCCAGTTCTCTGAACTGTTTTGCTGAATTAACCAACGTCTGATTCTTGATGGAGATGTTTGCTGGGATCATGTGTGCTGGTCGGACCGCCAAGTCCTTCTTGCTGTGGCGTCCCAGCTGGACCCTATCATTTCATGTCCTTCGCAGCCTGCTGAGCCTTGGCCATGGCAGAGGACAGAAATAACGCTGTTGACATTTTACAAGCTCCTTGACTGCATATGCTTCCTGGCAAATCATCTTGCCGGTGTATGTGATGTGCTGTAATGTCTTCTGAGCACTCCTAAGACTAAGCTGTAAAGCTGTGTGGATCTGTAGACAGTGGGAATGGCAGTGCTAACAGTTAGCCCTGACTAAACATTGTAAGTATTTTATTAAGAATACAAGTGTATTCTTACACTACACAGGTGTCTCACTACTGTTGATTCCAGTAACGACATGCTGGGAGAGAGCATCATGTCTGCATGAGGTCTAAATAGCTTTATAGGAATGGGTCTTAATTAGGCAGCAAGGATTTAAAGTAGCTTTGGTAATTAAAGAGCTTGAGGGCTTGTATTAAACCTAGATTGTTTATGTACATTGTCCATACATTGAACATTGGCTTTCATTGTATGAAACTTTTTTTAGTTCATTACCTTACAACTTTGATTACAGATTAATTGAGAGAAGAACTATGACTGTCAGAAGGCAGCTTATAATCACCTGAGTCATTCTCAGATAGACTGGTCATGTGTTTCCCTCAGCCGTAAGCATGCATGTGATCAGGTTCCATAATAATGTATGCAGCTTGTGAGCTGCTTCAATGGTGGGATCATCTGATCCCCAGCTCTAGATGGGATTTATTATTATTATTATTGTTATTATTATTATTATTATTATTATTATTATTATTACTACTACTACTACTACTAATAATAATAATAATAATAACAATAACACGAAAAAGAAGAAGAATAGCCTATTACATGGTTGGGACACCATGTTTTAAACTGTAATGTATACAAATGTCTTTTATGTGGATGTAATCAGCATGATGTATGGATTTTACTGGGGAGGAGTAAAAGTTAAAAAGAAAGAAATCAGGTAGGCCACATAACCTTGAGAGTTTGGTTGGTATTTCAGTCACAATGTTAATAGATTGCACAACAGGAAGAGCACTTTGAAAGAATATTTACACCAGTAATTAAAATCTTTTCACTGTATTGCCAAGGACTCAGGTCATCACGCGAGAATGAGGAGTGATATGATTAATGCAGCATAATTACAGATGTAATTAAATATTAAACTGCAGCATGTCTGCAAAAGACCCAGAGATAGCTGCTGAAGATGGAAAACATCAATGAAAAGGCTTTTTATTAATAGTCTACAATTGTATACCTGAATGCACCTTTGTTTGACTTTTACAATCATAATTTATAAAGCTGGTGTGCCCAGAAGAGGGTTTGAATTGATATGGAAAGCAAAAGGTATGTGTGAGATTCAGTCTGTGTGGCCATGTTAATAGTTTTTGACATGCAGCATTCTGCTGTATGATGCACATGGTAAGATTCAAAGTTGAAAACCCTTAGACAACATATAACTTAATACTTTTTTTTGCTCTCGTAAAAAATCAACAAAGCATCAGAAAACACATATCAACTCCTGGACTTCTGCCTCTCAGTAACCAGTCAATAAAAGCATCGTCTCTCTATAAACACGACCTTACTCTGGCACTGCCTCTCACACACACCCAAATCATAGGTATATGTTACCAAAAGCATGCTGTCTTTTTATGAGACACTAGTAGAGTGTATTCAGCACACCAAGTGCCAATTCAAGAGAGAGTTGCATTAGCATGCTTTCGTTTGCTATTCTCTTGACAAATAGTACGCTCTGTGTTGAAAAGGGATGCGACACACTGTTCAGAATGTTTGTATCACCACCAAGATTTTTTTTCCAATAACAAATCATTATAGTTATTCTAAAATGCAATGGCAAACAAACTGGGTGACCAAGACAACCCTGAAATCTGCCAACAGCTATCCAATTAAAACATAACCTAGGGCTACAGTGCATTCACTATTGTAATGCAGTCCAACAAACTATTTTTTTTGTTTTGTTTTGTAACACTGACAGTCAGATGCTTTTCTGTGTGTGCTGTGAAGCTCCAGCAGGATTCTTGGAGATGAACGGGCCCGCGTGCGTGAACATGAAAGAGGTGCATGCTCATGCTCTCGTGATTGTGCGACTCCCATCGTGCATTTCCTTACCCTCATCATCCTGTCAGAGCCCCTGCGCCATCAAGAACCTGAGCCCCCTATGAGTGCCTGGCTGCTGTCGTTGTGTCTATCTTTAGCGCACGTCACTTGTGTTGACATCGGCTGGCTAGACAAGTGCACCTGTAGGAGACACAGCTTTTAAAGGGCTCCCCCAGCAAGCAAAGCGCAGTGGACTGTTATGATGTTTCACATTCCTCGTGGGAGAGGGTGCGCTGCGGTTTCTCGGCTCGGCCGCTCCTCCTCCCCACTCTGGGCGACGCCGGGGCTCATCGAGGCTCGGGCGCTAATGAAACAGGGCACGCCTGCAACGAGCCGTAAATGAGGGGAGATGGGTGGTGATCACGGCAGGCCGAGGGGTCCTCTCCCCGGACCCCCTTCGGTAGCCCAGCTCAGCAGCTGCTAACTTGAAGCACTTTGCCGGTGCTCCAGATATGAGTGCAGGGGCAGGAATGCTGTCTTCCCCCTCGGTCCCCTGGGTCTCACTGCCCATTTGTGTCATCCGTCAGCAGCTGTCTTTAGGTGCCACCTCCTTACGCTGTACTCATTAAAGTTTGATCTGATAGGCCCATGCTCATTGGACTTAACTTCTGCAGGTAGCAGTATTTATGGTGTTTCTGTTCTTGTCAGGTATTGTTGTTTATGTCATAAGCATTTTCACCTAAATCTACAGCATGGTATTTAGAAGGAGCCAGGCAGTATATATATCCCTGTACACCTTATTAAATTCAGGCACCTTTTAAGAATCCTTTACCCGCATGTCTTTATGAAGAATTTCATTTGACAAATTTAACCAAGATGGTCTGTGCAAGGTGTTACATTTCAGATAGAATATTATTTTTTTCCTGTCAGATCTAATACCAAATTAGCAGTCTTTTGAGTCATGCATAATGATTTACATCCACAAGGATCAATATTGCGTCTGTACGAGTGTGCCATTGTGGCTAGCGAGAGATGAAGTTGGAGAGAGGCGTCTCAGAGCAGCCCTTGCATAAAAGAGATCAATTTGGGCCTCATTCACATTCTCTCCGTGATAAAGGACATTGTGTCCCCGCGGAACATGACAAGGATGCAGTGCTCACTATAACAAATATCCTTTGTGAATATAGGGCAGAGTCACCCTTGGTGGCCAGACTTGTGCTAAATAAATATATAAATGCTGGCACAGAAAACAAACAGTGAGAAAAAAACATCAGGATATTAAATGTCTGCTTAGTCGCTGACTAATTGCAGAATCCTAGGTGTGGGGAAATTAAAATGGAACCAGTTTAACAGCTTTTTTATTAATGCTTTATTTACACTTTACTTTGTCTTTGAAGATGGAGGACTTTGTATAGCTGGGCACTGGGAGAGCGGGGCTGAAGCAGATGGCTGTGCACATATGCCACAGGCCTCTTCGGCCAGATACAGTCCTCAGTACAGTGATTTTGAGACCTGGCCAATCTTTACTGTGCACTAATATGTTTTAACACCTCACATTATTTAACTGTAATGGGCTTGCATCTCTGGTGGCTGATATTTTAATACCTGCTGAGCCAGTCTCATATAATAAATTACTCAAGGAAATTAGGGTACTCCTAAGGCTACGAGTCAACAGAAGAACGTCTGGAGTCAGATGTTACCAACAGAACTCCTACATTTGTCCTTTTTTAACTGCTTGGATGCAAAAAAGTCTTTGCCTTTTCTAAAGCCCCACAATACATTCACAAAATTATAGGCTATTTTTCCTCTTGTCATCCAGTGTTGACAAATTATTACACAAAAATATTTGACAGCAAATGTGTGTCTTGCCCAGTCCTTCAAACTAGAACACATATATTGTATACTGCTTATGAAGTAGGCCATTGGTCATAATGTTGATAAGGTGCAGTGACAAGACCTAAAAAAAGACTATCGTCATAGAGTCTCTATATAATGTCTCCTGTAGAAAAGATCAGTATTGTATACTTCTTATGTACTTTAAAACATTGTCTTTTACATTTTCCCCTACTAAGTGCTTTAACATACTTTTTTGATCTGCCCTCTACATTATTTTGTGTACTGTGACAGCCCTCAGCATTAAAGTGCTCTTTGCTTTAAAGGGGCTGTTAGTGATGCTTGAGGACTGTTTTTGATGTCTAAACTCAACAGTCAGGTGTTAAATACACCCACCCATTCAGTGCTCCCCTAGTCACTCCAGCCCTAGAATTCATGAACACACACAGGGAGGAGAACCTACAAACAACTTGGCAGAATAACATAAAGCCCTAGTCGCCATAATAAAAGATATCATCAAACCAGGCTAAGTTTTTGGTTTAAATTGTTCTTGTAATTACAATAACCAATGAGGATGGTAGTTAAGGTGTCAAGTAGTCTAAGTTATTGTCTATTATAGTATTTTGTGATGACATAATGCTTTGTAGGTATTCTAACGCCCTTCTCAAACATTATACAGACAAATAAAATTAACCACAAACAACACTGCAAGGCCCTTACATTGAGCTAGGTTTGGGGTAAGCAAAAAGACAAAATGTAGCCTAATTAGTGGAAGGGCCTATCCAAAGTGTTTATCAGGCAGCAATGCTACCACTGCTTTACATAACCACTGTCATGAAGCCCAGTGAACAAAACAGTATTAGAAAATAAAACAAAAGAGTACGGACCTACTACGAGTTGCTTGATAAAATAAATGTTACCCATCTGTTCAGTAAAGACAGAGCATCTCAGTTTCAGTCTTTTCCGTTTAAAATAATTTGCAGATGTAAATGTGAGTCTTCACCCTTTCCTTCATAATATATTTTTTAACTGTATTCTTCATACCTTCCTTTTGGTTATTATTTGACTTTTCATCTTAACAGTGCAAGATGTACAGGTCATTTTATGTCAAGATGTCAATCCCAGCTTCAGAAATAAAAACGCTGCCACACATTTTAACCAACCATTTTCTGACTGGCTGATATTAGTAGGCACACAAATCATCAGGCGGCTAGATCAGCTCTGTGAAGTACACAGGCAGATGTGGCAAATTTATTGCAGCTCTCCTGCCAGCCCCACTCCACACCCTCTGCTCTCCCTTTCCTTTCCCCATACCTGTGCCAAGTGAGCCCCTCTTCCCACCTTTGTCGCCACAAATTTGTTGTTTGGAGCAACTGGTTCACTGAGTTTGTTTCCACAGAGTCTGGTCTTTGTACAAACACAAACTTTTGTTCCAGCGTGTAGAGGCAATTGACAACTATTAGGACATTTTTGCTTAAATTGTCAAATGTTGTATTGGCTTACAATTGCTCAGAATCACTAAATGTAAATTTAACAGACATCAGCTATACGTATATATTCTATTCGTTTATGAAATGCACTAGAACATTATCACTTGAAAATGCACAAGCTTAAGAAAAACAGGTGTGTATTACCTTTGTCACATTAAAAAATGAGACAAAAATTGCAATTGGATTTTGAGAAGGTGTTGTTGAGTTCTAAAGGCAGGTGTTTTCCATTTTGCTGTTTTAAAAGGTTTGTATAAGCAGTTGTAAACAACTGTAATATGCTCAGTTGGTCCTGTTCCATGTGTTTTTTTAATCCAAGTTTGAAGTGTAAGTCACAGTTTATAAAAGTAATATGCATTGCACTTTGCAAGTTTATTTTCATTTTTAACAAGGTAACAGTTCACTTGCTCTGGTACAGATTATGCAGATAGAGAAGCTTGCTGGCAACAGGGTTCTCACACATACAGTAGTTGAGGCAAAGGTTCTCGACTGTGATGAATACAAATGCTGTCTTTCATTAGATCCAGAGGAAGGATTCATCAGCTCTGGTAATGTAAGAAGTGTTGTCATCTGTAGACGATGATTGACAGCCCAGTTGATTGCAGACTTGTGCGACAGGATGTAATTTCAGCCCAAGAAGTTGGCTTTCTATGTGTAGCTGTTGATAAAACACTGAGCGGCTGCAAGTCTCTCATTACCTGATAATTTGGGGAGGAAAACGTTTCTATATCGCAGTAAGAAATGTATCTGTGCCTACACACCGAGCCATCAATCTCTGAAGAAGCATTTGATTATGCTGCCCACACTCACAGCGTTCTATCTCTGTCTCACTCATTATACGCACATTAACTGTGTTACGGAGCACTCGTCACTGGAACTGTTTGCCATACAGAGCGCCTCGGAGGCTGACTGCTCAACACAGTACAGTTGAATGTGGAAGTCTGGTGAGTCCTGATGGCTTTTCTACCAGAGGGAAGCAGAAAGGTTGCATGTGGACACATCTCTTTATTTTACCGTCACAGCCTACTTAATACTGAATGACTCACCAGAGGCCCTCTCTGGTACCGAGATATTAGCAAGAAATAATGTCCCCCTCAGCAGTGCAGGGCTGCCAGGAGTTTGTTCAGGATCAGAGACAGCTGCAGGTGACAATCACACTCCACACAGCGCCAGCCCAGAGCAAACACAAGCCTTATTTGCATAGAGCTCTATTCAGGGCAGGTCTTTGGTTCACACCACAGTGTGTGCTGAAGAAGCTGTAAGATATGCACCCACCCCCACCCCCATGTCTGTTGTTGTTTATGCAGCAATTTATCATCACATTTTTTATTTAACATTTATGTCATCGATAGGCATTACCTCTCTGTAAATACACCAAATTTAGATTTCTGCAGTAGGTAAAAGGCATACAGGTTAGGGAGATAAGATATTATGGTTAACTTGTGTATCTCCAAATGTTCCAACAACTGTTAGCTTACACAAGGCTTACTTTCTATGTACATACAAGTGATAAGAATGAGGTTTCTGTCCTGGAATCAGTTTTTTCTTGCTACACCCAAAAGATCTGTCTCAGTTCTCCATGTCCCCGTGCCTGCCATTTTCACTTTAACCTTGGGCAGAAAGGACAGCATGTTTGGCAGAGCAAAGTCCCTTGGAAGCACAGGCAGGGATGTTGATCTATGACAGACTAATTTTATGTGATGCTTTGCACTATCGAGACCGCTGAGGCCGCCTGTCGGACCGTGGGTGTGCGAGGGGGAGATCTCCATGTGATGCACCTCACTGGCCACTGCAGTCAGACCCCTGACCCGCAGGGACGCAGAGCTGCTCTGCCGGCCACGTCCTCCCGCGGCCACACGGCCCTACGATAGGGTCCACACTCTCCGCAGGTGGAGATAGGACCCTGACAGAGATGAATATGTTAGCTGCTGAACTGAGGTCAGCCACCATTACTTTCTGACCAGATGGAGCCTTCTCTTTTTTTCCCTTTTCTTTTCCAACTCCTTGAGAGGGGCACTGAGCCTGGCACTACAGGCGTCTCGATTCTGAAAGCCACTTGTGTCTCGTAAACAAAATATGGACAAGTCTTGCTGACATGAGCAATTTTTATGTCGAATTGATATTACGTGTGCTATATTTGTTGGCAATGCAGGAATATGATATACTCTACACATCGGAAAAACATTTCTCAAGAACAGATATTATTTAGACATCTAAGGATGCTCTGAGAGACAAATCATTTGGACTCTTGTGTATCATAATGACACTGTACTACATTGAAGATACTGTGCACACGTTACTTTACTTTGGGGTTCCATGTTAATTGAGAATTACTAAGTTAGCTGACCCTGTATTGTAATGTGTGTTAAATAGGACAGCAATAGCTGTAGATGCATTTAGAACAGTGATGGGCAACCTGGATTCAGGACCTACAGTCTAGTATTTCTAATCACCTAGTTCTACCTGTGCTCTTAATACAGGTGATTTCAATAATAAACTCCTGGCTGAAAAGTTGTGCTAATTACAATCAGCTGACTTAAATGTAAATTTCTGGAACAGGAAATGGGAATTGGATTGTAGCATCTGAAGCCAGGTTGACCATGACTATTCTAGATGCATTTAGAATGAAAGTGGCAGTTGAAAGTAAAAGCAGCACATGGTCTGTGTACAAAGGAAGATGCCATAATCTGTATGTGAAAGTTGATGTCTTTTTTAAAGAGTCAAAGCACGAACAAGCAGAAGACACCAACAGGAAATCTTCTCCAAGAGTTGCAGATTTTGCCTCGCTTTTTTATAGAACATAGGGAATGGAGATATTGATTGCTCTGAAAGCTTGTCTAATTTAGATTGATTGAATTTTTTTTTCAAGTGTGTTCTCAGCTAATTTACTTTTGGGAGTTGAATAAGTGATTCAGATCTATAAAATTACCTTTGCAATGTCAGTCTTTCTAGGAAAACATCTAGCTGTGCAGACATGGTATTTCTTATCTTACAAAGTGTTTTTTATTAATGGTTATGTTATATTAATTCTCTTTTTAATAGTTTTAAGTGTAATAGAAGATTCTTTAGAAGCATCTCAAAAGACAAAATGTGTGCTCGGTCATTTCTCTCTCAGTTTAAAATGATTAGCAGAGATGCTCCCCGGGGGTATGGTGCTGTAAGGCACAGTCTAAGCAGTGTTTTTTGAACAGCTGCCAGATGTGCTCTCTTAGACAAATGGTCTGCTTGTTGTCATTGAGTAGTATGAGAATAAATGGGGGTCATCCATTTTGTCATTTTCAGGTGAGCATCTGCGCATATGCTCCCAGGAGAAGACCTGCTGCTCGTCAGAGATGGAGGATGGTTTCAGCCAGCAGAGCAAAACTGACTTTGAGAATATGCTTGATGGAATCAGTGAAGACCTACGGGCCACGTTTGTGTCCAGACATAAAAGGTTTGACGGTAAGGTGCAATGTAAATTGTTACTTTTCACATTTACATCCTGCAGTGTAAAATATGCCTTTTCACATTTCCACAGCTTCTAAATATATTATGTGGTCTTCTAATGTGATATGATGAGTGTGATTGACAACCCACAAATGGTAGGCTAGGTTATTTTGTTCACTCCTTCCTCTTGCTAAAAGCAAATGTTGATGACTGGTCAGTTTTAGGACTCAGAATTGAGTGGTATGAGGTTACTTCTTTAAATCAGTGTGCTTCATTTAGTACTGTTTCCAGAGTGAAAGATCAGGGCATGTTTCTGCAGGAAGAGGAGGAAGAGGTATACAGCTTATATTCGCATATGTCTTTGAAGGCAGCAGGGGTGTGATATACGGTTACGATTACTCTTGATTTTAGATTTAAAAGCACGCTATATACTATAACAATTTTATTATTATTTATTGAATATTTTCATGAAGTAAAACTAAATATATATAATAAAGTATAAATACATATACATACAGTATGTATAAAATAGAAAATAGATTTCTACTAACAATCTCAACAGCAACCTCATTGCTTTTCAGACTAGACTGTTATTATTAGAAACATCAAACAACTCCGCCACCAAATGCACAAACACTCTAACTCTCACCAGATGTACATATTATTTTATTAAGGGTTTGTTAGCACATCATAAATGTTCCCTTTGAAGTTTCACAGTACACATGCACAAATCAATATTAAAGCTGCCCTAAAGTGAGACGCCACGAAGCCTTGAACTGAAGCTCTACAAAGTAAAGGATCAGCATGAGATTCTAACACTTTACAAACATGCCTTGTTGGTGATTTGGCATGACTTGCCAGAAATATACACTGGCTTGTGACAAATCCAACCAGTTTGTTTGCTACATCATCAGTGGAAAAAAACGATAGAGACCTATAGGTGCAATAATCTTGCAAATTCTGAAATAAGCAACATGGATGGTTGTTATCCAGTCAGATAGTCTGCTTTGAAATGTAGGTGCTGTTGAGTAAATGCATAGCTGAAAATATGGCTGGCAAAATAGTCTTTAACACTTTTACTGGGTTGTCAATAGATAAGTGGTGATTTACCTGGAATAAAGTAGTCAGGGTTTATTTTAGGTTGTTTCTGGCACTATGTAGTTAAAAACCCTTAATTACTCAGATTTGGCTGCAAGACTACTCAAAATAAAGCATGACTGCAGTCTGTGCACAGCCAAAGTCAACAGTGGCAGCTATGAGGACTTCAGATCCTTTTGCCCAAGGACATAGACCTTTAGTTTTTATTTTTTTAGTTCAGTTTTAGTTTTTAGAACTACTTTTTTCCTTTTGAAATGTCAGTGCATTAAGAATAAAGATTTCAGATGAAATGCTAGGGGCATGTGGATTCAAATTTTCTTTTGCCTTAAAGTTCTTGTTTTTTTTTGTTTAGAAGTTCCTGTAAGGAAGAAATGCCTTCCAGCAGTAAGATGCCTAATGTGAATAATAACTCAGATGTAATGTGTTCAGTTATGCCATGCTCCAGAGTTTGTACTGTGCAGAGGTGGTTATATTGTGGCTTTTCCACAGTTGTCAGGCGGTGTGGTGTGGGTGCAGAGGTGAATGGGGTGTCAAAGAGGCTAAGGTCTGGTCATGAGTGGGGCTTGTCCAGCACTTAGGCAAATGGCTGGAGGCAGAGTGCACCCCAGGGGGAAAGGAGAGGCTGCCACTCTGCATAATTTACTGGGTGTCAGGGTGGATGCTGTGTGCAGGTTCTGAAACATCTTGTGCCATCCGGGCCACTGCTGCCACTAGCTGATTCTAGTGTGGTGGTCCAACATAATATTACATGGTACTGGACTTAGACTGCTGCTCCACCCTTCGCCCATTCAAACTTGCAACTGACCGGCATGCTGAAGTTAAAATAACCACATACAGGCAGGGTGTATTAGCTAGGAGACTGTGTGGTTGTGTTACTGGCCTTGGCTTTTTAAAATGCAAGGAGACTGAGTCTCGAAACCATCACTCTTTGGTCTCTTCAGTCGCTCCCTGGTAATTAACATCCTTGAGTGATGCAGTACTCAGAAGCCTTAGTGCAGGTAACCCAGAAGTCTTAGTGGATGGAGCATATTTCTCCATGTGTAAGAAACTTGTGTTATTCATCGTTGTAGCAGAGATGCAGTATTGGATGATAACTAATATGTTTATGTTGTTGAACTCAGCTAGATTTGGTTTATTTGTTTAACTGTGCTCTTAAAATAACCAGTGTTATAAATTCTGTGTTATGGTGTTTCTTGTATCTGTGCTGTGTTTGATAGAGGCAGAAGTAGACTGAAACAATATCTGGACAATATCTGGGCATCCAGCATTTTTTTGCACAAAGCAAAAGACTGCCAGAGTATTAATTGTATCATCACCCGGTGTTGTATTGATTTCCTTGCTGCTCAGAATGTATTCAGCTGGTCTCTCCCACACAGTCAACAGCCTTTTTTGTGAGCAGCTTGAGCAGTGATCCTTACTGTTTCTGACAGGGAGGCCCACGCATACCTGACTCCTCTGTGCAAAGGCCAGTGCAATGACACCCAGGCTACCTTTATTTTGGGGCCAGGAAGCTACTTCATCCGGAGCCAGTGGAGCCTTTGATATTTTTGTGCTGCACACTGTTGCCTTAGCAGGGGCTTCAGACACAAGGTCTGAGGTGGTGTGTGGTTTGCTTGTGGGGTTGCATTGCCCTGCCCAAATGATAAAGGCCAAAGCTGAACCTTATACTATTCAGAGCAGCGCCCTGGATGATAAGTCGGCGCTTGACTCTTCACCTGCTGAGATTATTGCCTGGTGTGTGTCAAGTATATCAGACAGAATTAAGCCATGTGCATGTGCTGTCTGGGAAAAGTAATTCTGAAATTTAATATACTTGGCCTCTTGCTCTACGTCACATTTGGCACTACGAAATATTGTCTGATAAACAGACACACACACACCCAGACACAGACTGACACACATATGTGTAGTCAAGGTTGTTCCTTGCTCAGTTGTAAACTCTTGTAGATTATTAGAGATTGTGGCAGCCTCCTGCAAGCTGCTCCTACTATCAGGACACCACAAACACGACACAGTGCTCACTTTCCCTCACCGAGACAGACGGTGGGTGCATGCCTCATGATAAAGAAGTCCCTGATTGACAAGAGCTCCAGGACGCCTCCCCCCCTACAGGAAAAGTGAGGGTTTCGTGCGGAGGCATTAAAGATAGAAAAGGTAGCCATGCATACCAAACGACGTGCCCTAAATCCTGAAGCACTGAAATGTGCACTCGGGGTAGCAGACACACCTCTGCGGGCCGACCTTAATCCTGCAGGATGGGGCCCGGGCGCTCTGTGGCGGCGAACAATACGGACAGCGCAGGCAAGAGGCTTAGTACGACGGTGATCCCACCACACTGTCGGCTGGGCGTCTAAGTAAACAGTGCGCTGGCTGGGAGGACAGAGTGGTGACTCAATGGCGCAAGCAATTGAAATGCTCATGGCTTGATTTGTTGCCCCAAATCTTCTTTCTTGAAGCACTGGTGCTGCTGGGCCTAGGCTGCACTCTGGTTTCATCATATGACATTTAGAAGGTTTTTTTTGGTAATAGTAAATCAGTTTTTTTGAACTAGTCAAAAATGGTACATGTAATCATACTGTAGTCCTTCCATCTATCTCCACGGCACTGTGCTATGCCATGGCCAGTGAATCTGGTTGAGCAGTTTGTTTGAATTCATCAAACCACAGGATAAAAAGTAAAAAAAAATGTTCAGGGATGCATGTGCGGAAATCCTGTTCATATTCAGTGTTCTCTAAATAATTAATTTTGTTATGTCCATGCAGTCTGCTGAACACTGTTATTAACACATTATTCTAAAACTTCTGCTGTTTTGCAGTTCGGTTGAGGAGGAATAGCATTTTTGATGTGGATGTCTTGTGGAATGCAACATACATATTTTATAGTAGTTATTGCAAGGCAATATATACCTTGGAATAATTGATGACATTAAACTGTGGTGTTCTCTGGAGATAAATACTCCTATAAAAGTTATATTACAACATTAATCCTCCTGTTCAATGTATGAATCCTGAATCAGTCATCTTAGGTAACCAGCCATACCACTTTGTTGGAGTGATATTAGTCTTATATAAATATGTTGTGACTATTGGGGAGTGAAGGCTTTCAAGGTCTCACCTTGAAAACCTTAAAATTATCTGAAGATTTCAACAACAGTGTTGTATTATTTTTAACGGGCACCCAAACGCTTTGATGGTGGATCACAATATCACGGAGACTGCCTTGTATTAAATGTTCAGCAGCATGACTTACTGCTGGTCAGATCTCCAGAGACGTGTCTGTAATTAACTGCAGCCTGCGGGGTCCTACTTCACACTCAGTCACTCCGCCATATTCACACACAGTAGGACCTCGCTGCCATTCCCGCACCCCTCTGTTTATTTTTATAGATGCTTTTGAAGGTTACCATTAGAAATAAGGGTCTTTGACAGTTGGAAATCAAAATCAGGCATATGTCTATGCTGTGTTAGCTGTTTCTTATGACACCTACTTTCTTTCCTTTTCTGCTTTTCTTTTATCATGAGCTCTTTTCATTAGGTTTTTTTGCGTTGCGCCAGGTGATTAATATCTAGCCCAGTTTAAAGTAATACTCTTTTGAAGATTTGTGCCCAGACAGAATCATGAACAAAGGCATTTTTATACACATGTATTGCTTCTGCACTGATAGATCTGTGTCTTACCTTTTTATATTTTAACATTTTAAAGTTTTAGGTGGTTGATCTGAATAGGAGGCCAATACAGCATTTGGAATGCACTTGTGTCTGAGTGAATCGATAAGTTAGTATTTCTCAAGTTTGCATCAGGTGTTTTTTTTATATATTTTATTGGATTTTAACTAGGCCATTCTCTTAATGTTTCCACCTATCAAATGTTTATCATAATTTAATGTAAAACTACTTCCAGTGTGTAATTGCTCTGCAGTAAATTAATTGACACCGAGTTTAGCAGTATCAAAGCTTTTAATCAAAATAGTATACTGTAATATTTTGTTTCTCCTTTAAATGTATTGGTTTGTGTGACTTACAATCTCCCTTTGTGCCTGAAATATATATTCACAGAAAGAAGAATAACTTAATAAGTATTAAGCATTTCGTTTGTAGCTGTACCAATCCATCAACTACACCTAGGGTATTACAGACATACATGATCTTGCATGATAAAAAATTCCCTGTCTGTGTTTTTCATTTTTAAATAATGTTACATTGGACTTCAAGATGATATGAAAACCTTTAAACTTAATGTATAATTTCCAAATCAAAATCTAATCAGAATACTAGAGACTGGAGATTTCTATGTTCTGTGATGTTTCTATATTTCTAAGCACTGCAACTCATAAATGTTCTACCTTTCTGACCACAGAGTTTTTCTTGGAACTTCTGGATAACACAGAGAGGTCTCTGAATGAGATGTTTGTACGGACGTATGGCAAGCCCTACATGCAGAATGTAGAGGTCTTTCAGAACTTGTTTGCAGAGCTCAAACGCTACTACAAGGGTGGCAACGTCAACCTGGAGGAAATGCTTAATGACTTTTGGACACGGTTGTTGGAGCGCATGTTCAAGCTTCTCAACTCCCAGTACCTGATCACCGAAGAGTATCTGGAATGTATCAACAAGTACATGGACCAGCTCAAACCTTTTGGAGATGTGCCCAAGAAACTAAAATCCCAGGTCACAAGGGCTTTTATTGCAGCACGCACCTTCGTCCAGGGCCTCACCGTTGGCCGAGAGGTGGCTAACAGGGTATCTAAGGTAGGCCATGCTGACTTATATGTTCTTGCGCAGAAATGTAATTTTGTTTTTTTTATTTCATGCAAGTAAACTATCACAATAAAACAAGCTGTACAGGAAGGAAAGCTTTAATTTAATTTAATCGAGTATGTACACAAATAATGCATTTAGTTTTCCAAGGCTGGATTGTATGGCTGATGTCTGGTGTAAGCTGCACATCACCCTTGTCAGATCAGATATGATTGCCAGGTCTATTTTCCATTTCCTTTCAACGTGTGCTCTCATTCTCCAGGGAAGAGAGAGAGAGGTGGGAAAGACAGGCCAGCTAAAAAAACATGATGGATTTTCACCATGTGCAAACATACTGAAGGTCACCATTCGCAATTCAGTTTGTTGTGTCCCATCCCAAAGGAGAAGGGACAAAAGCAGTGAGTTTTCTGTGCTCCCCGCTTCCGGCTGACTCACCAGGTCTAGACTTCCCCAACCTGCTCACAGGACACAACACTAGCCTAGACAGACACTGAAGATGCTGTTTTACCGAAACTTCTGTTATACTGTCTGTGGGAGAAATCCAGTGGTATTTTTCAGAGTAATGGACCTAAGGCGGGCATGGAGCAAAATTAATGAATGCCTCTGCCTACCCATAGCCCCACTGGTAAGGTTGGCCTTGGGATTGTCGTTGTGACACTAGAGAGCTATTCTGTTTGATGTAAGTAAGCTGAATACAGTACACTTTTCCCAGTCATATGGAATCACCAAGCCAGTAATAAGCATGTGCAGTGGAAGATAAAAGGCACAGCTACTATTACCCTCTTATGAACTACATGGGCTTTTCAATGAGTTTGGTTATTCCCTTTCATCAGGCAAGTTCATTTCAATTTTGACATTATGTACTCTTGTTAATTAATGGAGATAATCAACATTCTTTCACAGAAATGAGATTAGTTTTATGACCGGTGTGCTGTGTGTATGAAAGAGGAAGGATAGAAAAGAAAGAAACAGACAGTGAAGTGGTGAAATGATGTCAATTGCAGACAGGAGATGAAATTCACATTTGAAAAAGGCCCTTGTGCATTATGAATGACATTTTTGATGAAAGGATAGAGGAATGGATAGGTTATGCATACATTGCGTAGGTGATGATGGTGTTCCCAGATGGGAATCCGGACTTACACCGAGGACATGGCATTGGGCTTCTCAGGTTTGTGATCAGTGTCCATTTCAGATTGCATTCAAGACAGATGTTTGTATGTAAATCAGTGTTGCAAATCTGAAACTTGGGCTTGTTGTTGGGGTTGTCATACTACGTATAATGTTTATAGTTAGGGCTATGCTATAAGCTACTTTGGGTAGCCTATCTAGACATTTTTTCTGGTTATAATGCTCTCACACAGCCAGTGCCTCTGAGGGCATGCAGAGCAATACTGCAGGTTCAAAAACAGCTTCATGTTATTTTTTTCTACACCAAAACAGGCCTGAATTAATTTGTACTGAACTTTTAATTAACTGAAGCAATTAAAAGTAATGCAAACAAAAGAGAGTGGCTGAAACATCGGTATATGTTGGTGTGGTGGAATTTTTTTTTACGTTCCATATTTAGACCATGACGGGAAAAATTAGACTATGTCGGGCCTCCACAGTCTCGTCAATGTATGGGAAACTGTAAATTGTTTAAAACTGACAAGACAGACAGGTGGTTGGGTATGTGTGTTGTGTTGTTAACTGATCCCAGACAGAAGGCAGAATATAGACTGGTGCCTTTGGAGATCCCAGAGCCTTGCAGCTTGACTGACCTCATGACAATCGTAATCACAGGGCTGTGACTGGACCTGCTTTGCATAGACAGGCATCACTTCCACATCCCCTGCAGGACAAGGGCTTGCGTCTAATAATAGGAGCTTATTTGATAAGGCCAGGAGCATGTAATTACAACATTACCTGCACCTCAAGTGCTCCCTGATGCCAACCTGCAGCATCACCCTCCAATCGATGGTGCCGGTTAAAGTAAGGTAGAGACGGCAGTATGGCACCATATTGAAATAAATCCATAAGAAATAAAATCCTTTTAATAGCAGGTGCAGTATTTTAGGTTTGATAGTGACTCATTATTAGTCAAGCCTAAATCCATTTGTAGTCACATGATTGGCATGCCAGATGAAAGGCCTTTGTAAAACCGAGTTGTGGAGCTCTAAGAATAACCACAAAAAATAATGTTCTCTGCACAAAGCTGTTCATTTTTTAATGCAGCGGTGATATAAAGAAATTCAGTTTGTGCCTACACACCCTGAAGCTCTGGTTTTATTATCCCTTGTCATGTTGCCAAGGTAGCCAACAATATTGCCTCTGTGTTGCGTATGCTACAAATGCAGCACATTACAAACATGGTCGCTGGAGTTGTATACAATGTAAGAATGTTGAAATGAAAAAATGACATTTCAGCATTTGTTTATGTCTGACTAACTTTCCATCCCCTCATGGGTGTCTGCTCTGATCGTCAGTTGTATAGATTCACACAGCCTTGTGTACACAACAGTACAGCCAGCAACAATGCAAGCATCATTTGATGTGAGAGGGATGCACACATCCGTCAGGATGTATTTATTTGATCCTTTCTTCAAAACTGTCTCTGAGGAGCTGGCTGTTGTAGTTGTCTGCTCTCACTGAGCGGATGCTCACTTGTGGACTAAGAAAGGCAGACATTAAAGGGGAAGGAGAGGCTACAAATTCATGCGTGCAACAAAGATGGCCCTTTTACTGTATATCTTTCCTCTGGTGAAGTCCATTCGAAAAATAACACAGAACTTTTATGCTGTCCTCTGCAATCCTGCAATATTGATGCTGATCTACATTGTTGTCCAATGTACAGTTTGTAAAGATTTTTGACTTTACATAAAGCTGCATCAAGGTGGTGTGCTCAGATCATTCTGTTCACAATAGATTTGTAGGAGAGCTTAGAGTTGTTCTGAATCTGAAAGGTATGCCACTGCCTCATAAACCACACCAACTATAAGGAGGCAGTGACATTTTCACTATTAGACATTTGAGGCATCTAAACAATACTCTTGTCTAAGATTGGAAAATAATGGGCTAATGTCGTATAATCTGTAAGACATTCAAAACTTTGATTTTGCCATTCCGTTCACATCCCTGACTGCTGTGTGAAGCTGTGTGAACACTTAATTCCATAAACATGTTTGATGTTTGGCTGGTGTCTAGGTGTACATAGTAAAATAAGGTGGTGTTATTTACTGCCTAAATTAAAAAAAAAAACAATAGCCTGGAAAAGCATGACAGGTTGCGGGCGCCTCATTTTCATAAATAATCAATCATAATAATTTATTTTGTAAGAAGACAGCACTTGTAGTGTTACAATTATTCTGTAAGATATACCACTCCACTTGCAGTCTGTCCAGTTCAGAAAGTCCAGAAAGAAAGACAGACTTAATCATTCCACTCTTTTGTAATAGGCTACTATATGAAAATGAAGCTATCAACTTTCTTGAGCTTTTTTCCTGTGTCATGATCATTTGAGCTGGTTAGGGTAACTGGAAGTGCCCATGACTTTTGTGTCTGTGTGAGCCAGTCTGGGCTGGTGGAGAATCCCACGATTGACTCTGCTTCTCTTGGTTTGCACACCTGTGACTCATGATGATATGATAAAATCCCACCTGTGGGCTGTGGCTAATCTTGCTTGGTCGTGAAAGTGGGTAGACACAAGTTTCTATTTTTTGCCCAGTGGTCACAGTATGTTTGCACAGGCCTGTCAGCAGCTGAGTTCCATTTCATATTGAATGCAGACATGTGGAAAATGCATGACTCTCCAACTCATTGTACAGTTGAAGGAAACTCAGACAAAGCAATCTGTGTAGTCTGTAGCCAAAGGATCCTCATATTTCAGATATTCATAAATATCTATGAGGAAGAGGCTACTTTTAAAAGTTAGAGTGGTATGCATTCTAGTTGCCCAAAATATAAACAGAAGATGGATTGCGTGAACAAAATGACTTTTTCAGAAAATTCCAGTAGTGGACCATACCCCTCAATTCAGCAATTTACACAGCATTATGTATAGATTATATGCCATATTAACATTATACTCTATACTCTAATTTTAAAATTAGACTGATATCGAGTAAATATAGGGTAATGTACCAATTGGTCTACTGGTATTTAGGCCCAAGTAAATAGAGTACTAATTACCATTAAAGTTAAAATTATTTAATTTACTTGGAATTATATTTCTTGGAATAAGTATGTTTTTGTCCTTTTTAATAAGCAACTGTTGACAATAAAATTAAAAGAGCATATTGTGTTCCAGTAGCTAAACTGATGATACCTCATTAGACAGAAAAAATATTTTGAATGTCAGCACATTTCTACCTTCACATTTAACATTCTGTTTCATCACTGACATATGCCCTCATCTTCTGTCATAGGTTAGCATGTCCCCGGCTTGCCAAAGAGCGCTCACCAAAATGTTCTACTGTCCTTATTGCCAAGGCATGCCGTCAGCAAAACCCTGCAGGAACTATTGTCTGAACGTGATGAAGGGCTGTCTCGCCAACCAGGCTGATCTGGACCCCGAGTGGAATTACTACATCGGTAAGCTCTTTCTGAGAGTCAGTGTAGATGATGCACACTGCACACGGTAGGGTCTTATACTAAATGTATGGCACAGAGTAAAACTGATATGGTTACTAAGACACATTCATTTGGCAGTTTCATAACACATATGTACACATTTATATGTACAGATGTTAGTGCCTTTGAAGGCAGACTGATGCCTCATTTGGGTGTGGACATTAGGAGTTGCATGAAGCTCAACTCGTAAGCTTCTGAGCAGCTTCCAAGATCTCTGCCCAATTTAAAGTGTAACATATTTCCAGTGTCTGCCAGGATCAAAAGCAATCTCTACACAGTTTTATAGTACAGGAATGACCACTCTGTTACTAAATGCACTCATTTCACTTAACAAAATATGTTGCTAATTGCCTGAATATGCACAGGCAATGAATAAAACAGGCATCATTCTTCAAGGTCTTAATCAGTTTAAATCACAAATCAATGTAGCATTCTCTCCGTTGCTGTTCTTTTCTGTTTCTGTTCTTTCTTTGATTTCTATTTTTACAGTCAGTTGCTTCATACAAAATGCGGTGTGCTTGTAATTCTACTTGGATGATACAGAATATTTTATTTTAATCTCTTGGGGATGTGTCTCTCTACCGTAGCACTCCCTGAAGTGAGGGAACACCAAAGCAGTTTTTCTTTGGAAGTGTTCCACAATTTTTAGGAAAGTTTCCCTTTAGGAGGCACAAACCTTAGCCAGAATGACTTGTTTGTGAAGTAGCACCATTAAAATATAAGGTTTTATGCCAATGGAGTGCATCCTTTCTTCATGGTAGCACCCCTGTATTTGGCACTTCAGTTTTCAATATCATGTGTCATCAAGCTTAAAACTTGATGTGACATGTTGTATCAGTATGTCATGTCTTGGGTGCACTATGGTTCATAAAAGTGTGTTGACGGGGCACTAAAACTGGCAAATTTCTCTCACTCAAAAATGGCCTAAACCTCAAATCGTATTCCAGCAGGTTGAATGCTATTTGGTCATCACTGAGTACTTTGGTGGGCAAACCTACTTATTCATGAATTTGTATAACTAGTGCAGAGCCTTAGGGCCCTATTTTGCCGCGGCGCATTGTGCATTCGCGGCATGCGCATGCTGTCATTGCTATTCTGTGCCAGCGCAATGTTCATTTTTTTCAGGCAAAAAATCACGTTGTCTAGATAGCAGATGACATTGCGCCGTGACGGGCGGGTGAGCGAAAAGAAGAGGTGTGGTCTGGCGCAAAGCGCACCAGATGCTATTATGAGGACGTATAAACCATTTGCGCTTTTGATCAATAAAAAGGTGCTTTTTCGTCACTGGCGCATTGTTGAAAAGCTATTTTAGAGGCGCACAACGCTTTGAACCCCGATGTACCTGCTGCTGCGCCAGAGAGGCGAGCTGAACTGGCAGAAAATTTGCAACATGTATTGCCTGTATAGCCATGTAGTTTTATGTTTTAGTAAGCAAACAGGCACAAATAATGAGAATATAGCAATGTTGTGCAGTTTATAGCAATGTTCTGCAGTTTATTTACAACTTCTTTTGTCGTTTTAACTAAACAGCGATTGCAATGTTCTGCAGTTTATTTACGATTTCTTTTGTCGTTTTAAATAAACAGCGTGGCAAGTTGTAAGAAATAATGTGGACAAATCATCAAAAAGAAAACTAGTGGACTAATGGTTTGATGGACCTATACCTTCCATTTATTTTTGATGTTTCCTTTGAGTTTAAGGCTTTTGTTTCCCGTCTTCTAACGTTGTTGTACCGCTTTCGGCGCACAACGCGTTGAACCCCGATGTACCTGCTGCTGCACCAGAGAGGCGAGCTGAACTGGCAGAAAACTTGCAACATGCCTGTATAGCCATGTGTTTTTATGATTTAGTAAGCAAACAGGCACAAATAATAAGAGTATAACAATGTTTTGCAGTTTATAGCAATGTTCTGCAGTTTCTTTTGTCGTTTTAAATAAACAGCGATTGCAATGTTCTGCAGTTTATTTAATAAACAGTGTGGCAAGTTGTAAGAAATGAAATTGACTAATCATCAAAAAGAAAACTAGTGGACTAATGGTTTGATGGACCTCCACCTGTTATTTTTTATGTTTCCTTTGAGTTTAAAGCTTTTGTTTCACGTCTTCTAACGTTGTTGTACCGCTTTGGGCACTGTTCGAAAGTTCTCTTCTTGCCAAAGGAGGACACAATTATTGAAGATATTTCCTCCCATACTTCTATGACCCGCGGAGGTTTGGGGGGATTCTTTCCATCCCCGAATATTAACTACTCAAGCGCTTTTACTTCACGCACGAGCAGATCGGTCTCCTCCACCGAAAAGCTTCTCCCGTCCGGGTAAATCCGCCATCGTAATAGCAACAGGCTATGGACAATGCGCCCGCTGGCTCTTAAAGGGAATGAGAGTATAAATTCTCATTGGTTAATTTTATGTTACGCCCAAAACACACCCATGATTAATGAAGTAACTTAACCCAACCCTTTTGAACGATGCGCCGGGCGCAATGTTCTCTTTTTCCGCCGTGAAAATACCAAATTGTGTCGGGAACGCCCCCAAAGCAACTTGCGTGACAGACTTTAGACAATGCGCATGTGATCGTGAAAATAGAGCCCTTAAGTATTAAAGGGGCCCTTCCATCGTTATTTTTATTCATATTTCTGTGTCGCCACTATGGTTGAATGCATTGTGCGTCATTTCTGTGAAAAATTATGTCCTAGTTCTCTTGTTTGACGCCGTTTTCTGTAAGCTAGAACAGGTCTAGTGGTTGAACGACTTTCCGGTGTCCGTCGTGAATATCCATGACATGTCAATAAGGCACCTCTGATTGGGCAAATTCGCTGTCTTTCGTTCACCTAGCTTCTGTCCACTGTTCTCAAGCGTGCCATACATGGCTCTGGGCGGGGCTTACGACCTAGTGAGGTAGACAGGTTTAGCCTGCTCTGATCCGCTCGTTTTGGTTAGCTTGACCAGTAAAACCATGAGGATCGAATTTCACATCTTGGAATGCTGCGTGCATATACTGCTTGTTGTGACCCACCACATTGTAAATAGAGCTACTAAAAGTGTTTTTTGACGGAAGGACCCCTTTAAGTTTTTGTATAAGCTACCTTATTATTTAAGTGGTAAGAGGAGGAGAGAAGAGTGATAAGAGGAGGCCTACATAAATACATTTGCACTGAGTGACTTGTGAGATTTTCATTAGCCGCTATTTTGCGATGTGGGATAACCGGAATTTAGACGTGAAAAGTTCTCGTCTCCTCTACGTGTCATCTGTCTGCACTATAGGCCTATGTGTGCAGTGCTGTAGTTTGCTGTTACGTATCTTACCTGCGTAGCAGCCTTGCTGTGGGCAAATGTTCACTCGTGTTATGTCCAACATTGTAGTTATGTCTTTAGTTGTGTTAAGTGGCATGAATTCCAATACACTAGTTTTTCACTGTGAGAGGTTAGGGTTAGTTCTTCTGATACCCACTTTAATAAAACAATCTTCTAGTACAGAGAAGCATGGAGTTCTTTAAATACATCATCCCAGAATTTGTGAATGTGTCCACAATTTCATAGACAGTGAAGCTTCCTCAATTATCACTTCCAAAACTTTGATAGCTCTGGGCAGAGGGCTGATGTCTGTGAGTGATTCTAAATTGTAATAACTTGTAATTCTTTTCTGCTGAGGTTAATCCACAATTTGTCTCACTCTTCACTTGTTATTTGAATATACCACGGTCAGTCCCCCATTCAGTTTTGATCTTTGCTGTATTTTCTTTCAACATCTTACAGAACACTGCGTAACATGTAGTCACTAATTTGCTAGGGTTACAGAGTCACTCGTCAATGAATAAATCTTCCAAAGATGAAGCTTTGTTAACTGTCCAAAGATAAAGCTATAAATCCATACTGACACTGTTTGAGATTGGTGGCAACATAAGTGCTTAGTTGGAAAAACTTAAAAGTTGTGTGGTTGGAATTTCATACCTACTTTTTAACTGATAAAAGCTTGACACTGAACCAATTACCAGCATATCTCCCAACATCAATATCAAGGCGTCTTCCTGAAACCAGTCTCGGATATACCTTCATGACAGTTGGTACAGTTTAACATCAGGAACAGCAAGGCACACTTCTCTGCAGGGAGTTGTAATCTGGCCAGTTTTAATCAATTTTTTGATGATCATTTATCAGGGTTTACTCAGGAAGTCTACCTTACGTAATCTTAATCTTAAACCCAAACCCTACCTTCTAAACCTAAGATAACCCTACCCTAATCCTACCTTCTAAACCTAAACTAACTCTACCCTAACCCTACCAAGTAACTCTAAACTAACCCTACCCTAACTCTACCGCGTTTTGGGGGAGGTGAATTTAGGGAGAAGCTGGGTACCAAAGTGGCTTGCAAAGAGCAGCCATGTTTTGAAGCAATTAAAACAGCAGCGGCAAGAACAGCCATATTCTCAATAAGTTTTAATAGCAGTGCCTAGTGTCATCTCAGCCAACAAGGCAGCAGGAAGTAGTCAGTCAGCTGATCAACCAGATAATTTATTCAGCTCAGCTCCCACCTGATGCACTTAGCTGGGCCAACGGCTGACATCTTAGCTTGACTCTGTGGCCTGCCAGAAGTAATGCTATGCTTGATTTGTATAGTTTTACTAATAAAGCAGCAAGAGAGTGTACACCAGATGGATGTAGCTGTGATGAAGTCACATTGACCTTGAAATTTATCAAACCGGTTGTAGCCACAGACTAGATCTTAGCAGTATTTCTTTATACCTGCTATTACCTAGCAGGGATACTTTGATCGTGCATTACCATATAAGGGGTAAGGCCAGAGGACTCTATTGGTATACTGCTGTAGATTGTGTGCATTACAGACTATTAGTACACAGCTGTAGGTATTATGTGGAAGGAGCCCCGAAAATAGTATGCCAGTTCATGTGTGTTTTGTCCTTCCATTTTAATGTATTAATGTTATAAATAAACAAAGCATGCATGTACAGTTACTTTACATATGTGTCAAAAAAGTTCTGACTTTTTTCAAAAAAACTCTAGCGGTCCCATTTTTTGTGCTTGCAGCACAAAACGAGTCCTTTGTTAATGCTAAAAGTATGTGAATTAATGTCATTAATTTACCATTTGCCTGTTTAATGAAGGTCTCTTCCTCTACTATTACTACTACTACTACTGCTGCTGCTGTTGTTGTTGCTGTTGCTCTAGCATCATATGAATGTGAACATGCAATCATTTCATCATTTGAGACAAAAGTAGGGCCCTTACAGTTAAGCTGAAAAAACTTTCAGTAATTAGTTTTTTAAGTGTTTGGAAAGATATATTATTAAACTTGTTTTTGAAACGGTTTATTCAAGATAGGTTTGGGCTTGGGGATCATTGAGGCCCCTCAGATAGCTATTCAATGAGATTGAGGGTAGTTCAAAAGCAACTGCAGATAGGAATCTATCATGACATTTATTTCTTGTGTATAATGTGTTATTCAGAAGCGGCTGCATTTAGAAATGTCAGGGCTGTGAAGAGGGAGGTGGAAAGTTGCACTGGAGAGAGTGCCTTTGCGAGCTGTGCTCTGGAGATGTGTGACAAGCACCTTGTCAGAGAGAAAAGAAGCCTAAGGAAATGGGGCCACTTGTCTCCAGACAGTGGTGGCATGTCAAAACAGCATATGCCCCATGTTCAAAGTCACATGTGTTTCATTTCACGTACACAATACTGCTCAAGTGACTGAGTGACAGATACATTATTAGACCTTTGTGTGTACAGGAGGGCAATGCGAGTCAGGAGACCTAGTTGTTTATGGTGAAGCGATGTGTAAAAATCTGATAATATAGTAGGGTGTGCTGACACTCAGACATTTACATAAAAAAGGACATAAGGCCATAGTTGGATGACAAAAACTGTCTATCCTTCTGGGCAGGTCCTTTATTTCCCAACTATAGATGTCCCACCCCCATTTCCCAAGCTTGGGCTCTGGATATTGATATGGAAACATGTTTTTCTTTCACAGAGAATATTTAAATGTGCCAATCACAAACTATCACTGCACACATCAGATGGACTATGTGCTAAAAAATGTCACGTTCCCCTTGCAGTAGATGCAAACCTGTGTTATGAGTAATAGAGTTAATGCACCTCAAAGATCCTCCAACTGAATTTTTATTTTGGTAAGCTTAAAAATAATCCCTTCAAAAGACTGTAGCTTCTGAAAAGAGATGGACTAATTGGTCCACCTTGATGGTTAGTCAGCACTAACCAAATGAACTCTATGATGTAAAATGTCAGTTATATAAATCTTTTATTTCAAAGGCATATGGCTGGCCATTTTAAAACAGGCCTTATGACCTACTATTATGTCTCAATAAATTTCAGGGTTTGGAACAAAAGAGTAAGCACCACGGTTTATCTCTTTTAAAACTCTCCAAAACCCAGGGTGATTCTGCCAACGTCTTACATTGTAATCTTTTCTGAGGCTTTCAGCTCAAAGGGTATGTCCCATACGCTACTGGTCAACTTTGACCAAACCTGTCACTAATTAAAATTGGCTCGTTGCTGCCCACAAAGTGCCTGAGAGCCCACATTATGACGCTTGCTTTTACTGCTGCCTGCCCTTTCACCACTAAAATAGAGCTGTGGTATCAGGGATACATTTACCATTAGATTGCTGTTTAGACTTGGACTCAAAGGCCTTCCCCTCCTTCCACTATTTGTCATGAAAAGGTTTATTCTTCATTGACTTTCCATGCTTTGAGACATTACAAACTGTCTTTGTAATACTTCATAATCAGGAAGTGCAACTGGTCTTATTATTATTATTGATGCTTTGGTGGAAAATATGGACAGTTTCCACTATCAAAAACATTCTGGAGAGACTTCATTCCAGTACAACTAAAATGTCATGCTCATGCTATGGAGCTCTGACATTTTACATTCATTAAATTCTTACAGATTTTAGATTTTGTGTATGTCAACCCTTAAGGAGAAATTGATCTGCCTTTTACAGCCGTGCATTGATGCATATCTGGCAGATGACCCAAATCCTTACTTTGCTTTCGATTGTCAGCTAGCAGCAGAGAGGACATCAGACTTCTCAATGAGCTCACTTTCTGCTCTGGGTGTTCAATCAGCACAGAGGTGGTTAGCCGTACAACTACAACCTGTCTGGTAAATTATCATTTTGCTTTATACAGGACAGAGATAGAAGTCTGAAAATGGGACCGTCATGTTTGCTCACCATGGCCTAAGAAAAATGTGTCTACATCTCTCTGGGAAGACAGAAATAACATAAAGCTTTGTAGACAGAAGGAAAAAAAAAACAGTTTGGCCAGTACATTTCTGTGGGCTGTCTATCGAGGAAGAACAGTATGGACTCGTGTCTCAGGGGAGGGGGGGGGGGTGCAATAAGGAGGGGGGAGGAGGGTGATGCAGGGTGGTGGCAGAGTGGGTAGTGGAGTCAGTTCAGCCCAGAAGCCAGGAGGAAATCCTTTACAGCTGCGAGCTGAGCTCCTGATAACAACGATTTATCCCCCAGTGCCTGTGTCTCTCCTGCCAGCCAGGCAGTAGCCAGACTCCAGCACACTGCATTAATACACTGACATAACTTAAACAAAAAGGCAACGATTCACATTAGCCCGTGGTTGACCCCCGTCTCCATCCGCGGCCGGACAGCAGGAAACAGAGGGACCCTCACGGCCGTGCCAGAAGCAGACCCAAACAGATGTTCATTGAGCGCAGCTGTGCCCACACAAACATGACATCCCACAAACATCCATCTCCCTGCAGAAGGCTGCTCAGTTGTGCTCCACCACGATAGCAGCCAAGATCGTGTGCAGCACCACACATCCCACTGCCCCCTTTCTGCATTTGTGTTTTTAGTGCAGCTCTATTCCTGGCGTGAGTTAATTATGCTATTTGGGTGTAAGAAAAAAAAAACTAAATTGAAGTTGATGAACATTTTATAAATGATGGCGTCAGGAATGTGGCCTTTTATACAGGTTGGTTATTTTTGCACAAACACAAACCACAAGCTCTGGAAGAGTACATGGTTGCAACCAACCCCGTCATTACTTGCCTGTGGGACATTTTTCGGTTTATTTATTCCGAAAAAGCAAAAAGGGTTTGTTTTATTTCTTTCTCAGGTGATGGGGCCAACAATTCTGTGGCACATTCTTTTGCCTTTGGCAAGCAGTACATGAGCTGAGAGCGTAACGCAGTGCACATTCAACGTGAAATAAAGAGCTCACAGAGCACAAATCGGTCTCTGGGAGCTCACAGACCTCCAGCAATGATCATGCAGGAATCACTCTTTCAGGGGTGTGGGTTTGATGTAGCCTCTAAAAGCCAAAATGGCCAGAGCGTTGGCAAAAAAAATACAGTCCACAGCCCCTTTGCACTCATGTGAGGTTTGAAGGGCTGGTGCACTTTTTAAAAGCTAAAATCAAAGGTTTTGCAACGTTTCTGTTTCCCTTCCCTCAGAGGATGTGTCTGGTGGTTATGTGGACTAAATGGGTGGCCTTTACAAGAGCACTCCTGGGCTCGACTTGAACCCAGCATGCATTTTACTGTTTGCTTGGGAAATTTTTAGTAAACCAGTAAATTTCTAGCCTCTTAAAAATGGTATATTCTTAAAAGCTGTTTTTATTTTATTTTTGTAGTCAGAAACATGTTATTATTATATAATCAGTGTAAATTATCAGTTACACTGCAGCAGATATTGTGTTTGTCAGGCACTGGAAGATATGCCTCTATCACTAAGGGGTGTTTCTGACAGCTGGGACAAGTGCTTTATGAGTGATGTTGGAAATGGCACACTGATGTTTCAATCACCTTCAGTCAGTGGATCATTTGTTATATGATAATATTCTCCAGTGAAACCTTGACCCACTTAATTGTGCCCACTCCATTCCTGGATTTTTTTCCTTCGCTTTTTTTAAAGTGGTACACTACAAAGCCTCTGCGTCTCCTAAACAGTATTTTCTTCTGTCAGCCACCTTTCTGTAGCCAGACGCAGTCACTGCTAATATCCTGGTTATCATGTTGTTCTAAATACAGCTTATTGGTGTCCTCTACACAGTCCTTTGTCACCAGGATGTAAGAGGATCTGCATTGATTTTATTTGCTCGTTCCATTTTAATTGCCTGATTTGTTTCATCAAGTAACAGGACCTTGCCTCAGCCTGACAATTCACGAAAATGCAAGTCTAATAACATTTCCATTTCCTGTCTCTTGGTGGGAAGTCATGAAGAAGATACATGCTTGGCAAAACAGGACACAACCCCCCCCCCCCCAAAAAAAAAATTACCGTATCCCCATAGAGTACCTCCAAAGGGCTTCACAATGCTTGAAAAGGGAGCCTACACAGCAAACAGGATTACTCTGTCTCCGCCATTCAAAGTGATGTTTCCCCCGTGTGTATTTTCGTACGCTATAAATAATAATTGCCACAGTGTTTGTACAGCGGCTTTCTAAATGTGTTTGTGTTGTACCTGTGGAGTGTTTGAAAGCCTCGCTAAAGAATGAGCTGAACACATAGGCCTTGGGTTTGGAGCCCTCTCCCTCTTAGGGAAATGTTTATTAAGAACAACTTTTTTTTGTACTTTGACTCTGGCACTTCTCTGGGTATGTGAAAGCCTGTCAGTTCTGTACTGTTCTTATAGTGTATATATGTAGGCATTTCATTTCCAGATGGAAATTAGCTACTGTCCTTTCATAATTATCAATTGAAAGGAATGAAACTTGTTCCTGTTTGAGAAACAATTTCACTATTGAACTGCTGAATAAATCAAATTTCACGTGAGGAAGATCAAAGTCGTAATTGCAAAGATGAAGGGCCTTTCTTCCTATAGCTCTAGATCATTATCTTTGGAGTAATTATAGCTGTCAATCACTATCTGTTAATTAGTTGGTGATGATTGTGACATCTTGTGCAGATTGATGGTATAAATTATGAGTAGCACTGGGCTTCACACAGCAATATTCTCCCTAAGTTACCTTTTGTTTTATCCTGATTTTGTAAAGAAAAAAAATCTCCAGAAGCACATATCATTCTTAAATATCCAAGTCTGCTCCTACCCTGGGATGCTGAATAATAATTGCCACTTTATTATAAATGAAAAGATGTATGGTTGATTAGCTCGCTTAAATGTTATATAAGGGTTTTTATATAAGGTGTTTGCATGGAGCAAATCCTGTAGCACATGGCCAAATCATCTAAGAGTAGTATGAAGCCGAGGGCCTCCAATATCGTTTAAGGATTTTCATGATCTCAATTGTGATTAATACACACAGTATTTCTTTAGCCTGTGAATTCAGGTATTTTAGTTATTTTTCTAATGGATTTTATGTTCCTTAAATTCAAATGTATGATTTCATGTGTGAAACAATTTGTGAACTATGACAAAAATTTTACTGATTGTGGTAAGAGTTCCCACCAAAGAAATGCAAGCAGGAGGGTACAATTGATGCAGTAAGAACCTATATGTTCAGTTCACCATAAAGAAATATTGTCCATGCTTACCACAGAGGACAGCAAGACTAATTGACCTGCAATCCGATAATGTATCTAATAATACATCATGTAAATGTTCTGTTGTGTAATTTGGGCCTGGGGTAGCGTTCATCATGACGTCTTAACGGCCCTCTGCTCCTCAACGGAGATATTCGATAGCGGTTTGTGTCATACCCATGCATGACTCATAACGAGCCAATCAGTAAATGAATCTAGTTGCATTTAGCGGCTAAATCACCAAACTGAACTCTTCCCCCCTGTGTGATGCAGACTATAAGAGTGAGAGGAAACACCGTGTAAATCTCACGTACAGAAGATGGCACACAGCTGCTGTAATTGGGAAGGCTGTTACTGCTAATTGTCCTTGCGGCAGTGGAAAGGACCTTTAGAGTGCTCGGGGCGCGGTGGCCTTGCATTCTCCCATCGCCATGTCATCAGCCCAGTGGAGCCCTCTACAAATGGCTTTATAATGGGTGTTTGCACTCTGACTAATCGCTGCGGCTTGCCTAACTGCCCAGGACCACGGGGTTAAACAAATACAAATACAAGTGTTATGCCCGTCCTGAGGTGTGTCTCGTGAGCACAGGAGGAGGAGGCAGTGATGGGGAGCAGCTGAGAGCATAGGGAGGTGTGTGGGGAGCAGGGGCCATGATGAGAAATGATGGCATCAGTCTCCACTCTTCTCCTCCACTCCTCCACTCCTCCCTCTCCTGTCCTCTCCTCTCCTCTCATCTCTTCTCTTCTTCTCTCCTCTCTGCTCATCTCTCTCCTCTCCACTCTTCTCCACCCTGGACCTGCCCGAGAGCACTCCAGCTGTGTGCCCACGCCACAGTCATTCTCATTCAACTGTATCAAGGAAAAAAGATAAATAAATGACTTGCTTGCTTTTGTGTTATCTCTGCTCTCCCATCTGTTGCCTCCCTGTATGCTGTGATTCGTTATAATTATCCATTGGAACAGACAATTGTATTCAATTAATCAACCACTCTCTGCGGGAAATAGACGAAGATGTCAGTTTTTTAAAGTATCCCTCTGAATTGTAATTATCGAATAAAGGCCCAGATGCAGAACAAACTGTACTTTCACTAGCTTTCTCATCTAATGTTTCTTTTTTTTCTTAATTGGCAAAAAAGGCGGATGGTGCCATTGTGTCTGGAGATGTTTGTAATGAAGTAGTTTAGATGGACATCACATAACCAATGCCTCTCCCGTTTCACAGATGCCCAGCTGGTGAGAGTATTTGTCCGTTGAGAGCCCCTGTGGGTTTGGTTGTGGTAATGCCCTTCTGAACATGTGGTTGGACATGAAAAAAGGGGGAGTTGGGGGGTGGGGGGGGTGGTCGCTGACTCGGAAGAAGTGCTTCCTCAATGTAGTTGTGGATGAAATAGTTGAAATGTCAGACGGCTTTAGAAGTCTTTAGACAGATGCTGTGTGAAGAAGCGAAGCCGGCATGACTAAATGATCTCAGCTCCCATTAGTAACAGGATCTTTCAGAGAATGTTCCTCTTATTGGATTGTGCTGCTGAGTTTCAGTGGAAGCAGGGCATAGTACAACACGCGATGCCCAAGAGAGCATAGTGTTCCTCCTAAATAAGGCTTCACGGTGCGTCGGACATGCACTCTGTTTAGTCAACAAAATACAAATCACACAGTGAAAGAAAAGCATTGCAACATCTAAATTCATACATTAAAATGGTTTATCAACTACTGATGTTGCCTTCCCACATAGAAGTCATGTTTTTTTTATTTCT
This sequence comes from Setipinna tenuifilis, assembly GCA_030347295.1. Lineage (NCBI taxonomy): Eukaryota > Metazoa > Chordata > Actinopteri > Clupeiformes > Engraulidae > Setipinna > Setipinna tenuifilis. The sequence goes on along the minus strand of CM059269.1, from coordinate 28,941,760 downwards.
CGTCTTTTTTTTTTTAAGCATCCCAAATGTCAATAGCAGTCTAATGACTATCACAATATCCTGTTTCCAAGTTGACACTAGAGTCTTTTTGGCACAACAACCTAATGTGCCTTTGTTGTCTGAGTTTAATTTGTGACATCATGTGATTCATGCTGTCACAGTCTCTGTCACTGGGTGGAGGAGGGGGGAGAGTATATGACACACAGATCCTCTATGCAGATCATTTTTATCTGGACATTAAATATTCATGGGCATGTGTAAAGGGAAGGGGGCTCTGTCCCTGCTGCTATTGTAAGATTAAAGGCAACCTGTTTTACGAGTCCGGTGCAGGATCTGGCAGCGGTAGACCTCAGCTGCTTTCACAGAATGGGATTTGAACATGATGGAACTGCCAATGGAACCAATCTTTGGATTTAGATGCAAGCTGTTCATGGGTATAGCGCTTGTTTCAGTGTAAATCTGAAGTTGGGTCAGGCACTTCAGTTTTCTCCTTACCACGCCTCAGTCCCACGTACCTGGCAAATTATTCATAGAACATAGATGGCTGTCAGTGTCAGTGAAGCTTAAATTTATTTTTGAATCTCAAAAACAAAAACCCTGTATTTGGTAAATGAAATATGAATAATATATATCTACATACACATGAATGCACACATACAAATCCATACATACATACATACATACATACATACATACATACATACATATGCGTATTGCACATACATTTATCACCCAATTAATAATTTTGTATTTTATTTTTATTTGTTTTTGTTGATTGGAGCTTACCATTGCAGGAGGCCTTATTGTTGCATAACACGCACTGTGGATTTCACTACCTGATGTAATTTCACTGTGTGTGTGTGTGTGTGTGTGTGCATCTCTGCCTGTATGTGTCTGTTTGTAGGTTCCTGTTTGAGGTCATCTCGGCACCAAACTTGCTTTTCCTTGCACTTATTTTTTCCAAGGTGTCACATTGCACCATTACTTCCCAAGTGAGCTACAGATGAGCTATGCTGTGCAGAATCCAAATTACAGCCCAGACATTTTTCACTCCTGAGATAAGAGTCGAAAAAGCTAAGACCAATATATTGGCCTTCTTTGTTTTCTTGTTTGTCCTTGTCACAAAAGCTTTGGAAAAGCACTCTGATGGGGCTGAGAGATACAACACACACAACGAGGACTCTAACACACTCATTCCAATTATTTACCACTTGCAGAATAAGTTGTTCTATTTCAGTCGGCCATTTGAAGGAAAACCAAATTGTCCTTTTCCATGAAGTTTTGCAGTGTTTGCTGTTTGTGACACATCTGTCAATTGAGGATAAAATGAGGTGATTTTCATGGCTGTGAGCTGTTGATAAGCAGATCTGGAGGATGGCCCCTGTGTGTGTGTGTGTGTGTGTGTGTGTATGTGTATGCTGTTTGGGGGGGATGGGGGTATCACCCTCAGGAGCCTCTTCCTCAAACACTGCTCTTAAATCAGAGCCATTCATTTGTCCATGTGTGCAAAATGTCTGTGCACTAACTCCCAGCTCTGCAGAAAGCAGGGTATCCCTACCGCAGCAAGTACCACTGATCTAACTGGACCCAAACACTTCAACCCCACCCACAACGCTTGCTCTCCCCTTAGTGATTTTCCCATTTCTCTCTTTTAGTCTCCCTTGTGTATTATCTCTGCCTCTTTATCCGGCATCCTTTTTCTTTCTTTCTTTTCTTTCTTTCTTTCTTTCTTTCTTTCTTTCTTTCTTTCTTTCTTTCTTTCTTTCTTTCTTTCTTTCTTTTTGTTTTCTACCCCTCCTACTCTGTTCACTGCTTGTGGCACAGTTTGAAGACCCATCTGCCTGCTCAGTAGTTCTGCACATGCTGTGCTGCCCATCTGATGTTTTTCATTTATCTAGCTGTCTCCACTATTGACCCGTCCTGGCTTAAGAGGCCTAAATGTATGTAGACTTTGAACTCCCTCCATATGTAGCTGCTGTCCTCTGAGACTCCTGCAAAATAAATTATACACATATGTTGTTGTAGTGTTTTCCTTATAGCATTATATTTGCACTCCTTTATCAAATGTTTTAAACGTATCTTGATTGTAATAATCAACAACAGTTAGTAGCATTTTAGATTAAGTAGTATAGTATTTTAGCCAAACTGTGTTTAAATATCTTCAGCTTCTGCCATAGTTCCTAGAGAGTGTCATGTTCTCTGTTTGTTGATCTTATGTATCAGGGCTCTCAAAAAGCATTCTAGACTTTTTTCTCTTTATAAATAGTGTAAATAGTGCAGGAGATCTCTGCAAAGTCTCGGCGTAATTGAGAGGAAATAGAACTGGTCTGCAGATGCCCATGCCAAGCTGTCTGCCTGCTCACCTCGCCAACACAAGTTAACTTCCAAAGCGGCATGTCTATTTAAAGGCCTGAACTGCCCTGCCCCCAAAATACCCCCACCAGTTATCAGTGCACATCAGATTAAACACACATTAATATGAGTTTGTTGGACTGGGAATGGAAATGCTAATATTTCTTCTCTGTGTGAAGGTCCAAACTAACTCACATAGTTCAGTGTGATGGAATATGGTAACTAAATAAAAAAGAAAATTGATGTCAAATTCATGTTATATAAAACATGTTAGTGACTGATTTATTTACATATTCAACATTCTGTGCTATTCTGGAATGTCTGAAATAAAACATGAAACTGTCTAAGAAACATATGAAGTGGATATTTGTATTAGAAATAGAAAGCTGCCTTTCACTGGTAAAGGTGGGGGTCATGGGGAGGGGTGTAGTGGAAAAGCTGTTAAATTTGTATGTATGCAGTGTTAATGTATGCACTTCCTTGTCAGAATGTGACATCTGTGTCTGCACCGTACTGATAAGAAGTTACTTTTAGATGCCACAAATAACACAATTTTGAACATGTGCAAAACCCCAGTTGGAATCAAAGATACAGATGTAGATGTAATGTATTCTATAGACAGACACTTGTCCTGTTTGTTTTCCTCAAATAGTCTCTACTCACATAGTGTCTGCTAAAATCTCTCTGTGTCTCCCTTTCTCTTTCACCCTCTTTGTTTCTCTCTCTCTATCTCACTGTCTCTCTCTTTCTTTTTCTTGTCTCTCTCTCTCTTTCTCTCTCTGTCTTCCTCTCGCTCTCTCTCCCTCTGCTATGACAGATGCCATGTTACAGGTGACTGAGAGGCTAGAGGGACCCTTCAACATTGAGTCTGTCATGGAGCCGATTGATGTCAAGATCTCTGAAGCCATCATGAATATGCAAGATAACAGTGTAGAAATAACCCACAGAGTATGTCCTACACATTTTGATCATTTAGGACACATTTAACCGATGCTCAAAATGTTGTCACAAATTTGTTTTTGTGTGTGTGTGCATGTGTGTGGGTGTGCATGTATGCATGCATCTGTGTGTGTGTGTGTGTGTGTGTGTGTGTTTGTGTGCATGCATGCGTGCATTTGTGTGTTTGTGTGTGTGTCATGTATTTGTGTGTATGTGTGCGGGTGTGTGCATGCACATGTGCATGTGTGTATGTGTTTTATATGGACCCCTGGGTTCAATCACTCACATGGTAAAATCAAGTGCTTTAGAAACCTGAGTCCAATTATGCCAATTATAGCGTAACTATGCATGTGGAATGACATACTTGCTACTGGTATGAAGTATAATACGCTGTTCACAACACTTAATGGGTTTCCCATGTTACACTGCATTTTCTTTACCCGCAAATTGTTGTCAGTCAAAGCAGGGCTCAAAATTAACGGTGTCCCGCTGTCCCAGGGACCATAAACAGTTTTTACTGGGACACAACGATATTGTGTCTGGGACAATTCCGGGACAGTTAAGACAGGAGCTGTTGACCTCCCTGACATGACTTTTTGCAGGTTGGGATGTCTGTTCATGTGACCTGACAATATCAATCCATGTCGATCTACATATAGTGGTTCATACACCTTTTAGTATTGTTGTGCAATATTAATACAAAATAAACAATATAAATAAACAGACAAAAATCTGATACATTATGAACAGGTACTGGCTCTGGGGGGGAAAAATTTAGGACAGTGGTTGCATATCCAGGACCATACAAAATAAAATTCGGGACCATTGTGGGACAATAAATAAAAAAGTTAATTCTGAGCCCTGAGTCAGAGAGGGGGTCAAATTCTGGAGTGCCCCATGAGGAGATTCTCGTGTTCACATGTTTGGGGTTTGGCGTGAGTCAGGTCTAAATTAGATCTGCCAAGTGGTCGCTTATAATACGGAAAGCATTCTACAGTTTTGCCTACATGTACGGCATACCAGGCACACAGTGTCTCCCATAATTTGAAGCCATAAAATTACATGTGGTTAGACAGATCCCAACTTAAAGTATTACAGCCACGGTTCAGCTCAAGTGACGTTGAGCCTTAAGTACCGTCCATGTTTGGGAATATCTCAGGGTAAACGGCAAAGTTCTTAACATACTGGAACGGCATATTGTTTTCGTTTCCTCTCTTAGTCACAAGTAATTCTAGCCCTTCCATGCAGAACAACAGTGGGACACATTTCTCTCTCATAATTGCAGGTCTTTCAAGGATGCGGTCAACCCAAGCCCTCAGGAATGGGCAGGTCTGCCCGTGGCATCTCGGATGTGTTCAACGCCCGTTTCAAGCCCTACAGCCCTGAGGAGCACCCCACCACAGCGGCTGGCACCAGCCTGGACAGATTGGTAAGGGAGGGCAGGAGCGGGCAGCTGAAATGACACTGCCCCGACTGTAAACATCATTTGTCTTCCCCAGACTTGACATTGTTGATTAAAGCTTATGTGTTTCCAGTCGTGGGGGCCCCTCCAGTGCCGGAAATTAATTCTTTGTTTTTGTCTCTTGGTCAAGCTCCTCTATTGATTTGTGTTTGTTAACAAATTGGCAGCTCTTCCCGGGATGACAGGGAGATAGGTAGTGTATGTCTCCTCAGCCAGCTTAGGGCTGTTTGTCTTACCAACACAATGGGTGTTTGAAATCAACAAAAACAACTGCCATCTTGTGTACAGCAAACATTTTGGTAAGGGTGGAGAAAGCAGTAGCAGCAGCGGTGGTGGTGGTGGTGGTGGTGGGTAGGGCTCGTTTCCTCGTGCCTGTTTGTTGGCTCACTAGCCCCAGCAGCCACCTCCAATTCACGGATTTAGAAGTTCTCCGCAGCTTGACCTCAAACAACCTTGATGCCAAACTTAGAGCTTGGCTGTGGGTAACGTGGATCTGACAGCCCGATTCAGATGAGGGACAGTTCTCATTAAGGATTATCACAGGAGCTGGGGAGCTCGGCCTGATCTGGATATAGCAGGAGGGATATGGGAGTCAGAAGTTAGGTCATTTATAAAATCATGCTTTTAAACAGCCCATCTATCTCCCTGAAACATGTTGTCACCAATCATAATTCAACTTGCAATGCCAACAATTATTATATTATTAATATTTAGGGACACCTGAAATTCTTGCTGTACAAAGAATGGCATTTGCTAATAAATAGGTTAGCAGTTAGTAGTGAAAATTAGGTCAATAAGTACTTATATAGAGCAGTTTCTTTTAAAGGTAGTGCAATGTTGTCTCATACATGAACGCTATTTTCTTCTCTTGCTCTCTCTTTGTCTCTTTCTTATTCTTTCTTTGCCCTGTAAAGATACACTGTCAGTAAAATGCATCTCTTTTTCTCTTTCACGCTGCTTGCCAGAGGATTGTGTGGAGGACAATGCAACAAAGTGTAAGCTCCATCACTTCCTTATTTGACTCGAGTCTGTCAGTTGCTCCGTTTACCTCTGCGGTCCATCATCCCTTTGTCCTTGAAATGCTTTGTTTTGCCTCTCTCTGGCTGAGCGCGGCTCTATGCTCCCACCACTGTACATGTCAACAGATATACAGTTATATCAATATTGAGGTTAACAAGATTGATTTTTTTTGTGTGCGCGGCAGTTTGTACTGGGCGAGAGGACGCCTCTCTGGAGACGGCGCATACTGTACTGCTGCCCCACAACCCTACCCCAGCCCACCACACAGACACCCCGCACCCAGCCCAACCCACAACCCCCCCCCTTCCCGACCCCCCAACATCCAATGTGCTAGCAAGGGCCCTGATAGTGCTCACTAATGGAGTCAACTCCTGGAGGACAGCAGCCAATCTCCACACTGACCCAGAGTGCCTCTACTGCAGGGAGGGGGAGGCGAGGAGAGGCTGCAGTGCTGTCAGCATGGAGAGCCCAGTGTAGAGGCTGTCTGCTGCTCGCTCATGAATAAGTGGGCAATTAGCCAGTGGGAAGCGCGTGTGTGATGGCACTGGGGCAGGATGGCAGGGGCTGTTTCTGGACGCGCTATGGCGAGGTGGACAGGGAATTGGGGCATTAGCCCACCCTGAGGCAGTGCAGTTTATTCTGGGTGTTTGGACTTTCTTTTGTGAGTATTTTTAAGTTGTTTTGTTTTGGTGTTTTTTCCACTGTCTGTCCTGTCTTTAAAATTCCATTCCCTATCAATGGAAGATTAAGCTGTGCCTGTAGATGCAAGAAAAGAAAAACAAACAACAAAACATTGTATTAAAAGAATATTTGTTGTGATATCGTTTGAAGAAGTCTGTCTGAAATTACACCTACCTACAGCAAGCTAGCACAACGTTTTTATCACTCCCGTTATGTTGTTCTGTTTGGTTTATTATTAGATTTTACAATCGCGGCTTTAAAAAAAAAAAAACATCAAGAGGGTTGTCAATTCAGCTGGCATTTCCTTCCCAGTCCTCTTTTTTATTCGCTCCTCTGTGAGTTTTTCCCTTGAGCAGGAGTATCAGTGACCACATAATTATTCACCATTTCATAGTGCTTCTTTCAGCAGCAGTCACATTTAATTAAATGATTTTTATTTCTGACACGTTACTCCTCACTGCCCTCCACTCTACCAACTTCTCTCCTCACCTCTCATCTTCTCACTTCTATTCTACTCTCCTGTCCTTCGCTTTTCCCTCATCTCCTCTCCCCTCCTTTTCCTCACCTCCTACTCCTCACAGTATCATCCATTCAGAGGCGGATACCTTAAGTCCTCCTTATTTTCCACCTAATGATACTGACATTGGTAAAGCCAGTTCCCACAGCTGTGTTTCTTTCCCCTGTCTTTAAGTGGCGTGAATGTCCTAAATGTGTGAGACAAACAAGTCCAACCCCTGCTTAAATGCTCCATATGAGTAACTTTGATTGGGCATCTTGCACAGGAATGCAGGAGGTAGCGTGTGAACATAGCGTGGGGTGGCGCTCGTCACCCCCTGAGTTACCTGAGGGAGGAGCACCCGCCTCCACACTCCCACTTAGCACGACCTTCACAGGCCCTCACACTCCTCCCCCTCCCCACACTCACTAAGCCCAGCCCTGGGCTCCTCGCCTCCCGCGAGGGATGTCTGTCTGTCTGTGGTAGGTTTGATTTCTGCCACCTGGAAGAAGAAATGCATTGGTGGTCCAGGCTCTAGTCCACCCTGTGGCTTCTTGCTATTTTTATCCCTGACTAGTCAATATTGAGATTTTATATGGTGAGTTGTTATGCGTGTTAGTGAGTATTCACACTGATAATAATATGAAAGTATGTTAACTATGAATCATTTGTAAGTGGTGAAGTGGTGAAGTTGTCATTCACATTAACTCTCAAAGCTGAGGAAGCATCGTGTTAGTGGGAAATTGAAACCCAAGCCGGCTTTAGCCCTGACAATTTCGACTCTCTGCGATGGCCTCACTGGTAGGGGTTCTACAGCCATGCGATACCCCTGGGTCCATTAGCATGAAGTCATGAGTGGATGTGCTTCCAGTCCTAACTGAGCTATGCAAAGGGGGGTGGGGGAGCAGGAATTAATTGTGTCAGCTTGTTGATTTGTGTTTGCCCTGCTGAGCACCTTCTATCAAGCAGCAATGTGGTGCCTCATGTGAGAGAAAAGCAGCCTAAGCCTCTGCTGAAAATGAACAGGCAGAGGCCATGTGGAAGAACACAGTTCCCTTTGCATTTGTTTGAAATATTTATGTTTTCTCTCGCTGCTTTTTACAGCATCCCCGGGTTTGTATTATTACACCGAACCCTTAGATATTTTATTTCCTCAATCTGCGAGTTTGTGAGTCACGGTTGACAGTTATCTGGACTAATCTCACGTATTGTGCCTGGCGATGGCTGTTGCTATGGGATATATTAAGTCTAATGGCTGCCAGCGTGTGGTTGGCTCAGTGCTCCATTTTTGTTTTCTTGGCAGAGCCTCCTTGAAGCACATCCACCTCTGCTGTGGTGAGCGTTTATATATTTTAGACATGGCCAGGTCATTATGTAATGTAGATTCTGCAAATTCCTCCGGCATAATTATCACTGTTGGCTAAACCGCTCAAAAATAAACATAAAAAACATTAGGAGTTGCTTTTCAACCTCTATTTAAATTTATAAATATGGGAAGCTCTTTTCTGCCTGAATGATTGATGAGCTCCACTTAGAGATGTATAAACATGTAATTTTAAGGTTTTAAAAATCTCTGTAGTTTGATGTTCCATACATCAGCTCATTTTGTTGTTGTCAAGACAACTAAACTTGTTGATTTGATTCGCTGCTTTAAAGAATGACCTTGTCAATGACTGCATTCTGCTATTGTTAGTCTGTCAGTAATAGAACAATCGAGACCTGCTAAATTTAGCACATTCCTTACTGTATTACCATCAATTTGCAGTTAACAACCTTTATGCATACATTATATGAAAAACAGTGGTTTAAAAGTATCATAGTCAAGCACAAAAGTGTCTTCACTGTAAAACGATTCACTGATGCCAATTTGTGTGAAATCTGCATTTTGTTACTGTGCATATGTATGGTATGTTTTTGTAAAACTGTTTTGCAGTGCATTCATGTATTTCACAATTGCATTATCAGAAATTGAATACAAACAGGATGGTATCTTGTGGCAGAACTGATGGCCTGCATAGTGCTGTGTACAAAACACTTGCATTGTCAAACATGGAGGCCTTAATTAGAAAGCGGCTTTGGCACAATACTTAGTATTAATAGCACTACATAAATAGATGCATTTGAATTGAATTGAAAGTGAAAAGCAGCGCAAAAGCTACGATTACAATGAATCTCTTCTCGTGACAGAACTCACATGAGTTGGAACTCTTTCATTCCTCCGATTTGACCCATGACCCATGTGTAAAGGCAGTAGCAGCATAGACTAGCAGTTGAAGCTGTACCAGTTTAAAATGATGAGCAGCACCCGTTAAACTGTATGTCTGATTACTGTGCAGGACAGGTGCACAGGGATGTCTTTCAGAGCCTATATCGAGGCACAGTCCATGAAGAGTTAAGGCTGGTCAGGGGTCAGCATGTAGGATACATAGAATTTATACCGAAAACAAGCCACAATGCTCTTACTGCTGTATGAACTCACCAGTCTACAGCATTTTACAAATTAAAGGTAGCATTATCATAATGCATAAGTAAAGTTCATAACCGCCAGGAGACTGTTTAATCTTCTGCACAGCTACGTAGTTTCTTCATGGTCATTATTCTAATATTATAATAATTTTTAAATAAGATGTTAACCAAAGTTTGTTAAAGCCAATAGGAGTACTTGGGGTTAGAAGTGGTGGTAAATATTCATGAAAAAGGACAAGTTTGTGAACAGGCGACATAGATTTTGACAATGAACAACTAGGGGCTTTAAACGAGCTTTAAAGGATTTTTTAAAATGTAGCGTTTTAGTGCCTGTTTTAATTCTTGGCAGTGCCTGAACAAGATTTCCATTTTTTTCTATTTTCATTCAACCATAAAATGAAATGGCTCAGTACATTACTTGCATACTTCAACATAACGAATAAAATGTATTTTAAATGACATAGCAGTGCTGACAGAACAGTGGTTTTAATAGTACATTTCCAAAAGGAATCTCTGTTTAAATTGTTATAGGAGAGAAATTGGAAGTTGAGGTTGCCTTATGTGTTTACCCAGGTGTTCCATCCTCAGATGTGGGCATGCTGATGACAGTGTGTGTTAGGGAGGAAGCATTTCAATTTCAATTTACAGCATTACCATACATCTTACGCTTAAATTATTGCAACTTAAGATAATCACACGAAAATAGCCTATTAATATTAATATCAGAGCGGTTTGATGAAAATGTGAACTGCCAAATGAGTAACATGCAATGTAGGAAGGATTGTGATTTCCAGTAATTGTTTGGAGTGTAGTTTTTGTTGTACTACTTTTACTGTTTCTAGCTTAATGTCTCAATTCAACAACTCAACCGGGGCCTTAAGCCACATTACTCATACACATACAAACAAATTGTGTTGCAAAACAAAAAAACTGTAGCCAAATGTATGATAACTATTTTATCCTTACTCTATTTCTACTTCAGAATTTTAAATTCTGTTTTAAAGTTTATTTTAGACACTGTTTATTGCTGTTATATTAACAGTGGGCTTGTCTCTATTGTAAAAGCAGTTAAAAATCAAGGGAAAGGTTCCTGAAGAAGTGAATTCTCTTTACTTTCATCTGGTTATTTACAAAGGATAATATATATATCAGGTTATTTACAAAGGATAAAATATAACAGTTTCTACTCATTGTGAGACTATACTAATACAAAATAATTACATTATATAAGTGGACATTAATTGCTGGTAATTAGCTGCAAAGGTTTAGCAGTATGTTCCTCATTACAGTTTCCTAAGTTTCTCAGAGTTCAGCTGTTATGTCTTAACTAAAGAAAACTATTTTCTCCTCACCTCAAGTACTGTTAGTACTCACGTACCCATGCCACCTCACTCCAGTAAAGAATACATTTACTGTACACTCAACACAGTAGGAAATTGATGTGAACACTGTTTTTCTCACTTCACTTGCAAACAGTTATACACAGTTGACTTCTGTACAGTCACAGCTGCAAAATTAATGAAATAATGTTTGGCAGACATTGGGACTAAAGCATGAAAGCACACAGAAATGTCCTTTAACAATCCTCTGTTGTTCATGCCACCGCAGTTGTTTTAATCAGGCTCCTAATATCTTCTAATATTATAGATGTGGCCTCACCTCTCTGGCTCAGAGCACTGTCTGCATGATCCCTCATTACCTTGTCTTCACTCAGTGACAAGCATCCCTGCTATTAATGCTTGGGCCACACTTCATATCTGTCAATATGTTAATGAGGTGCACAGGATGGCCCCATTACAGCCAGCTCCTCCACTTCTCTGGAGACCTGGGGGCGGCCGAGAGACGGGCTGCCGGTGATTGCTCTGTTCCTCACCTCCACGGCAGGCCACACTGCTCTAATCATCACATTGCCTCCTTTTTTAAACAACTCTTGCAATCATCACCTGGAGCAAATCATCCTGGCTAACACGCAGTCATTTTATCAATGTTCTGTCATTTGGCTGCTTTGGGGGGGGGGGGGGGTGTATGAGTAGAGTTTGATAAATGAAGCCCCATGATGATGAAGTGTATCACCCGAGTGTACTTCATGTTCTCACAGGGTCTCTCATATGGATGTGTGTTAGTGTGAACACAGCTAAAGGAATACGGAATACGGAGCAATAAATTGTCTACATGCACAAAGTGGCAGTCATGAATCAGAGAAATTCTTTCTCTTTGCTTAAGCTCACTGTGGAGACTTTCTAGAAATAATGCAAAATTGCTGATTCCATTTCACAGCATATATTTTATTGGAATGTGTTTTTAAATAAATGAAAGCAGTGGGTATGGCTTGCTGGGAACAATCTCATTTCTTTTTAATAAGCGTATTTTGCATGATGTGGTCAGGGATCGAGTTCCTGGCGTTGTCACCTCACCTTAATGATCCTCGGGAGTGAAATTAAAGTCGGAAGAAGAGAGAACAGATTTGTCCGTAATGGATCTTGAGCAGATCACTCCGCGGAGAATGAAGCCATTAACAGGTAATTATGTATCCTGTGGCATCATTATTTCCGCTCTTTTGAGGGTAGTTTTGGAGCAGCCTAGAAAATTATCTGAATTATATTCCGTACAATAGTGTAGAAGCCCCCTGAGATGAAGACAAAGAAGCTGTGCTCCTTCCATTTTTAAAAAGGATCAAGAATTTGTTGTTCAAAAACATAAGCTGTAGCCAGTAGCCACTGTATCAGCATTTGTGCAGGTGAAGACCCATAAGTATGCACACTGCATAAGAGGACTTGTGCAACCCCAGTGAGATTGCTTTGCCTTGTCAGATAAGCATGGGAGAGTTTTGCTTTTGTGTGGTCTACCTCTTCTGATTTTGGTTCAGCACCTGTCATGGTCTGCTGGCCTGGTGCGCTTTTGTAATTGTGTGCTGTATATTTTGTGTGTCTTGTAGGCCTGGCTGCAGTCTACCAGAACTATTGGTGACACCTGGGCCTGGTGTCTCCATGGCCTTAAATAAGGCCCTCCCATTTTCTGCACTGGAGCTTCTTTTCTGTCATTTGATTTCAGGCATGCACCATGCTACATCACATTCTTCATGCATCCATATGGCCAACCTACATTACAGACTTTACTGACTTTCCACACTCTACCTCCCTTTCTTGCTATGTCTGTTTGTGTATTTTGGCCAGAAATAAATTATTTGTGTTTTGGCCTTACAACCGCATGTTTGCATTTTTGTAATGATATTTGGGCCAGGTCATGACAGACCTTACAGTAGCAGTCAGAGCTGCCTGATGTTGTATTGCCACTCCAATTTTCCTCTCTAGTAGCGAAGCATTGTCGCTTATAGAGCCTATTGTATGCTATTGTAAGTGCTGTTGTGAAAAACAGCCAGTGAGATCCTGCACGCACATGGTGCCATCAGTCATGAGCATGTTGCAGAAACGATGTGTGTATAAATACTGCTCCGTGCGCAGACAGGCACCAGACTTATCGGAGATGTCCGCACCAAGGCGGAATATTCTGTGCCAGCAGATTTAGTGCCGGGACGTGAGGCGGTCTCAGGAGTGAGGTGGATATGCGGGGGATTTGGCCGCACCTGTCGCTTCTTGGCTGCTGCTGAAGCCTTTATCCGGGGCCCTCGTTCCACTCTGGCCGTCCTCCTGCAGACCAGCACATCCCCTTGGCTGCCCGCATTCACATCGTCTAAAAACAGTCCCGTGAAAGGGAGAGTGGGGTCACAGAACAGGTTGCTTACCAGAAACAACTAGCACTTTTATCTCTGCAGAACCCCTGCTGTCAGCATTGATAACGCGGGAAACGTGACTTGTCAGACTGGCTGCAGGCCCGTTCTTTAGGAAGGCTGAGGGTGGCTGTGAGTGCTGTTGCCTGCACTTGATTGAGTGCATGTGAAGCTGGAGCCTTCTCATGCAAGGCTGGGCCATCTGTGTGCACCAATCGAGACGTTTGAATGCAGGAGAGGACTCACCCAAACGAGACAATAACTAGCAATCATCTAGTCTTTCCCTGTCATCTATTCCAGTAACTGGTTTTAAGGGTAGAAATTGTAGGTGCTGAGATTGATAGTATTTTTGTGTACGAGCATGTGAATATATACTGTATGTGAAATAAGCTTTTAGCATATACCTTTGTAACAAAATGCACTGAAGTAGTCAGTGGAATAAATATGCTTGATACATGTATGTACAACTGTGTGTGTACAGCTGTAATAATGTAAAGGTTCATAATTCATTCAGCGGAGTGTTTTATTATAATACTCCTCATGGGTATTATTTCAGTGACTGTAATTGAAATTGATCGACTCCATGACCAGTCTGGCACATGGTGTGTCATTGATATTTGTGTTAAAGGGAGTTGTAAAGTATGTCAACGTGTGCAGGGCAGATGGGCGGGCACTGATGAAAGGCTGTTTATAATAGCCACGGGCGCAGGAGGAAGAGTGCATGAGGTGTAAGACAGCAGTGATTAAATGACCGGCCCAATGTGACACGCCCTGCAGGGGCTTCGCTTTCATTACCTCACCTCAGCCGCCCCTCCAGACAAAAGCATCTGGACAGGTGGTGGCTGCAGCGCCACCCTCCCAAAGCACTCCTGGGCTTCCTCTCCCCCTAATGAACTAGGAGGACAGCAGGAGGACTGAAATGTCTGAAATGACCCCTTCAGTTCTATAAACATTTCCTACTCCAATTATTATGGTCTGTTGCATCATCAGCATTTATATTTGCAAAGTGTTTTATCATTTGACAGGAGTGTTCACTCCGTCCTGTTAAAACGGTGCTCTTAGGAAAGGGCCCCAGTGGGATCCTGTTGCGCGTCTTGGCAGGAAGTTGAGAGCATGCTGTAAAGCGCTCTGTGTGTTGCCACGGGACCCCACTGGAAGGACTTGCAGCCAGGCCAGACTCGGGCAGTTCACCTTATCAATTATCAACCAGCAACAGCAGGGGTTTAAAATACCCCTCTCTCTGTCTGAAATAAGGGAGCTTGGGCTAACGCTCTCTGTCCAGCACGTTCGTGTTCCCACCACAGGAGGCAGTGAGGGAGAGGCGCGGCACGACAGTCAAGGATGCCGGGAGCCAAATGTCACTGGTAGCACACTGGATGATGTAGTTTTAGACTTATAGTCTTGGACTGCAGTTTTCTTACACTCAAAACGTCAATATATTTCATCGTTCTGATGTGAGTCCAGTTTGGTTTGGAACCTTGAATAAACTTCCAACTTTTACTGCAGGTTTGATGTGAACGCTTATTTGAGGACTTGTTTGATCTTTAGTGGTGCTGTGCTGTTGACTATAAAACTTTGCACAGGACCCTTGTGCCCTGGTGGAGCTACAAGAAGTGCAACTGTAACTTTAAACTTCTCTACTTTAAAAAGTAGAGAAGTGTTAGGAGACAGCACTGCATCCAGTAAAAACAGACTGGTATATACACACAAAATATATGTGTATATAGGGCCTTCATGTTGTTTTATTCTGAATTAAAAGCTGTAGTTCTGTTTACTGTCCATTCTAATTAAGGGGCCTTCCTTAAGTACTATATAAAATCCAATTAAGATTGTATTAATCAACGCTGCCCAGGCATCTGTTTGGAGGCTATAGTGCAATGCTTATATGCAAGCCCCCTAATTATTTCTGCTGTGTGCTTAGATCTTTGATGCTGCTTGTTTTCCATTCACTCTGAATAATCCTCAAATATAAGGACATCTGCGCCATGGAATGTGAATGGCAGCGAAAGAGGATTTTGCTTGTGAGGTGTGTGGTTTATTATTGCATTCAAGAAACCAGGGTAGCTTTTTAATGATGTTTACTGTAGGATTAATTTACCGTACTGCTGTTTACAGCTAACACTCAGCCCTGTTGATAATCCCTTCTTCAGACACAGCTGCATAAAGACAGCAGACACCCCTGCAGCCTTGCAGGAGATGCTGGGAGCCAGTCGGCATTTAACCACAATTACATTTTGTACTTAATCTTTAATGTTTTTTTTATGTCGAGGGTACATAGGGTTTTCTGAGGTTGTGCTGGAGTTTTCACTTTTTAGCTTTGTCAAAGGATTAATGGGGCAGTGCTTATTATTAAAACACCCGTGTGTGTGTGTGTGTGTGTGTGTGAGAGAGAGAGAGAGAGAGATAGTTACTAATCGGCTTCATAAAAACACAGGAATGGCATTTGTAATTTTTAAAGACTTGTTTGTATTTCCACTTTTTGCATTTTAATTTCTTCGATTGCTTGCCACCATGGCCAAGGTTGTGTGCCAGTTGTGCAAACTCCCCCAAACCGCAGCAGAGCAGTTTGTGGAATGACAGTGAACCGAAAACTCCCATAGAGCCATTAAAAAGCACTTTGATCAGTGGCTTCAAGTGCAGCCTGTCCTTTGGGAAGTAATTGATTATGTGTGAATTGATATGTGAGGCCTGGGTATGATGTATGAGCAAAGCTTGTAATTCAGTATCCATATTATTTCTGCCCTATGTAATTCGCCTTCCGTTCTTTCCACCCAATTCTGCATGTATATAACTCCTCTTGCGTTTTCTTTCCGTGCAGTTTGGCATGTATGTTATTCCAGTCCCATTTTCTCTCCACTCTGTATGTAAGTTTGGGAGGTGACAGCCGAATGTGCAATCGCACTCATTAACTCCCAAAAAAGGACACAGTGCTGTCAAGATGCAACATGTCTTTGTCTGTGTATCCAGTCACTCATTTAAGTCAGCTCCAGCTCTCGGGTGGTGTTTGTGCCACCAGTCCTGTCTTTAATCAGTTTAGCCCAGTCAGCCTAGGAGAGAGGTTGGTTTCCTAGCTAGCACACACAATTCCACCCGCTCTTCATTAGCACTCCACACATTCATGAGAAGGATGAAGATGACTAGCCTTCTGAGTTAGCACGGGTGACTAATGATGTGCAGGAGGCCATGTGCGGGGATGTCATGGCGGAGCCAGCCGTGCCTGTGATGCATGTGTAGCTGCCTAAGTGTCACTACATGTTACCCAGAGCACAGACATATGGTCTTTGATTGGGAGTCCTGTTGCAAGACACAGGGACATGTCTGTGCATTTTTTTTCTTTTATTTTACCTCCTCCCTCCTTCCTCGTCATCCCCCGTGTCACCTGATGCAGCCATCCCCATTTTAATATCAGTTTGCTTTTATTATCAGACCCAAGAATGTGAACACCACCACCAAGGTCATTTTTACATCTTCACCCTCCCTTTCTTTCTCTCTCTCTCTTCTCGCTCTCGCTTTCACTTTTTTTCCCTTCTCATCACCATTTAGCATATCACCTCTGTCACAGCCTCTCCAACTCCACAGACTCCAGCACTCTCCCCACTGCATACATTATGCAGTAGGGCAGTGAGCAGCTTCCTCCCCCGAGCACCGGGGCCCCGCGAGCAGACTCATATGAAATGGTGTTCAATAAGACAAGCTTGCCATCACAGTCTGACGTCGCCGCTCAATCCCCCCCAGGCCTGGGAACGACACATTAAAACAGAATTATGATCTTTTTTTGTGTAATGACTCCCGTGCCTGCGCCTCCCGCCACACAGCGTGGTGTAGCTAGTCTAGAAAGTGTCCTGCTTTCGTGATAAATACTTGCATGAATTATAAATATTATCTCAGCTCTCAGTGAAGCAGTGAACAGCACCTCTGTGCTTTTATCTTTAATTGAAACACATTCTGTGTGTGTATACATCTGTGTGAGGCCATGCGTGTGTGTCTGGGTGCGGCTGTGTCTCTCTGTAGGTCTGTCTCTGTGAGTCTGTCTGTTTTGTATGCGAGCGTGTGTGTGTGTGTGTGTGTGTGTGTGTGTGTGTGTGTGTGTGTGTGTGTGTGTGTGTGTGTGTGTGTGTGTGTGTGTGTGTGTGTGTTGTTGATTCAAAGCTTTACCTAAGCCCAAGGTCTAAGCCACACTCATGGCTTGTCTCATTGAACATACTGGATCCACATGTGAGTGTTTGAGCTCTGGGTCCACAGCTAACCACAAAGACAAACATGAGTGAAGTGTGGAGAAAAACACACTTGACCCAGAGCAAGGAAATGGGCTGAGGCTGAGAATCTAGCACACCTTCTTCACTCTCTTGGAGCAGTTGCTCCACCTAGTGCTCAATCTGAGGTCTTACATGACAGGCACATGCAGACAGCATATGTAGAATATATTAAAACAACACTAAGTAGTTTTTTCCCTCTTCAGTCACCCGACAGGCTAAAAGCGCAGTTGTTCATTACTAATGTCGTGAATATTTTACGTCACGTGCACGCTTATCCAGTTTGTTTGGTATCGTCAGCAGCGGCTTTGGAAAAAACAATGTCCTCAGATAAGGTGGAGTAAGCTATGTTGCTCAATTTTATTAAAGTGCCATTTGCTTTTTATTGCCTTTTATTGGGAAAAATGTTGCATAGACATGTGACAGCGTTTCAGTGACTGCATTGCTACATTATTACTGGAATAGTGGGCAAAATCTCCTTACTTACTGCCCAGTTAGTTTCTATGTTGTCTCCTTTCTTAGAGTAACTAAAGTTCTAAATTACAATTTATACCTGCAAGTGTTTGACAAGTCCAGTAGCAACAAAGTACATACTCTTGCACCTTGTAGCCTCCTTTAGCTGATGTTTACTCTAGTTCGACCTCTGTCTATTTAATGCTTTGCTTTAATGGTCACATTAAGATCATGTATGTAAGTCTGCAGCATCTATGTAAATATGCCGTAATTGTCTAGATCAATGAACACACTAATCATAGATCGGCATAGATCAGCTGATTAGTTTACATCGCCTGTGTTAAGTGCATAGTCAAGAGGAAACACTTACTGAGTTTTTACTCAGTGCAGCATTTGCCATGTAACCATAATGGCTTTACATACATTCATTTCATATGCTGTATATGTGTACTAACATGGACTTGTTGCAACCTTTTTTCAATTAACTGTAATATCCTGAGAATTGAATGTCTGAGAGAATATTAAATATTGCAAAAATACTGCCAGCAATAATCACATTTACTAATCACAGTATCTGACAGAAATTCTGCCAATATCCAGAGCAGAGCCTTAGCTGTTTGTAAAGCCAGTTCATGTAAGATCTCTGTAGTTGTTTTCAGAGCTCTTTGGTTAAATCAGACAGTTGAGACAGACTCCCCTGGGCTTCACTGACACAGATACTGGAGTGATATGAAGACTTTGACAAAATGTTGAGTTTGCCATCAAAATCCATCATAGGATAGGGAGGGACATATGCCATGTTGTTTTATGGAGTCCAGATAAAATGTTACAGGGAACAACAGAGGAGAAGAGAGAGGACATGTTTTTTTGTGGTCAGTGTTGCCATTGTGAAAATGGTGAGCCAAACATCTGTGTGTTAATGAATGCATGGTATTGTAACTCTGAGCATATGTCTGAGTCTCTTGCTCTCGATCTCTCTTGCTGTGTGAATGTGTGTGTGCGTGAGTGCTTCTGTGTGTGTGTGTATCCTCGTTTGTGTGCATGTGTATATGTCTGTGTTTATGAGAATACCGATTGGGAAGAGCTGGGCCTTCAGGCATAAATGGAAGCAGCTAAAATGCTATGGCATCCATGTGACAAGATTATCACATCAAACACAGTAGCCTGGAGTGTCAGTGCCCTGTAAGTGCTGAGCCTTTCATGTTGCAGTCAGGTTTAGCATCCACTGGCCACAGTCACAGGCATGACAGAGGTAGCAAATTAAGGTCGGGGGTTGGGGCAGCGGGCAGCCTCGCCCCAAAGTCAAATTAGCGTGAGCTACGGCCTCATTGCTCTTGTGAAAGCTGTCACTGATGTGCACCTTCTCTGTGGGGTAGGTGTCTGCTGTGGCCATTACACTGTCTGCTGTCCAAACCTGTAAATATATCAGGTTAAAATTATTCTACATGACTGAAATAATTGTTTATTTTTAAGAATCAAATCTAAAACTTTTTTAATTAAAATTTTCAGTTTACAGTTTGTGTTTACTTCTCACACAAGTACATTAATTCACCAGTTCACTCTCCACACAAACTGTAAATCTCTCTCACAACCTGTTTGTTTGACAGATGTTGGAGGACTGACTAAAAGACAGCTCTAAATGTATTTCTTTGAAGGTTGTGGATGTGAAGGAGAGACTGCTGAAAGCCAGGAAGTTCTGGTCGAGTCTGCCAGATGGCATCTGCCAGGAGGACAACGTGACGGCGAGTGAGGCCACCTCAGAGGACTGCTGGAACGGCCACGGCAGGGGCAGGTAGGCCACAGCTCACCTGGCAGATGCTCCTCCTGACCCTGCCATGCACGCATGTCTGTCTGTCTGTCTGTCTGTCTGTCTGCTGTCTGTCTGTCTGTCGGCTTGCCTGATTCTCATAGAAACACTTCTATTTAGAGTAGTGAGCTGCAATAAGTTTACATAAAGAAGGCTAAAATAACTGCAAATGACTGAAAATAGCCAGTCTGTCTGACTCTCTGTCTCAGACAACATGCATGTCTGTCTGTCACATCCTTCTAGGGGGAAGCATTTCTATTCCACTTAGAATAGTGAGCTGTAAAATGACTGTAAATGACAAATCTGGGCATGTTTACACTTTAACCCAAATATGTTCTGCTATAGAGGAGGAGCTTCTGTCTCCTGCTGTCTGATCATGTCCAGTTTTAACATTTATTCTGTGGGGAGGAAGGAAAGTATACCAGTTTATGAGCATAATTTAAAAGAAAACACACAGAGAGCAACCTGCAGAGTTGCTGAGTGGGCCTGGCGGGACTACTTTAAATCCTGTAATGTCTCAGTGCTGTCTCTCTTCACTCGTTACCAACTTTCCCCAAGCACTCCCACTCCTAATCCAGCTAATTCCACGACTGCGGAGCAGCTCAGGTGGTTGGGTTTGGGTGTTTCTTTAGGCTGTGTGAGAGAGTGTGTGTTTAGAGTTTTGGGGAAATTAACAGCACCTGAGAGACACTCCAGGGAACCTTCTGTTGTTAAGCTTGTTAGACACGCACCTCTGTGTCTTATTACAGGGGCAGGTACCTGGAAACAACACAGCCCTGCACAGACTCCACAGACACAAATCGGGTTCTCTTAATTGCCCTGTTCCATGTGGTGACAGCAGATAATGCGTTTAAGGGAAGTTGTCAGGTGAATCCGTCTGCTCAACTTTAACAGCAGGCTCCTGTCTGTTGTCTGTCTCCCACTGTAAGAAATGGTGAATAGGCTAAGTGGATCTTTGACTTTGGAGTAGACAGGAGTTCCAAAGTGCTAGCACATCTGATATTAATATCATGATGATAAGCGAGTGTGCTGCTGTGGGTTTTTTTTCTGTCCTATTTAGATAGTTCACTACCAAAGTATATCAGAACAGGTCCTGAAGTGATGAAAAGGTCTGTGCTTCACATGTGAAAGGATTTGAACCCACACGCTGTGTTTACCTCTGCTGCTGTTACAGCAGCCTGCAGGTGATTCAGTCATTAGCTATAGGAGAATGTTGTGCTGTCAGTCTGAAGACCAGTGAGCGGTGTCTGACATCACTAGGTCCTCAGTAGGGTTCAATCTTTCTCTGGTCTGACATATCTGCAACTCCTGAAGATAACATTTTCATTTCTACTAAGAAACACATGCAATCCTAAATGAGTGCATTAAAGGCTGTCATATCATACTTCTACAGCGCACTTTGAGACACTTTAGTCATACCTTACTTCATCAATAAGCAATGGTGAATGTCAAATTGATGAAGACTGGCTCAGCCATCTTAAATACTATGATTAGTATTAGTACTGGTCTGATTGGTTGTAGCTCTGTCCAGTAGTACATAGAGGCATTTGATGCCTGTTGATCCCACCTCTGAGAACTTCCTGTCTATGGGAGGTTTGCAGACCAAGCTCTGTCTACAAGCTTGGTGCAACAGCCATTCTTAGTAGTGGCCATAGTAGATGTTAAATGTCTAACTATAAGCCTTAAAGCCTGTCACAGTAATTGGCATTTTAAATTTCACCCAAAGGTAAAATAATAACACTATAAAATTTACTGTAAGGTTGGTCAGCCTTTATTTAGCTATTAATTTTACGTTGAAATATTTTTCACCAAAGCACAGTCTTCCTTCAATAGGTATACCCCTGAGGTGCTTAAGGACGGTCTGACCCACCAGGCTAACAACCCTGAGGTGGGAGTGGACATCACACGGCCCGACACCTTCATCCGGCAGCACATCATGACCCTCAGAATGATGGCCAACAAGCTGAAAAATGCATACAATGGCAACGACATCTACTTTCAAGACTCTAGTAAGCATTATCTTTAAATCATCTTTCTTTATGTATTTTTCCTCCCTTTCTCACTCTTTATGTCTATCCCTCTCTATGTTCCCCTCTTTCTTTCCCTCTCTCTCTCTTTCTTTCTGATTCTCATTCTTACTCCCTGTGTGTGTGTGTGTGTGTGTGTGTGTGTGTGTGTGTGTCCTGTCTAGGTGACGAGGGCAGTGGCTCAGGCAGTGGGAGTGGCTGTCTGGAGCCGTGCGATGCAGAGACGGAGGATTCGGAGCCCGTCCAGACGGAGGCTCCGGAGGTGCAGGCGGGCCGAGGCGAGGATCACTCTTCCTCTTCCTCTTCCTCACAGACACACTCCTCCTCAGCCCTCCTCCTCCTCACCCTCTCAGCCCTCGCACTGCACAGCCACTGGAGATAATGTCAGGAGAATGGCCCTCCCCCCGGTACACATACATGTGTACACGCACATATACCTGCACACACTCATAAGCATATTCACATACATGATAGACTGCAGTTTTTCTATACTGTTTTTTGTACGTAATCTGCTGATAAGACTTGCGTTTGGTCTTCTTGCCTGGATGTGTGTGAGATGTGTGGAGTTGGCATTCCCAAAGTGTGTTCAAGAGTCAGCCTTCTCCAAGTGGATGCGTCCTCTGTCCTGCAAAACGCCAGAGGTCCTCTCATATTCAGTTTTGTGTGTAATGATGTTCTTTTGAAGGTACATTTTCCTCTTATTTTTATCTTAAGTAGGATTTTTTTTAATACAAGTGGTGAGACATGTGTGAACACTGTGGTTATTAATGTGGGAGAGCTTCTTGCAACATCCATGCAGTGTTAGTCGTCAGTACAAGTCCCACCACTTGATTGGTGTATTAAACTATTACCACTTGAAGAGAATGTTCTTGAAGATCAAAAGCTAGAGTGATTTTTAATTTTTCTACCAAAAAAGATGTCACATTTTAAATATATGTAATGATATATAAATGGGATTTTTATAGAGTTCCTTGTGCATCAAATGCTTTCAAATTTAGGAATATATAAATTCAACATATAGATACAAATACAGATCCAGATGCCTGTTTCCTGTCCCGTGAGGTGTAGGAATTCTGCCAGCCTTTACTTACCACCACATCTGTCTTCTCTGATACTCTGGTTTCCTGGTCATTTGCTCCTCCAGCTGAGATGCTGTGACATCCATGTGATTAACCGCTATCAAAGATGGTTCACATTGGGAGGCATCGATAACCCTGTCCTGCTTAGTCTTGTGCTTCACCAATTCCATTCCAGAGCTTCCTCTCCTCTCACCCCCTCTTAGCCCCCATAGTGAGCAAGCTCGGACGAAACAATAGCAGTGTATGTTGAACTCAGCTGCTGAGCTAAACCATGATAAGTGTTGGCTTAAAAAAAAACACTGATCATATAAGTTCCAAGAATTACAGTCCTGCTTACAAAAATACACTGTATTTTATGATCCAAAGTAATCAAATCCACTTACATTAATTATCAATAAACCATCCACAATCACAATTAACTGACTGCATCCAGGAAATGCAGGCAGCAGAGGAACTGTAATGAACGCACTGTAGAGCGGTTGAAGATGTGAGTATGTAGCTTGAAAGTCAAGTTATCTGAACAAATATTCAGACAAGTGTATGGATTTTATGTAAAATCAATCAAAAAGGAGATATACACAGCTGTGTGTCTATTTCCACTTTCCTATTATGTATGGCTGAGACATCAGGCTTCAGCTCTGACATTACCAAGACAACAGCATTTGTGTGTGTGTGTGTGTGTGTGTGTGTGTGTGCGTGCGTGCGTGGTGCGTGCGTGCGTGCGTGCGTGCGTGCGTGCGTGCGTGCGTGCGTGTCGGTAGTTGACTGTGTGGGTTGAACCCAGGAAGAAGGAGGTGGCATTGAGCTGCAGAGCCATGTGAGGGAGGTGGAAGTGGTGGCCAGAGGTTTATCTCTAAAGCCGTGTGTGCTCCCGCACTTAAGAAAGGCATGCTGAAAGGCGGCCACACTGGCCTGTGAAATGGGAATTTTGAAGAGGCAGAGAAGCTTGAATGCTCCAGCGAGGCCTTTCAGGCACGCAGGCAGGGCAGCTGAGTGTGACGGGCTGGTGAAAAGCCCTGGCGTGGTAGGGCACAGCAGCAGCAACGAGTGTTTCTGAATCAAAGCCGACAAACTCAACTGTGGCGTCCACTTTTCTACACTTCTTGTCCAAAGGTGTGCCCAACATATTCAGCATAGGTCAAGGTCTGTTCTGTCTTTTGCCTCCACACTATTGCTGTTGATCTATTTTAGAGCTACAATCACTGCTAAATTCTTGTAATTCTGTATAGATTACTAATACTGTATGGAATATACTTAATTTCACGAATTGTAAATTGGTCACCTTCTATTCATTTCTAAAGAGCCGTATAATAAAAAGTAATAGAATCTTGTGATATTAAAATTATGTATGTTGCTGTGTCAAGTTTTTACTTTAAAAGAATGTCTGAGTTAGCAAAACTTATTTTAAAACCCCAACAAAGTTAATAGAAGGTCACCAATTTATATTTATAAAAATATTTGTGAAAGAAATGCAAAATGACAGTATCTAACTTCATGAAGTGGATGTGCTGAATTTGTGAAATGAATTTGTGAATTTTATTCCATACAGTATTAGTTAAACATGTACAAAATTACATCTAAAAACATATTAGAGTGCAACAAGACCTCAGTGTGACTAGGTCTGTCACAACTGTCATTTTGATTCTGTCATTGCTTTTCTAATCCACAAGTTACAGAATAACAACTTGATTATAATAATTGGAACTTACTCTGTCATTTAATTACAATGATTGAATAACTGAACAGATGAGCAAAGCCATCATAATGTTTATCAAGAACAGAAAAATAATCTTGAAGTTTCTAAACACATACGTGTTCACAGCAGCTTGGCGTTAGTCATAAAGAGTTGTTTCATATACATTTGGTTCCAAAGCATCCATACTCTTGTCAAACAAAATTACTTGACATAAAATTACTGGAAAATAGTCCCAATTAAACATGATTTCCTACCTGACACAAAGAAAGTACTAACAAAATATGCCTTACAATGTTTGTAAAAAAAAATTAAATGGTTTGCATTTTGGGTTTTGTAACTCAATTTCTTGCAAATAAATGTTTAAAAATGTGCCAGCAGCCTCATCATTTTTCAGGCAAATGTGCTAATTTCAAAGAAAGCATTTCTGGATGATATGTATTTTCAAGTATGCCAGAATATATACATTTAATCACATCCATTTGTAAAGGACTCCCAGGAGGGACTTTAATTTCAGAGTAAGAAAGTGGTGAAGACAGTGTGCAATTACCAAGATATGACTACAAGATAACTTCTCAACTTGAGCCCTTCCCTGCCTGATGTTAACAAATCGCCAGTAATGGGCAACCTGGCTGTAGAAGCTACAATCCAGTACCACATATTTGTTTCAGCCAGTTACTGAATCAGCTGGTTCTAATTACCACAGCTCTTTAGCCAGATGAAAATGTTAATTACTGAAATCACCTTGTTAACCACACAGGAAGTACCAGGTAATGTGGAATATCTGGTACTAGATTGTAGCTTGTAAATACAGGTGGCTCATTTCTGTAAACCGCATGTTGCTCTTCTGCGCCCATCTCCCACAGCTGGCATCATGGCCCCTCACTGTATCTCCTGGGGGTGTACTCAGCCTTGATGAGGGGCTCGAAGCCTCTCTTCCTCCTCTGCTGGACGTAGAGTACTAGCAGGAAGAGCAGCAGCAGCAGGCCCAGGAACACGCCCCCTAGAGCAGAGCCCAACACCACCACAGGACTGTCTTCCTCCTCATCATCTGAGCAGAGCACACAGATAGCAGAGAAGCATGGAGGAAGAGTATGTTTACACATCATTTTAATACTCACATGCAGGTTGTCTGTATTTATTAAAAGGGACACACTTATAAATGGGCTGTTTGGTTCCACTGGTTCTTTGTATTGTGGTAGCACTTACTCCTTGTATTTTCATGTTAACTAGCTAATGATATATCACAGCATGTTGGATATAAACTTACCATCCAGTTCTACCGCATAGGAATAGCCCAGGTCAGAAGATGCCACATAGATTTCCTCGTTGGTGACTGGGGGAAAAAATGGCACCATGTTGTAATGCTTGTTGTGCCCAATGGGTGCCATCTCGTCAGGGAAGCTGGCATTTTGCGGGAACTTCTTCATCCACTGGTCAAATATGGCATCAGTGAAGGCGTGCAACAGCTGCAGACAGTGACATGAAGATGAGTGGAGGGTTAGATTGAAGAATAGTTTAGAGATATGTAGTATCTGATGACTGTGTACGTTCTGTTAAGGTGCTTGTACACTGCCCCAACAAGCGCCAACAAACGTCCAACATCAGTTGGGGTCCACACGAACATCAGTCTGTGTTTGTTCTTGTTGGATGGTAGCTAGCTAAAGCGAGTCACCTTCATCGATAAGTTTGTTAGTAATTACTGTCTGGGCAATGTGGAACATCCTAAAGGCTGCCACCTGCCAACTTTGGAATGTTGGTGTTTGTTGGGGCAGTGTGTAAGCAGCTTCATTTGTGATGAGTGTCAGTACCAGGAAGATGGGGTCATTCGCAGCAGAGTGGGAGAGCGCATTGGTCCCACTCAGGAAAGTATGAACCAGATTGTGCAGGTTCGCCACTGAGCTGTCCAGCTCTCCGTCGGGCATGTCATAGCCCTCCAGTGCATTCCTTTAACAAGCAGAAGGGAGAGGAGATTATCCGTGCGGGTGAACATTCCACAAAAGGAGCAGGACAACAGGACGCTCTTGTTATGTAACCATCACACACCACAGAGGTATGCCACGTGAGATGGGGGACCTGAGATGTTGGGAGAGGGTGGGTGACAGGGGGATTTCACATAGCGAATGGGAGGAAACTGAGCGATCACCTGAAGCTGAACGTGGAGTTGGTGAAGAAGGGGGGGCTGTCGAAGTCCCTGAGCCTGAGGCAGCTCCTGACGTCGGTCATGGTGGGCAGGGTCAGGTTGCTGCGCTCCATCATCCCTCTCCGCAGGGGGCCCTCCATGGTGCCGTTGCAGAGGGTCACCAGCCGGTTGTAGTCATCCAGGCTGCAGCAAGGACACAGGGAGTTACTGGGAGCATGGAACTAGCAATGCTTGGCAAGGTAGATGTATTGTTGTAAATAATTATAAAATACAATTACATTATTTATAAATGTATTTATAATGCATTACACACATAGAGGCAGTTCTATGTGTTTTACAAAAATAAAAGCTAAGAACAGTAAGTTATATAAAGTGATTAAATTTAATCAGTGATTAAAATAGTTTAGAAGCTTAGAAGCAGAGCAAAGGTTTTGTTTGCTATTGATGTGAAGTGTGTGTGAAGGGAAAACAAAAATCTTTAATCTTTCATGTACATCCATCTGGATGTAAGCTTGGAGTTACTGTCTGTATGAAACAAACTCCAAGAGCGTTTTTAATGGTGAAAATAATGAAACATCACATTGTAAGACATTTCTTCAACATACATCACGCTTTATACAAACCTGTTACAGATGACTCCCCATTTAGCGAATCTGGACTTGGGGCTAATGCGGGAGGGGTCGCTGGGATCAGGGGCCCCCAGCAAAGAGTCCGTACAGACGTCACATTCCTTCTTCCCAGTGGCAAAGTTCCAGTACGGGACGGCAAAGTTTTCATTCCCAGTCAATTTCTGAAGAATGGAGAGGGGAAATAATTCCTTGTTTACACAACAGCAGTCCATGCGACTAATGTTGATTATGATAAGGAAGAAATGATGATATTATGAAGGTAGTTATTAGGGAATTTCAAATGAAGTTGGTTGCTTTTTGTGTTGTTAATGTCTCATGTAGTGCAGAAGGCATCTAAATTGTGATATTCTCTGCCTTGGAAATGAAGAAACTGAGGTCTTACCTGTAGCTCCCTCTCCAGACTAAGGAGGTGGTACCTGTGCCAAGTGATGAAGGCAGGGCCTTTGTGGGAGAAATCAATGGCTTTAAATGGTCGTCCTGGGCCTGCAGAAGCAAAGGTATGTATTGAACTAAACCATCATCTTTGTTTAGGCATAAATACAGGTTTCTATCAATTACAGTAGCTTTTGTAAACAATAGCTGCCTGCAAATATGTTGCACATTCTATTGTAATATGCATCTACATTGCAACTTTGAAAAGCTCTAAAGATTAACAGCATAAACAATAGAATACAATTTCACAATAAAATACATTTTGACTCCTCTATAAGTGCTTACATGGTAGTGCTATATCCATTGAGAAACAATGACACCAATAAAATGGATTTGTTCATTCAGCTGCTTTGTCTGATTTATAATAGGCTTATTTTTCAAATAGGCTTACACATTATGTACCTAGAAGTGTGTCTCTGACTGAGTAATAATGTTGCCAGACAAAGTAGTCATAGATGGAGATATTGGCAATCTGTGGCTCAGTGCCATTGGGGCCAAGCAGTCCAAGCCAGTGCTGGGTCGCGATCACATAGGTGGGGTGTGTGGTGGTCTTGGCCTGGTCCAGCACGTCTAGAAACTCAGTAAGCTCAGAGGGGGACAGAGAGTGGATGTTTCTCCGGACCACAGGGGGTTTCTTCTGGTCACAGTTAGGGCCGGTCCAGCCAAACTTACACTCTGCACAGCTAGGCCCCGCAAAGTTACCTGTGTCAGGGAATATTACAACTTTCAGTGACTTCTACAGCCTAAGATTCGGTGTACTCTACAGATAAAGAAGACACACATGGATGCAAGATGATAACAGTAGATATCTGCTAAAGTCTTTTGCAACCTAACATTTCTTCTGCATAACACTTTCTTGACAACTCAGCACCCTTAGGAAATAGTTTAAGCAATGAAAACCTAATATTAGAGTAAGCAGCATGTCAGACTTAGTAATATGTTTAAGAAAGGTTCACACAATTGTATCCATTACACAGAGACTTAAGAAAATATTTACACCGACATTGATATACACATGGAAGTAGATAAACAAGCAAAGACGTGCAGATGTACATAATGGACTCACCAAAGCATGTGCAGGTACGATTAAAAAACTTGATGGGCCATCCCTCCCTGTCATCCACATTTCTCAGCCTGTAAGGTCCCCCCCAGGGCTTGCTATCTACTCTAACATCACTGCAGTTTCCTCTTCCAGATAAAACCCCACACACATTGGTGGGATCGGCGCCCAGCGCTGGGCAGCACACCTTGGAGAGGATCCCCTGTACGGTAGAGCAGGCTCTGGGGAACTGAGCCCCCACCAAGGCCAGCCAGCTCCCCACGCACAGCAGACCCAGCAGCTGAACACCTCTCATGGTTCTTCTCTCCCGTGACCCACACGGTTCGTCCTTCCTTCCGCAGAAAATCAACTAAAATTGACAAACCCTCGCAGCCAGATGCTGTCACTGATCAGCAGCTCTAAACAAGTGTCAGATTGAGTGTGTTCTTCCAGTCCTCTACAGTGATGGTGGAGATGTCTGCTGTGCACAGGGAGAGAAGTCTTATGTCTGAGTCCTGCTTCACAACAGCTCCTAATGCTTGTGTTTTTGCTCTGACCTTGTAGGGATTAAGCCAGTGGTCTCATGCTGATCACCTGACAGCACAGAGCCGGACACCCGAGAAAAGGGCGCCAGAGGGAAAAACATCAGAACCCTCTCACGTGGCCATGTTTCACGCTAAACCATAGACTTCACCATTGCAATTGTGGAGTAAAATAGACCCAAGCTTTTTGTATAAGCTTTCAGCAAACACTGACTTCAGAAGTAATGAGAATAAAATATGATCAAGGCAAAACTTGCACCATTTATGTATGTATGTATGTATGTATGTATGTATGTATGTATGTATGTATGTATGTGTGTGTGTATGTGTGTATGTATGTATTATTCATTTGTATAAATATACAATTATTGCACTATTTGAATAAGGGACTTTATTAACTACGGTATGGTATCTATTGCATTGTTTTGTCTGCTTTTGAATTGTTCTTGAATAATTGCAGATAACAGTCATACAATTGGAAGCTGTGGGAAGCACCAAGCAAACAGCAGTAATTAACATCTGTTAATATCCTATCTTCTTTGTAACTTTAATACTATATACCAAAATGACATATGTATTATATGATTAGAATAATTTAGGTTAGCATAATTAGGTTCAATATGTAAATAGGTTAAAATAATTGGCTTAAATATGTAAATAGCAAAGATAAAGTGATAAAACCTAATGGGACAGCCTAGTTTCAGTGGCAGGATAGTAAATGATTATTTTACAGTAAGTCTAGTCTACAGTACAAGGCGTTCTATTCTATGAGGTAGATCTACGTCATTTGCTGAAGTCTGAAGACCTCAGGCTGTGTGATACTGGTGTTTACAGCATACTGGAAGTTCTCCATGTGACTGGTGGGGGTCACTGGTCCCAGCACTCACAAGCCACAGCTCGTACTCCACTTTGGGCATATTTGCAGTTTTACAGACAGCTTTGCTTTACAACCTTGTGGAACAAATGTGCTTTGATTGTGTGTGAGAGCTGTGGATGTGCTGTGATGACCTGGGGCACGGGAAGCAGTGCAGGACCCGCTACCCTCCCTGATGTCAGGCCGAGCTCTTATGACACATGAGCACACTGTACTGAGTTGCCTCCCTCCTTGGCCCTGCTGGTGTGGTGTGTCATGTGGGCTGCAGTCAGTTGCTATGTCACATACAGATTGACCCCAGAACAAATCCACACAGTGCACTGGAGAACAGTCTACAACTATCCTTACATTTTAACCCTAAAAGTAAATCCCTATAAAAACCCTATGTTAAGTAATCTTCTTTTCTTTTTTAAATAACTGTATATATGATGACCATTTGTACTTTATTTTCCACACTTATGTTGTAAATTTGTTGAATTTAGGCTACTGTATTAAAATACAAAATGTCGATAGGACTCTTGGTTAGCACTCAACTTAACTTCAGGAGATTAAACTGAAAGAATTTTTAGGGATGCTGCCAACTTTGAGAAACAATGGACCCATTAATTGGCCTTTTTGTTAATCTTGTTATAGATAATGAGGGGAAACCACACTATTTCCCCAATGCCTAATTTCTGAAGACATAGAACATAATTTTCTGTGTACTGTACACAAAGCAAAGTACTGTGTTCATTTAATCAGATTTCTGATTGATTGCTGTATTAAAGCGCATACTAAGAAAGTTGCAAAACACGTTATGCTTTCAACATGGAACTTGAATAAAATACTGAGTACAAAATTAGTGCCATCACATCTGATCATTTTTGTACTCCCTCTTCAGTAAGTTTGCATATTTTGCTATGTATGTCTTCGTTGTGTAAGATTTTACCTTCTCACAAGTGTTTTTTTATCTTAGAAATATGTGTTGGAAGTGATGGGCTGTGTAAAGCAGAGGTTTGGATAGTGATCTTCACATCAGTGTTCTTCCCTGATTGACCACATGATGGAGATAGAGAGCATGCAATGATTACCTCGTGACACTGAAGAGAACCAAATCTGTACTTGTCAGCCTGCAATATAGTAATGATAACAGTAAGCTGTATTTTTGTAACTGTAACTTTTCATTCACAGGCTGTGAGTCAAAGTGCTGAACTGGTTTAAGAAAATCAAAACAGGAAATGCAGAATAAAAAGGAAAAATGAAAAATCTTTGAATTTAAAAATGCTTATATTGGTATGATGAAACAGGCAGTCTCAGCTTAATTAGATGGTTGTGGTGGTATACCCAGTTTCCTGTCTTCATTCATTCACATTTGAACTACTGTAAGAACTTATATGATATCAGAACTCTGATATGAGCTCAATTATATTTTTTCCAATGTTGAAAAACAAATAGACTTTCAGCTTACTTTTTATTCATTTTGTTCGTCATTCAGAGAAAAAAATGTTTCTGAACCACTGGTTTTATTTATTTATTTATTTATTAAATTCAATTATGATCTGTTTAATATGGGGCCATTTTTATGCCCTTTTATTCTACAGCAAGGACTTGGGCTTAGTCTGGATGTATTTGAGTGCTGTTAATTTCTGAGCTGCTAATTGCCTCAGCGGGGAATTCACATGTGGAGCACCCCCCCCCCCCCACCCCACCTTTGTGTGCAGACAATATTGGCCAGTCCACTGAAGGGCCCTTAGCTGCTGCGCAAGTGGAGGTCTTATTGTTTTACACAAATGGAAACTTCCCAGCGAATGGCCCATGACACACGCGGGGAAAGTGTTTAGGCTTTGAAGTGCTCAAAATGAGAGTTCCTCTTAATAGCATTTCAAAGGGACATTGTTGATGAAGGTGATGCTTAATATGTGAAATGATCAGGTTATTATTATGTTGATGGCAAAATGCATCCATTCTCTTAATAGCTGTTTGAATGGAGGCCGGTGTGCTTGTTGCACTCTGAACACAATTTGCTGAATGTAATGTGTTGGGGGTGGGAGAAAAGACCTTTTCAGAATGTCATCTAGAGCCCCTCAGCTTTTTATTTCGCCCTGGAGCCGGAATATGTACAGACTAAAAGGATCCACCCAGAGAGAGCTGCTTCTGGCCTCTGGATCGATGGTCCAACACGCCTCCATTGTGCTGCAGGACCACTAATGGGTGCTTCGAACATGCCTGTTTGTGTTTGTTTACATGGAAACATGGAAACGCTCTGGGAAATCTGTACTGTATGCGAGTATGGCCTTTGTGTATAACCAGAGTAGATTTCAGCTTCAGAAAGTAAAAACATTGTCACATATTTGTTACAACCATGTTCTAAATCAGTTGATCATGATAAGCACACAAATTATATGACATGTTGATCAATGTACTAGTGAAAACTGAAAACACCTGTGTTATGTGCACAGGCAGAGGGAATACATGACTGGGTTTTTCATTTCTAAAGCCAGGGTCTCCACTATTGGTCATAGCCCACCTTAGTTACCATAGCGTTCCACAAGTTTTCCATAGCTTGTTCATATTCAGTACTTTGGTGTGGTATGTAGAGGGCAGTGTTGTTGTAAGAATAACTTCCATATTTCCCTGCCTGTAGTAAGCACATACGGGATGCTAAATGATCTCATAATGATTTGCCACCTATGAGTCTGTGCAGTATGTGGCAGCTCTGATGGCATAGCCATAGCATCACCCCATTCACCATCATGAAAAATATATGTGCATCTTTAGACATCCTTCAATATGCTTGTGTTAGTTTATGCAATGGGGTATTTATTATTGATAGTCTTTGGTTTGTTTGTTTTTTTTTTCAATCAAGAATGTAACTATCCTTAAATGAGCATTCTTGGGACAAACTGCACTTATCCTGGAGTCTTAATTTCCCAAACCATATTAATTAAAGACTGAAACATGTGATTTTTTCACCGATACCATCTTTGGATTGTAGTGCCAATTCAAGGGCAAAAAGCATGACAAACATTTCAGTGAGATAAAACGTCATTAGAGGTCAACATGCATTCAGCTAAATACAGATGTTATCCATAATTAGCGACAAATAGTTGATAGGGGCTACCTACAGATGCTGTGACAGGCCTGTCCTCATTACTAATCTCTCCCTTGTACCATTAGAGATGGAAATTAGAAATACAAAAAGACCTTGGGCACTTTTCAATCAGAATACATTAAAGTTGCATTAAAGAGGCTAAGAGTATTATGTGCTTAACGTGATGATGCTCCTCCTTACCAACCCTGTTCAAACAATTTTCCCCCCCAACACCCCCCACCCAAAAATCTTCTGTTCCTCTGCCATAGATATGGGGCAGATCAGTCGGAGCAGGAACAATCCCCCAGTAATTATGATGACGGTGTGTGATGTGGAGTGTTGTCGATGAGCTGGCCTCTGCGAGCTGCGAGCACAGGGCTGTTTTCCCCACGTCGAACGGTGAATATGGGCCAGAGCATTCTCTGGAGTCCTCTTTCTCTCTCTCTTCAGCGATTCCCGCCCACCTCTCCCGCAGCTTACCGATTTACATTTCAGCATAATGCTGGCATTAGAGCAGGCACAAGGCGGCCCTGATAAGTTACAAAGTGCTCGGGGGGTAAACCTTGTAAGAGAGGTTTTGGAGCTATTTACAGTGTTCAAATCCTTCAAAAATGCATAGCTTGAGGAGGAGATTGCTCATTGCAGGGCGACGCTTTGCACACAAAGCAAACACAATGCGTAGAGACAGAGTACTTTTTTCCCTCCTTTTTTGAGGAATTGGCCAGCTGACATTAATTCTAATGGACACATCTCATCACATGTTTAGAAGGTGGGGACTGAGCAACAATACAGAGACCTCAAAAAAACATAAGGTCACTGTGTGTTACAGTGAGGCTGTGTGGCTGACAAAGCGTTCAGCCTCCCCACTCAACAGAAGTACAAGAGGCAAGACTGAAACGAAACAGGTTCTTTTAGAAACGGCCTTAAATGAATTCTAAGATGCAATTTATTTTTCAATATGGACCCATTAAACTTCTGTGGTAAATTCACTGTGAAGATATGTTTTTGATTGAGCAATTCACATAACAAAATGCAGTGGAAAATGCAAAAATCCAACAATGAGGGTTAAAAAGCAATGGATTTCCTCCTTATCAAAATTGCTTTCTGTACAGTTGTTCCATTCAAAATGCATTTAATTGCAAATAAAAAGAGAGAGTTGAGAAGGGCGACAATGCACACACTAAAGCCTTTTCTCAGCTACGGCAAGGCATTCAAATCTAAAGGGCCACACAATGAGCACATGGAGTCGTGCTCTGAATATCTCTCTCTCTCTCTCGCTCTCTCTCTGCCTGCCTGCCTGCCTGCCTGTCGATGGATTTCCCCACTAGTCCTAGGCCAAACTGTGGTTCTCTGTAGCCCAGAAAAAAAAACACAAACAAGTGTCTACAAGTGGCTACATTTCTGTCCTTACAACAAACCCCTGACTCAAACACTCACACACATTACATAATTACAAAAGTTGCCCATATAAACCTCAGACAAACCTTTCTGTCTTTTTTCTATGGCAGTGTGTCCCAAAGCCAAACCCTAACACAGCTATTTACTACAGACTAGCAGCCATGTTTTCTTCTACCCTGTAGAGTGTGTGGCTTGAGAGGGCTAAACATCTCTGCACCCACCCTTGCCAACTCAGTATTTAAGGGCCAGTCCAGAGCCTAGAACTGCTCTTTCTTTTATTTTCTCTCTGGGTCTAGTCTGTGTGTGTGTGTGTGTGTGTGTGTGTGTGTGTGTGTGTGTCTCTCTCTCTCTCTCTCTCTCTCTCTCTCTCTCTCTGCTCTAAGGGGAGGAGAGATGGAGGATTACCGGACACAATGCTGTTCACGTCGCTGCTTCCATTGAGGGTAGGGGCTGGGGCACCTCCAGTGTATCTGCCCTCTGCTCTCCTGAGGGAGAAGAGGAAGTTGAGGAAAGAAAAGTAACCCTTCAAACTTTCCCGTAGAGCTGGGAATTCTATTTTTCCTTAACAAAGATTTATACATATTTATAAAAGCCCAAATGCTGATAGGTAGGGAACAGGGAAAAAAATCTTGGAATTGCAGAGGTAAACTATATGTAAATGCCATAAAGTAATAGACTTGTAGTGCAAATCACACCATTTTATCTTTAATTTTGCTTTCGTCCCCCTCCACCACCACCACACACACATACACACACACACACATGCACGCGCACACTCACACACACACCCTCACACACACACACACACCCTCCCCCATCCTCTTTCCTCTGGCTTAAAGGTGCATCAGAGATATGCATTTAAGCATATTCAGAACACGGGGCGTGAAATTAAATGTGTGGCAGAGTGAGAAAAATATACAGACGCCGGAGATGCCATAAAAATAGTCATTTATGCAGATGGAGAGGAGTGAAATCATTTGCAATGGGATGACCCTCTCTCCAAGCATTTCTCCCCTCACTGTTCTTGGCTAATCTCGCGCTGTATCTTCATTTTTCATTGAACTCGCCAGTTTGCTGCTAAGCAGCCTTGTAGATAAGGCAAAGTGCTAAAAGGAGCCGACAGAAGGAGCTCAGTGGGCTCGTTTCTATTGCACTTTCACCCAAGGCAATGGGCAGAATTTAACGGATTCCTTCCAACATATGTTTTTGCCAGATAAGTAAACAGTGTGTGTCGGAAATGAAAAAAAAAAGCATTTGCAATTTAATGACATTACAGCTCCCAGCTTAGCCCGCCGTGCTGCGAGGCGCAGAGCAGAGAAAAGGGGAGAGCGGAAGAATGGAACTGGGTGTCATCAATGTTTTTTTTCTCTCCTTTCGCCTTGCAAGGAGCACCACTGAATTCTCCTTATTCTTTTCAGCTCTGTTCACTACTTCATACATTCCCCCTCTATTTTCCTCTCTCCGGACGTGTCTTTCAGCCCTTTTCTCCCCACGAAAATTATGTATTATTTTATACCCAGGTGTTGCCATTGTGTCCAACCTTATATCAGATGTCCCCATGCAGTAAAGACCTCGCCTGCTTTGGGGGCTTCCCCTAGTGTTTTGTCCCCACACTACTTACTCAGCCCAGTTTTGTTTGCTCTCATCAGAGTAGAATGGACAGCCCCGCACAATAAGCCACAATAACCCTGTGTCTAAACACTGTCACAACGCCTGTACAAATGGCACCGCTTTTGGGAGGAATCTGAATAACCCACACACATAGACACACACACACGCACACACTCTCACACACGCGCACAGCGCCTGACTCTCAGCTTCATCTCTCTCTCCCCCCCCCACCCCCTCCCCCCCATCTCTCCCTCTGTCTCTCTCTCTCTTTCTCTCTCTCCCTCTATCTCTCTCTGTGCCTTCCCTGGTGTCTGAAGGCAGCCTTATTATAGGAAGCTAATTGTGCAGGAAAGCAGATTATGAAAGCGTTAGGATGTACTCCTTGACCATGCACTAATGTGATGACAAGTTTGGGGACCCTCTAAGCGCCAGCGCTCCATGCCAGGGCTCTTTTGGCAGCGGCTTTAATCTGCCTTTGGTATTAACTCAGCAAACCGGTTTGTTTGAGTACGGATCAATCACTCGCTCATTATTTTTTACAAGAAAGCTTTATATTGGAGACGCTCGCCCGGTGTTGATCTCTCATTAAGCGTGCTATGTAAATGCACTGGCAAGCCACCCGGCGTAGGGGATAGGATGTCACCCTGGGGCCTGCGCTTGCACAAGCATGTTACGGAGAAAGACGGGCAAGAAATTTGGGTCAGTGGCATTCGCCAAAACTGGAATTTCAGGATCTTGTTTTTTTTCCCGCTTTCCTTCCTCCTGACTCTCTTTTTCTATTTCTCTCCTTTAGTGTGAATTTTGTTTGGTGATGCTGATGTTTTAAATGTCAGCCCTGGAGCTGCCCATCAATTCAGCGGAGACGGAAAAAAAACCCGAAGTCAGTATCTGATCCAAATGTTCATGTTACTCTTACAGTAGCTCCTGGCTGCAAAGCTAACACCGTCTATTGACACCCAAGTCAATGCTAACCACACCGTCTGCGGGGGAAAATTCCATAAGCCTTGCGAGAGGGAGGCGCAGTTGAACACACCAAATCTGAGATAAAGGCTAGCTGAGTTGCGTTGAAAAGGAAGAGGTCAGCCAGGAAAGAAAAGCCCCAAAACAATACACCCTTGTACATGTTGCCCCCCACCTGCCTCGCAGAAGCCACTGGAAAAAATAGACAAATCACACCAAAGCATTATACCTACAGTGTGACAACAACAACAACAATGCTGTCACGATAGATTGTAAATCAAATTACAGGGTGAAATTCTGAGCGGTTCCACATCTGAATCCGAGTGGCAGATTTTGAAGAGCCGCTCAGCAGAATGAAGAATTCAAACATCTGTCTGTGCATTTGCAGATCAAGACACATCCACTGTTAGGCTAATGTGAAAATATCAATTTTACAGAACTGCGCCAAGGCATAGTGAATGACGTAACAGTAAAATTAGCCTGACAGCAGCAGACGTTGACTTCGCATTTCTATAGTGTCCTACATACATAAATCTATGCCTCATTATTGTTCAGCGTTGTCAAGCATGTGTATTTTTACACATGTCTCTCTTAACAATCCCTGTAAAGCTCTCTAGTGTTTGAACACAGACTAGGTCTAACTGGATTCCCTACTGCAAAGTTTCCTGAAATGCACACAGAACAAGAAAAGTTCAGGTGCAAAGCTAAGGCTAAACCTTAGAAGCCATTTTAAAAAAGCAATTCAGGAGGCGCTTTTCCACATGACCCACTTCAGATTACTACAAACAAGCAGATTTGTACTTGCTTGAAAAACTTTGTGTGTGGCAGTTTCAGCCCTCTCCACAGAGCAGCACTTTATCTGGGACCTCAGTGGCTGCATCCACTGTGCTGCAAGACTGTACTGTTCTGGGAGGGTCAGACAAGGCAAGATAAGACAGAAAGGGGAGAATGGGAAAGAACAGAAAAGAAAAGAACAGAACAGAACAGAAAAGAAAAAAGAGAAGTGAAAAGAAAAGCAAAAAAAGAAATGTTTCACATTTGTAAGCATATGTATTTTTAACACAGCATTCATCCAATGACGTAGTTCAAGAAAATGTGTTTTGAGCGTTTTGAGTGAGAAAATAAGTTTTTTTCTTTATTCATTTATTTATTCAATGTTGTTATGCTGCATTTGATATGCACTAAGACATGTGTGTACCACATATATGATTGTGTTCTCTTTACTCAGATAGAAAGGACAGACTGCCCCCAGCACATCATTCAAAGCTGACAGTCATACAGGCTGAGGCTAGTGCACCGGTCATATTAATACAACCATGTCTATCAGTAAATGAATTACTTCCACATTGTATAAAAACCAATAGAGTGTTACACAAAAACAATCCTGAGTATTTCTCAAGGAGCAACGCTGCATGTTTTTGGATCTTTGGAATCAGTGTTCATCTATTGAGAGAGACGTGTGGGTGTACCATCATACAGCCAATATTATGCATACTTGATTTTTATTCACCATCAGTGTTTCATCTCAGCATGTCAAATTAGATTGTTTCCTCCCAGTAAACATGACTACCTCGAGTGACACTGGACATGTCATCGTTGAAAAAAAAATGGGACTGTTTTGCTAAACAAAATTGCTTTGTTTAATATTTGCTTAATCCACAGCACATCTGGAACAATGTTGTATAATCTATTGGAAAGTAATAGTTTGCTTTACTTTCCCGACATAAAGGAATTTATCAGAAGAAAACGCAGGCTGTGTTTAGAGATTTGTATGTTTTCTGATAATCACACCCATATACAAACCCACTCTCTCCTAAATGCCAGAGCTGTCATCAGCTTACAGCGAGGCAGGCATCCCAAAATGTCCTGACATGTGGATTAGTTTGACGCTACCTATCATTTGGCAAAAATCTTTTTTTGCCTCTGTTGTTAATTAAAGCATATATACAGAAAATAGTGTGTGCAAAACCATGATACCACAATGCAGGCAGTGAATTTCAAATCAGGTTCCATGTATTATAATCCTATTGCAAAATAAATAAAGCCCATGAATTAATGTAGGCAAGTTTTAATTTTAATAAGTGCTTGAAGAAATGTAGGAGGAAGTAGAAGGGGAACATTACATCTCACTTACGCATGAGTGGAGTAACATGTGCGCAAGGATTCAGCCTTTCCTCATTAGCGGTGCAATCTGAAGCCCCCAGATCTCCACTGTAATAAGCAGAGAAAATAATCTGCCTTATTGGTAGGCACATGTAGCACAGAGAGTGCCAACTGCCAGGTACTTATCTGCTGCCTGTGTCCTGTCTTTCTGAGGGATGTAATTCTTTGTGACTGCTCCTGGGGCGATCAGCTCTTCAAATTCATTATTTTCTATTTCTGATAGATCTATTTTGCCCTGAAAACCTGAGAATTTAATATGAGGGGCTCACAATCTCTGCCAGCGGTCATATGGAACTTGAACAAAAAATGTCACATCAGTCGACGGTACGTTTTTAAAGCAAATCTTCTTTTTAATTGATGGGTTCACACAGAAATAAGACAAACACCCCAAATAATGCTCCTTTCCATATGCAGGTCCTGGAAGTGGATACTCTGAGAACGTGCAGCTCTCATAAAAGCCTATTTTCAAAAACTTCAATTAAACCTTCATCTTGTCTTGAATAATTATATGATTATGTATTAAAATACAAAGCAGCAGCAAAGGTATTAATTCTTGTCTCAAATGTTGGGTCTGTGAAAATAATCTCCTTAAATCATTTTTCACATATGTTATCGCTTGTCAAAAACTGAGATATCTGGCAGCCCTAATCCGGGGTTAAGTCACTCAGATCAGCTGGTTTCCCATCTGATCTGAGAGAAAGAATAAGACCTAATCCCCTCCACCATGAAAGTCACACAGGATTGGGACATTAAACATCTTCAAAACAAGTAAAACACCATTAACCTCTATTTTCTTCTGATTTCATTGCTCTTGTGACCTCATTAGTGTAACTGTTTCATGATCCTTTCTTATTTCCGGCTTTGCACCTACAGTATGTTAAGCACGATTAACAGAACTAGTGTTGTCCTTTCACAAGGAAAACATTATATTTAGCCCCAGTGTATCCTGTTACGTGTGTTTCATAAGTAAGCATGATTGCAAATCAGAAAAGCAAATATAGTTTTCATATAAAGCCACAGTTGCTTGGTGGCCCTATAAAGTGTTCTCAAAGCTGTTGACAAAAGGAGGATTGTACTGTTTAACTTTGGCAGAGTTATTTCTAGAAAGGTACATGGGCATAACTCCATATTTAATCAGTACGATACATGACCATTGTGTCGATAATATTTTACTGATAAATACACAATTATTGTACTAGCTTTTCAGGATCAAGGTGTCACTGTGAAAGTAAGCGCAGAAGTGAATGGCCCGAAAAACCCTTTAGTAAAACAACTTTAAGCAATAAGGTTTGTGACATTTTTGCCTCAATGTAGACAATTTGTTGTTTTTATTTGGACTGACAGTAGGATGGACAACAAGATACACACATTTTTTTCCATAACTCCTGACATGTGCAACAAGGCCTCTGGTCTTCTCTAAAATCCTTGTCTGTGTGTGTGCATGTGTGTGGGCACTCTGAGTGCAGTAATATCCTTTAGACAGCAGTGGGAGCTTTAGTCTCAAAAGGACAAGGACTGACCTCGCAGGCCTTATCTCCTGCTGCTGTTTAACACCGCGTGTTCAGATGACTCACACATAGCAACACATGCTCAGTCAGTGTCCACTTCACACTGCAGCAAGTCACTGCTCCAAATACATGAACACATTCAGCACTTATAAAGAGAATAAAACACTTGCTAGCATAAAATATGAATGTAGCAACACAGCAAACCATTTCTGTAACTATCTCTATTTTGTTTGCATATAGCTTGGATACTGAATAAATAATTGTTTCCTTGATCTGAAGGACCAAACATATTGTCTTTTTATACAAAATATGTTGCCGTTTTATCTGCCGACAGAGGTCTAATTGGTATCCTTTCGTGCAAAGATCTTAAGGAAATCCCTGTCCTCTCCCTGTAGCAATCTGGTGGTGCTGCTTGACTTCACTGGATGAATTCCTGGCCTGCGGGTAAACGATGAGTAATTTGATGAGAACACAAAGGCAAAGTAAACCATCCCTGTATAATTGTGTACATTTATGTTAACAATACTTGGGCATGATCACACGATACGCTTCTACTGTATCTGCAACAGGAAAGGCCAGTCTATTTCAGAAACACACACATACACATGGCATGTTGATATAAACTGTCCCAAGATTGACAGCTAATGCTCACTGTTGCACTGGTTAATACACATGTACCCTTGTTATGTTACTGTTACGATCGCAAGGATTCTTATATAAAAAAAAAAACAGACTTTCTCCTTACTATGTTAACTATATTAAAAAAAGTATATGAATATGAATATGCATATACAATGTATATTTTGATCATGTGTAATACTGCAGTTGGCAGTGGAAGAATATATGTGCACATGCTACAAAGCTGCAAGTCAGTCTTCCATTTTCTAACTATTTAAGTTGGTATTTTTTATCAGCAGACAGTTTGATCAAGAGACTTACACACTTTTTCCTTGTTGTAAGCCAAAAGCCGCACCTCTCTTAATCTGGTTAGCACCTGATCTGCGATCTCCCCGGGGCTGCTCAGAGTGGCCACTGCATTATGTACAGTACTCGCACACAAACTTGGGCAACTCTTTCAAAAAAAAGTGCAGGCAGACATCAGAGGACGTGGGATGATTATACGAGTGTATAGATTTCTCATTTCTCCAGGTGACCTTGGGCACGGTGACATGGATGCTTCTGAGGTTTTGATTTGACACGTTGAGGTGTTGCGGAAAAGGTGCAATGCAAGATAATTTTGGTGTTTTTCTGCCCCTCCTGGGAGCATACAGAAATAGGAAATGTAGCTGGGCCCTTCTCTGGAGATTACAGGTAATACAGTCCATTGCCTCCATAAACATTCCTGACACAAACCATATGATGGAGAGATTGCTCCAGGAGAGACTTTTCACACTTTGATTCGCCTAAAATGAGCTGCAGTGGTGAGTAATGTCTTTGAGGTTTTTTTAACAGAGAGAACTGTCCAGGCAAAGATCAACCTTTGCAATCCAAAATCCACCTATCATCACACAGCCATCTTTTTTCAACTTTTAAACTTCCTAAAGAATGTCTGGGGACCTCAGCACACCAAACTGCTGTTGACAGTTGAGAACTGAATATGACATTCAACTTTCTGTTGTGAAAAATAATGTGGTCTATCCTTCATAATACAATTATATATAATAATAAGCTGTATAAACCAAAGTGACATGTATATTAATAACATATAACCACTTGAACTTACACAACCTCAAAGAAATAACATTAAGTCTGTTTTAATTACAACTGATTTCACACACAATGTGTTATCACATTTATGCTATGGGGCAGAGGTCTGGCTGTCTATTGCCAAATGTGTGGATCCAAATATGCATTTAAAGCAGTTAAAGGACAACAAGATCCTAAATTAAAACGTATAACCATTTTAAGAGTCATATGAGGAAACATGGAGAGGTTTACATTATACAACCTTAGCCAAAGGGTTGTATGATTACTGATGTGTGTATTTCTTGACCTTAATGTACGTTTTATTAGATTTAAATAAGTAATTATTAGTAAGTATAAATATCATTAACATAAATGTCCGTTATTGTATGGCCTACATGTATAATTAAAATTATTCTGACATATTCGGCTGGGCTTTCATGTTTAAAATGACTGCTGCCTGGTGATCAATAGAGATTTTTTTTATAATTATTGATTAGTCAATAGTTCCATATGTTTAATGTCAGGCACAGTATATATATATATATATATATATATATATATATATATATATATATATATATCCCATAATAAAGCCACTTTCTG
Organism: Setipinna tenuifilis; assembly: GCA_030347295.1. Classification (NCBI taxonomy): domain Eukaryota; kingdom Metazoa; phylum Chordata; class Actinopteri; order Clupeiformes; family Engraulidae; genus Setipinna; species Setipinna tenuifilis. The sequence continues at coordinate 28,898,647 of CM059269.1, read as the reverse complement.
TAAAAAAGAAGAAAAGAAAAATAACAATTACTCAATTCTTACAACTTGTATGCTATCTGCCCGTTGTATCAGATAGCTGACAAACTATCCAACAGATCAGAGGAGTGCAGGGTTTATTTTATTACCCTTTGCATAGTCTTACAGGATCAGTCTTTTTAACGATGTCATCTGGGCGTCTGGCATACCATCAGCATTGTTGCTTCAGTAATTAGAATATTTCTTAATATCCCAACAACTCAGAAATTCAAATGTATGTTTTTTGAACATGTTTGGATGGTGAGGGTAAAGACTAAATGAACTCAACTTCGCCCAGGTAGGCAGCAATATTATAAATCTTCTCAAACCCAGACTGCCTTAGTTGCCTCAAGCAACTACCTTGGTTTACTGAAGCAACGAACACAGATGTCAGTGACAGTATTTCACACATTGGGTACATACCTTTGCTTCCTTTACACTGACTGACACATCCAGAAGTCTTCACGGCGACATCTAAAAATGTGAAGTGGGGTTTTCAAGAATAGACTCCATGAACTGCTAAAACAGATGCACCGGACTTCTGTGAATTTGTATTTCATCACGTCCTGATTTGACCCAAGATTTTATTGGCCACGGAGCTAAATACTCATTTGTGTTTAGAGGTTGTGTACACACACACACACACACACACACGTATCACAAATACAGTGAGAGGCAACACTTTGCCCTTTCTTCACCTCCCATCCTGCATGCCCTTCTCTGCCATAGTCATCAGAAGAAACCTTTATATCGAACACACACCTCTCCATGCAGTGTCTCGTAACAACGCAGTCATTAAACTACAGAGTTGCTATTTAAGGATCATAACCATTTTATAGTAGGGTTTACATGTGACAGAAAGTAAAATCTGAAACGCATTAAAAGCCAAGTTGTTTTAAACAGGTATCAATTTTGTAATCACTTGATGATGTGTGACTGAGATTGTGTAATGTGGAAGAGGAAGTCTTCTCTTGGCTATGTCATTACAAAAGATTTGTGTAACAGCATTCCTAATCATGAAGAGATCTTATAGAAAGTGGTGTTGCTATCAAGTATATCTTAAGACATCAATTAAAGTGAAATGCCTGTTCAGTAAAATATTAATTCAAAATGTACAATAATATTGTTTTGTGTGTGTGTGTGTGTGTGTGTGTGTGTGTGTGTGTGTGTGTGTGTGTGTGTGTGTCTGTCTGTCTGTCTGTCTGTGTGGTGTAATAGATTTGTTGACAACAAACAGCAACCAGCAGATTACTTACCCGAAGACTGAAACTTTTCAGCAACAACCTTACCTTCAAAATTATTTAAAAAAATAATTTCAGGATTTTAGCATCAGAGTGTAATGTTAGTGGCCCTAAATAAAATTAATACAAGATACCAACTCTTTAAGCCTCAATTCTGTAATTGTTCAGTGCAAATTGTCCTTATGTTCTCTGACATCAGAATGTCATATTCACCTGTCTGCAGCAACAGCAGTACTGAACATTTCTGTCCATGTGCTGTTTGGGGTTAAACTAAGTCATACAATTTTAGCAATGCTTTTAAAAATTTAGTGGTGAACACTAAAACAATCTGTAAGATACTTTTGGTGTCTCATATTTTTTCAGTCAAAAGTAATAATTTTTACATATTGCTTTTCCCTGGACCTACAGAGAAGAAATGTATATCTGCCATGTGATATTCTTTACATGGTCATAGCAAAACCTTTGATATATTGCTCTTGTTGCACACTTGGAAAAAATACATTCAGAACTTTTCCAGCAAGAAGTGTTTTGAGCCAGTTATTTGCATAGTTGCATCCACCTTTCCCATAGAGTCCCCTTTTCTGCACAGGGAAAAAAAAGCATATCTATTCAAAAGGCATTTAGTCCATTTCTTTCTTGGAACGGTAAACCTATTCATCAATTGTTCTGCCTTGTAGATTGCATTCTAATGCTAATGCAGCGTGTTAAATATCTTTTTGTTCGCCTTTCACCGTTTTGTCATTCAGTTTATCCAGTTTTGGTCACCCATTTTATTTATTTATGCGCCTGCCTCTATTCATGTGCTCATGTATTTTTTATTATGTTGTTTCACTGTCATGCAGTGTCAACTCACTCTATTCAGCGAGGGCTACTTGAAGGGCTTGGTGGGACAAAGCATGTACACATTGCAGTGCTATTCACCCTGGCCAGCTGGATCGCCTGAAAAAAAACCCTTGTGAAAAGAAATCCTCCACAATGGACACAGAAGAAGTGCACAATGCTAACAGTTTTCCAAATACCACTGATTGCTTTCATCACAATGAGGGAAAGCAGACGCTTTTTGCTGAGCCCCACTTCAACAAACAACACTCTCACAAAAACCTCCCAACCCACGTTTTGTTCCCAGACAAAACCTCCTCGACTGTCTAAATGCTCCAACTGAGGGGAAAAAAGTTCTTTCAGCTTTCTTTTCCCTTCCCTTAAGTAAAATATAATAAAAGAGCACAGAAAAGAGGGAAATGGTCAGTGAGATAGTAATGGCCATTCTCTGGTAAACCTGACAACCTTTTCAAAGATTTTGGTCAGCAAAGTGTTGGTAGCCCCGCCAGCGACTACTGTCTCTTTCAAATCAGTGAATAGCATGGTGATGGGGGAAACTCCAGCTGAGAAAAATACTGAGATGCACAGAAATACCTCCTTTTTCATCAACAACAATGTATCACACCAGGTTGCAAAGGTCACAGGGGCTTATGCCTAACAGGCAAATGGGACTAAAGTGTGTAGCTGGAAATATAAAACACACCATAGTGAGAAAAAAATACAAAAAGAAAAGCTAAAAAAAAAAAAACATTAGAAAAATGTTTTGAACGGTGTCATTCAGTGGAAAAGGTCACTGGAGCGTTATTTCCTAGGCATTGCAGGAAGTTCCGTGGAGAGCAGTGATCGGGGTGTTACAACAGAGAATGCAGAGTGGTGAAAGGGTTCAATTAACCGTGTCGGAGATAATTATCCCTGGACAGTCCAAATTAGTTTTGCATAATCGCACAGATCCGTATGAATTAACTTCTTAATGTAATCTAAGAGGGTCAGTTTGCTTAAATAACATGTTCAACTTATTATGAGCATATTTTATTGAGCGCGCGCACACACACGTGCACACACATTCTATCCTTCTCTCTCTCTTTCTCCCCCCCCCCCCCTCTCTCTCTCAAACACACACACACACACACACACACACACAGGCCTATAGCCTACATTGAATCTCATGGCAAGGCTGTGAGAACAGACGTAAAATACCACGCAAGTAGCGGTGTCCTGATTGTACGTGTTAAAAAGAAATTCAGCGGACATGGTGAGAATAATACAATTAGATGAGGCCTTGTGAGAGGCTCAAAGAAATGCCTGTTCTCGGGCCTAAAAGGTTCCTTTTCACTAGGCATGGAGGGCTTAAAAAGAAGAACTACTCAGTTTTATCTTCCTTCCTATTCATGATTAAAGTTGTGATAAATCAGGGTTTTGGCTCTTGATTACAATGAGTTGCTTTAGATTTCCGAGTAATTCTATTCAAACCATGAACAAAAGCGGCCTTTGGAGGATACCTTACACTTCACCTGGACTGACCACGCAAGGGCATTGGAGATACAAATCTTGTTAGCAATTCAGCAAGAACTACAGAGCGATTTTTCTGTTTGTCCGCATACGCTTTATTATAACCGTCTGTTCAACATGTGAACGATAGGATTTAAAAGTTTTAAGTACATGTAAGTGGTGTTAAATAAAACACATAACATACAAGTTCATTAAGAGTTAGTGAAAACGATTTTTGAGCACACGAACGCCAGTAAATCACCTTACAGATATCGGTGATTATTTCGTATACTGAATGAATGGTGAGCAACTAATTAACACTTTGGGGGCACGTTATACAAAGAGAGGGATGCGTTTTATTTCTGTTAATGACATTCTATGCACTTCATGTTTTTGTGCAAATGTGAGGGACTATTATGTCCCCTGTTCAATCAGCAGGGTCACCATAATGCTTTCACTAAACAATAAATATCACATACATCTATGAAACAGGATTTCAAAAAATGAAAAATATACAGTGAATTTCTAACAGCCCAGACAACTTCATTCCTAGAGTACTAAAGATTGTAAATTAACTTTTGGATTCTTCCTGTACACATTTACAGTCCAATAAATTTTGATTGGTAGGAGATCAGCACAGCTGTGTCAGACGGTTGCCGTGATTGTAAATGTCGAAACTAAAATACATGAACACATATCGAGATTTTAAAACGGCCACATGTGGAATGACAGCAAAGTATAAAGAGAGACCTCTGTCCTTCATAATTATTGGGGTGGGGGTGGGTGGCATGTGAGATGCGATCTCAACAGGTTAGTCCAACAGGTGCACCTACAATAGATAGAAATCAAAGCTGGTACCTTTTCAAACGAGTATTCACATTGATAAGGGCAAACTTCTCCTACCATCTCCTTCGCCAGCTCTGCATCGCGCCATCCTTCTGTAATTTCCCTCTGGGATTTGCCAGGTGATGGCTAAATTTTTAGAGAGTTCTCTAAATAAGCATAACCTTACATAAAGGTATTAATTAATATACACACACATGTGATATCTTATACGACGAGCACTGTATCACATGTACAGGTCTGTGCATGCGTAATAACTATTGCATGATATTCTTTCACATTTAAACTTTCTCTGCAGTCCAAAGCTATCATAACGCAGCAGCATACGCAGGGTAAGGTTCGAGCTGAGGTTTGCCCATTCCAGGCAGCAAAATGTAAGCCAAGGGCGGCTGCAGGCCAGCCGAAGGCCACGCCGTGCAGTTACAAGGAATCATATACCCCGGGTTGCCCGGCGATGGGTGAGTGTGGGTGTGTGTCCCACTTCCGACAGTTCCTGTTCCAGTGAAAGCTGTTGCGCCACTTGGGTAGCCCAGCGGCGATGCATACGGAAACGTTGGTGGCGAGAGCTCTGACATTTTCGACCCGAGATCAAAAAATGAGTAGGGGTTTGTTGACATCGAGGGGTTGAAGAAAACTCTGGCCGCGGCTGCTGCCGCCGCAGCCGCTGCTTTATCAGGATTGCTCATTAAGGACTCGGACAATGCTCCACCGGGCAAACAGCTCACCTTCAGTGCGTCGTGCTCTCCAAGATTGTAGGGCACCGGGAAAGCAAACTTGTCCTTTTTCATTAAAGTCTTTGGCTTCCGCCTTGGTCTGTATTTGTAGTCTGGGTGTTCTTTCATGTGCATAGCCCTCAGACGCTTCGCCTCGTCAATAAATGGCCTTTTCTCTGACTCGGTGAGAAGTTTCCACTCCGCGCCGAGCCGTTTGCTTATCTCGGAGTTGTGCATTTTGGGATTTTCTTGAGCCATCTTCCGTCGCTGAGCCCTAGACCACACCATGAAGGCGTTCATAGGGCGCTTGACGTGATCTAACGGTTTAGACATTTTTGGACAGAGTACTTACAAATTGCGAGGTAAATATCCTTCTGTTGGTTTACCTCTCCAGAGGAACTTTTCTCTGGTCTCCGCCAGAACCTCTTCAGAAATAAGTCAGTCAGTGTGAGAGCGCTTGGCACGTAACATGCGATAGACTACACGTTGCTCCCCTTCGCATAAGTTCTTCGTCAAAGAAATCAATTCGTGTGTATTTCTGCACTTACTTCAGTCTCTTCTCTTCATCCCAAGGACACAATCCGCTCTCAAGAAAAAAACAGTAATGACGTCCCTCTCAATAAACTTCACAAAAGTTACGTTTTCGTGCACATCATGAATATCCCATGAAATCGGTACGGAACATCAGTCACAAGGCTCGTCTGACTTTCTTCTTAGCTGGTGTTGTTTTCCTGTTTTCCAGGCAACCAACGGCGTCTTTTAACGGCCCCTAGTAGCATGAATCCAGCATTCACGCAAATGGATGACAACTCGAAGCTGCCCCATGTGAAATAAGGTTTCCAGTGGCAGGTAGTGAAAAGGACTGTGAGCATGCGCACTACGTCTGACAAACTCAGCGCTCCCGAATAGCAGATCCCACCCTGAGAGCTGAAAAGACTGGAGACAGGCAGAATTGCCCCAGTCACAGAGTGCCTAGGCTATGCTATGTCTGTCCGCATCACATTAGTACCACACTTTAAAAGAACATAGCTGCGACTCGGTTCATGTTATGGTAAACCCTTATGGGCTACAAACCGGGAAGGGTTTACCGCTTTTTATTTTATGTTTTTATAATTTTGTTTTGACATTAACTTCTGATGTCTATAGTTCAGTACAATTATGCTAAAGCAAACTAATGTGTTATATGGCGTAAGCATTTTTAGACAATGTATTTTAATAACTTGTAGCCTAATATTCAAAAAATAAATTAATATGATCATTTTCGGGGCAATGCGCTGTAGGTTAGCCTATTGCATGTAATGAAATTAGACATGCGTATATTCATAAAAGTACGGCATTTAATGCATGATGAGGTAGCCTAATAAGCAAATGCTGTTTTACCTTCCACTGTATGGTATATCCATTTACGTCAGTCACTGCGATTTTTTGACGCCTCCCGCCTCAAATATAACCTCACCAGTGTGAAGCTGATAAAGTTGAGATTTCTTCACATATTTCAGTCTAGATGTCTAAAGTGCAAATATGTAGGCCCATTTGCATTTACATTTGACCTCCGAACCTTGGGGTGGCCCATTCTAAGTCAGTGGCGTGTTCGTCAGCATTCTAAAGCCGTATAATAAGCAAATGTATTTAACGGACTAACATTTCATTACACCCAACATAGCACAGGTGGCATGATTTGTTGGACCACACACACACTGACACACAGGCGGCAAAGACGCATGGATACACACACAGAGAGAGACACACACACAAGGGTAGTGGAGGTGATTTTTCCCAGCTCGGAAATCCAGAAAGTCTTTCCTCAAAATCACTCTAATAGCCTACCTTTGCATTCTGTTGATCTCTCTTGAAACATTCTGGGTTTTTTTTAAACAGGAATGTCCCTGTATTTTCTGTGGGAGGTACTGAAGGCATGCTAGAAATGTAGAGACAGAATAAAAACTGAAAATGTCCTCTTTAAATCTTTACACTTTACATTTCACAAAAAACGTCAAGTGGCTTTAATCGCACTGAAAGAAATTAATTATTTTTCCTAAATTCTCTCTCTCTCACTTTGACATCAAAGGGCTTTCCCGAAGGCAGCGCATCGACAACTGAAATTAGGATGTCGAATACTCAACTAAGCAATTACAGTTATCTGAAGGACTCGTTGGGCAAATTGTATGTTTAAGCAGCTCCATCCCGCACCTTTCCTGTTGTTCACAATTATTAAAGTGGCAGGTGAAAAGAAGGTTGTATCAAACAACCGACAGGCGTTAATTTAATGGCCATACATTTTATAAGGGCGTAAATAAGAAAATGTCAAATATATTACCATAAATAATCTGGTTTCAAAATATTTAAGCTAATTCCAGGGGAACAGACGATGGAAACTGAGATGTTCAAAATTGGAAACATAAATGCACCGCCATGATGTTTACAGAAAATGCTACTGTAGGCGATTTATTATTAAATATAAGCAATATTATAAAAATAGTCATAAGTGAGCTAAACGACCAATTCAACAAATAATCATAAATCTAAATAATACGACTAACTCAGAAGTCTAAAAAGCCATCCGTAGCGTGCAATAATAAATTCCGCAGAGGGAGGAATTTGCAAGAGAATGACGAAAAAGCTTTGGATAATTGAACAGATAATTAATTCATGAGGACAATTACCGAAAGGAAAGTTATCTGTTGATGAAAGGCAATGTGGTGCAACTAAATGACGCGTCTGGTGTATATAGGCTGCATTTACATCCATTGTTTGCTAAGGTTTCATTTTCTTTATGTGGTCCAACATAGATTCTTACATTTAATTACGGCAATCGAGCCAGATTAATGTTGTGTCATTGTGTCGCGGTAACATTGCCCCTGGCATTGAAATACCCCTCCATTGTTTAAACGTAGCTCCGTTAGCGGAGACCGGGAGATAAGGTGGAGGTGATGTACTTCAAAAGTACCGGCTGCTGAGTGACACGAGTTCCACTTGTGTGCCCCGCGTGTCCATTTCTTAACAAGGGCGCGTTCAGCTCACTAAACTCCATAAAATGGCCATCATAAATGCCCCCCACTATGTTTTTCTCAACTTGATACATTGCAGATATTTTAAAACCCTAATGTTTAATCTGTATTACATGTTAACTGAAACATAAACAGACAAGAGTCTGTAACCAAGCTTTGCGCTGTCACTCACTTTGACAATGCTATATCACTGATAGCCTTGACTAGGCAACTGTTGCATAAAACAGTATGAAACTCGAAAAGATTGGTCTATTTATATATATATACATATATTTCAACCTTAAAGCCATGTGCTGTAACCCAATTTAAAAGGAAATTCTTTATTTAAAAAAGACGAGAATGCCGGAGTAGGCTACTAAATGACACTTCTGTTAAACAAATATTTGAAGCGCGACTAAAGTGATACAAATTGATAGAAGTAAGATAGGATAATGATAGCTTAGTTGATGAATCATTAGGAATTGGAGTTAAGATAAGAGCAGCAGCCTGGCAGTAATTTATGCCTCTCTCTCTCTCTCTCTCTCTCTCTCTCTCTCAGTGAGGTGTGGCTCAATGCAGGCATCACTTAAATTATTAAGACTGAGTCAGAGGAGCAAAAGAATTAGCCTACCTGGCGGTAAAGTAGCCTACAGTTGAACTAAGTGAGAAGTAATACAGCATTCCCAGCCTACAATAGAGGTATAAGCTACAGGCAAAAAGGGCTAGATGAGGTCATAGTGTAAAATGATCAAAACACTGAAATATTAACGGACAAAGCTAACCATGTAAAATATTACAACTGACAATGACATCATGTTTCAAGATGCCTTTTCTTTATAAGAAAATTGCATTTATATTCTAGCTGTCTTTTAACCACTGTCTCCACTGCATTGCCCTGTAGCATTGTTTTGGCGTAATGTTACCCTTCAGATCAGGTAAAGAAAAGACCAACCAACTGAGGAAAGTGTTTTGCACCCAGACTTGGTTGTCCTCCTATCTAAGCTGTGCTTGCGTGCCCCCCACCCCCCGCCCCTCCATATTCCCTCTGGGTATCAGCCATCTCCTCACTGACACAATGATGTGAGTGGGGTAAACATTGCTAGCTACTTGGAACCTCGGGACTGTTGTATATTTATGTAGATGAAAGTTTGCTCATTATCAGGAAGACATTCAGGGATGCACGGGGGAGGGACTCAATGATACACTTCATCTCTCTTTCTCTCTCTCTCTCTCTCCCTCTCTCTCTCTGTTGCTGTCAACACAGAGCCCTGGACAGCAATGCATGCACACACACACACACACACACTCACGCACGCACGCACGCACGCACGCACACAGCCATGCTCACCCAAGCTGACACTGTATGCCAAGGTGGCATCGAGTGGGGCTGGCTTTAAACCAGTGACTGAGACAGGGAGCCCTCAGTTACATGTATGAGGAGTAATTAAGGTGCCCAGGACTGCTCCATTTCATTTTTTTCCTCAGGACTATTTTTCTAAACTAATAATATGCTTTTTAATGGCCATATGTATTTTTTTTAGATTATAATGTACAATGTAATGCAGGTACATTTCTGGAGTCACAGACAATGAATTGTGCTGTTGGAAGTGAACTTCTGTGGTGAAGTGAAAGTTATTTTTATGACTGGTGGAAACAAATTAAACTGGGATTTAAATAAAGTTGTGCTTGAGAGGACACCAACTGAGGGTTGACACCAAAAAATGAGGGCAAAATTATTTAGCTTCTTTCTTTTTGAAAGAATAAACTCCTGATAGGGAAGCCAAAGAGCTGCAAGCTCTCTTTAGCTGTAACGTAATCTAATTAAAGATGGGGTGTAAAATGTTCCCTGTGTGATCTCTCGCAATGAGACAGTACTGAAAGTCAATTTGCCATCCATTAAATACTATTTGCTCCTCTATCTTATCTAAATACATACACTGCATTTCAGATAGCGCCAATTGCCTAAGCTGCCTAAGTCTTGTTTCAAATCCCAATGATTACTATTTAAAGATGTTTGTATTTTGCAGAATATTATATCTTCCTACACTGGAGATGAATGTTTCCAGAAGCATAAAGGATATATAATGATCGGGTTGGCATTTGAAGCGCCTGCTTCATTAGATGTAATATGTCACACTGACTTTAATAGAAAATACATAATTAGCAAGAGCCAGAAGAAGCATTTAATATTGTGTAGTAGCATTCAGTGTGAGTTTTGCATGTTGTTGGAAGAACACTGAGGGCCTATTGACTTTTCCCAGCTCTATAATGACTCTAATTATATCATCGCCAGTGTTCCCCAGGGCAAGCTTTTGTTCTTATTTAACTTAGTGTGGTAAAAGAGCCCACACACTTACTCTTCTGAAGGCACATACAGTATCTGCAAGAAAGACTTGTTTTATGAAGTCTCAAATAAGCCTTTAGAGCATCCAGATTTAACCCAGCAAGGCCCTGCCTCTCTCTTGCTCTCTCTGTCTCTCTCTCTCTGCATGTCATCCTGCAATTGGCATCAGTCCTTAGAGTGAGGTCCAGGTCTGCCCTGTGTAATTATCCATGCATGCTCAAATTACAATGTTTCCAGGTAGACACAGCCCGTAAATGCTCCTGAATGCTCTTGTGCGAAATTGATTCGAACTGCACATATAGCATATGTGGTTTCCTTGTGAAAGTAAGTTCTCTTGAATATACTTGTTTGTGGTAAGGTGAATATTATTTTAGGATAAATTATTTCCAAAGAAGCAAAACTGGCATATTAAAGAGAAGAATAGTGTCTACCTTTGACGGAACATTCCAGAGAGAGACGGAGAGAGAGAGAGAGAGACAGACAGAAAGACAGAAGCTGTAGGATGAAGACGGGTGAATAACACAGTTGATAAGGCCAGTGTGTGCCTAAACACTGAGATCTGTCAAAGCATTACACTTTTCATCAAACAGTATCTCCCCACCTCCAGGCAAGCTCACAAAATAGCTGCCGCTTACCAGATCTATCTAGATCACGACAGGCTGGTCTTCAGAGCTATTTGTCGAGTCAAATTCCCTCCTCTTCGATCTTTGCCATATCCCAGAGGGCACAGGGGTTCCGGGTTTCTGGCATTGCACATTCCTCCCCAAGCACTGGGGGGTTAAAACACCAGACTGGATGGGTGTCTGCCCGACAGGCAAACTGATGACTTTTTGCAGCCATACACTATTTTTCTGGCATTTAGCCACTGCATTATCGCCTCCCCCTTTTCTTTTCATTATTCCCCAGTTATCACTCCAGCATCACTGCACAGCCCAAGTGGAGAGTTGTAATTACCCAGCCTGCCACCTGATAGCTCCCTCTCTATCAGTTTTATCACACCACGTCTTGCTGTCTCAACACAGCCAGAGAGAGAGAGAGAGAGAGAGAGAGAGAGAGAGAGACAGACAGAGAGAGAGAGGGAGAGAGAGAGAGAAAGAGAGAGGGAGAGAGAGAGAGAGACAGAAGTAAGTGAAAGAGAGAGAGACAGACAGAGAGAGACACAGAGAGGGAGGGAGGGAGAGAGAGAGAGAGAGAGAGGAAGACAGACAGAGACAGGGAGAGAGAGAGACAGAGAGGGGTAAACAAATAGAAAGAAGCTTGAGCCATATCCACTGATAGCTCATCTCAGATACATTTATAGTTGTGTCAGAATCAGGGGAGGCTGATGCACTTAAGCAAATTTTTCATCTGCCCTTCACCTCATCAGCACAAAGACATTTCTCGCTCATCTGCTAGGCTCTCTTCTTCATCGTGAGCACAGAACTGAAGCTGTTTGGCACACAGAAAAGTGATCCAATCTCCTTGAACCCACAGCACTGTCCTGTCATGCTATTGGGCCTTTCATGTTGTGTCCCCATCCTCTCTACAATAAAGAGAGGCTTGTTCGGTGGCACACATTGCATTCAAACTCAAAGGCACACAGACAGAGGACTTGTTGCTCTACTCTTTAAAGGTTGAGAGTGCAAACAAGCCTTTGAACAATCTGACTTTCATTAACATTGTAACCTGATCTTAACCTGGGAGAATCAAGCAGCCTGTCTTGAGTATTTACCTTTGTCACATAAAAAGCTAATGTTTCATGGCATATCTTGTTGTGGGTAAAACTATCATCAGTTAAGCATTTCTGTCATAATTATAAACTGTGTTATTGGCATGGAGTAATGTGCTCTTAGCCAGAGGCAGGTCAGCACAACAAAAGTGTGGGAGAAAGTCTGTGTCTGTGTGCAGCTTGAAGTAGCCTGGTTGCTTACCCATCACAGGGGTCTCTTTCTGCCTCCTTAATTGTGAAAGTGCCTTTGTTTGTTGTGGCCTTCCCTGGCATTTGTTCGTCACAATGTCAGGGGAACAGGGAAGGTGATTGTGGTCCCCCCCTCAAAATGAGGAATTGTGGAGATGCATTAGAAGGCGAACCATAGTTCCCATGGTCCTGATGCCTGGAGACTGAAGCACTCCAACGCAGGGCTGAAAAGGGAAATCAATCTTATTTGAGGAGATTGAGTGACCAGGATAATAACCATGTCATTGAGAAAGAGGCAGAGGGGGAAAAATACGCTTTTCAATGGACTGAAATAACAGTGATCCTGCAGATGGCTCATTGTTGCTTCTGAATGTCAGATCTGTCAAGGTAAAGCTATTACTGCTGCACTGTCTCACATGGGAAGAGTGACAAAACAACTGTTCATTTCAAGGTTAGTGGCACATTGGAGCTACTGGTAAACAGAGATGCACTGTCATTGTGTCACTAGCAGCCAGATCAACTCTGTCTTGCTTCGAACGTCCAGACTACTTAAGTATCAAGTAGAGGTATTTTCAGCTGGATATACTCTAAAAGTAAAAAAAAAACATCACACCTAGAACAGTCTGTGCAGACATGGACGAATTAGAGGGAGGTAGTTTGCTGTCTATTTGTCTTGACACTGGTTGCATCCTAAAAAAGATATTCTTAGCCAAGCTAAGAGACAGACGGAGAGAGTGACAGCACGTTTGTCAGTTTGCATGCATGCATGAGTGTGTATTTGTGTGTCTGTGCGTGTGTGTGTGAGAGAGAGAGAGAGAGTTGTGTTAAACGACAGCACGAGCTTAAATGACACCATGATCAGTGTGAGGACCTCCGTCGTGTCAGCACCTCTCTTTTGAAGGGGGCAGTGACACAGGCTGTCCTGGCTGATCTAATTATTTGATGGACACCCACCCCAGCAGAATGGTTCCCCTCTAACAGGCCTCTCTCAGGTTGCCCAATCAACCCATTATTCATGCAGAGCCCATAGGACAGTTATGGGACTTATTGATCCCCTTCACACTCAATATTCTCCTCTCCATAATCAGGCTGACATTACTGCTATAGCGCACTGGGCTCACATCCCAGTTGATTACACCCACATATATAACTTATGCATTGGAGCACAGGGATTATATCTTCTTTCACTCCAGTCACAGATCAGGCTGTACTGAAAAGATTGTTTAGACCAGTCTTTCAGTACAAATAACATCCGTATTACTTGTATCCGTACCACTTTATTACTCACCATGAAAAATAAACGTACAATAAAACATTTAGAAAAGTCTGGTACTTTTGGGGAGTGAAGAGAACTTGCTCATTGAGAAGTTCTGAGACATCAAAGCAGTGCAGAGGGCTGGCATGAGGTAATTATGCACGCTCTCTTTAGTTTTGTTCTCCTGGTGACGCTTTCATGTGTGGCAACTGTCAACAGCCATGCAGCGTCACACCCCCTGGCCCACCAGCCACCTCAAAGGCGCCTTCCGTCAAGGGCCAGACTTCCATCCTGTGGGACATCCTTGAAGACCCCTGACAGTGATGCCCACGGTAGCAAAACAGCAACCACCGGAGGTCCCAAGACAGCCCCTAAAATGGCACCAAATTATCAAAAAGACTCCCAAGACTCCCATTTGTCCCCTGCCGAGGGTCAAGTCAAATCAATACACTAATCTATAAATCATCCGGGTGATAATTACTGGTTGTAATTACAAAGGACATTTATTTACTGCTTTTTTTTCCTTGTCTGTAGAGTACTGTTAAATGCTATCGAGGTAAACAGTGGTTAAAGTAAGCTGCTTTTTGTGCTGAGAGCCGCTGAGTTTGTCAGTAAGCTGCATGGTCACAAAGGCTGGGAATCAAAGCAGATTTGGGCTTGGCGTAAGACTCTCGGCAGGCTGGAGCTCCCCTGGCTTCTCCTCTCCAGGGCTCCAACACTGATCAGTCACTTGCAGAGAAGAGATGACATGGGACTCATATTATACACCCCACTGTTAGCCTCTGTGATGTGTCCCTCACATTTACATCATAAAACTCCAAATCCATGAGTGTTATTGAGGCTTTTAAACCCAAGGTCCTCCCCCACAATAAAAAAAACACACAAAAGCACACAGGCAAATGCCATATTGCTTGAGAGAAGGGACAACCTGTATACATTATGGGGCTTTTTTACCCTCTTTCTTCCCGAGTACTTTGAGGCATCGGAGAGGAGTTGTAAGGGCATTCTATTCGGAGTCCCTGCTTGCAGCTGGCCTGCCTCTTGCTGTGCACTGCCAAGTGCAAGGAATGGTCCCTTTTATAAGAATGGAGCAAATCTGGGCTAATGTGTCTGTGAGAAAGAGTCCCATGGAGCCCACAGTGCTCATTCTTTGACCATTCTTCCCACTCCTCTCTTCTCTTGCACTTGGGATAATTGCAGTTTAATTGGGTGACAAGAAATGAAAACTGTGTCCACATTATCTAGGATTATCTCTTTTTTCCCTGGGCCTGCCATCAATTCAAAGAGGCCCATTTATCAGCTCAGGGAGGCTGATGCATAGTCAGCTAAGGAAAGGCTTTGAGAACCGGTTAGCAAAATGATGTGCAGGGGGTAGAGTGGGAGGGGCCATGTGGGGAATGGGGTGCTGGGAGATGCTGGGGGTCTGACAGGGAAGACAAATGTTTTTTTGTGGCCAGCCATAAATGTACATTTATCTCTAAGATGCATATCTTTTTGAAACGGCTAATCAATACAAACTGCACGCTAAGGTGCAATCCGCAAAAAAGACACTTTTTTCAGTTGTATCGTTGTCAACCCACTTACACAGCATTCACGTCTGGTGTACAAAACAACAAAACCAAGGAGGAGTGCAGCTTTAACCCCCCCCACCTGCCCCCCCTCCCTTCCTCAAACCCTGTAATATTCCAAACATCCCTTACACTACTGAGTAATCACACATTTATAACACTTTGTGGCGTGTACATTTATCTTTGCAAATAAATTGTCATTTTATTTCTTTTGTAGAAAAATAACAACATAAAATACAGAAATTTCCATCAGGGACTAGGTGTCCTAGATTTTAAGGCTCCTTGGGTCCTTGTGTTCGGTGAGGTTATAAACATTGAGTCATTCTCAGGCCTCTGCGAGCTCTACCTTCCCTTTTGTCAGAGCTGTACTCAACTTTAAAAGCCCCTTTCAAGCAGCCTGAATGCACTTCATTTTCTCTCAAAGAACTTTGCATTGATAGCTGTGGAAAGGAAGGTTGTTTAGAAAAGGAAGAGGGAGACAATGAGAACAAAAATGAAAGCTTTTGGATTCCATTATGAACATTGCACTCCATTCTTTTCAGCTGTTTATACATTTCCCACACAATGATGCATCTTCAACATTATGTGTGCCTGCTCTTCTTCTTTCTCTGTCTCCCTCTCTTTCTTTCTTGCACTCTTTCTCTTGTAAGCTTTCTCGCTTAGTCAAGATGGGCCTTGAATCATGTATGCTGTGGAAAAAAAATACAATGCGGGGAAGAATTATGGGACTCCTGTGCCCATGCAATGTGAAGAGATCAAGGTGAAGGTGTATTTTTTCCCACAAAATAACACTAAAAGAAGAGAGACCTTAACTGTAAAGTGTGGACCTATTCAGACATGGGTACACCGTGTCAATTTTTGTGATGTTGTGATGGTCTGGTTGTAAGAGCAGTCTTTGTGAAAGACTCAAACACTGTATTCTGGAACACAATATGTGGTCAAAATGAATTCAGTGACCTTAGTGTCTTTCAAACCCAAAGACTGTGAAGGTTGCCGACAATATCTTTTCCATTAAGGTTTTGTGTGTCACTCTATACATTGCTTTTAAAATGTGTTTTTAGGCCTGTTCATGTTTTTTTCTTGGCATTTTGTTATACTTCAGATTCAATTTTAATCTCATCAGGTCAAAAAACAGGTTCCTGTGTAGTTTTTATACAAAAATGATAAAAGACTGATATATCACTAAAGTTAGTCCATCTATCATTAATGAAATTCATACAGCCGTTACCATCACATAGTTGATGGTCCATGTCAGTATAAGAATGGTCTGGGAAAGACATGGGGAAGGATGCGTAAAAAATTCTGCAGCACCATAAGTGAATGGAGATTTGCAACCACCAACAGCCTTCGTAGATCAAGTCACTCAGCCAAACTGAGGGTTCTGGGTGGAAGGATTGTGCCCACCAATAAACTAATCACTGAAAAAGATCCAGAGTGTCTTTGTGGAAATGGCAGACTGCTAAAAAAGAAGAATATTAGTCACTCCACCAATTTTCGCCTCTATGGTAAAATAGCTACACAGAAGCCATTGCACTGCAGTCTGCTTTCCACAACCAAGCAAAATCCTCTGCTCTGATAAAACAAATATTAGCCTATTTAGTCGCAATTTCAGTGGCAAGTGGGCCAAACCAGGCCTTTCAGGATCACCTTAGTAAAATCCTCACCACAGTGGATACTGTGAGTCAGGGTTAGGGGAAAAAATTAATGGAGAAGGGCAATTCTCAGTGCTTAGGATCCCAGACTGGGGTAAAGGTTGTCATTTCAGCAAGACAATGACCTGAAGCACTAAGGCACTAAGAAAACACACAAGTAGCTCAGGGAGGGCCCAGCCAAAGTTCAGACCTAAACCCAATAGAGAATCCCCAGAGAAACCCCCAATAGGCTAAACACTGACATTCCCCATACAACCTGTCAGAGCATGAATAACTCTGCTAAGCAGAACGGGAGAAACCTCTAGGTGAAGCGTGTTCCAGGCTTGTAGAACCATTTCAAAGACTCTGCTGCTGCTGCTGCTAAAGCTGCCTCAACTAAGGGAAGGGTCTGATTACTTATGTACTTGTGTCATGGGGATATCTTAGTCTTTAGGTTTTTGAGAAAATAACACAGAACTCTGAAAAAGAACTGTTTTGCTTCATCATTGTGGAAAACTAAGTGGGGAGGAAAAAAGAAAGAACTGAGACATAACAGTTTTTTTGCACTGATTCAAAAAAATTCCTGGTGCAAATGTTTGTAGATGTGTCTGAGTTTGTGTACACTTTTTTCACATGAGTTGCATATCTGCATTCATTTTGTACTATACATTTTTCGTATACCTTCTTGAGTTGATAATTTATTTCCTTCCTTTGTTGATAATCACCCTCACTAACTCAACTTTTAACCTATATCTGTGGGGGTCTGTTTTTACTGCTTGGCCTTTTAGCACATAAACATGTCTTTAGTATATTTGACAGAATAAATACTTTACATATTTGTGTAATTTCTAGTGTGGCATAAATAGTGGCAAAAATAGTATGCCTCCTCCTGCTCCTGACAGTGCTTGCATGCTGCCCGTGTAAAGAACATTTCTCTTTACCTCCTGGTCTATTTGCTCTTATTTGACAGAGCTTACAGGATAAGATCAGTCACTGAGCAGCTCATTAATGTGCTGAGTCAGTCAGTGAAAACCACACACACCCCTGCGCAGACAAGACCATTTAGTAACCAAGCCCTGGTGACCTGCATGATCTTTGCCTGGTATCCAGAATCCACCCTGGCAAATAGCACAGCTGCTTGATGTTACCTAGCCATGCACCCTGTATTTCTCCATCACTGAACTGAACTGTCTGTGAAATAACAGCATCCTACTGTGTCTTCTTATCAACAGCCTCACAGAGGGACACCCCCTATCCCCAATCCTTCCAAGCACACACATACACACACATACACACACACACACACACACACACACACACACATGCACTCCAAATGGATGTGACTGTTTCACGGCAGCATTCTGTGTACTGAATTAGGGGAGAGGAAATATGATTGTTATCACAAGAATTGAGCGCTCCGTCTGCTTTGCCTAAATGATGGGCGGCAGTAAATAAGGGCAGACGGATGAGCGGGACCCGATTGCTGCTGGGTGGCCCTCAGCCGGCCAGCCCGCCTGACACGGCTCGGCCCCGGGAGCGTCAATCATTTTTACGCCGGCCGTGGCTGTAGCCTCACTAAAGGCGAAATTGCTTCGGTCTGGTCAGCGCGGGGAGCAGTTTGTCTAATCAGAGTGCAAATAGGGTTTGATCACTGTCCAGCTTAATCTAGTCGGCGCGCGGCGTTGGCGCCACTAAATCAAGTGGCAGGGAGGGCTGCAGGTGCTCCGGGCAGACAGGCCAGGTCCCCCGGGGGCCCCGCACGGGGGATAAACAGCAAATAAATGGGGGGAGCCGGCCAGAGGAATGAGCTGATGAACCTACTGCAGGGCAGTATCTCATTACTACACCCACAACCCAGCCACTACAGTACCCCCCACCCCCACCCCCTTCACACTTACACACACTCACACATACACACACTTTTATAAGCCAATAGCTAACCACATAGTTCTACCAATAGCCCAGTGATGGTACACCATTATGGGTGCTTAAGTTTAAAGTGTCTTGATATATGTATTTGTAATTATGTACATTAAATATTGTAATTGTTATTTTTATTAAAACACATTTGTTCAAAGAATCTGCCTGTTTGTGAGTGTGATTTTTCTAAAGACAGCCTTGTCTCTTTCTGTGTGTGTGTGTGTGTGTGTGTGTGTGTGAGAACAGCTGCCAGTGCGGTGAGGAGGGGAGCCCATCCCAGCCCATCTCGTCAGCAGCCCCAGAGCCCCTGTGCCACCCAGTCTCCCCTGGCCGTCTCGCGGGGAAGCGCTAATACGTCAGCTCCATGCCTCATTTCATTCAATTACGCAGGCTGAGCGCTGGAGCCCAGCAGTGGTTAAACAGACAGCGCCATATGTGACACTGCTCCACTGCACAGCACTTAGCATGTGCTAGTCGCCAGCAACTCTCACTTGCACCTGCTAACAAGAACGGCTCTGCTCAGCAAGCCTCTGTCCGTGTCTGGGAATTCCAACCAGCAGCCTGCTCTCTCAATTCAATTACCCACTTAAACTAATGTTGGGTGACATCAGAGAGTGGGATTAAACATACCAGTGCTTGAATGTATTTATACTTTAAAAACAGGCAATTAATTGTACAATGCTGAGTCTACGTTTCTGGGTTTAATTGATAAATATACTAAGTAAATTAAATATTGCAATAAGCAAAATGATCTCTAAATGTAATATAAATGTTATTTAATGTAATATAAACTGCATGTATGTAAAAAAAACAAAAAGGGGTGACCTGTGAGGCTGCAAACACAACTTGAAAACACATGAAATGTAATCTGAATAAAAACTGGAGCCATTTAAACTCCCTGCTAATCAGCAACTGGCAGTGTTATCTGTGCTCCTGAGAAACACAAAGCATATTCCATTGTAAACTGTTGATTTAGCACATCGCCTGAATATAAAGCGTTTCCAGCACTGGGTGAAATGAGCTACACGGCCGCCTATTGTCCTCTCCCCTATGGTTTCAAAGCAAATTAATTAACATGATATAGAAAAAAGGTAGAATGCAAATGCAGGAGCCCTCACTTTAAGCCCTCGTAGTCTTTTGTGTTGCTTTATTGTACCAAATTATTTAATTGGGTCTCTCCAATTGTACACAGACACAGGAAGGAACACAGGCCTTTGTCAGCACCCACACAGGCAACAATGTGGTATCAAATTCAATTCCCATCAAAAAAGAGAAAGAAAGAGAGAAAGAAAAAAAGGACAGACAGAAAGAAACAAATGAAAAAGCCGGGTGCTCCAGAGCTCTGCAACCAGGTCTGAAGTTTAATGAAGATCTGCATTAAGGCGAGGCATCGCTCGGAGATGAGCGGTTTCTCCCCCAAATAAAAGACCTCCCTCACCCATAACAATGGTGGCCCTGCACGCTCAGACATGGGTGTGCTCAGGGATGGGTGCGCGTTTAGGATGTGAAATAAATCAGAAAGAGGGGAGGTGTTTGGTGGGAGGAGAAAAAAGAAGAGAGAGAGGGGGAAATAAACTAATTCTCTTATTCCATTTCAACGCAACAAGTTAGAGTGAACGGTCTCCATTTGCACAGTGCCTCAGGACAAAGTGGTGAATGTCAATCTGTGCTCTTCTGTGTTTCTATAACTATCCGTCATTGAAAAATTAATGGAGGGTAATCTTTGTAAAAATAGAATTACATATAGTGGTGGGAAGTATGTTCTGTTGTACAGCACAATTTTATTTTGTTCAGTTTTCAGCTATTTCATTTTGTTCCTACTAATACTAATATGAAACTATTAGCAATGGTAATGTGTGAGTGTTTTACAAGCTGAGTGCCTAAAAGCCCAAATAGTAAAGCTGTTACAGAGAGACTGCAGCTCAGAAGTTTAACACACAGGACATTTTAGGCCACCAACCTAGTACCCCCCCTTCCACACTGACAAAGTAGACATGGAATATAAATCTAAATGGTGCTACTCTTGGAGCCCTGATAAAACATCTCACACACACACACCAGCCACAAACATCACCAATCCTCCACATAGCACAGAAGCACTGTGGTGTCAGGGCACTCTGCACAATGTAGATTGCATATTCTGTCGAGCGAGCAGAGCTTTTATTTGCGAACTTGGAATGAAACATTACTTGCTGTTGTAGTGGGTGCACACAATAATTGACGGACTGAATGAAAGTTCTTTGTCTACTTTGTTTGGTTCGATTAAAGGCTTATCAAAATGCATTCTCCAACTATGTCAAAAAGTGGGATTCTTTTCATTCTTATTCTGGGGTCTATTGTTTTGTGCAATACAAACGGTTGGAGAGTTTGTTCATTGAAAACAGCTGGGCCCTGTCAACTGCCGCCATTGTAGCACTCACTCCTTTGTCTGGTACCATGAAACTCTCTTCGTTTTCCCTTTCACACATGGCAAGGTGTGGGAATCACATTTTCCAGCAGCTTTCTTTTCTGCCTGCTTTTTTGACCAATCGCTCCTTCAAATCAAAACAATCTGTTTAACCCCAAGGGGGTTAAGAGAAATAGTCGAGCACAGTGCCAAAAGTATCATTTCCGCAAAATACTATTTTTCTGCATTTTTTTCCAACCTTGATAGCGACAAAAGCTTGAATTCTGATAATGGCTTATTGTTAATGCATGATTCCACTGTGTTCTGTCTCCACCTTAGCCAAAAAAAGAGATTAAAATGACATCGCCGAGGCGATATTTGATTCCAAACTTTTTGGGATAATGCCACCCAAACAGGCGCTTGCGACTCTTTCGCATTCTCGGCATGGCGTGTCCCGCCTCCGCCATATTTACTCCATTTCCCCAGATTCATAGATGCTGCTCGCTGGACCGGAACTGCCCAGCTGCCACCTGAGCATCTCATTATTCCCCCAAATATCAGCCTTGTATCATCTTGATAAATAATTCGTACTAGTATAATGTATCAGACTAAAACATATTTTCAGGGGGCCACGGAGGTTAAAGTGCCAATCTCACCTTTTTTAATTTTTTTTCGCCCCGAAGACAGTGATTTCCATATATAGAGTGACCAGGGTTTGTGTTGAACATGAGCAATGGGGATGAAACGAGGATGCGACACATATTGCTGTCAGAGATTGGATGTGAGGCCTGCTAACCTGTAGGCAGCCTCCCAAGACCAATCAGCCGCTGCCTTTGCCAATGCATTATCCCACCACTAAAAAGAATTGTGACTGTGAAGTTTTTATCGGAGTCGTTGACAAACATTACTCTTTAATGCAGTTTTGTAGAAATACATTCTTATTCCTCTTGGAAGGCATTTATCTACTTGAAACCTGCAAAATGGTTGCCACAGGGAAGGATTTCTTTTAATAGACCACAATAGGCTCTGTTCGGGACACATTTCTGATTTTTGTGTGAGATTGCACCCCGCCATATATTCATGGCAAATTGTTTATCTTCAAGCAGGAAAAAGGGATACATTAGAGGGAGATTTTACAATGCCATTTCAACATTTCATCTGAAATGCTTTCCCTCTGCCTTTTTAAACGTTTGCCTACTATCTGCTGCAGACACTTTGCACATCAATACGGCAAGGCAGATATCATGCAATATGTATACTATAGTTTGGAAAGCACAAATGAAGATAAGAAAACGGGTGCTAAATGCAAATTTAAAGACATAATTTCAGGATTAATATTATGGTAACAGTTATAGTTCGACAAACAAAAAGCTAAAAAATATACTACAAGCTGGAGTCTTAATGATTTTCGTAAAAAGAACAAATAAATCCTATGCATTACACAAATCATACCTGAAGACCTGTTTTGCTTTTTCACCTCCCATACATGCATGCTAGGGACTCCAGATTCCAGCACTGAATAGTAATGCGACAAAACCATCAGAAGCCCATCCTGGCCTAAACAACTAACCTGGACTAATTTCCACTCAAGCCCTCACACCCCCTTCCCTCAGACACAGGGCCTTTCTTCCAGGCTCCCTGTGCTATGCCGTGCTGTGTGCTCTGCTGCCTGGGGCAGGACCTGCTGGCGCCCACACAAAGCCAGGGAGAGGCAGAGTAGGCCTGAGAGCTGTGTGTGTGTGTGTGTGTGTGTGTGTGTGTGTGTGTGTTGGGGGGTGGTGTCTTTCAGTGTTGCACTCAGGAAGCAGCCACACCAAATCAATGGACTGTCCCTCTCCGGCAGGGGCCAAATGTAAACAAATTGAAAAGAATCCAGAACAAAACAGATTGGTGACTGAAACACAGGGACTCAATGGGAGGACGCCTACAATCAAAATGCCATTGTGGCTGCCCCCATACAGACTGTGAGGCAGAGTGAGCCATTTGTGAGAGAGGACCTGTTTTATTCTGAGTTTGAGAGAAAATCAGGCAGGAGAGTACACTTTTTCTTTTGCTACTTTTTTTCCACAGATGGGAAAAACACAACATTTAAGTCAACGTGTCATCTCTGCCATGCCTAAATACCTGGCGACTAACTTGTCAAAATCTGACTTGAATTAGAAACATACATACTCTCTCACAAGTTGTGATAACTGTGGTTAAATACACAGGTACCATGCTCCATACTGCTCCAGTCAAACTGCGTGAAGGGGATCCAGAGGAGAAGTCTTCGCTGTGGGAGTCATCAGCAGCCCAGAGTGTCGGCGTCCTCCGGAGAAGAGAGATGAGCGTCGGCCACCTCCACGGCAGCACCGACTACCCTCGCACAGGGGCCCCTCTCCACATGACACTACTTTCACACCACAAGTTCAATTAATGAATTTATAAAAGGTTTAATTTTTTTTTAATGAGAAAATCTGTTGTAGCTCTTTATCAAAGCACTTCATATTTCAGTGAGGTGGAATGGTGTGCCATATTTGCGAGGCAGAACTAATGCCATATAAATCTCAAGTAATAAGCGGCCCCTAGGGGCGTCGTCTAAATGAAGATTTTACACCAATTTGAACTTGCCTGCAATTTGATTTACGCCTTAAGAACATTTGTTTAACAGGTGCTCCAGATGCAAACATTCTCTCTCTCACTCTCTCTCTCTCTCCCTCTCCCTCTCTCCTTCTCTTATCCTCTTGCTCTTAAGTGGAGCAAGCTGTGCCTCCTTTATTAACGTGATAATGATGAGGAGCTAAAAGAGTGCGAGGAGGAGACGGGGAGTTTACAAACATCTATCAAAGATTTCTGAGGGGACTGATTCCTACACTTGCTCCGATCTACTTTTTCCCCCCTCTTCTTCATTTACAAACTAATCATTTAAGACCCCACAATCTGTTTGGGGGTCAGCTCTTGTGTATTTTGGATACGCTTCAGCTATTAGCATTACTGAGAGCTTCAGATGTGTCAAGCCTGTTCCCCCTCCAGTGCTAGTCACCTAGTTTAATTTCCCTGCAGGCTTTGGCAGGGGGATGAATTCAACTAAAAATCACAAGCTGTTTTGTTGGCAGTCCTTTGTGGCCTATAATGAATCTAATGAATATAAAGAGACAGAGGGGCGGGGAGGGGAGGGGAGGGAGGGAGAGGCAGAGAGGAGAGAGAAGGCGAATACATTTTGACCACGCTGTGTGGCTTTTGCTCGGCGATTTGTGACCCACGACAATGAGACAATGGCGAGTGTTTTTGTAGCCTTAATTTGCCTTTGTGTTCAAGCTTCATCACTTTCACAGAGAGCCATTCAAAGTCGTCAGTTGGAGAATAACTGCTGACTACACTGTCCCTCACACAAAGCACAGGCTTTAGATGAAATCCCTGACTATCATCCTGCCAACAGACTGGCTGGAGAGAGAGAGCCAGTGAGAGAGAGCAAGAGAAAGAAAGAGAGCGAAAAGAGAGAGAGAGAGAGAGAGAGAGAGACAGAAGAGAGAGAGAGAGAGAAAAGCACAACAGGGACAGCAAAAGTAGTATTTAGCAGTATTCCTGACACAGGCCTGATCACACACGACAGAGACTAGACGCTGTGTCTCTACTATTGTCACAGGCCTTTAAACCTCAGCTAGAGTTTGTCACAAGCGTGGTTAGCGCTGCTCGCCTCATGTTAATTAATAGTGCTGAGTACATTGATAGGGGTTTAACTGGATCCCCCGTAGAGCCCCTGTGGAGCAGTGCCGAGGAAGTCTGAGCTGTCATTTCATACTACATTGATTTCCCAGTCCCCAGTAGAGCCTACACCACGTTTAACAGATGCACTATTAGTGTCTCGGATGCTTCAACTTCAAGCAAGAGCATTAATTTCAAGGGAGAAAATTCAGCACAAATTGTGATGAAATATGTATTTTATCATAGACAACAGAACATAAAAACATCATTCATTCTGAATCCCAAATCACCAAGGTAGTTGTCATCACCTTCTATGTAAAGGAGTAAAGTTCTGCTGGGAAAAAAACTGAACTAGCAACATTTCCATAATTTCTTTTTCTATTTCTATTATTTCCCCCTATGCCAGCATATTTGTCCAGTTTGTGCCAGAGACTCTATTCACCAGCATTCAGCATTCACTAAAAACAGCTGCTTATATGCAGGGCATTTGTGATTCACATGAGGCCTGGGGCACAGATAAATATCTCTCGCTCACTTTTTAAGTCTGCAAAGCAGCAGGCATATTTTTAAAAAGCCCCATATGACTTAAGCATCCCTCCAGGTATCACTTGCAATCTTTTCTAAATTCTATATACATTGTTCAACTTTAATGGGTATCTAATTTGTGTTATCAGCTTACAGGGCAGTAAGTAATAATTTGCATGACTGCCCTAAGCAAATATGCTTCCATAAGCAGACCATAGAATAGACTCTGGGATGGATTATACTCCATATTGGTTATGCCCCGATGATCAATGCTTTTAGAAAAAAAGTGGGAACAGGTAGTCTCTGTGTGTTAGGAGTCTTTGGGTAGAAAATTGCAGAGGATTTCCCCACATGCAAACCCTCCAGTCTTTGAGATACCGCTTAAGATAAGGCCCCTCCACCACAATAGGGGGCCTCACTTCTTTAAATAATTCGCCCAGCAAGCTCTATTTTCCCTTCAGATGGTCATTTTGGGGGTACATGAGCATGACTGAATGCGCTGCCTGCGCATTTGATTTGCTTTTTTTTGCATTTATTTGTCTGCTCTTTAACACCTAGCTGGTAAAATGCATTACTTTCAGCCCTGACAGCCGAGCCTGCCAGTCCCACAGTTAATAATATTCCTCTGTGTAGGTATACCTAAGTGTGCTCTCCAACAATATGGAACAGAAATAGGGTTCTTATGTATGCATGTGTACAGTACATACACGCGTGTGCTGTGTTATCTGGGAAGGCGCAGTATAATATATTACCCAGTTTGTCTAACCCTGCCAGTGATAACCAGCTCTGGAAGACCAAGGGTACTTGAACCTGTCAGTGAGGTTGCCTGTGCTGATAACCTCCTGTCACCAAGAGCCCCAGCAATCCTCTTAGTGCATGAGAAGTGCCTCTGTTTCCGTCCGACGCTCTGATGCAATCTCACAGACATCCTCAGAGGCCGGGAACCCTGCTCAACGTAACCGCCACAGGGGCTTCCTCTGGTGTTGCCCCAACATCCATCTCCGTGTCCCAACAAAGACCCCCATAGCTTCTCAAGGCTCGACATCCACAGTCACGACTATTACATGATGTGAACACTCGATGGGAACGCAACTGGAGAGATATTTGGTTGTTTACAGCACAGGCATTGACAGTGATAGGCAACCTGACATCAAAAGCTAAAATCCAGTGCAATATATTTTTTACGGCTTTCTCAAAATCAGCAGTTTGTAATTAGCAAAACTTTTCAGCCAGGTAGAGGAGTTAATAAGAGCTCATATCATTGCCGTTATCATCAGAGAGACTTGAGGCGCCACTGAGCATTGCCCAAAGAGTTTTTAGCAGCTTAAATGTTTTGTGTGTCTGCCGTGTTTGTCTGCCTGCTTTACATTTATCACATTTAATTTATCTATGTGTATAGTGACTATGGGATTCATAAACGGCACTTTGTTAATAAACTGTATTATTATTATTATTATTATTAATTACTAAAATGACCTGTATTAAGAGTACAGGTAGAACAAGGAGATCTGGAATATGTGGTCCTAGATTGCAGCTTCTGAATCCAGGTTGCCCATCACTGGGCACTTTAGAAATGACAACTTTTGAGTGATAATTACACAGAATAAGCTTCCCTAACCTTGTTGTTAGGCTGTTATTAACACACTAATCACGTAGTAGTGGTATACTGTGTTATTGCAAAGTTAGCATTTATGCGAGATCTGCCAGACATCGCTGAGTATTCTCTTGTAGCATTGCTAGTACAGAGGCTGCTGTAGGAATTTACAAGGTGCTAAAAAGCCCGTCCACAAAGATGGATTAAAGCTATAAAGATTTTGCATCAAAAGCAGCTCTGATTAAAACTCTGAGCTTTTACATTCACTGAGGACGGCCTATTTTGCATCTGTCTTGTAATCTCTTTCATCCAGTGAAACTGCTGTTGATTCAGAAATAATATCAATGCAAAATATATAAATAACCAGGACACAGCACAGCGAGGGGATATGTCACTTAATCAATGAAAACAAATCATGCCGACCATGCCATGATTATTTGAAAAAGTGTGAATATTAATGTGACTGTCTAAATCAATGAAGAGGTTGCATACATTGTCTCCTGTGTGATCTTGGGGAACTGTTTTTCCATATTTAGCAACTGTCAGAATAATGTAGCCTGGCAACATTTTAAAACAAATTAATAAGTACAGTCAGCTGAAGCTTCACACAGCTCCGAGCAAAGTGTTTGCAAGCGAGTGATTTTCCTTGTGAGAGCAAAAATAACTAAATTGTTTCTGGTGAGTCGGAAAAAAATGGAAAATTGGGATTCCTCCTGCAGGAGCAAATGACCAAATGCAGACCAATCGCTCACGTGAACAAGTAATAAAGTCAGAACAAACCATCACACAGCCCAATTAATTACCACTAAAAAATTAAGACTTCCCATTTTGATTGGTAAGGTAATAAGTGTTTGGCGAGGAACAGATTCCCTATTTCATTATTTGATAAGAGTACACTTAATGAAAATATCAGCCAGGAGCAATGCGAGTCAACATTCATGCCAGAGTCAAGACATGCTCCGAGGCTCATAATAGAGGGGAAGAGTTGCATTACCATAACACTTGAGTTCATTACATTAAAGCAGAGACACCTGATGGTTTAATGGCTATCATTTGAAGTATGACAACCAGAAGCAATAGCACTGAGAAAAGAAGAGAATACCCCAAACATCCACTGCTTTGTTCTTGTTTGAGTAAAGTACCTGCCTGTCTACTCCCCCCACTTTTTCCTGAGGATAGTATCTGTGTACACATTCCCCCATCATTATGCCCGACAAGATGAAGAAGAAAAAAAAAGGGTGGGGGGGCAGACAGAGAGAGAGAGAGTGAGTGAGCAAGCAAGCGAGAGAGAGAGAGAAGAGAGAGAGAGAGAGAGAGAGAGAGAGAGAGCAGTCTGCCTGACACTGCATTATTGTATCAATGTCACTGTCCATTAAGTCACAGCGGAGAGTCATAGCAATCATAACATTCCTTTCCTTAGGGTCCTGAGCTGTAAATTCAGTTGGCAGGAGGATGCCTTAGGGGGTCAAGCGCACCAAATCTCCCGGAGTATAATGGACTGGCTATCGCTTACATCTCTCTCCCATAATCACTGGCCTGCAATAAGGACCTTTTCCCCACTGAGAAGAGCCCAGCATATTTCCCTACGAGCCCTTTTGAACTGGATATAATGTAATCCTCACTGCAAATATCTCCTGCTTTTGTGCGAGGCTTCCACTGGGAGGACGGGGAGCCCTATCAGTTACACTGCATGGGTGATGGGCTGTGTGTGTGTGCTGGAGAACAATGGCACGCAGAGATAAAGGATGTGACAGTGCCAGTTGCCGTTCTGTGAGAGATTCCGATCTGCTCTTTTTACTTCAGCGATTCTTTTTACTTAATGTTTACATCGCACTTTCTTTTGTGGGGCCTGAACACACATAGTTGGTCTATCTGTCTCCAAGTCAATTGGACTTAACTGTGGACATGGGGGGGTGGGTGGTTGAGGACAGCCTTCATGTTCAACCTGCCTCTCAGGAGAGCCACTCACCATCCACTGGTTCAGTTCACTGGTTCACTGTGTCAAACACGGGACACACCGACACACAAACAGACAAAAGGGGCCACATGTTATGAGCAGTGGCAGGAAGTGGATATAAAGGCAGATGTGTTTAGCAAACACGCCAGAAGCTGCAATGCTGGCCCTGCCCAAAAGGATTGACATGAGCAACAATAAACTCTAGGTGTGTCAACTAATATGACATGGAGATGGCTGCATCAAAAAATAAGCTTCACAAATACAGGTGTGTACTTCCTCTCTGAACTACTAATGTGCTAACGTGACATGACTTTTAGGCAGGGGGGCAGGTAAATAAACTGTGCTAAAATTCTATTGGGTTACAATCTTATTTCAATCAAAGCCTTTTCTTCCAGGAGTCTTTTTTTCTTTTTTTGGTGTTTTTACATGACTGTACTGAACCTGCATATGAACTGACCTCCTCATGTCATATCACATTTCAAAACACACACGCACTCACACATGCACGCACACACACACACACACACATGCATTTAAATGCATTGATTTTTTCCCCAGATCTGTTCGTCTGATTTGTTAGGAGAATGACATAAATCCTGACATAAATCTTATTAGGAATAAAATGTGGCAATATTAGAGGTAATCTGAAACTGTGCAACTACAATTGTAAAAAAAAAAAAAAAAAAAAAAACATTCCACCCCAGGGTTACCCACCATAATCATCACACCAGACCCCAGAGACAGTGAGGGAGTGAACTCGGAAAAAAAGCAATTGGGGAGAGAAGGGGGGAAAGAAATAGACAAAGGAAGAGTGGCAGTGAGGAGTGAGGAGTTACACAGTGACATAATGTGAGAACGGAGCAGCCGACTGGAGTATTTGGCTGATTGAACAGCCTGTTTTGGATTTATCCCATTCAGTTCAGGGGCTCTGCACAAATCCCCCCCCGCCCGCCTTTCCACACAGACCTGAGTGACACGGGGGAGCCGCACCTCTGTTTTCAGAGAAATACCCCCCCCCCCACATGTGAATAACACCAGAGGCACGATTGGGCCCCGGTGACATTCATGACTGATGCTATCTGTACATCTGACCGGGAATAAATGTCAGATTAGCACCCTAGCTCCAACACAGCAGCTTTATTGCTTTGACTTTACAGCCGTGAGACTCGAGTAAAACAATCCTGTGTGAGCATGTGGTGTGACAGACAGAGACCAAATCATAGACTGATAAAAACAGTCAGAGAGATGCTGACTCCTCTATCGTACTTACCTATCAAAACTTGGACAGACTCAATTCTGATTTCTCTACAGCTGTACAAAATGTATGACACTCAAATACTGAGGGTGTCAAATTGCTGTTTTGATGAATGTAACCACTTTGCACTTTAAGGCCAAGCTTTTAACCTTGTACCTCATACAATAATTTGTAAATCAGAGATTCCAGTTCAAAATCAGCTTTGGGGGAAAAAAACATCAGCACATAGCTGCATGTTGTGTCACATTTAACGCTCTGAACTTAAGCACACTAATAGTGAATCTGTGACTATCCCAAACAAGGCAGTTGCCCATTCATGCTGTGTGAAGTTGAGCTTGAACAAAGACACTCGCAGGCTAGGAAAGCACACATAATCCAAGCGCTGACAAAACCCCCTGCAATTAGGCTGATGCTTTGAGGAGACACATGCATTTGTATGGCCAGAGCACTGTGCTCGTGTTTATCAGGAATCTGTGCGCCTTTGACAGGGAGTTAACTTTTCTACTGGCTGTTTACTGGATGAAAAGCAACGGCCCAGCTTCTGAGGCAACGCAGGCAAGATAATGTATCCTAGGCCACAAAAGCAGACGAATCAGTGTGCATTAAGACTCGTCACACAAAGGCCAACAATGGCTTGCATAAACACTATTTAGAACTATTCACATGGCATTGAAGAGATGGGCGTCAACTCGGTATTGCTGCAAAGCCGGCACATTGTGTGGAGGTGAAAAGAAGTCTAATGAACAGGAAGCCTTATTTGAGAGGGCTGACAGTAACCATACAACGCCGGCATTGTGGGCCTGCCACCAACCCTGTGGGTCTCTACATTAGGAGAAATGATGAGAAAGTAGCCCCAAAAGACACACTGGGGCCTCGGCCTGGCCGCAAATGAACCCCAACAATAACGAAATGGGAACAGGGGGAGAGGAGGAGGAGGAGGAGGACAGGAGGGGTGGTAGAGGGGTTTCGGGGTGGTGGTGGGGTGGTACAAAAGTACCTTTGGCGGGCTGGGCGCGTTGACATGCATGCAACATCACCCCACACTCATGGGCAAGGCAAACATGCCCCGTGGGCCTCCCGGGAACTTTGAAGTCAATTGGTAGGTGTCTGCAAGAAGGGTCGTTAATATCAGAGGTGGGTGCAGGACACAGTGCATTTCAAGTGGACCTGGATTTGGCTTTTAAAAAATGTTATCACTCTGATACTAGTGGTGGTCCTTAAGGCACTTTCTCTCACACACACTTTTCACATGCCTCTCTCTCTCTTACACACACACATAGGCGCACACACATCGGCACACACACACGCACGCACGCACACTCACTCACTCATTCACACACACACACGCACGCACGCACGCACGCACGCACGCACGCACACTCACACACACAAACACACACACACACACAGACCTCCTGTCTTAAGCCTCATCAATCATTCACAAAGGGATGACATCATCAATAAGCATTCTCTACTTAAGCTTTAAGCAATAAGTGACCTTATTTACTGATCAGATAAGCCTCCCCCATTGTCCCCTCTCCTATTTTGCTCTTTTCTCTTGCAGCTGAGGAATCAAAGGCCATTTTACTTAGGTGACGGAGCATGCACCGGATTTAGAGTTAAAGTATGCAAAAGGCTTCCTCTTCTCCTGGCTCTCTCACACATCCAAAGAGCTTAGCCAGCCCAAAGGCTCACACTCAGGTGAAGCTTCCTGTTTCCAGTTCTATTTGTTTTTACTAAACATTTGCCAAGATTTCCCCTCTCACTCCTGTGAACAAAAGGACTTAACCCACCAGGCGATGCGGCAAAGCTCCAAAGAGAAGTCACTGCAAGCTGCTCCAACAATTCCTTTCTGAGCACTTTGAAAACATACAACTTTTCTCCTGAGTTTTTCTTGACTAATTGAAAAAGTCTAAAAGTTACTACACTGCATAAGTTTGTAACCAAAACAAGAGGGGATAATTAGTGATTCTTTACGCTCAATGTGCAAGTGTGTGTGTGTCTGTGTGTGTGTCTGTGTCTGTTTGTGTGTGTGCGTGTGTGTGTGTGTAATGAAAGGTGTAATGAAATGAATGGTGTAAGCTCTCAGGGCCGTGTGGGGTCAATGCTGATTAGAGAAGTGCTGAGCTGGCATGATGCTCCTGTTTCAGGCGCCCGGAGTAGCACAGTGACTTAAAGACCGCAAGCCGCTCCCCTGTGGGTTGTGGTGACTGAAAAAAAAAAGTTCCCAATGTTGTCAAAAAACTTGCCTTTCTGACACCTATGGGAGGGCTACAACAACAACAAATATCCCAAACCAGTCCAGGAAGTTACCAACTTTTTATAATGCATTGGCAGTTGTGTAAAAGGTGAATGTTACCCAAGTTTCAAAGTGAAAAGGAGTTACTAAGCACAAAGATAGTCACTCTCAGAGAGAAAAATCAAGTGCAGATTCCCCTATTAGAGGTGTGAAGGGAACAGAAATCATCCAGGTCTATTTTTACCCAGATGTGATTCCGTTTTGCATGAAAGCCAAGTCGGTGTCAGCAGCTAGCTTTTGTGGAGGTGATTTTGTTGTTTGTTTTTCTGAACGGCTCCGGGGGTAGCCGTGTGGGGCCTCGGCAGCTTGTCAGATCTGTGCTTTTGGTGGCACTTCGGAGATGCAGAAAACACTAGTCCCCGGGGGAATCCCTCTCTCTCTGCCCCCCACCCCTCCCACCCCCCCTCCTCGTGTCAACGGCTCAGAACAAAGCTGCCAATGTCGCTCGCCTTAATTTCACTCGCAGTCTGTCGAAATGTTGTTTTCCTTCCTCTCCCGCTCTTCAACAAGTACTTTATGTGTGGATCAGTCAGGTCTGAGCAGCCCACAGGAAGGAAAAAAAACATACGAAGACTTTTTCTTTTGCTGTCTTTCAGCACTGAGTTCCACACAGCACAACTTACTGCCATTCAGCTCCATGCACTATGCAATTTGTTTTCATTTGTCCAACTGTGGTATCACCCACAAAAGAAAATGCTTGCACAATAAAAAAAATACAAGAGGAGAAAAAAAGTAAAATGACATTGTCCCATCAATCCCGTAATGGGTACATGATAGGGATGCACCGATACCGATACTGGCATCGGGCATCGGCCCGATACTCCACTTTTATCTCGTACTCGTACTTGCCAAACAGTTGCCGATACCATAAACCGATACCAGTGCCAGCGCAGAACAGAAACTGAAGAATTGTCGAGCTCAGGTTTGAGCATAATCAGATGCGCCAATATAGTGTTTAGTGAAGCGCCATTTGCCAGCGTCCGTTCGAGGGGAAAAAGCCTCTCCCATCTGGGGAAAATATAGCCCAACTCTCAAGGTTAGACTCATTTCGTCAGATAAAAAAAAAAAATTCGTCAACAACAACCCAAGGCCATTAGGGCCTACCCATTTTTCTATGGCGAAGATGTTATCATGAAACATTGCCGTCCCTCATTACATTTTCCCCCAAGGCTGTCATTTTAAACATTTTAAACATCTCTCCACACTCCGCCCCCTTTCGCTGACATATGCCTACGCTAAGATCCCCAACGTTGTCTGTCTTTTTTAAATGTCGGCTATTCGCCTTGTTAACAGTTTTGTATGAAAGGCTACTCACTAATAAATTATTATTATTATTACTATTATTTTTTAAAGTGAATCCAACCGTTGCATGTGGTAACTCAATGTCCTCCCTTCAACAATCGGCACATGTCGCAAGAAAGCAAGTCTTGACTACGAAAGTTGGACATTATTCTAATCGAAATATATCAGCCTTGTCCAGACATTTTAGCTGCTAAATATGCAATTCTTTGTGTAGGTTATTTACAATGATTAGTGTAATTTTCTGGGATTTAATATTGCGCGACAATGGAGAGAGGTTGCGCACAAGCGCAGCTCAGTCAACGTTTCAATGCCAGCAGACAGTCCCCCGAAGAGGCGCTGTCTGTGCTTTGTAACGTGGTCTCAAGGCTACTCTGTGCGATTGTCAATGTAAACGTGCATGATCATCAGTACGGTTGGAAAACAACGTAGTCCTATTACATATTCCAAATAATGCAATTTGTTTGTATAGGCCATACACAAACCATAGCCTGGGCGTGTTTATAAATGTGTCAGTAAACACCAGACCAACTCGGACATCAGGAGTTCGTCGGCCTAGGCATACATTATTATTTTTCGCTAGGCCTACAAAAAAAAATACCACTGTGACTGTCAGAATTTGTGGTCACAGTTAGCCTCATTTCGCTCCGTTGGTCGCTTACCCTCTCCATTCCACCACCGGTCTTCCGCAACATTTTGCTTGGTTGACTTCAGTGTTGTTCACAGGTATTGCACTTTACAGTTTTTTTTCCTAACGATGCAGGTAGACTTTCTTTTAATGTCATCATTCTATCGAAAATGGGATCGCCATTACATAATGCTGTAGCGTTTATCATTTTTTATTATCTAAGCTACAGTCTTACGATATTTTTTGTATGTAGTGATCGTCAATCATACAACCTTGCACGCAAATAGTCTACACCTCTCGGCCATATCACCCCGGTAGAAAACTACATAATTTATGGCAAAAAAAATATGGCAGAAATGACAGTACTCGGTATCGGTAGTACTCGGTATCGGCAAGTACTGAAAATGGTAGTACTCATACTCGTATCGGTTTTCAGAAATGTGGTATCGGTGCATCCCTAGTACATGATTACATTTTAAAAAACCTCCTCATCATAGTCCACAAAAACCCCTGCACAATGTGTGTGTGTGTGTTTTATTGTAGAGACTTGTTACATTATGTCTAGCAAAATTGATTATAATACACCTCTTCCTTTGCGAAAAACAGAATGTTGCGTACTTCTTCAAAATTGGCAACAGCGTATCGTATGTCTCTTAAAAAATGCAGGCGGACCATTCTGTTCTGCACGCTCGGCGACGGTTTGAATTCATCCGTCATTCTCATTCACCACATCCACATTGTGCTGACTGCCTCAAATTGTATTTTATTTCTTTAGGATTAACGGCTTTGTGTGGCGGGCTAGGTTTCTCTTTCAGTCACCCCAGACAGACGTCTATTTATTAAAGCCACATCAGCACTACGTTGACAGCATTGCTATTTTGTCCGCCATCAGATAAGTGTTAAAATGGCCTCCATTATAAACGGCAGTGAAAAGGTATCAGGTTTATAATACTTATTGTGCAAAACTTTGTTGTTGCCATTCTGGCCAAGGCCGTTGAGGAGGAGAGTGAGGCGAGAGGAGGAGGAGAAGGAGGAGGAGGAGGAGAAAGAAAGAGAAAGTGGGGTGGATATGTGCTGACTCTGATGTAGATTGGGCTTCGAGTATTCCCATTGTGGCAGGGCGGGTAGTGGCGCAGTCACCGATATGTTTGGAAGACTGTCAACGCTGTGTCAGGTGTATTTGCGTCTCCGAGCACCGCACGCCTACATCTGCCGCACGCCTGCTGCCTGATGCCCGCTTACCTCCTGCCTCCCTTAACCCCCCCCCCGCCACCCCCCCCCCCCTCCCTCCCTCCCTCCCGTGGCCCTGGCCAACAGCCCTGACACCCGACACAAAGTAATCACAGATCACAGCGTTTAATCACTGAAACAAGCACTCCAGAGAGGTGGCAGTGTCAATATCCCACTCTCTCATTATCTGTTTGGATTGCGCATCCACACTGTCAGATAAACAGAGTGGAAAATTAAGATTAAAAATATGGTAATTTCATTTCAGGCAGCCGGGCCCCTCTCTCTCTGGCCCATTATGCTATTGATTACTTAGAATTCAATTTCTCTTTCAGGGTAAACTTTAATCTATTCGCGAGCCCACAATTCAACTCCCCCGGGGCTATTTGGGAGTAAGTAACCATTTAATATAATGCTAGCTGAAGAGAGAGGGAAAAAATCACTATCTTTAATGAATTGTGTAAATCAGTCAGCTTTGATGACCTAATGGTTTTCAATTCAGAGCCCCAAATTGCTCCCCTCTGTCAACCCCGTTTAACAATAACTAGGACTAAGCATGCGTTGTAAATATATAAATATTTGCCATCAGGCATTGCAGCTCTAAATGTGTGATAATTGTCTGTATTTGTTTCCCGTCTACAGGTCAAAACACTGTTGTTAATTATCGGAGCTGGGATCGCGCTAATGACATCAATACTGCTTGAAACAGAATATAATATGGCAGCATCTCTTTTTGGCAGCGACTCACAGAGGAGGGGAGACATTGAGGAGAAAGGGAGAATAATATAATGAACAAAACAAAACAACAAGGTAATTGATATATTCATATTAATCATCGCTGACTAATTGGATAGAGGAATATTCCTTGTGCACCTGATGCACACTGCTGAAGAAGCCTTTTTCAAAACACAACTTTGAATTGTATGGATTGCACACCTAAAGTAAATATTATAATAAATCAAAGAACAGAAAATAATTAGAATGTGGAAAAACAAAAAAACACTTTTGAATGCAAAAAGATGGATTAGAGCATTGCTAACCTAAAAAAGTTAAAAACGCTTTCCATTTTGTACAATGCAGCACGGTTTTATTTGCTCTATCATAGTATTGAAGTCACATTCGGGCTTATTAATCACAGTTTAAACAGTTTTTTAATACTGACTGCTGTCAGTACGGCGAGCAAAAGCTATGTACTTTTTGGGAAAGTTGCCTTTCTGTGGGCAAAGAGTAGTGACAAAAATGTCTGGTGATTTTCTAACAGGAGACCTACTCTAAGGGCATGGTCTCCTACTACCTGACTGACAAAACTCGCCCTGAGTGGCACAGTCCATCTCTGAAAATAGAGGTAGTAAGATAGAACAGCTGTTTACAGTACTGAATTCTAATGACTACTTTGGTCATTGTAAGAGGATAAATGAACGTGCAATTTGTGAGAGGGTCAAGGCACAATGTTATGTTGCAACAACTAGTTCTGCCTGCCTGCCTGCCTGGACAATGAAGTCCCCTCTCGTGTGTTCCATGGTTAAAAGTACTCTGAATTGAATAATAGTCCTTGGTGCAGCATGCATCATTGGTGTCTAGCTGTCTTTACACATGATCGTAGCCTGAACTGTTATGCATGTATTCATTCGGAACAATGTAAGACAGTTGTACTGTCTTGTGATCGAAGTTGTTGCCACATGATCAACGCACATACACAATAACAGGAACAGTTTCTGAAAAGGTGCCTAAAACATATTGCACCCCATAACTACAAGAGAAAACCTACATTAAACATATCTGGCACAGATGGTGGTTTTCAGGCACTTGCTCCAGTTATTTTAGCGTGCTGCATTTTTTTTTTTTACTCCTTGTCATTTCCTATCTGGCATACAGTGTCTACACCACAGGGCCTGGCCTGGGCTGAAGACAGCCGTGCCGCCTTGGTTGTCTAAGTAAGGACTGCGCTATACCTCAATCACTAGATGAAGATGGGTGTGAGTGCAAGATGCAACGCAGCTGGAGACACGTTGCCTTCCTCCGGGTCCTCTTCCTCCTCCTGGGGCAGCAGACGTGTGGAGTGGTGCTGGACCACCAGGTGTCTGGTGCTCTACAGCGCAGACTCAAACAGCACGCAGCTGCTCTCACATCTGCTTGGCTTCAGAAGGCCGTTGACCATACGTGTGTCATTTCTGTTAATGAAAGACTGCAGAACAAATACAAACACACAGTCAACTAAAAGGAACATCAAGAAACCAAGATATTCCATTCACATTTGCTTCCTAGAGGGCATCTTAAATATACACATCAACGGATATGAAACCACAGCTATATCTGTACCAAGAATTTATCACTATATAAGATTTTTTTTTTACATAATTTTATTCTCCACCTAGCTGTATCAAGCAGATTATGTGCCAACCTGTAGTTATTGGTCATGCTGTTTATTATTTTCATTTATTTAACCTGTCTGTACCAGTGATCACAGGTAACCAAAAAAATCACTTAGCTCTGTTACAGAAACGTGCCCAGGAAAACATGTGAAACAGTTGGCCTTAATATTAGATATACTTCCAACCCCTGCCTTTCTTATACAGCTCACACAAAGGCTCTGACATTATCAGATGATTTAATGTATTTAAACCTTGACTGACAAGCAGAGAGGCCCAGAACTGGATCCCTGAAACCTCTCAGTATGTAATAAGTGCTGCTAGACGCTTCTGGGAGTTGAAGTAATCTGATCTAGGGAGAGCGCCCTACAATATAAAAAGGAGACGTAAGGGCCTGAACAATGTCTCCAGCAATCCGCCTCTGTGCAGGGTAAGGCGATACCAAATAATGCAGCAGTGTGCTGAGTCTTTGAAATCGGCATTTTAGCAATTTCTGGCTGTAGCGGGCCAAGATACAGCTCCCCTGATAAATTTGTACCAGGGACAGAGAGGAAATGAAATGATGCCTACTTTTTCTTATTTCACAAAGACCTGTTTGAAGTTGCAATATCGTATCAGCGTTCCCTGACAGATGCACATAAAATGGAATTGAACAATGAATACCAAGGCCCTTATCGGAGAAGTGGCTTAGGGGAAAATATATCACAAATGAATTTCAAAGAAAAAAAAATGAAGTATGAGCACTATTACAGTAATCCCCATAGAAACTTTATCCTAAATCCAGACAAAGTTAAACCCAATATTCCCAAATGGATAAAGCGGCAAGGAAGCAGCCTTTATGGAATTTCTCAATTTCAAAATTATATTTTTAAGGAGAGAAAAGATCGATGTCCTTCTGTGATAAAAAGGTAACCAAGTGATAGTATGACGTTCTGAATGAAGATCAGCTTCACTGAGAGGAGAGTAAGTCTGCTATATTTCAGCAGCTGAAAGGAACAAATGGTGTACAAACACACACCTTTCTGTCTGCAACAATGAGGGAGGTAAAAACCATCATGGCACTTTCACGTGAGATAGTGGCAGAGACAGAAAATAAACACAGAAATGGACAACCAAAGACACGCACGTACACACACACAAACACACACACATTCACACACACACACACACACACACACAATGGGGACAGTGATACACCTGTGCTCTGCCGCACGGGAGTGTGTCGAGCAGGTAAGAGGGGCGTGGCTACCTGTTTGGCAGCATTGAGCAGGGCGGCGGCCTCCGTCTTCCCCGTCTGCTGCACCATCTTGTAGAAGATGCCCTCCTGGTCCTGCAGGAGCACATAGGGCTCGTCGTACTCGTGGATCCGTCCCGCACTCAGAACCTGCAATCACCCCCCCAAACCCAGGGCAAAGCACACATGAACAGGGCGTCGGCCCCACAGCCATGTATTTAACCTCTCACAAACCAGCACTTCAGTTCTTATACACAAACAGGCACTTCAGCCCTTTCACTGATGACTGAGAGTCACAGAGAGACAATCAGGGGTCCTAACTGCCTATTTCAGGTGACTCATACCAACTACAAACTTGTTTGTAGCCTCAACTTGCTACAACACTCTACACTATCACAGGCTAATAAAACAATACGGGGCGGGATAATTGGACACCTTTCAGCACTTCATAGGGGGTCATCAGGCTCTGCTACTGAACTGTAATTAAAAAGGTTAACCACCCACATACACACTCTCACACTGGCTGATTACCAATGTATTTCTTATCCTAAAATGAAACACTGGAATATAATAATATGCCCTTTCCTGGGCAGATACTTGTCTGTCTTCACATAGGTAACCATATCCATAATTAACCACAATAACCAAGTACAACCAACAGACTGTGGCAGACTCCTACATAAGTGCCACAATAGGGTCAAAGAGCAAGTGATTTTGCTCAGTAACAGACCTATTAGTTCATTAGGGAGGTTTATTATTGAGGACAGCAGATTCGCAGGGGTCCCAGAACCCCTGTGTCACTCAGACAGTGCTGCAATATGGGGGCATTTGACACCAGGCCTGGGTGTGGATGGGCGCACGCTGCGTGGCATTTGGTCGTCCTCTTTAACCCGCTCGCTGGCCTCCTGACCACCAGGTCAGGCCCTGTCCTGGTGGACGGGGAACAAATGCCACCACAAATGGCACTAATTGGCACCTCCGCAGGCTCTGGCATGGGAGAGGGCAAAGATCAGGTGGCACAGGGCACGTGCAGCCCTCTCCAGCTCTCGGCCGAACCAGCCTGGCTGCGTAGGGGACCAGGCCGGCTGTCACAGGCACGGGATGTGGAGCGCTTAACAGCACCCTGTCAAATATAAAAACACCTAGTGCAGTCTCCAAGCACAAGAATATCTGACCCCTTTCAAGTTTGCTGGCAAGAACTAGCCTGTAAAGCCTGTTAAAGACTGTAAATAGAATAAGAACACTTGCTATCCTGGGTATGACACACTCTAATAAAAATTCATCTTTGAGTCAGAGGTTATGCGATATGGTAATTGAACCAATTTTGTGCCCATGTCTCAATTAAGGGACTTTTAAGACTTGAAAAGAGTTTGTTAAGTGGTAATTGGCAATTATGTTTAGCAGAGCTCAGCCAATTTCCTGATGGGGAACAAAAGGGGGACAAATGTATCTGTGCAAATGATGGCTTTATGGCTGTATTCCACTGTTCCGCTTGAGCTTTGGCTAATCCGCTGTGAAGCCTGTAAATAGAGTAGCCTGCCCTCTGTCAATTTCACTGGAAACCAAGCTATCTATCATCTCAGGCCTTTAGCAAATATTGAAACAGACAACTGGGCTTGGCCTTGGCAGTGGCTACAATAGTAAAATCACACATCACACAACAGACACAGCTAACAGCCTCAAACAACAGGGCACCATAAAAGCTCTTATCTCATTTTAACTTAGTTATTGCCCTGTGACATTTCCACTGGCAATAAATGATGACAGAGGAGGGGAGACTCCCTACTACTCACCAGAATGCGGTCAGAGTCGATGATGGTGTTGAGGCGATGAGCAATGGTGAGCACGGTGCACTCCTTAAACTTCTCCCGAATGGTCTTCTGGATGAGCTCATCGGTCCTGAGAGAGGAGGACATAGAGATACAGTACATGCAGATCTATCTATTGCCATTTAAATGCCAGCAAACACAGTCTCTACATCTCCCTATTCATAACTTCTAAATCCAGGTGTTCCGTGTCTGGAATCAGTTAAGAATCAAGTGCCACATATACCAAACCGCCGCGTTCTACCTGTGCACTTAATGCAAATGCGTTAAAGTATGAACTTCTCTACTTAGCTGAAGAGTTGGGTAACTTAAAATCAGCTGATTTAGTGAATGACTGGAACAAATATGTGGCACTGGATTGTAGCATGTAAAGCTAGGATGGCCATCGCTGGTGGATTCATGCTTATAACAAATTATACACAGCACTAACTATGGCTTTTGTAAGGCAGGTAGCCCTGTACCTCGGGTCAACGTTGGCTGTGGCCTCGTCAATGATGAGGATGCGGTTCCTCCTGAGGATGGCCCTGGCCAGACACACCAGCTGCCTCTGGCCCACGCTGAAGTTGGACCCGGCCTCCGCCAACACCGTCTCCATCTGGGCTGGCATCTCCTCCACCACGCCCTTCAGCTGCACCTGTGTGGAGGAGAGCAGAGGAGGGACCAGAGCCCAATTACCCCCCCCACAAGCACAATGCCGTCCCCCCGCAGGCACCTGTTTCAGGCCCCCTTGCAAAGACACCTATTAGCTACACAGGCACAATGCCAGGCCAGGCCCAGGGCTGACCCAGGCCAGCGCTCCCCTGTGACCACTCTCTGGGTGTAATCCAGGCCAGCAAACCCATTGAGGGGGGGCATGCAGGAGGCCTGAGCTCATCTAAGTGGGGGGAAAGCCTTCATCCCACTGACACTGGCAGCCAAAAACATCTCCCCAGCACTTTTCAATGGCTCCCAGTTACAAGCCCCACATTGAGCTGGGCCCCACGGCCCTAATGGGATTCCCCCACACCCACCTACCCCCCATGCCTTGTGGCGAATGGGTCGGCTGAATGAGTGCATTGTGCCGTGGTGGTGGGGGGGGGGGGGGGGGGCAGGGGGATCCTCCCATAGAGCCGTGATGGGGAAGCGCTGGGAGCCACACTGAAGTACCTCTTGGAGCGCATTCCACAGGTCCTCGTCTGTGTGCTGGTTGAAAGGGTCCAGATTCTTCCTCATGGAGCCCGTAAAGAGAACCGGGTCCTAGAAATGGGGGGATACACAAAGAGATGGAGAATGAGAGAGAGAAAGAGCGCTTTATACTTAATGAAGCAGGGAGCAGGTTGAAAGTGTTAAGACAAGTTTTACAAAGCAGCGTTATTCAGGAAAGGGGGAGTGACTACCACTAACCTCCCGTTCAACAATGCAATCGGTAATAAGTTCAAATGATTGGCAAATCCGGTACAACAAAGCAGGGGAAGTAGCTACATAAGTGTCCATTTTTTTACCTGCCTAAAGGATAACAGTGGCCGGGTGTATTTATCCAGATATAAATTCTACACACATGCATCTTATTTAGTAGATATTGTGTTGACATGGGCATGTCATTTTGACACAATTATCAAAGCAATGTATACGTTTGTCTTTCTTCATGTTTTTAGGAAAAAAAAAAAAAGGGAAACCTTATTCCCACAATGCAGTCAGTTCAACTGGAATGTCAATATACATACATAAGTAAATATAAAATGAGTAAATATGACATCATTTTCTTTAAAAAAAAAAGCAAAAGTAAAGTAAATGAGGTAGACTACCTCTACCAGTACTAAAAAAATCAAAAAGAAAACCATCAAAAACAGTATACACTACAGCTGTAAAAATAGCTTTGCCACTTCTTGCGAAGACTACCTATGAGAACAACTGACTGGCAACTGCATCAAAAAGGTAAGAAATGCTAGTAA
The DNA here is from genome assembly GCA_030347295.1 of Setipinna tenuifilis. Taxonomy (NCBI): domain Eukaryota; kingdom Metazoa; phylum Chordata; class Actinopteri; order Clupeiformes; family Engraulidae; genus Setipinna; species Setipinna tenuifilis. Next base: position 28,855,712 of record CM059269.1, on the reverse strand, counting down.
ACCACTTGGCCAATGTACAACACTGACAATGTACTGGCCCTGTCATATACATAAGGAGAAGGCTGTCAAATAAGGGAAAACCACTGTACCCATCCCCTACATCTGCACAGTAGAACTATGACCTCCTGATAACATAACATAAGGAATATATAACGATTGGTCAGAAGGCTTCTTTCATATGTGCTTTGCCAGAGCGTTCTCCTATCTTACACGATGCTTCACAGCACTTCTAGATGTGTGGCCATCCACCTTTCACCTCATCATCTAGCAGAAAGGACTAAAAAACAGTGCCTGAAAAAAAAACACAAAATATAAATTCACACATCTTCTAGCTCAAACAACTCAAGCCATCTAAGTAAAGGAGGACAAACTCCATGATGTTTGTGCTTTTCTTTTGTTTTTCCACCCTCAAGTTGTTTTTTTTCACTGCCTAATGCCCAAAAGCTTTCTTCTCCCAGCTTCAGTAAACCTCAATGTCATTAAAGCAGCTCAATCCCCAATTCAGGAAAGGTTTTTGTGGAACTCTTTAATCGAGGATCCGATGTTGAGTTGGACACACAGCTTTTCCAAAGACTGATTATGTGCTTGAACAATCCTAAGCCCGCTGTTTGCCGGAAATTCATTTCTGCTTTGATGTCATTCCTCTAGTTTCAATAGAACGTGAAATGGATTCCTTTTAAATGCCACATACTAAAAGAAGTTTATCATAATCAAATCTAAGGGAGGGTGGAGAATAATAGAAGCCCTGCCAGCCAATGTATGGAATACATATCAGAATCTGCAGATTCCCGATCACAAGGCATGGCAACAAGCATCTTATATCAAGTTATTTTCCATTTGAAAGGCTGACTGAATATCACTTAAACTATAAGATGGCGGGGAGGAATATAAAGAAGGCTTCCAAATGTACTACACATTTGTAATTGAGCAGCAGAGGCCACGTGCAAGGTGAATTCTGAAATATAGGAGTGCAGGAGAGATGAATTCGTGTATAATTTTAAAAACAACTCAGCGGGAAATGGGCAAGCTTTTGCTGAACATGTTAAGAAACACATATTAAGCAGTTGAAATACAGATATTTGCCAGATAAAATACTAATCAAACTGTTCAGGGACCATTCATTTAATTAGCCATGTGTTTTAATAAGAGGACATGCACGTGTGCGAAAAGATACAATAAGAAATCTCCCCAAACACACCTGTGCAGACTGACACAGACACACTTACACACACACAGGCACGCACACATGCCCACACACACACACATACACACACAGACAGACACACAACAGGCAGCACAGGCTCAATGCACAAGGAGAACATCTTCCGATCGCTCAGGCTGAGGGCACAAGACCTGCTTTATGGCGCAGAGAAACATAATCTGGAGGAGCACTGATACCAGAAACCCATCAAGGCCATGACAAGCCCTTTTATGAACTTGTTTTGCAAATCTCAGCTGCAGTCTCGCGTATGCTAAACAACTCCTGCCGCAGTAAATAATGGCAAATGAGCAATCTAAGGGGAAAGTGGCAAAACTCTCCAAAGCGGCTTTCACTTTTTTCTCTTCTCCTTTGAGGAGGGGAGGGGGCTAATCTCCTGTCAGTTATGGAAGCTCCTCTCAACCCAGAACAGCCGTGGGAGTCTTCTTCCCTCCACTTTCCTGACACGAACCCCCTGGCTGGCATTTTCTTAATGTGCTATCAGTTTCAATGAGCGGAAATAAAGTTAAACTGTCTCAAGGCATCCGTTTGTCTCACTTTCAGAAACCCCCTACAGTAAACGAAGACTGAAATACTCCTCATCCCCCCCTTTTCTTTCCCCCTCTCCACGTTAAAACAAACAGGCCGTGTGAAAAAGAGCCAAAGCACACAAAGGTGTTAGGTGTCATGTGACACTTGGAAGCTCACCTGCCAGAGACCAAACAATTTGCCTGGGGAAGGCCACGGATTCATCATCCGCATGGGAGAATATCGGCTTACATTAACAGCTTACACTCGCAGGTCTCTCAGTGAGTTCCTTTTATGCACAATAATTGTCTCTAACTCCTATGCCTGCCTCATCTTATTGGACAAAGAAATGAAATGAAAGATGTCTCCTAAAACTGACACTATCAGTCCCCGGCAGCCCTATAAACATATTTCACAAGACGAATCACCGCTCAAAAACAAAGTAGAAATAAAGTTTTGACAAAGTGCAGTAACGGGGGTGGGGGAGGTACCTGTGGTATTATGGACATTTTCTGGCGCAGAGTGTGCAGGACCGATCTCAGAGGTCAGGACGCCATCGATGGAGATGTTGCCCTGCGGCTCGGCCAGGCGAAACAGGGCCGAGATGAGGGAGCTCTTCCCTGCCCCTGTCCTGCCCACGATGCCCACCTTTAACACACCAGAAGAGAGTTTTGTTGTGATACATGCTCAGATCAATATGTCCGCTCACCCTCTAGTTCACACAATATTGACCTCTTCGCCGTAACAAGAGAATAAGTAGAAATGAAAGAACTTTTTAGCTTGTTTTTTTTCTTGTTCGCATCACTAAGCACTGTTATGGAGATAATCAGTTTTCTTGCCCTACCCGGCCTCATGGAGGCCCTACTTCTGGCCTGTGACGTTTCGCATAGTCCTCCTCTTTCACTTCCTCCTGTCCTCAGAGCAGGGCTCTCAAGTGACACTTTCTTTTGTTTGTACTGTTTGTGTACTGTTTTAAAGTTATTTTTATTGTCTGCAGGCAATGTTATTTATGCTGTATGGTTTTTATGTATTGTCTGTATTGTTTTTATGTTTTCTGTATGTTTTTACTGTTTCAGTGGTTTGTGTACAGCTTTTTTTTTTATCGTGTGTAAGTCTGCTGTGTGTTATTTGTTAATGTGTTGTCCATCATCTGCTTTTAATGTGTGGGCCATCATGTGTGCAGCAATGAGTCCAAGACAATTTTCTCTACAAAAAAGTATTCACAACGCATCATATCAGTGCCGTTCTGCCTTTGCCATCTCTGACACGAAACGCGCCTATCGCTCCTATCAGCCCATCAGTTCTTAAAAGACAACCCCAAAAGGCATCTGACATTAAAAAGTCAAAAGAGCTTACAAGTTTTTTTAGCCACAAAAAAAGAAAGAGATGCTATCGTGTCCCTCTGGCAATTCGACCTCTGAGGGTGCTATCTCTTTTTTTTATTCTGCCTCAATCTGCTCCTGTCTCTGTATGAGCTCCTGTGTTATATGAATCTCGCAGAAAAAAAACAGAGAGAAAAATCAAGCTAATCAGCACACTTACAAAGCGACACAAAAGACTGAGCAGAAGGCAAATGAATTCAAGAATCTGGGTGTTATCTATTACATTTTTGTTATAGTAAAATGTTTGGGAGGGAGACTTTATGGCTATCACAAGTATCAGAAATAGATATCAAATCTTTGTCTGTGCCATTCAAACCAGTGGAAAGAAACTGTTCACACCTTTCTTACACAATTCCCACACACAAAAGCGTAAAAGTAACCATTTACTATTTAACGAATTAAAAGGTAAGGTGCTACCACCATCCCCACTGACAGGGGGAAGAAACATAGCCATGTTATGTTACTTGATACAGTAGCTCAAGTGGGTCATTTTTTCCAGACATACCTTTTTGTTTGTTTTTAAATACACAATAGTGTTCTTTGAAGGAGCCTTTCTGTTACTGTAAGTGTTATGGGCATATCACTGTAGTGGTATCGCTTGCCAAAGAATATAATGTTGTCTCAGAACACATCTAAGAGTGTATATGTGCAACCCTCAGTGGGGACACGTTACACCTTTTTAGTGTAGTATTACTTTTTTGTGTACACAATTCAGATGCTCATCACTGAAAAAACTGCACTGCACATACACAAATACATACACAATACATACACTGCCTATTTAATACATAAACAAATACATACACTCTCTGACTAAATTATACACAGGCTGTCTGTTTGAAAGACCTGAGTGACTGAGACCATCCGCCCTCTGCCACTGGTGGGGGTCAGATAGTGTTATTTCAGTAGTGGCCCTGTGAGATAGGTGTGTGCATGTAGGGGTGTCTGAGAGATGGCTCCCCAGTGGCTCCAAGGCCCCTGAGGGACAGTAAGGCTGCACAAAGCCCCTAAAGCTCCCAGCATTTCAGCAGGATCCCTCCCCCAGGGCACCCAGAACCTCCACCACCACCACAACCACCACAGCCCCTTTATTTATCAGCCCATCCATTGTGAAATCAGCCGCCCTTGGCCAACGGCGGCCATGCTAAATGCACACCAGCTCGGCCCTTTTATCTGAACCCTCAGCAGCCCTCCTCTCCTCTTCTGTCACCTTGTTTCTCTCACCGTTTCGCCTTCCCTTCCGCCACCAGCGCTCGCTCGCATGCGTCTCCTCGCGCTTTCTATACCGCTGCACGCTCCGCTTGTTTGTTTCCTTTCATATTGTCAACACATACTGTCGCTGTCGCTGCTTGGCAAAATTGCTAATGAGACCAAATGGATCCACTCCAGCGCTCTTAATTACATTATATGTATTCCATGAATCATAAATTGTATATTCCTGGAGGATCGTTTAGCACAATAATAAGTTGCTTAAATAATTGATTTTGGGGAGGGAACATCGTATGGAAAGGGGCAACATTACACCTTCTACACACATATTGATTAAATTCCACCAACGAGCAGAATATTAAAAGTGCATGCATTTTCCCTAAGACTATTGGCAAGGGTATGGAGAGGCTGTCACCAGCAACATGTGGACTCAGCATGAACACCGTCAACTTCTGAAGATAATTAATGTGGAGGATCCACACACAGCACAGAGGTCACTTTCTGCACTGGGCATGCATGAACATAGAAGGATGCACCCATGGCAATGGTCAGAATAGAATACACGGCTTTCTTGGCTAGGAACGCATACTAAAGAAGTGAGGCACTGACCCACACCAACTATGGGGGACAATATTCAAATGGTAGACGCAGTGAAATGGTCATATCAATGAGGCAAACAAAACTGATATGATGAAGTCAAAAGCAACATATTTGTGAAATGATAGACAGTTTTACATGCAAATAAGCAGCCAACTACACTACGGAAGCAGCTCCCAGGTGGGAGACTGATTCACCTTCTCGTTGGGCTTGATGGTGGCCGTGATGTTCTGGAGCACGAGGGGCCCGTTGCTGGTGTAGGAGAAGTCGACCTGGTCGAAGGTGATGCAGCCCCGGCGGGGCCAGTCAGGTGGGGGCCTCTTGTGGGTTTCCCATGGTGCCTCGCTTTCCAGCTCCGCATACTCCACCACTCGCTCCACTGACGTCATCTGAGCACCATCACAGACACATGGCAGGGTATCCAGTCAGTGTTTAGCATTATCTATGTCAGCTGTGTCTATTTTCTGATTTCATCTTATTTTTGTGTGATACTATTGGTTATCAGTCCAGTCACATTACCAGGCAGAGAGGCTATGCCTATACATAGACTTTAAACGACCCTGGAGTCAGTGTATTGAGAAGGGCTGTAATTACACACACAAGTGGATAGAAATACATTCATATATAGACACATACTAAACTACACTTAACTAAGCAGGTATACAGTGAGGTCAATAAGTATTTGATCATTTAGAAAACATGGAGGGGTCTAAAACTTTCATTGTAGGTGCATTTCCACTGTAAGAGACAGAATGTAAAAAAAATCCAGAAATCACATTGTACAATTTTTTAAACAATTTATTTGTATATTACTGTGTCAAATAAGTATTTGATCACTTGCTTATCACTTGTTGTTCTGCTTTTAAATAGTCCAACTCCACTCTGCTCATAATTCTTAAGTAGTAGCACCTGTTTGAGATCGTTAGCTTTCATAAAGGCACCTGTGCACCCCACAATCAGTCAAACTAACAAAGCTGGAAAGGGCTACGGGGCAATTGCCAAGCAGCTTGGTGAGAAAAGAACAACTGTTGGAGCAATTGTACGAAAATGGAAGAGGCTAATGATGACTGTCAATGTCCCTCGGACTGGGGCCCCACACAAGATCTCACCTCGTGGGGTATCAATGATGCTAAGGAAGGTACAGAATCGGCCCAGAACTACACGGGAGGAGCTGGTCAATGACCTGAAGAGAGCTGGGACCACCGTTTCCAAGGCTACTATCAGTAATACAGTAAATCGTCATGGTTTAAAATCATGCAGCGCACAGAAGGTTCCCCTGCTATAGAAAATCTTTGGAGGGAGCTGAAACTCAACGACAGCCCCGAACCCTGACAGATCTAGAAAAGATCTGTATGGAGAAGTAGGCCAAAGTCCCTGCTGCAGTGTGTACAAACCTAGTGAAGAACTACAGGAACCGTTTGAACTCTGTAATTGTTAACAAAGGCTTCTGTACCAAATATTAAATTTGCTTAATTCAAGTGATCAAATACTTATTTGACACAGTAATATACAAATAAATTGTTAAAAAAAAAATCGTACAATGTGATTTCAAAAATTTTTTTTTAGATTGTGTCTCTCACGGTGGAATTGTACCTATGATGAAAATTTTAGACCCCTCCATGTTTTCTAAGTGGGAGAACTTGCAAAATCACAGTGTAATTAGTGTGATATACTTATTGACCTCATTGTATATGTGTACAATCTACAAGTTACAGCCAATTTGCACATTGACAAAAACTATCTATAACTATAATTTCTATAATTTATAAAACAAAGTGGTGCAAATTGTGTGCTGATCCTTTACTTCAGTATAAACACAGCAGACAGAGTGTCTGGACTTTTAGGAATTCTCACCATATTCTCGACCTCTGCGCTCTGCCGCACTCCCCACTGGAACATCCCGACCAGGGTGATAGCATAGGACAGAGCCAGGCCCACGCCTCCCGCCTCCAGGTCTGTCGGAGAGCAGGCAGAAATAAAGCGTTTGCGTTCCACACAGCTACTCAAGCACATCAGCCTTGCCCGCATATGTTTCCTGCTCTCATTCCCCTGTGTCCTGGGTGCCTACCGTCTCTGAGGAACAGGCAGCCGAAGGCGGTGATGGTGACGAATGTGGAGCACAGGGCATCCAGGCGCACAGCGAACCAGCGGGAGGTGGTCAGGAATAAAAACCAGGCGGCTGATGGACAGGACAGTTTTCACATCACGGCGGGGTGGACTCACAATTGTGAAATAGGACTGGGCGACAATAACACCCACACACACATACACACACACACATACTCTAAAACACACTCTTTCATTTTTATGCATGAATACCATTTCTGACAGCAGCTCGCCTAAACAGACATCTGTACAATGCAATAATAGCACATCATCGGTAAAAAGACACATTCTTAGAATGATGCCAACCCACATATACACAGACATGCCAACACACAGAAACATACATTAACACACCAGGATAGAAACACACACACACACACACACACACACACACACACACACACACACAGACAGACACACACACACACACACGATAGATAAGGTCAAACCAGAGTGTATGTCCTGATGGGCATCAAACATCTGCTGCAGCCTATGCTGGGCTTTAAAGGCACGGATGGTCCACAGGCCTTGCAGGGAGGATGACAGATGGGAGAAGACTGGACTACGTGCTGGTGAAAAACACAAGATTCATTTTCAAATGCCTCATGTTATTTGTATATGCTCTTTGGTTTGATTCTGGTTTGTTTTCATACAACATTTGACTGCGCTGCTTTATTCTCTTAGCCTCCCAAAGCCGTAGTCTTAAGACAGAATGCAATTGACCAGAAAAAATAGGCCACCATTCATTTCCCTTTTGTACATTAGGAATTACATGGAAAAATAACAAACAGTCTGCTCATTTGGTGCGATGCAGATAAAAATGCCTCTTACGAAGCTCTACTGCCATAAGTGAAAAGTGACAGAATTCAGAATTTCTGGGTGAGCTATCCCTTTAACTCCGCCATTGCAAAGCACACTATGCCTGAAAAAGAGGGAATAAAAGTCTGTTCCCCCCTTTTCATTAGCAATTAGCCTAACACAAAAGAGGGAAGGCCGGGTGTTTTGCGAGGACATTTTGCTTTCTATGGGGTCTTCGAGCCCGGCCTGGGCCTTTGGCTTGGCGGCTCCCAGCGAGGAGGATGCGCCCCTGCCTCCCATGCCTTGGCCATGCCCACTGGCATTTCTGCCTTTGTCTCACATGTCATGAACCTGCGGCTCTCAAGGAGACTGTGTGTGGGCAAGACTTTAGGCCACAGCCACCCTTTGGCCTTTTATGCTAATGTCCCCGGCTCCGCTCAATGCTTCATTTGCATTTTTAGCTTTTTTTCCCTTTTCCTTTATTCATTCATCTCCAAAACAGACGAGTGCAGAGCTTTTAACACAGAGAGTGTCTTACTTGTGGACTCCAGGCGCTTGATTTCTCGCGAGGTGCACAGGAAGTAGCGGCGCAGATACAGGAAGAGGGCGAGCAGGGGGATTATGGGAATGAGGATCCAGGGTATGATGACGGTGGCGACTATGATCACGCCAAGAATCTGCAGAAACACCTGGACACACAGACACAAAGACAGAAACACACATCTAAAGGAACACATAACAGACCAACACATAAAATACATAAAATAAGACACAACTATTCTAAAAGCACAAATCAGTTTCATATATGAATCATTCAATTTGGTTATTTTGTTAAAGATTTTACAGACAATTCTGAGCCAAACAAAGTGTCAAAACAATAGTGATTCATGCTTCAGTAGGTGCTATAGACAGAACTTTACAGAACGTGCTGATTTAAGCACAAAAGAGAATAGACCATAATGCTTTGGTGAGTGGCTTTCAGTTCACTTAATGGGTAAGCACTGAGTATTCCGTTTCTTGGGCTCCACAGTGAAAGCTCCCAAAATAAAGGCTAAGTACATGACAACATGAATCAGTGTTGACTGACACAGCCACAGGGGTCATTGTGGCCGTGGAACAATTACTGCAGAGCCACTGTTCCTCTGTGGTTTCCCCCAGAATGCTGTGGGCCCTGGCTTAGGGTTACCACCCCGGGTTAACTTTTACCTTTCCCAGGTGTGAAGCGAGGCCATGACCACACGGTCCGTGAATACACACTTTCATACTGCATGACCTCATACCACATGGTGGGTTGTCTGCTGATCTCCCCACAGGAGCCACAAGTCAGGTTCAATAACATCATGACTCGTCACTCCTGCTAATGGCTACATGACACAAGCACACCGCTGGCCACACGGGCTGTAATTCAATGGCCAAGGCTGGCCTGAAGCAATGGCCATGACACAGCACTGGGATACGGCCACAGCCGCAGGGAGGACTGACAACATGGCCACATATATCAGATGATCATCCACAACTACTTAGCCTGCATAATCCAGCGATTATTGGAATTTACAAGATAAGGAGACGTACTACTTTGTCTCCTACATGCAGTCCAATACAAAAATCTTCCATAACATATTTGAAATTCTCCAATAGCAAACACGGCAGATAACATCAACGGTTATAAATGACAGATTAATGAGAGATTTTTTTTGATCGCATACAAGCTCTCCTGAACAAACATCCTCACCCAAAAAACCAAGTCTCAAAAATATAAACTGCCAGAGACTTCATATTCATCCGATGACTGATAAAATTGAAACCCCAAACCCTGAAATTAAAGACAACCCACGAGATGGGCTTCTGAGAGGGAGAGATTGGCATCAGCATGTTACTTTCAATGGTCTCACACTAGCCTTCAGAGATGAAAATTTAATTTAGCACCTTAATTACGGATGTTATCAGGTGCTTAGGCACACGTTTAAGCATGATCACTTTCAGTGTGGGTTTCATGATGAAAAGCTCCTCAATTCGGTTTACAGCACAGATAAGAGGGTATTACCAGGCTTGGAATCGCCGCAGTGGAGCAAGCACAATCAAGCAGCGAGCACACAGCGGGAACCTACCCCAGCACAACTGATCCCGCAGAATTTCACACTACACAAGTTTCAATCTGGCCCACGAGGGAGAAGGTGACTGCAGGGTGGGCCAGGAACATTACTTGTGTGGGCAAAGAGGCCTGGCCTTTGATCATAATCATTAGCATCCTCCAGCAGATACCTGACATTTTTAACTCCAGACGAGAGAAGATGGTCTGCCAATGAACTAGAAAAGGCAATACAGAATGTTTGAAAGAGGGGTTGAGTAAACATGAGAGATTGACTTGAGCCTCAGTGTTCGGGCAGGTTTAAGCCTGTGGGTGCTCCCTCAGTGCCGTGATGGCGGCCACTTTGGGGCTGGGGTGTCGGACAGTGGCGGGTCATCTGAGGGGAAGACGCTCCGGGGCCAGAGTGATTACACAGGAGTCCGGCCTCCACCGCCACTACTCTGCGCCGCGCCACGCCGCTGCTCCCTGGAGCCCCCCTGTCGCCACAGCCCTGTTTGATGTGATCCGTTTGCCCGGCACGCCGCTTATCACCTCAGCATCAGGCAAAAAAAACACGGCCCCCACCCACACCATGCACTGATGAGCCGTGATTACGGCCCGCCTGACCCCCCTTTGTTGGAACCCCCCCCACACCCACCCACCCATCACATGACCTACTCAGAACCCCCACAGGAACAGACAACTCCCCGATCCGAAGCCTGCTGCACATAAAAGTTCACTAAAGCTTTTGTATGTAAACAGTATAAATAAAGCATTACCTCTAATTGCCGCTTAGCAAGAAAAGACAGGGGTCTGCAGGCATGCGATTCGCCCATTCAGGCACACAGGGCGTACTAGCACAGCTAAAGACCATTCACATCTCCACTGACCCTAATTGCTTTATTTTGTAGGTGATACCGATCGGGCCTTTGATGTCCAAATAAATTCCGAAAATTGAAGTTAATTGCTATATTTGTGCTCACCACTGATAAAGCCTGTTGTTCCAGCGGCGGAACGTAAACATTTCCCTACAATTAAACATCCCCCCAGACATGGGGGGGAATCTGTGTCGTTCTTCCACTCGTTTAGTTTCTTTTTTCATCCTCCCTTTATGCACTGTCAGTGCACGCCGTGTCTGAGAAGAGCCACCGCTGGGAAAAAAACTCAAACAAAAGTGAAGTGAGGGGGAAGAAAGCGACAGCTAGAAAGACTGGAGAAGAAAGAAAGAAAAAGAAGAAGCTGGGAGAGAGAGGGGTGAAAAAAAATCCTCTGTCATCGCTGGAATTTTGTCCTTTTTTTCTCTCAAACACACACTTTCCCTGACAGGGTGGCACAATAAAATATAGGGGTCAGTGGTACTGAAACAAATGAAGGCCGTTCCACTTTCAGCTGGCCACAATGGGACTGACCCAATCCATTCTCCAGTGTTTTTGGCCCTTTCTTTGGGCTCTAAATGCCCAGATGCTGGGGCCTTTCTTTGGAAGAAATGACTGTGGACACCTCCTTCACTTTTTCCTTTTCTGGGCCATTTTCACTTCATAAAGCTGCAGTCAATGTGCTTTTTGTATACCACAAGGAGGGCCTGACACATTCTGCGGTGGTCTCGGTCACTGTCTACATTGGTGGCTCAAGTAGTCCCAGGATTAGGCCTTTGTGTGCTGTGAAAAGGTAAGAGAAGTCACTTATTTGGGCTCAGTCAAGCTGCTGATTTCCAGCCCCCATTTTGGAAATAAGAGAAAGGCTTTGAAATGCACTCTCTCCTCCTTATAAATCACAAACCACCCACTGCAGACACAGCTGCCTTGGACCGTGTGTACCTAACATGCCACAACAACATAGGCACACACACTACAGACAGGCAAACAGATAGACAGACAGACAAACCTACACACACACAGCCACCATTTTGAAGGAACACAGGAAGGAAACAGCTTTAAAAGGTCTCAAGGCAACAAAGCTCTCCCCTTATTTCATGTTGTGTCCCCTAACACATTCAGAGCCATTTAATCTGGCCCTCTCTTTGAATGTGCTCTCTGCTGGGGGTCTGTGGTGTGATTTCTGCCCAGCTCCCACCCCTGCTGTTGGTGCTGGCTGGACCTGGCCGTGTGGTCAGGGGCACCGGGTTTTCCACACAGAACGGCCGGTGCCAGTGGGCCAGTGGGCCAAGCCGGGCTCGGGTTATGTGAGGTATGTGCGAACGGCCCGCAGTGCCAGGGCGGACCACACAGACACTGGGGGCTTTTCACCAGGGGCCAGTGCCCATCACCAGCGCGATAAGAAGGAAGTAGGCAGCAATGCTGAGAGCGAGCCGTTCACTCAGCTCCCAGCTCGTGTTACTTAGGAGCACAAACACTGACACACACATGCACCAACACAAACACACACATAGTCAAACACACACACACATACTCACACACATTTACACAAAAGTCCTTGTTTGCAGGAGTAGATGTATACACATGTATACACATGACTAGGCCACACTTACAATTGAGTATTCCTCTATTCAGCTGAAGTTTTTCTCACAACTTTCTCACAAAACTCTATACTCTACTAAATACTATATACTTTATCCTCATGTTTAAATACATCCTTGTTACTTATATAAATAACAAAGAAAAATATAAAAAGTAGACACATACACACAAATTAGTGACCTGTAACAATAGTCTTCATTTAAAAAAAAACTCTTCCTTTCTTTTCATAGTTTTCGTCATTAGCTTACTTTGTGCTCTTCCTCTTAGCCAAAACAGACAATAGCTTCTGTCAGAGCACAATGGGCAGTGGGGGCATCAGTGGCAGATATGTTTCACACGGGGCCGGCTCCTCTCCTGCGTCTTGTGTGACATACGCGGTATGTGTGCTGCCTAGAGCAGGGGCATTCTTCTCCCCCTAACCCCCGCAAACACACACACACACACACACACACACACACACACATTCACACTCACACAAGCACACGCTCAAACACACGCTTACCTTACACACCCTCACACCCATATGCTCACCTCACAAACACTTGCACCCACACAAACACACACTCACAACACACACCCACCCAAACACACACTCACACAAACACACACTCACAACAGTGACACACACAGCCAGCCTGCCAAGGGCGGCCGAGAGAGCTGCTTGAAACCCCATCCCGCCTCTCTCCAGGTTTACGTCAGCCGTTCTCATGTCCCCGCGGAGCAACGGAGAGTCCCGGCGACACAATGTGGGACAAAAGCGCGCACTCACACTCACACACACACTCGGTCACGCCCGTCAGTGTTCCTGCCACAAAGGCCGTCTCACATGTGCGTGTCTTCAGACTGCTTCAGTCACATGCCGCCCCCCTGTTCTTCACCGACACGCCAGCCAGATAAATCACCTGGAATGACCAGCGGCTAGCGCTCGATCATCTTACCGCCACCATAATAGAGCTTCTCCACATAATGTGACAGAGCACCGGCACAGGTGATTATGCATGTGTAAGTTTGTGTGTGTGTGTGTCTGCGTGTGTGTGTGTCTCTGTGTGTGTGCGTGTGCCAAAATGTTGCTGCTGAAAAAGCTTCTTGTCACTCAGAGTTGCAGTGGCAGTGGGTGTCAGAGAGATGGGTGGTGGTGGTAGGGGGGTGGTGCTGTGTGGCGTGGGGACCCCACAGTTAGTGCTGTGGCGTGGTCAAGAGCTCTCGCCGGGATCCCTCCATTCAACACTCCTCCCCTGCACAACCCCTAGTGTTCTCCCTCGATTGTCTTCACACCCTTTAAGGCCCCACTCAGTGACAGCACAGGCAACCTAGGATTTAAAGGTCAAGTCCAGACAAAAGGGAACTATTCCCAGTGCCTGAGGTGCTTTTAATTGACATTTCTGCCTTTGTCCGCCCCACATAAAGAGGGGAAAGAGCCCGGCCACTTTTTTTTCTCCAATATCCTAAATTGCCGATAAATGAGACCCAGGAAGAAATGTGGCTTTGGGATGTAACAAGCCTCTACCCACTTGAAGGGCTCACCCCATTAGGGCTGTGCAGGGGAGCTCGGGAGAGAGCTGGGGAGTGCTGGGGAGTGCTAACTCCTGCATAAAGAGCGTGGCTCAGATGCAAATCCCCACACAGAGAAAGGGCCTCTCCCCACGGTGGGAGATAGAGCAGTTAGGGCTTTGTTTATGAAGTTTCACTTTATTCTCCCTGACAACCATTTAAACAATGACTGTTGGAAAATGTCCCTGCACGAACCACGCTACAATGGGCAGGATCAGCAGCCTTTCTGTCCGGCTAATACCTTCATAAAAAGAAGGGAAAATCTTCCTTCCTGAAAGAATTAAAGAGCGCTCCATAAAAGGCACCTGCAAACAAGCCACAGAAAGGCTGGCAAACAAAAGCACTTTGTCCAAATGATGCCACTTTTGTCCCGTGCACAATGGGCCCATGATTTCTATTGCAGCAAAAGAGCACATTGTGCATAAACAATGTGCCACCGTACATATAGTACACGCAGTGAGGTAATTGGCTTTGTTCCGAGCTTCTTTTGACCAGTCATTTCAAATCAGCAAAAGCCAGACTGTAGCATAGGTACATCATTGATCTCTGTCTCCAAGTGCTATTAACATGCAGAAATGGGGAGACGACTGACACAGAATTACAACACAAAAGGGCCAAAAATATGTGGCCAGAGTCCAAAGTACATTTTTCCAAAAAGGTCTGCAAGTGCCTGTGCTCTTCAACATTCAACACTGGACACTTTTAACCAGTGATCAAACTTTTTTTGATTTCATCAGTGTAATTACTTGTAATAAGCTCATAGAAAATAATGCCCAAGTTTAAAGACTTTTTCCTTTATTGTTATTTTTCTGGAAGCTGATGTATCTTTCTTCCAACTTCCAGGGGAAATCTTTTAAACCTGGCCTGCAGATCTGATTCCCCTGTGCATTTTGCACCTTGTTATTAAACCTATGCCCCCCAACCACACACACAGAAATAGAAAACATCCTTTGTGCATATGATCTTTTGTGCTTTCACCATTTAAGATGGCCTTTGTCTTGCGTGAGATTGGTATCTGCCACAAACATCACTCAGGCATTGTGGCGGGGAGATTCGTTTTCAGCCGGCCTTTGTTCTTTTCTTTGGCCCCGGCTGAACGGCCACGCCTGCTGCTCTACCTCTGATTGTGCGGCAAACATTCCCCCCTTTGTGGCGCGGGCTACGCGGGCCAGCTCATCTTCGCCCGCTTTATCGTGGGAGATGATTGCTTCTGGTGTTGCCGTGGCATTCGGTAACGTTAGCTGGCCAGGTGCCACCGTGGGCCCTAAGGCTGGCCAACCGACGGTGGAGAGGACAAGGAGAGAGGGGGGAAAGAGAGTGGAGGAGGGGAAAAAAAGAAAAATTGAGAGAGGGAGAAAAATTTAAGGAAAAGGGAGAAAGAGCGAAAATAGATGTGGTGTGAGAAGGGTCCAATGCCTTAGTGCCCTCCCCAAACACCTTTTCTTCTCTCTACTCCTCTGGTCCCATCAGTGTTCATGCTGTCCCCTGTTATCTTGTGATATTGGGTTCTATATGTATGTTTCCTTCCCAGCATTTGTGCAGCTCCTGTATCAGCTTCCCAGAAGCCCGTCCCCAGTGAGCATCTCCCTCGCTCTCCCTTAGGCGCGTCTGTACGTCCATCCATCCGTCTCTACATCTCCCCCTGCCCCCTGTGCTCCTCCGTCTACCTGCTGCTGGCCTCCCACTGCCCACACTTCACTTCCTGTACACTCCCGGCCGCCACGCTAACGGGGACCACACCTCCACCCACACTCTCCCCCTCCCCTTCGCCAACGTGGCGCACCGGCACTTTTTTATTAAATCTGTGCAGGCAGGCGCTGGGCCCGCGCAGGCCGCTAATCCTACAGTAATTGTTTCCAGATTAGGAGAGCCGGGCCACAAAGCAGGCCCAGCCAGGCATGAAATGGCCTCCGCCATGCGAGCGGCAGCGGCGGGCGAAAAAACCTGCCGAGGTGCAACTCACCTGGATGAAATCCACAAACGTCCATGGCAGGAGAGAGTCCAGATGGCCAATGTCCTTAGAGAAGCGGTTGAGGACTCGTCCTGGGTTAGCACAGAACAGGGAGAAAGGCAGGAGATTAGAGCATGGGCCTTGTAGATCAGAACACTGGGTTCACTTTTCACTTTTCATCTCAACATTTCATATTACACGTACATTGTACAAATGACTGACTTGATATCAAACAACTACATTCTCATACAAATTCATACATACATAGACACACAGATACACACACACACACACACACACACACACACACACACATGTGCACACATACACACAATATCAAAAAACACTCTTGACAGGCAAACGTAGGGCAAGCTCATAGAGCCCTGCCAAAAAAGTTCAAACACTGGAGATGGACGTTTTATCAAGGCCAATCCTAAATGTGCTTGCCGCACATTAGGTTATACCAAGGCCATGTTGTAAGCTCACGCTGTTATCCACGAGCTTCCTTTACCTGCCCAAACAATACGTTACTAAACTACATCTCAGTGTTCACCTGTATCAATCAGCTGCAGTCCACTGAAACCAATCTCTGTTCCTTAAGTGGTCGTCATATTAACAGCTTGTATACATTCACAGCAATATCAGATGGACAAATAGAGCGCCCTATCTAGATTAAACAATGAATCATTATTTGGTCTCTGTTGCACAAAGGCTGCCCTACTCTCACATGAATATGTTGGGGACCCTTTTGTTTGGGAACAAAGAGGGAACAGAGGCTCCATACCTGCCCGCCTGGCCTGACTGGCAGTGTCAATGACGTTAATTGATTTGCCTCCAATCTGCTCAGGTGTGCACTATCCGAGACGAGAGCCGTGCAGGTGTTCCACTGGCTCTTTATCACCGGGTCTTTAGAAAGCGGGGAAAAAAGGAGAAGAGGAAAAGAAAAAAAAAAAAAAACAAGTTTGTTCCCCTTGCTCCCAGACCACATAAGATTAGTCTCCAGCTGCCTCTTGAGAGAGCAGTAACCGCAGGAGCAGCCGTGGGCCAGGCCCAGATCCGCAGGCCAAGAGGTGCTGGCACAGGCTGAGCATAGCTGTTGTGCTCTCGGGCCAGGCCGTGAGAGTGGTGCGGAGCCTCTCCCGCTCCCGCTCCCCCCGCTCAGACAACAGCCACCCAGCTTGACATGAACGAGGACACTCTGGAGGACACTCCACAGGCTTTCATTGGAAAGCCAACTGCTAAATCTCTCCACACTAAAAATGACATGTGGTTAAACTGCGAGTCACTGGAACTCTTGAATGATCAATGATGAATTAGATCAAAGTAAACACAAGCTAGAACAGTTTGCTTTGTGGTGTCCAAAACTTCACAGATAACTCCAATGTCTTACACAAAAGTGGGTGGTTTCAGGTGGGCAGTTAAATATACAACAAAATACTCCACCACTTTTGCAAAAAAAATAATACCAGCAGCTTGCTAGCAGGTGAATATATTAGTCAGCTGCTACTGTTTTGGCCCTGGAATATAAAATGCACTACATGGCCTTAGCCTGACACAATTCCCAGTCCTCTGCTGATTTCTAAAGCTTCAAAGGAAGGCAAATTAGCAGCCTGTTCTCTTATCTCACAGATAAGAGCTCTCAGTAAATTGGACCAACAGTGCAGGAGGAGGTCTATAGTCTGGCCAGGTAGCAGTCTAGCCCCCCTGTTAGGACAGATAACTACCTGCACCTGACGAGGGTCTGATACCCTATGGCCACTGCACACAAATGAGCGAACAGGGAAAGCCACAGACACAGAGGTAGCAGAGCCGGGACAGGGTCAAAGCAGCACTCCGGCAGGACGTGTCATGGAGCATTTTCTGGGGGGCGGACAAAGGTGTCAGAGGCGCTGACCTAAAACTCCTTGGACGGGCACGGTCCTCCGCGGTGGTGGGCCCTGTAATCGCAGCCCTCCACGGCCGTAAGCAGCTTACAGCTTTATCCTGAGCGCCACTCGCACCTCCCCGTCACAGGCACAACGCAGGGCGAGCGGCAGCTTTCCATAACAGCCATCGCATAAAAACCCAGCCGGCACATTATTCGCCCACAAGCTTGCGCGACGCCACACAACAAAAAAAAAAATCAGACCTGATTCAAAGTCAAGTGGCGTAAGCACGTTGTACACTCGGAGGCAGACTAATCTTATTCACAGTGTGAGTGCCCCTTTTTCGCGGGCAGATCTCCTAAGGGGAAGGCCCCATCGTAAGCGACGCTTGCCACCGTTTCTAGCATTTCTTTTTGAGAAGGGCTCCCCTGCCACATTTCAAATGCAGGGGAAATTATTTGTCTGATTGCGGCAAACTGTTTATCCTTAAAATTTGTGTTTAAGTGTTGATGTGTAAGGCACGGCTGACCCAAATCCATGGTGAACGAGAGCACAATGTACGCATGCTCAGCGATAAATTACGTCTGGTTACATCATTGCAGTTTCTGCCTATTTAGAAGACACTGTATAGACTATAAGCTGAGAGCTTCACTCATCTATCATATTGCCTCAACAGAGATGAGACGAGGAGGTCCTTTATGCACCTGTCAGACCATACAGGCTAGATAGGTTACAGCTATGCTGTTACACAAAGGGCCTGGATGCATGGACATGCCTATGAGGTAAGACAGCACAATGACAAAGGCTTCCATCACCTAAAGTTTTGTTAACAACACAGCCCATTGTGGGCTGAGGGGTGTACACATTTCAAGGCGCTGACCGACCGCCTCGGCATCAAACCGCTCCTCGCGGCTAAGGAGACCCCAGGTGTGACTTGCGCCACTTTTCTGGCAAAAGGAGAGATGTCGGCTGGCACATGCTGGGGTGGTGCCTGAGGGGCTTGGGGGGCTCACATCAACCTCCTCCTATCCTCTCCCACTCCCTTGGAAAACACGGTCACTAAGGTGTCGGTGGGGTCCGGAAGCGACCACAATAGCTCGTTTGAGGTGGCTGTGGAAGAAGGGTGTGTGTGTGTGTGTGTGTTTGCGCACATGTGTATGACGAATTGCAGTTCCCTGTCATCATCTAGATAAGCGGGGCAGGCTCTTGCACTCGGCGTGGGGCACGGAGCAACTGGCTGGGCCCTGCTCTTTCAGTGTGACATGCGTGTGTGTGTGTGTGTGTGTGTGTGTGTGTGTGTGTGTGTGTGTGTATGTTGTGGAGCGGGGAGGAAGCTGGAGAGGAGACTGGGGCTTTACCTGGGGGCTCCTGGTGGGCCTCACACACACACTGAGCACCTCTAGCTGCCTGGCCTAATACATTCCAAATCCATTCTCCCCGCCCTCACCAGCAGGGCCCGGCAATATCCTCACACTCCCTTTCATGCAATTAAATGGAGGAAGTTGCAGGAGGAGGGGGGTCCTATCAGCTGCACGGCATGCAGACACACCTGCAGACACACACACACACACACTTACACACCACACACACACTTACCTCAGCCTCAGTGAAATCTCTGACTCCACATTCAATTTACACCCTCCCCCCCAAACACACACACATACACACACACACACATACACACACACTGCTTGCCCTGATATCATCTCTCCCTTACTGCTACTCTTCCACCGTCTCGCTCACAGGTAGTAAGTGGGGCAGAAATAGAGAGGTGAGAGCGTCTGTGCCTCTGAAGAGGGAAATGAGGCCTCGCCCTTCACACACCCCTCATCCCCCTCACCCCTTCAACCTGTGTGTGCAGAGTTAGAGCCGACCCCCAAGTCCCTTTGCAGTCTCACGCCTACAGCCAGGATGCCATAAAAAAGGACTAAGGCCCTGTGAGTTTATCCTGCACTCCATGCCAAAACTTGTAACGACATGGGGCCAAACAGAGGTTTTGGTCTAATACAGAGACAGGGATTAGCCTGCTCAATGGCACTACAATACTCAGGGATCAACCGCTACATGCAGATCACGGTTCTGCAACAGAGGCCTTGAAGAGAAATATGAATGTTTATATTGCACTGGAAATAATATTCTTGCCTGTCTGCAGGGAATATTTGCTGCACCAGGACAGGCAATCTAGAGACTCCAAGCCAGCCTCTGCACCTGCAATGTCTCAAAAAAAACCTCTAAAAGCTCTTTAGAAACATAACCTGCCAAAGCATATTGTGCTGCCTTTAATCAAGTCACTCTTCACACTGCTGAGTACACACTGTATCAAAAGCACAGCCAAACAGCTTGCTGCACATAGTGTAAACCCTGCGTGACAGCCCAACAATAGCAGTCCATCCATCATCAGTCATCAGTGATTAGCGACCACATACAGAACATGACTGAGCCAACATTTGTGCAATGATGCCAAAAAGAGTAACCTTTTAGCCCTGGAAAAGACAGCAGCCAACAAAGTAGCATGCACACACACACACACACATATGTACACACATCATGTTTAACAGCTGCATACCATATCGCTTACAAGTGTAAACAGTTGTCAAATCCCGAACAATGCGTGCACAATTATATGTGCATTACTCACTCTGTGGTGGCAACACACAGGCAAGCGTGACAACAGCTTTATATCCTTCCACTCACTAAATTGTCAGTGAAACAAAGAGGAAAAATAAGACAACACAAATACCACCACATGAGTTACAAGTACCGCTGGCAACAAGACAACCGTAGCAGTTACTGACAACCAGGATATATAGCACTTTTCATATTATTTCAAACTCAGCAGCATTACACACAGGCCCACTTGAAGGGCTTGTAGCTGCTTCAATTTACCAATTTGTGGTGCTTAAGTGTAATTTTATTAAGTAGTCTTACTCACTCCTTGTACAAACTACTGGGTGGGCCCCTTAGACTGGTTTAACAGTAATAACAGTGATCACACGTAACCACACAGGCTCTGAATGTCAATAGCTGTTACACTTATCATTTACTACTCTTAGCACAACATAAAAGATTATTAAGACTCTAGCCGGAGAGCCCTACCCATGTGTAGATTAGCTAGTGACACACCCCAGATAAGCCATCAGGTACCCAGAGTGGCACGGAAGGGAAAAACACAAGCGCAGAGTTTAAGCCCGGCACTGTTTGCATAATAAACAGCCAACCGAAACCATCCTTCATCGCCGCAGCACTGCCAAAAAAGCTGTGGAGAAGCCACAGGGCCTCCGAACAACCCAGAAATTCATACTTGTTTCATTCAGCCTGGCCTATGAGTCATTACTGCTATACTAGTAGGTGTCGCCCTCCTGTTGAGTGCTGTGAGCCGTGAAGCAGATTGTGTTGTGTCCCTATCTAAAGATTAGTCCAAGGCAATCATACCCTGACAGCAGAACAAAAGCCAGGGAACAAAACAACTGAAACAACTGAAGCAATTCCAACTGACATCATTTCAGGGAAGTGTCCTCTGCGTAATTACTGACTGTGATTTTAACAGCAAAATCAATCTTGGAACTACGAGTCAAACATCCTCTAACATGCTCTGGTGTATACTCTGCGCACTGATCGTCTTGAGTTATTCTGGGGCTACTCGATCTTTAAGAGATAAGGTAAGGAGACTTTGTAATCATGCCTGTAGTGTTTGCTAGTGTTTTAACATCATGCCCATCTGCCCTCTGACACTGTCTAAACGGCTACAGCCTACGAAGCTTAAGGAATAATCAGGGAGTTCTGATATGTCACTAAGCACAAATTAACTTTAGTTTGCCCACCTGTATGGCAAACAGATCACTTTTTTTCAAGACCTACTACAATCACTACTCATTCAAGCTTTTATTGTTTGCTTTTTTTGTCCCAGGTCACAGTTAATAGATAACACACAAAACCAATCTCTCACAAGTAGAGCACGCCACACACACACATGCGCACAAACACACACACTCGCACACGTACGTTCCTAAAAGGCTCCAAGACACACACACACACACGTTCCTTAAAGGCTCTAAGACACAGGCACACACACATTGCTCAGTCGTTATTCGCGCCACTTGACTTGGCTGTTCAGCATGTGTACACTCGTATGTGTGCTGGTGTCACACGAGGCAGTGGTTGCTATGAGAGCTACTTAAACATGTCAACATGTCTTTCATGAACGTGACAAAATCAGAAATCTGCCTTTTGTCTGACAGACACTTTTTTCACCAGCCCTGAATGTGACTCTGTCATTGCTAATCAAAGGCATCATATGCATCCATGCCATTCTGAACCTTTAAATAAAGACTTGAGTGATAGAGCTGTATCATATTTGGCAGTGAACTGAAAGAAAGATAATAAACTGCATTTTATCACAATTATCGCATTTATCAAGCTCATTCAATGTCAAGCATGACAGCTATTTCCCAATATAAACTGTGAAAATTAAACAAACTCCAAACAGTTCATTTACAAAATGTGTTGGGCTACTTGACTCATGGTAGTACTTAGCTGATGCCAGAGATGTAACAGATAGCTACAAGAGAAAAGCTTGGGTGCCCAAGCCCACATCCATCCATGGCCCTGCTCTTATCAAGGCAATGTCTCAATAACAGGCTGCACTCTAGTGGTGGTTATCTACAATAGCGCAGACACAGACAACATCTCCTCAAACTGAATTCCATAGACATCACAATTAAATCATAATTAAAATCCACTTCCTTGACCAGTAGGTTAGGCAATAACCCTCTATTATATTTGCAATTTCCGTTATCATTAAAAAAATGTTTAAATTTAAAATTTCCATTTTGTTGTTGTCCCAGCAATATAATACAGCATATTTGCTGTGCTGTAGAGTTATCATGCAGTAAAATCAAACACAACATTATTATTTTTGATGTACTGCATTAAAATTGTTGTTTTTTTCCCCTCTAAACCCATCTGGACTTTTGACTTTTAAGGTTGTGTTTTTGTGTCCACAGTAACTTGCTCGGTGACTGTAGCCGTGGGCCTCACCGATGGGGTTGACGTCGAAGAAAAGCACAGGTGTGCGCAGGATGCTGGAGAACATGCGGTCGTGCAGCGCCTGAGCCGCCCTCACCAGCACTCCGAAGAACACCAGGCTGCGCAGGAACCCAAACGACACAACGGCTCCTGTCAAACCTGACACCAAAACACACATATACACACAGACACACACAGTTACACACAGTTACACACAGTTACACACAACAGAGTTACACACACACACACATCAGATTCACACACACACGCACAAACACACACACACACACATACACACACACACACACATAGATACACACGTCATAGTCAAACACACACACACACCAGAGTTGCAACACCCATCTAAGTCTCAGGAGATACGTGAGAAACTCTGCCTTTCAGCTGGAGGTGTTCCAAACGCATCAGCCCTTTCACTCCTTTCAGTGTGGTGTCCAGCTACAAATACAGAGGAGGAAGGAGTGTGTATGTGTGTATGTGTGTGTGTGTGTGTGTGAGTGTGTGTTTGGAGGGGAGGGGGCGGCACTGTTCTTAATCTCTCTTTCTGTGCTGAACCGCTCTTTTGAAGCCCAAGCTTGCTGAAGGTAAAGAATGGGCCGCAAGCGTCGCGAGAAGAAAAGGCCCATGAAAATTGGAAAGGTGAGGAGTCAGTGCCGAGGACAATGGTGACAGACCTTAGAGCAAGCCAATACGGGCGCAGAAGAAAAGCCCCGCTATCTTCCACTACAGCTGAGGCCCAGGCACACATGATAGACAGTGGGCCTTGAAGGGCCTTGGGCTCCAGCCAGCCAACGCAGCAGCGCAGATGAGCTCACTGAATGCCTGGGATTTTGGAGCCTTAGGAAACACACACATACACACACACACACACAGGCACACACACACAGGGACACACACAAAGGCTTCACTGCACCTCACCTGCGTAAACACCCAAGTAGAGGTCAAGGTCCAGGTGCCGCGTGGCATTGTGGCCACTGAGGATGGGCATTGTGACATTGTGGCCATTGAAGATGGCCTGTGTGACATTCAGACGGTCTTGCGCGGAGGCCCTGCCAGAGAGGAAAAGCAATCACACGAGCAAGGACAAATAAACACTCCGCCCGTAACAACAATGGGAAGGGAACAGGGGGGTGTGATGTATGTACAGTTAGGAAGCGACAAGGTTAACCATGACCACAGTGGGCACAATAACAGAGATAAAATTTCAATGTCCAGTAGCGTTTACTTGACCTCAGTCTGACCATGTCAGTTCTAGAGACATAAAGCCCTTTCAGCGATGTGCTTCACTAACTAAATGCGCCTCTGTTTTTCTTGAAGTGCTTTGTAAAAACAGCACAAACACGCTATACATGATGCTAAGTAATTCAATGGTTCTTACCAGTACGCCAGCCACCAATCTTGAAGGACATATGCAATCTGCAAGGAAGGAGCTGACATGAGTTTACCAGCATATTTAAATCGGTTTACAACAGACCAGTAGGTGAACTCCTACATGTTAGCATGTAGGATACATATACACAACTGCTTGTGACGGCACAATTGCTTTTAAGTGTAAACAGCTCATCTATGTTGCGCTGATTAATTTGATAATCCGCCAAAAAACCAAAGACTGCAATCCACTTACATGGGCAAGGAGATTGAGCAGGACCAGGACCAAAAGCACAAACACATTAGCACCTGCCCTGTAATACTTCACATAAAGGCTCATGGCTACTGTTCCTTCAGAGCGACTTTCCTCTTCTACTGTCCGCTCAACCTGTACAGATAAACAATATGAAAATTAATAACTAAGCCAAAGCACTGTATGCATATGTAATAACTAATGTTGCATTTAAATCTGTGCCACAAAACCTGCAAAAAACATACAAATGGAGATAGCAAAATCGAGTACAATCATTTTGGAGCAAATACTCAGCACTGACCGAGTTACTTTCCAGTATCATTATGGTAAAACCCCCAGCCATTGAAAAGAGGAGGAAAAAATGAAAAGCTACTGCCCTCTTGTGGTGAAAATAATTACAGTTCTTCTAGAGCCTCCTTTATAAGTAAGCAATGTTACATTCAGATTCTATATTTTAATTTATGTCCTGTTAATATCACAGTATGATACATTTTCATAGTACATAGTATACAGGCACACACGCACAGACATACACAAATACATATATATTCACATTTTTGTTTGTTTTAAAAGATTCATTTATTATTCTGTCATGTTAATGATAACCTTAGATCTTGTTGAGTTAAAAGCAAATTCACAGTTTGAGTAGACAACATTATCTGTATGTCCTCTACATATGGAAAATAAGCAACTTCCTCCTGTATAAAATATATCAGTTTTTGGACACAATCATTCAGTCCAGTTCCCCATGTACCCACCATGCACTGCTCTGTAGCGTCCATGACTGACAGCACAGAGGAGCAGCGGGAGGGCTCTGAACTCTGGGAGGTGCCCAAAGCTTCATAGGTGGGCTCGGGACTCTGTGCCTCATCCTCCTCCTCCCTCTTCAAGAGCGACGTGAAGTCTACCCCGGAGCTCAGCAGCTCTGTGTAGGTGCCACGAGCAACCATGTGACCCTGAGGAAGAGGAGGATGAAGATCACAGAAATGCAGATGCAGTGGCAGCAGCAAAGACCAACAGAGGTGGACAGCCTGGCTTCACAAGAGAACAAAACCCTCCTTTCTTCCTTCTGCCTGTGCACTTAACACAGATCATTTCACTAATTAGATTATCTACAGTATCTGTGCAATGATTTGTGTGCTCATGAGAATCAGCTGGTTCACAAAATGGCAGGATCAAATATGTGGTAGGGTTTTTTTTTTTATTTCTGACACTAAAAGCTCCACCTCTGAGAAAATAACTGAATAACTAAACCCTGCACACCTCCTTCAGGACCACGATCTGGTCAGCCGCCTTCAGGTACTGCAGCTGATGGGTGACCAGGATGCGAGGCTTTTTTTTAAGAACTCCACAGATACACCTGGAGACAAACCACAAACCCCAGATTCAATTAAGTATACACCTACTTAAACACACATGAATTTAAGTTATATACAGCGTATGAAACTAAAAGCTTACCCAATGCCTGGTGTTAATACAAGTTCTCAACAAAAATAGGGAGGAGCTGCTTGACTTTTCTTACTGTTCAAAAAGGTGCTTCCCAACCTCTGCGTCTACTGCACTGAGCGGATCATCCAACAGGTAGATATCAGCATCCTGATAGACAGCTCTATAATGCACAACACCAGATAAGAGCTCTTTGAGCTACATGTTTATCAAGCTCATACAATGTGCTGACAATTGCTAAAAAGTGCATTTCAACTTATGAGATGATGATAAAGTCACTCTGGGTGATAAAGGTGCTGGACAACTGACTATGATCGCAATGTTCAAGACTTGCTGAATCATCTTGGGGTGATGGTGCATCTGCTACAACCCCTAGTAGACCTATGAGCTGAATGTAGGTTGGGTGGGGCCAGGCGTGAAACACACCTGGCAAGGTTCACCCGAGCCTTCTGACCTCCACTCAGATTGGACCCTCGGTCACCAACCACTTCCAAGTCCCCATGTGGCAGCAGCTCCATGTCCTGGTAAAGGTCATAGAAGGAAATGAATCAGTCTGCTCCCAACATGTTGCCGAACACATAAAACATTTACCAAGAAACCAAACTCTTATGACAAAAAATTCCAGTTGCGACATGACATGACCATCAGAAAGTTGACTACAGCATCTTCCCCATTCATTGAAGGCATGACCAGTCTAATTGAATGATGGGAGAATGCTATTGCATGTTGTGTACTGTACTGTAGGTGCCTAACCAGCTGATCCAGCAGTTTGCCAAATCCTCAACCTATTGCACTCCTTCTGTTGACTGGAAGTCAGCTTAAAGTCTATTTGAATTTAACACTGACAACAGTTTGAAAGTGACAGGGCATCAAGTTAAAGGTAAACTTGCCTCAATCAGATAAATTTACTGAAGCATGACGTTTACCAAATGAAAGCAAAACATCTACAGTTTGTGTTGTGTATATGTTTAAAAAAGTGTTAAGCTGTGAAAAATAAATGCGGAACTTAATGAAAATATCCCCTTTTGGGGAGGAGGATGCCATTCACTCGTGTGCTCCTTACTGTGTGTACACTTACAGAGTTTCAGAAGCCTAAGCACTTGCTGCACGTCAAAAGAAGTCTGCATGTGTGCAAAACCAACACAAGCTGTTGATGCCGTATGCTTATCAAATCAATAGAAGCCAAACCCCATGGCATGCCCATTTCATCCCCCCCACTGTGCCTCGGGACTATAAAAGTGATGACAGGATGTAGGCGGCTTACTCTCTTAAGAGCACATGCTCGAAGAACCCTTTCATATTTCTGGGGGTTGAGGTCCTTGCCGAATAGGATGTTGCTCCTGATGGTTCCTGGGAAAATCCAGGGCTGCTGGGAGGCGTACGTCAGCTCCCCTTTCACCTTGACAACCCCTCTCTCCTGGGGCAGCTCTCCTAAAATGGTGCTCAGCAGAGAGGACTAATGGTGCATAGAGATGGACAGATAGACAGGTGGAGGCACATTCATCCAAACAATTAGATGCATGAATAAGGTCCAGTGAAGGTCAGTGCAGAGCTACATGGGACAGCAACCCAGATGTGGAAATCCCAGCTTCAGAAAGTAAAAACCCTGCCATGTATTCCTTCTGCCTGTCCACTAAACACAGCTGATTTTATTAATTAGCTGATCTATCTGTCTGATATGTGGTCTCGCTGAAATCAGTTGGTTTAGAAGATGGTTGGATCAAATATGTGGCAGGGTTTTCACTTTCTGGATCTCCACCTCCAGGACAGAAACACAGTGAAAAATGAAAATGCTGTTGTTAGCCACTCATAGTTTTAAGAGGTTGTTATGATGGGGTAGTGAGCTGGAAAACAGAAGGAATCAATGGTAAACCCTGAAGGTTAGGCACAGGTTTACTGGTGGAATTTGGTGGCAAGGTGCCTTGAAAAAGGATTTGATGAAGATTAAGGGCAGGCATGCAGGGTTCAGCCTTGTGAATTTAGCTGTACATTTATCTTGCCTTAATTGTGATCACTTATTTACACACATTTACAAACCGAGCTTTCATGCTGGCTTTTAAGGAGGATAATGTTTGCAGATGAGCTGTAAGTAAATCTTTTTGTGGACATGCTCATTACTGTGTGCATAAAGTATTTGAAAAGGAAATTGCTGTATGATCCCAGGGAATAACTGGGACATTTGCTACTGGGGATCCAATAAACTCAATTTTAACATTTTTGCAGCCTTTTATCAATGCCATTTTCCCTAAGAGAACATAATTATTATGAAACAATAATGAATGAAATGTAATCAATCCTCAATGCCTCATGCTTTCCTACTGTTATGGTGTATGTAGATCATGCTGATTTGGTCACAGTGAATGGAAATGAAGTCTGACCTTTCCAGCTCCTACAGGTCCAATGACAGCAAGGAGCTGCTCCGACTTCACAGAGAAAGAAAGGTTCTGGAGCGTCGGTGCATCCAGTGTCTTCGGTCGGCATGCAAATGTGGGGAAATGAATGGTAAGTTGTTCTATAAAATGCTCACATGTGATGGGGCCAGGTGACCAGTAATGAATGTGAAAGGCATGATGAGTGCACCAGTACCTTGTCCCAGTAGCACATCAGATCTTGAATCTCCACCATGCACTCGGCTTTGTCAGTGACTGGCAGGCAGACAGTATGATATCCAAGTTCATCCAAGAGAAGAAACTTCTAAAAAAAAGACATTGGTGCATTATTTGTAATTGCTGTCACACTGGACCTGTCTCATTGAACTGTACAAGACACTAAGAGTCAAAAAACTTAAACAAGCTTGACCTTGATTCTGTTGACACTGATGCGTGTCTCGGCCACCTTCTCTATGGCCGAGGGGAAGAAGAGTGTGATGGTAATCCTCACTGCCCCAAAGAGCGACATGACCACAAACACACTGCTGGTTGAAATCTCATTCCCCACCAACACATAGACAGTAAATGTGATGAAGACTATGATCTTGGTCGCCACATAGAAAGCAGCCATGTTCAGCCCACGAAGGTATGAACTGTTCATGATGTTAGATATTTCTTTCCTAAAGTAAGAAAAAGAGGATTAACTACACAGAAACACTGGATAAAAAGGCAACACAATCTGTTTGTTTTCATGTCTATCCAAAACACCTGGAGTTGTTTATCGTTAGACCCAAGCCACTGCTTTTGTTCTGCAGTTAAAGAGCCAGTGCTGAGACTTAATAAAAACATTTGTATGGCACATTGTACCTTTAATTCTTTACATGGCATATCTTAAACAACCATGATATTCAACTAATTTCTAGGTTCTAAGTTCTGTAATGGTAACATTTAATGATATCATTTTTCATTTAGTAATGCTGTAATGTGTTTTACTTTATTTTTTGTAAAATGTACAACATATAAGTAACAAGATAAGAAAATACAAGTAAGTAATAATAAGTAAAATACAAAATAAGTAATAAAAAACAGTAGAAAACAGTAAAAAAGTAGCTGCTTTCTTAGAAAGAAAACCTATCAAATTGTGGTATGCAAGTCTCTAAATCTCCCCTAGAGCAGCCACATGGTCAAACTAAGGACACCATTTGCTAAGAGTCCACAGTTAAGGTTGCACTCTCTGTGCTGGGCTACACTCTTTCAGCCATGGCTGAAAATGTACTCTTGTGCTTACTGAAAGGTCTAACTTCAGATTAAACTAATGTGTCATAATCACTTTCTTAGGCTTTAGACTATATAGCTTTGATAACCATGGGGACTGCTAAGTAGTTTTCAGTACAAAATCCATTTTTTTGTTTGAAATTTTAAATATGTACTTCAATGTAATCATTAACTTGAACATACAAAATGAAAACACAACCCTCAAACAAAGTAGTACAAAAAAAAGTAAACTCCATAAAAAATACACTTCTAATGTGCAGATAATTACACTTTTTTCCAAACAGATTAATGCACATCCATGACAAGGCTTCTCTCTATAACTTGTAATGGCTGCTCTCTTCTGTGAGTTGGGTTGGTCTTAACACAAGTTTAACTCAAAACTGAAGACCTGCAGAAAGCAGCCTTTTATTCTTACATTATATGTTGAGATGGTTACTGGCTGATGCACATACATTTTAAAAACCTAGACTAAGACTAATTGCTAAGACTAATTTTAAATCCAAAACTGTATTTTGCTAGCATGGTAACTGTAAAATCTAAAATGTGCTGGACAGTACGGTATCTAAATCATTTACCTTCTGACCTCACTGACCAGGGCTGAGAAAGGCTTTTCCCAGGCATACATCTTAATAATGCGGATTCCAGACACTACCTCGTTCATGATCCGAATTCTACTGTCAGTGTGTGTGGCTGTTTTCCCCCTACAAAAAGGGACAGGCGAGAACATAATGTTCAAAGGATGATAATTAATATGCTTTGACAAACTTAGACAGGAATGTGAAAACTCTCTCACAATAAACAACTGAACTTTTTTGTCAGTGGCACAGTTAAGAATAAAGAAACAGCCTCTCAGGCAAAATCTTTTAAAGTGCCAAAGAACTAAAGAGGCAACCGTCACACATGTACTCTCAAGAGAAATTAACGTAGACGTTCATGGCAACACTACTCAGAGACCTAAATGTTGAGAACAGTTGTCCAAATAGGGTTTGCACTGGCATGAGAAGAACCAAAACTGCCATTCCTGCCAGACATGAAGGTCCAATCTGTTGCCATAGCAATACAGTGACAGCGGCTGCTTGCATTGGTCCAACCCAAAGATAGTGCAAGAAAACGGTAACCTATACAGTAAATAAGGGGAAGAGTCAAATCCAGGTTAGTACGTAAAACCTGAAATGTGGCTGCACATTCTGCTACTATCTGTTTTGACTTTTATCCTATTACAAAACATCTTGCTTGGTTGTAAAGCATCATCACTCTTCATACTTGTGTAAATCTGGTCATTACTGATAGCATCTGTAATAAATGGATACTTTAAGTTATCAGTTACTTCCTGGTTTCCTGTCTCACAATCTAGCACAGTTACAATGAACTTCAAAAAAAACATTCAATTCAAATATACAATAATTCTGTAGGGACAAATTATGATTAATTTGAGTGCAGGGAAATATGTAAATAATGTGACTGTAATGCTTCGTACCTCATCAAACTTGTTGACATCATTTGACAAGAGGTTTACGATTTGCCCAGTAGTTGTTTTTGTCATTGCTGTGCTGTTGAGGCAAAGAGCCTTAGGGGCAATATTCCATCCATGAATTCAAGAACATCAGAGTTAACAATCCAAGTACTGCATCATGTAAAGCTACCAGCCAAACATGCGACCATGTAATGGATGTATATCTTTTCAGTTACATCAAAATGTATTGTACAATCTACAATTTGAATCAAATGATAATGATTTTCTCAGTACCTACTTCCATAGGTGGCAACACATCAGTTTTCTGATGTTTAGGTACTATGAAGAATGTCTGGGCTATATATATAAAACTAATTTCTGTTTTACTAAAACTTAAAAAATCATCTATTAAAAACACAAATATCATCTTTGCAGCGACAGTCCCATAGCCAGGGTCGTATCTACTTTTCATTTTAACATTTCACTGAATTCATTTTCTCTCTTCTACCTTGAGGTTAATATGCTTGTTCTTTTAAGTCCATGTTTTGATACTGTACTGACCACTGACATCAAAAATTACAAACTAACCTTTCGATAGATCATGTGACACATGGCCACACGGATCTTCATGCCAGCTCGCTGCACATGATAGAAGTAGAGATGGTGAAGAATGGTCAAGCCTATGGTGGTCATGGAGATGCCCACAGCATACCCATAAGCCTCATGCAGGGCAGCCAAGTCATCTGGATCATACCCCTCAAAATATTGGATCAGTTTACCCAGCAGCAGTGGTTGAATTACCTTTATTACCTCCTGGTAAAGAGTACAGGATGTAAGCAAATGCATGGTCTGCATAATTAAAAGAATAACATTGTAAGATGGAAGTAACAACAAAACTTACATCTATGAAAGTGTAAACTCCACAAACAGTATAGGATCTCCAGTAGCACTGTATGAGAACTTTGCTGAGCTTGGGAGAACGAAAGTCTTTTGCAGCCTGTTGAACCTCTTTGTCCCACAGCCTTTGAATATGTATAGTAACAACAATTAATTTACACAAAAATGCTTCTATATGGTCAAAATAGTAGAGGATCCAGTGGCCCTTACTTTTGCAACCTCTCCCCCAGGCATTCAGACTCATCCTCAGGCAGCACCTGGTACATGTCATGCTCCTGCAGCCTCCGAGTATATCCAAGGCGGAATAGGGGGTTGAGCCAGCTGTAGAGGCACACACAGACAGTGGACAAATTAGAAACTACCAAGCCAAAAATAAACTCATGACCTGTCAAAAGTAGCCTAAAAGAACTTTAGGCATACGCACATGTTAACAAAAAGATCATGACAATACAAACTTCCCCAAATTCGCTCTTTTAAATGGCCTGAAAGCGATAGCGCCTGCATCTGATCTGATTCGGACATCTCTTACACTACTGGGTAGGCAGTAGCAAAAAATAAAAGTGGATCTGAGAAATGCTATCCTTTTCAATGACGTATAACGCTAGCTGGGCTACATCCAGGCTCAGGTTAGCTCTCGCTGACACCGATTCTACTTGGATGCAGTTTCCCTTACAGTGTCAGGTAGTGCTGCTAGCCACTTACCAGAAGAAAATCTTAGAAAGAAGATTAGCTGTTGCCGAGGGATTAGACTTCAGTTCATTCCGCGGCATTGCCATGGTTTATCTTGATATTCTTCTTAACTATACGTTTATTTAACATATCTTGTAACTGAATAACTTATCCACGAGCAGCATTTCATGGGTGGAATTCATACCGGCCAGATACCGGCTAATTCAACACCGGACCAAAGGAGCAAATCACTGAACGCTATGGTCAGTAAAGAGTTCCGCCTCCTTTACCGGGATTGGTGGAAATTTGTACGTTGACAGCTTCTGGTATATGTCAAGGGTTTTCTCACTGTAGGCCTTACTGTCTCATAAAACGTAGTTGGCAATGAAGTACAACTTTTCTATGTCTTTGAGCGAAAATATTTTGGTTAGGCTATATGAAACAGTAAAAGGTTTATTGTATAGCAGTAGTTGGGCATTTTCAAAGTTGTGAATAATATAGTCTAAATACCATATATAAAATGTAGGCTTACAGTTGAAGGCAACATGTTTAAAACATTGCTGCTAGCCTGCTGATTGCTAAACTGAAAGATTAAAAGATTTGACTGCTTTAACAAATGATGATAATTTCAATTCGATTGCATATGTCACAGGAACAGACCGAAACAAACTATCTTGATATGGGTGATT
The DNA here is from genome assembly GCA_030347295.1 of Setipinna tenuifilis. Taxonomy (NCBI): domain Eukaryota; kingdom Metazoa; phylum Chordata; class Actinopteri; order Clupeiformes; family Engraulidae; genus Setipinna; species Setipinna tenuifilis. Next base: position 28,822,520 of record CM059269.1, on the reverse strand, counting down.
AGTTTGGATTTGGAAAAATAGATAATAGATAAAATAGATTTAATATGTCACTATAAGTAAGTGCACAAAATGCAATTTTAGGTAGTTAAATAAAAGATAAAAAAAGAATAAAAGAAGTGAAAATTAATTTCACTAGACTTAAATGTTTCTTTATGTAGGCCTATGAACATTTTTTATGAATATGGAATATGTTTGTCAATCACGTTTGATATGTATTACAAAGAGTAGTGTATGGCTCTTTCATATCAACATGAGTTAAAAGCAACAAGTCATGGGCAGTGTTGGCAAGATTACTTTGAAAGCAAAGTTACTTACAACTTACAAGTTACTTCGTAGGTGGTACCCAATCCAAAACCAGGTCATTTAGACATAGTTAGAAATAGTGTTGCAGTCCTAGGCAGAGCAGTTATTTATAGACAGGAGTAGGGTTGCAGTCTTCGGCAGAGCGGTCATTTCAGTCCTAAACAGCACTGACAAATGTAGATATATTTGAATGAAGTTGAATGAGCTGAATGGGCATGCCAGTGTTTTATGAGTTGAGCATTAATGAAATGTGAAGCCAGCTTCTGAGTACAACAAAGTCTTATTTCTTATTCAGTAACAAAAATATGTTTTCTATTCCAAAACTAAATCTTCACAAAACTACAGAAATCATTTAGCGTCAGACTTTGTTTAAAAACGAATAAAAAGGAGAAATACCTTGACCTGTCTCCATAATTATCTCCTCATGAACTTTGTCACGTTTCTTACCAAGATGACTTATTAGTGTGACAAATGTTAATGTAAGACTTGACCTCATTCAGCTGGTAAACTTGAACATCTACAAAATGAGAAAAACGACAAACAGGAAAAATGACTTTCATCTTAATACCTAACTTTTGGTTGACTCCTCTTACTTCTTCACCTCTAAAACATCCCTCCCCTCAGGCAAATGGTGCACGGCAAGATGTCTTGCGTGTAAATCATCTCTGTGTAACACATGTCTCCTGTGTAATTTGCTTGCCTGGGGCGATTTTATCTCTTTTTATTCAAATTCAAGATTTTTCTTACTTGATTCAAAGCTGTCGAAGTGCCACGGGATTGCAGGATGTCAAGTAGGCAGATATGTGCGTTGTTGGCTGGACTGGTGGGCTTGGGCGCCATCATCGGTGCGACCGTCTCCAACGAATGGAAGAGCACCAGCCGGGCCTCCTCGGTCATCACAGCCACCTGGGTGTTCCAGGGCTTGTGGATGAACTGTGGGGGGAACGCCATCGGAGCTGTTCACTGCAGGCCGCACCTCACCATCTTCAAACTAGAGGGTAAGAAAATAACCTGCAAACCTGCATATGTACAAGGTGTAAGTGAGACAGAGAGAGAGCAAGAGAGAGAGAGAAAGGGAAAGACAGATGGACTATGTGTCCTATTGAGTTATATCAATATGAAAACATTATGTTACATAGAGTCTGAACAGTAAATTTTAAAATAAAATTGTTAAATTGCAATAACTAATGTCAGTTACAGCCATAAAGTTGTGAAAATATCCAGACTGATGTATTCATTTAAGAAAACAATAGATCATGTATTTAGTAAACATGAAATATGATTATTATGAAAAAATAAATATGATTTGTCATAAATTAATAAAAAAAACAAATGTTATCCACCTCCTGTCATTTACATTTCAACAATATGCAGAGACAGTGATTTTTTTTGTCATATTTAGGAATTGTTAATTGTGATTAATCATGATTAATTCACAGCTACCCTGTGATTAATCAGAATAAAAATTTTAATCGTTTGACAGCCCTAGATTTACTGATGAAGTACGTAAAATGTAGTCAGCCTTTTAGCGTGTTTTAGTTTATTGCATGTTGCTGTGACTATAATAGAGACAACACTACCCAAATAACTAATGTAGCAATTGTGCAGATTATTCCTCTTATTGCTTCTGTTTACTATGATTTTTTTACTATGTACAAAAGATTGTTTCAATTAATACATTTTCATACATACAGTCAAATGAATTGGCATGACCAACACAAAGAGAAAGCAACAAAAATCAACAGAAAAATCAACAGAAAAATCTACCTTCCAAGATGGAAAATCGTCATCATTAAATGACTAAATGTATGGTGCGCATAAAACCCAAGAAACGTCACAGTGTTTCCTCAAGCACCTGTAAATATAGAACAAATCTAGGCAATATGTAAACCCTCTCAGGAAACGTTTAACAACAGACGGAACAGAAGAGGGAGGGAAGATGACTGTGTATGAAACAGCATTTAACCAGTAACCAGGGTGTTATTAACCTTTGATTATGAGCTGATGCTCAGTATGTGCAGACACAATCTTCACACAGAGTTCATTCTTCATACAACCTCTCACAACACACGAAGATGTAAGAACATTATGTGCTTGATTGTTTCTCAGCTGACTAACATACAAAATTAAGAATATGTGTATTTTTAACAGCAATGGCTTCTTTACATATACCATAACAATAGTTGGCATCACACTTTCTCATGTAATTATATATATATTTCAATGTATTTTCCTCCAATTATTTTAATTTAATCCCTAAAAGGGCACAAATGGCAAAGTAGGATACACTGATAACATATCATTGGCCATCACACTGATACTGACTTTTATAGCCACTGTGTGGAGACATTTAGGCGATATTTTGTCTAACCACTAGATGGGTCTCAAACTCCTTGAAAACAAAGACTACATATACAATGACACTAAAAAAATAAAACAAAGTGTGAAGCTATGATTTTGCTGTTTGTCATATTGGCTGCTTTTCAAATCTGTATCTCCAGTGGACATCGTACCATCCTCTACTCTATTCAACTTCTCAGTTACCAGGGTGCGACTGCGTGTCCTCACCCGTCATAGTTATTGAGAACCCATTGCCATTTAACCTGACTCAGGAAACAGTCTTTAGGGATGGACTGTTAATAAGTGACCACCTTCACGTTATTTTTAACACTCCTCATGTCTTCAGTCAAAATGGTGATGTCTGACCTGTTGAGAACTTTTTTCTTAAACTGCAACAGTCACTAAGGCCACAAGAAGACACAAGCAGCAGGCAGATAGAAAAATGTCTCCCTCAGAAATTGTTCTGCATACAGTAGATAATCACTACACTCTTCCATCTGTGAGGCATCAAGCCCACATCAAACTTTGCTACAAAGGGTGACGTCATGGTAGCTGGGCTTGGGGGTGGTAGGAATTACTCAACATACAATGACCAGGCCCACATCCCTCCCCTCTCGAGTGTCCCTCAGTGCTGAGTATATTAACCACCCACTGCACGATGCCGGATTGACCAGGACTACCTTTCCACCCCAACGTGGTTGCGCTCCTTGGCAGACCACCCAACTCTACCAACTACCTTTTCCGTTAATCTCGGGCGTCTGTAGCTTCGGTGAGAATGAGTAACATGGTGACAGAGATTGTTGCCTTCATCCTGACCACCTCGGGTTGGGTTCTCGTCTCCTCCACCCTACCCACAGACTACTGGAAGGTGTCCTCTCTGGACGGCACGGTCATCACCACAGCTACCTTCTGGTCAAATCTGTGGAAGACATGCGTTACAGATTCTACTGGAGTCTCCAACTGCAAGGACTTCCCCTCGATGTTGGCACTGGATGGTGTGCTGTCTTTTTCTTTACAGTAATTTTTTTAACATGTACAAATTTATGATCATGTAAGTGCATATATATAATCAGTAGGTTGTAATAAGTTAAGGAACAAAACTTGGCTTTGATAAAGACTGTATGCACAGAAAAAAATATTTAGCTGCCGAAAAAAAAAAAAAAAAAATGTCTCACAATATTGATCAATGGAAATGTGGTTTAACTCTGGATTGTCCCCTTGTAGACACTAACAAAGCATGTTACTTTAGAACTAGTTGCTTGTTTAAAAGAAAAAAATCATATAGCTAATGTGAATAGTGTGTCAGGACCTTAAATGGCTTTAATCCTCATAAAATCTCAAGCAAATTTCCATTTTTATAGAAAGGCCCAAAACCAAAACAAAAAACAATCTGTAAATTGTTGTTAAGTAAGATGAATTTGCTGATGAGCAGACAGTTTTTGGATGGCTGAACACAACCCACACACCCTGATAAGGATCAGTGGTTGCATCACCGCTCACCAAGTGCAATTCCAGGACCCCCTATTCAAAGAATATCTTAAATGTTTTGCAGGGCTATTAGAATAGGCTGGAGGTGCAATGTCAAGTGCTCACCTTGCTCACATGTTCTCCCCCCTAGATTGTCAATGTTTAGCTTCACTTCACACAGCTAATGGGTATAAGCGTGATTTACTGTGAGCTTGAGGCAGTGTTTCCTATGGTTGACTTGTTTTAAGGGGTTAACCATCGAGCTTATTTGTTCTCAATAATTCACTTGACATAATAGTGATTTGGCAAAAGAGGTATAAAGTGATGGTTCTGACTAAACAAAGTTAGGGAGCATTTGTTTTGTTTATTTGTTGTGGGACGGAGATACAGCTTTTATGTCTTAGCTCCACTGTAGCACCAATGCCATGATATCACTCTCCATTGTAGCAGGCATGAAATTAAAACTTGATGTACAAATGTTTCATATCTTGTAATGAGGGACTATAATGCTTTAAAATAACATCCAGGTTCTTTTGGTGTTATCTAGCTGGTGTGTAAGAGAAAGAATGGAGTGTGGAGTATGCAGTAGATGTTGTAACGAAACATACTCACCTGGGTGTTGTGGAGGTGTATGCCGTTGGTTGTCCTTTGCCATGTGGAAATATGTCCATTTCTTTGTTAAGCAGTCTTGACAACGGGCCATAAACTTGGTTTGTGTTGCAGGTTACATACAGGTGTGCCGTGGACTGATGATCGCTGCTGTCTGTCTCGGCTTTCTTGGCTCTATCTTTGCTCTGATCGGCATGAAGTGCACCCGGATTGGTGGAACTGACCAGGTCAAAGCCCGCATAGCTTTCTTTGCAGGGTTCAACTTCATACTCAGTGGTAACTACATTAACAAAACACTAACATACTATTTACATTTTCTGTCATTGGAATTATATGTTATCTGTCATTGGTGAAGTTTGTCATGGTTGTTTAGAGGTGTTTTTTTCCCTTTCACAGGTCTGTGTTCTCTGAGCGCATGCTCGCTATATGCCCACAAGATAACATCAGAGTTTTTTGACCCCATGTTTGTTGCACAAAAGTGAGTAAAGAAGGCCACAGAAAAAAAATTGAAAAGATTTGTTACTATGAGGCAATAACAGTATTTATTTTTTTAAACCAGGTATGAGCTTGGTGCTGCCCTGTTCATAGGCTGGGGTGGTTCTGCATTGTGCATTCTGGGAGGAGTGGTGCTCTGCTTTTCCTTGTCAGATGGACTCAGCAGGAGGTGAGTAGAACCAATATCACCTCACACATTGTCACCGACCTGCAGACATCATTAGTTGACTTGCTTCCTGTCCATTGGCTTTACACAACCTTACACTCAGTTACACAACCGGACAGTGTCATTACAAGCATGCATAAAGATTAACCATGGAAGACAGTCTTTAAGCTTGCAAGCAATATGTCTGGTATGGTATTACTGGTACTCACGGATACAGACCAAAGTTTTTACATCATTCTGATGTCACAAGGCATACATGTTAGCGGCTGACACGCAATCACACAGCTGTTCTCCCCCCTACAGCCCAAGTCATTCTGGAAGAGCGTATGGCTACAATGGAGCCACCTCCTTTGTGTCCTCACGCACTGTGGTCCACAACCACCCGATCAACAATAGGAGACCCCCGCCAGATTACAGCACCACCTCTCAGCAGTTTGATAAGAATGCCTATGTTTAAAATGCATTGCAAACACAGCCTGCCATTCCCCACTCTAAGACAGGCATTCAGGAAGGCAAATAGAATTATTGGTCTCACTTCCGCCACAACATTTTGTAAATATGATGTAAATATATTACATCAGTTTTCTGTATTCATTTTTATAATTATTAATGTAAGTCATATTACATTATTATGCTGTAATTTTGTTAGCAACTACACATTCTCTGGGGAGACTATTGCACAAACCTGTAGTTACTTTGGATTTTTTTACTTACAGTTTTGATACTAATGACACTTGTGTAATAGTATTGTGTAAGATTTACTCTTTGTATTCATGACATTAACATGCAATTTATGTAAGAAATGAAATTACAAGGCATAACATTGAAAATAATTTGCACTTTTAGCAAAATGGCTGTAGGTGGCAGTATGAGCATAATCACATCACTCAATTTTATGAGGGATTTTTTTATAAGCATGAATTTGCATAACATTTCATCTTCCAAAACGGTCCATCCACATTGCATGGGTATTTAAAAATGCATGTAAATGTATTTGTCAATCAATTATAGTACAATGAAAGGAAATAATTTACACTGTCCTTTAATATAACGTATATATTATGTATATTGTTGATGTATTTTGTATATAATAAAGTTCTTATATTTAAACATTTTTGTTTAAATTTTAAAATTTGACCAAATTGTGGGTGAGTCAGAAGTGTGGCAAGTTGGCTAACGCATCACACTAATGACATGGCACAGTTTACTACACGTATACATGTACAGACATAAATTCAAAAAGACTTTATACCAGTATGTGGTTGATTCATAGCTCTGTAGCCTACCTCAACAGAGTGCTGCGGTGGCTAACAAACAAACGGCCACCGACAGGCTAAAACAGATTAAAACCATCAAACTTCCAAACTCAGAGAACCATCAACAAACCCGTTTTTATTATTACTTATTCCCTCTCCATGTTGCCCTACCGGTGGCCAGGTACACATTCAGTTACACTTTATACAACTCTGCTCAAAGCCTTGCCTTACCCAATAAATAATTCCCCTGATAGCAAGACATAACAAAACTATGTAAAATTCCTTTGGCAAATCATAAAATCATTTAATAATGTTGGCATTTAAATAAAAGCAGTGAGTGGTCAAGTATTACAGGCCTGGTATATGTAGAGAAACAAACAAACAAACAATTAAAAAAACTAAAAAGCACATAGCTTGATGCAAAAGTAAAATATGACATTGTTGCATCAAATGCAAAATCTAGTAATGTAACCTCTTGTCAACACCATACCTAAATTCTAAAACTGTAACTTCCTGATTTTCCAAATTGTGACCATATATCTGCAGAGTGCAGACTGAGACCTGGTACATTGTATTTTAATCATTCTCCCCCCAACTCAAGACCATTTACTTACAGTGAAAACAGGTGGGTCTACATTAGCTTGTTTCAATTTCAATTTCAATTATGGCATATCTCACAGGTATGATATTGGCAAAGTGAAATAATTGAGTAAAATGTAAAATGTTTTTACAGGATGGAAATACATTTGGTTTGGGGACACCATCTGACTTTGAGAAGTATCTACATGGAGTCTGGGGAACTACACCACCAGAGGTCCCACTGAAAAGTATCCTGGACTTTGAGGCTGTATTACAGTTTTTCTCAGACTGGTACATTTCTCAGATCAGAATTGATATTCTGAAAACTACTTGTTCAATCCTCACATCATTGTGTCACTTATGCACATTAAAAAGGCAGTTTCTCATTTCTTTGAACAAGTTGCAAATGCTTTGGTACATCCATGCAGATGATTATGTACAATTCTCTGCTGTTTCCTACATTATCAACCAGTTTTCTGAAATGGCACAGGAAGACTGCACAGCACTGTAATTGCTACAGAACTGCATGTACAGTTTTCCTTAAGGAGACTGTCTTATGTTTACATTTCTATTTCTTTTTTGTTTTTTGCTTTGCGCTATGCAGTGCTGTCTTTTTCCTTTCTTTAGAAACGTAGTTTTGAGAGATGAACTAAGGATTTTAAACAAGAGACTGGCTTTTGCAGGTAATCCACAGTGCCTTTCTATTTGTATGAATAAAGATTTAAGAAATGGACTTACTGTTTTGCAAATTGAGGGAATGAACAAGAAATGTACCAAAGCGACTGAGAAAAACTGTAAGTTATGACCAAGAACGTATATTCAAAGATCTTGAGGATGTGCCGTTTGATCACACTGTGAATCGACCCTCATCTGCAACAATAAGTAGTTCTGGGCCACAGGCTAAGCTGCAAGTAAACACTCATACACAATATAGTGGATGGTGCAGAAAGGAGAATGAATACAAACCTGAGTGACTAACAAATGCTAAACCATGAAAGGGTCAGGGTATCAGGCCACAGGAAATTAAGATGGTGAAGAAGAAATCATAGCACCACACAGTGCATTGACCACGTGCTGCAAGAAATTTTGGGCCCCCTTAATATTAATAATAGCCTACCAATGTCCTCAAAGGGCAGAGAGCTAGAGAGCAAAGGAAACATAGAATATCAATGTGATGAGACTAAGCTGTTTCCCCAACATCGCTGGCTGCCTGGCTCAACCAAATATCGAGGTTTAATAAATCATAAAAAAAACTATAAATCATGTGTCATCCAAGTCATCAAAATGTCATTCCAATGTTTTGGCCATCAACATAAATAATGGTAGGCTTCATTGATATGGTAACACTGATTCAACATTTCTTTTGCATTAAAACTTCAATATAATATTTACCATTATGATGATTCAGATACTAAATCAATATGTACTCAATTTCGGCTTTCTGATCTAATGGTCACTGCTAATCTTTCAGATAAACATGTCCTTTAACAAGCTTTTGCATGGTGCTTCTACTGGCAGCATGGCATGCAGTCATTAGTTGACAGTAAACAGCCTCCATGATGAGATTAACTACACAGCCCACATCCCCCAGGGCACAACTAAAGCAAGGACTCAAGACACAGAAACTCATCCCTTGCCATCCAAGGATATTACTTCCTGCTGGGGCAACAGCGGCTTCAATATCTTACAAACATCTGCCAATCTTTGCTCTGGACAGCTCAGAGAAGTGACACTAGTTAGCAATAAGTGGCCACACAGCCATGAGGAGAAGACTGATTCAGATCTTTGGCTTCTTGGTGTCAACACTGGGTTGGCTTTTTGTGTGCTGCACCATGGCAATGGACTACTGGAGGATCACATCTATAGGTGGTCAGGGTGGTTCCTGGATCATCAAGGCGGCGTGGTACTGGTCCAACCTGTGGAGGGACTGCTTCACTGACACCACAGCCATCACCAACTGCAGAGATTATGATGTGCTATGGGCTGTCACACGTATGTATTCTACACATGACAGGGACGGACTGAATTACCTTTCTCTGTCAAATGAAATCCAAATTAAAAAAACATACAGCACAAATATTAGTGAGTGACCATTGTATATTTGTCATTTTTTGTTTTTGCCCAATGTCAACATAATTTGGTAAATAATTATTTTTCTATGTAGCTTATGTCCAGGGTGTGAGAGGACTGCTAATGGTGGGCATGGCTTTTGGATTTTTCGCTGCTACATTTTGCTTTGTTGGCATGGAGTGCACCTACATTGGGGGAAGCGAGAAAGCTAAGGACAAACTGGTTCTCACTGGGGCAGTTTTCCATTTTGTTGGTGGTAAGCAGAGCGGTGTTTACTGTTCTCAGAAAAAGAATGTAAAAAAAATCCATTTGCTATTTCTGTATTGCTTATCTTACAGGTATGTTGTTCCCTTCAGGTGTTTCAGACATTGCTGCCTATTGCTTATACATAAACAGAATAGCCAGAACTACATTTGCTCACTCTGTGGAGAGAGGTGTACTAAGGTGAGAAGGTAGATTTCACACTTATCTCTTGAGCCGACACATTTTATAATGCACAACTATGCCGATGCATTTACATGTTTTTTTTTAATCACTGATATATACTGGTAATGTTGTGAGAAACTATGTTATGACATAGTATGTATTGTTTGTAGATATGGCATTGGGACTCCGATATTTCTTGGCTTGGTGGGCAGCTTTTTCATAATCCTCGGTGCCTTTCTCTATGCAGTCACTGTGTATCGAGTCCTTTTCCCCAAAAGGTAAAACACATTTCTGACTGTGAATGTAACTAATTTTACTTATTTGCTTGTTTATAATTTAAACATGAGCATATGCTTTAAGTTGGGTGTCATCATATTTCTTTTAGGGTGATATATGCTTTAGCTCCACGGACATACATGGCTCCTCAGACCTATATGGGCTCAAGGAACAGAACACCCTACTATGGACCCTCGTACTACGGCCTATCACGGCAATCAAGATCATCAAGGAACACCAACAGCTCCAGGGTATCCAGGATAAGCCAATTATCTAAGGAAAGATCAGAGAGAGATGCCTTCGTTTGAGATCTGCCATCAACCCATGACACTGTAACTTGTGTTTTACAATCCAATCAAATCATAAAATATATTGATATTAGATTTGTCAGTGGAGGTACAGTACCTCTCACATGCCTCTGTAGATAAATTGAAAAATACTGTGCATAGATTTGATTTAAAAATGTGTATACTGTATATTTTTAATGTGCCAATTTTTAAGTTTTCCAATAAACAAGACACACAATATCACCCAAGTTGTGAAATTATTTCACAAGACCATATGAGCCAGTAATGGCTTTGATAGAAGCTGCTATTCCTTAAAACAAACCAGTGCACCAAAGTAATAATTATAAGCCTGTTCAAGCTAAACCCTATTCCAGTGGCAAAATAAAAACTCAGGGTAAATATACAGTATATACAGTACATGTAATATAGCTCATTAAACAATGGTGTTAATATGTAACATTACTACTGGTTCTGTCAGAAAATAAATGAAGCATACAAGTTGAACTCAACTTAAAAATGTTGTGTGTGTGTGTCTATAAGGTGTGTTGATGAGGTCACTGCAGCCGTTCCAGGGTTTTATATCAATAACAAACATTGCTTATGAGCAATGTGACCTTTACAAGGCACAACACTCATCTGAATCCTTCCCCAACCACACCTGAAGGGGTGTCCAGAAGAGCACCAGCCTCGGAGGGAGGGGATTAGACACTCATTGCCCTTAGGTTTTCAGTCTCTTGTGTCTATATTCAGTGTCTACACTGAGGAGTAGAGTCTGGGCAAATAAACACAAACTCTACCCACACTTCTAAGATACATCTGTCTTCTCAACAGCCATGAAGTACAGGACAGTAATCATGTACACAGAGATAGGGTGTTTCGTTGTTTGCGTGTGCGGATGGATTCTTGTTTGTTCAACAATGCCAACTGAATATTGGACCTACTCCGAGGTAGAGAGCATTGTTCTCACCACGTCAAACTACTTCTCCAATTTATGGAAAGACTGCATCTCTGACTCAACGGGAATTTCAGACTGCAAGGGATTTCCTTCAATGCTTGCTCTTCAACGTAAGTGTGGATGTGTTAAGAAAAAAAATCATTGCCATATTTTGAGACCTAACGTATCTCAACTTGATGTATCTCTTCTTCCTGTGAACAGTATACATCCATTTGTGTCGTTCTCTGATAATTATCTCCATAATCCTGGGATTCTTTGGAGCCATTCTTGCCCTGGTGGGAATGAAATGCACCAAGATTGGAGGAACTGAGATTATCAACGCCAGAGTGACATTTGCTGCAGGATTAAACTATCTGTTATCAGGTGATATTCTGTTTGTTTTTTATTAAAGTAATTTTATTCACAATTGTTCCACTATATAATATACGGCCATTAATCCTCAGTGAAAATTATTTGATATTTTCTACCAGGACTATGCGGTATGTTTGCTTTCTCTTGGTATGGTGACAAGGTTGTCTCTGAATTTAAAAACCCTAACTATAGGGCACAGAAGTAAGTTGATTGTTACTGCTCCTCATAATACCTGAACCAAATGGAGTACAATTGTCTTTAAAAAAACAAGGCTGCAGGAAGCTCTTCAGTGAACACAAATGAAACATCTATCAACAGGTTTGAGTTAGGAGCGGCTCTGTTCATAGGCTGGGGCGGCTCCACCCTGTTGATATGTGGAGGTCTTGTTTACAGCATCTTTGCCGGAAAAGAGGGCTGTAAATCAAGGTAGTGAATACTTATATGAACAATAGCAGAATAAAACTGTTACTCTACATGATGACAAATTAACATGAATACCTGTTTTTGTATTCTTCAATTACAGCCAAGAGAATGTGGATGCACCGGTGTATACCACTTACCGTGCTGCCCCATCCTACATTACTTACTCAGCTAAACGAGCTTCCACCTTGCCACCATCCCCAATTCCTGAGCGAGATGGCCGAAAGTCCAGGACCCCTAGCAGAATCTCAGGCAGAACCTACAGCACAGACCCTTATGTATAGTGTGGAGAAGGGACTTCACAAAACACTGTTTTTTTCTATTGCCAAATGCAATACAATGCAAAACAAAATGATTGTTTTTAACAATAATGATACTGTGCAGGCTCTTTCTAACAACAGTCTTTTTGAATCTAACTATAATATGTGGAACTTATGCAAATGTTTTGCCACTAAAATAAAGATGATAATACCATACTCTGCAAATAAATGAAGTAAGTATTACACAGACAAGCTGATCTTTACAGTACCTGATGTATTTTCCTGGGTGCCTCTATAAATAATTCAAATATTAAATATTGGACTGATTAGCCTGAATAATATATACAGGCTATTAGGGCTGGGTTAAAAAAAATCAATGTATCAATATGTATCAATACTTTAATAATAGGTCTCTTTTGATACACGGTGGTGTCATTATTTACATATAAACATTGGCTGGCTAAACATGGCAAGCAGAGCATTATTCTCCAAGCAGTCATTTCTTAAACAAGCAAAACTGGCATTGATATCAAGAAATAAAAATGAAAAAAAAAAAAAAACAATTACATATTTTGATATTGTATAGAGTCGTATAGTATTGAGAATCTATCATATCTTGACCTTATGTATCAGAATAGTATTGATTCAGGAAATCTGTATCGATACCCAGCCCTACAGCTTATCATTGCCCATGTTTAAAGCTTGTCAATTTCGGCCTTTAAGTTCCAAATACATTGACAGAGACTTAACCTAGGCCTACATGTGCTGCTGTTTATATAATCTATTGTTTACAACTGTAAATGTGACTGGTCAGTAACATGAATGTCAATGCACACATGTAGCTATAATTTTAAAACTCCATTACCCATTAAAGGGTCCTTTAATACATACTTCTGAAAAGTTTAGAAAAATGTCCCTCCAACAATTCTTCCGGAAGCAATGCTGAGGAGACTACTCAATGCTTTGCAACTTCTAACGCCGCTGGTCTTCTTTTGTGTATAGCCTATGATAGTGATTGTGAAACACTGACTAAAACATTGATTGTGAAACAGAAGAAATGTGGTGCACTAGCATAGGGTACTGTCCTCTTTAGTGCTGCCGTGGCTGGACTTCGTTGATCCAAACATACGGGGAGGAGTTTTGAACTAATGAGCCAATCACAGCGGCCCACGACCAGTGGACTTCGGTTCTGCCTGACTGGATCACTGACAAGCATGAGACTGTCATTTGAAATCTCTTCGGAAGTGCCTACCATTGAACTTCGCTATGTACTAGTTAACTTAGAAAAGATATTTCAACGACGTGTATAGGGAAAAACAAATAAGTTTGGACCATGGTTTCAGTAACCCCAATGGCGCACAAAATGCTACGTTATGTTCCATTTGTACTTGTTTTGATTGACCTGAAATACGAAGGTAAGTAAAATCAAACTAAGCAGAAGTCATAGTGAAAGTTCATAGTGAGAAATTCGGTTATTTAATTTCAAATATCAATAGGCTAAGCACAAAATAAAATGTTATTTATGAGTTATGATTTTCCTGATTTTGTGTACCAAACTGTATTACTCACTGTATGGAGTGAGTGAGGTAACGGGAACATCAATCTATGCTAGGGTGGCTAGCTAGCATGCTGGCCATGTAAACATTACTGAACGGTTGACACAAGAATCTTAGGAACGGCGTATAAGGACAGCTTGCTAACATTAGCTAACGTTCATTTGTTATAGCGTCAGCAGTCAAATTGTTTCGCGTAAGTAAATGCTGGTTTGTTAAATAACTTGGTTAAACGTGGCAGGGCAGATTTACCTCTTCCCTCGTGGGAAAGATAGTTTTGGTCCAGCGTTGGAAAGCTAATTAACCTAGCCAACATTAGCCTTAAGATAGGCTACATGTAGTGGTGCTCACTAAACTAACAGTTAACTGCCTGAGCGATACAACTTTTGAATAATCTGTAGCATGCCATATCTTACCTGGGTTGTAGGCGTGAAGTGTGGAAAGACCGTGGATGTTGAAAACCATCTAGAGATGGGAAAGAAACTCCTAGCTGCAGGACAGCTGGCAGATGCACTGTCGCACTTTCACGCAGCCGTAGGTAAGTGTCAGCATGACCCACTAAATCTGTCAGTTACTAAATTACGAAAATTGAGGTCTGTTTTTTTTGTTGCTTTACCTGCTTTGTGGTGACGGCCCAATTGTTGTCCCTGTCAGATGGAGATCCAAAAAATTACATGGCATACTACAGAAGGGCAACTGTGTACTTTGCAATGGGAAAATCCAAGTCAGCATTGCCAGACTTGAGCAAAGTTATTGAACTTAAGCCCGATTTCACAGCAGTGAGTATTGTTCTTTTGAGATGTGTTGGGATGCGTTAATTAAGTTTTTCACAGTTTGCTGACACCACCCGCGAAAACACATGTTTTGTTTTAACAGGCAGTACTTCAGAGAGGCAACCTTTTGCTGAAACAGGGGAAACTCGATGAAGCAGAAGCAGATTTTAAAAAAGTGGTATGATGAACTGAATTTTTCATTTTATATTAAAAATTGGGATTTGGTCACACACATTAGCAAAACTGCATGTTATTTAAGGTCAACGAATGTGATGGTTGCAGAAAAAAGTTAGAATTTAAAAAAAAGGCAAATTTCTATGAATTTGTAGACTTTGTTGTAGACTATATTTGTATGCATATAACCTTCATTCAATTTCATATGCAGAACAGTGTAATTTCTAGAGGGGCAGACTACTGTAGTACAAAAGTTAGTTACCGACAAAATAGAGACAATGCCAAGCCAAGAAGTGGTAGATGACAAAACCTTCGAGGTTTATTATAACGAATCCGGGAGCTTAATACAGTGTACACCTAAGGCTGCCACCATAAAAACTCAATCAATTGGGGCACATCGCCTTGCTTTTATACAGGTATGAGGGTCTTTGTTTCGTGGTTGGCGGGAGATTCACCAGCCCTTATGGAGTTCCTTATGGGGCTCGTGCATGAGGCGCGCGGGCGACCCCAGCCCCTACAGAGTCCCTTATGGGGCTGTTGCGCGGGGTTTGCGGGCGACTCGGAGTCCCTGTGGAGTTGCTTGTTGTGCTGGCGACTTCGTCACGGCTTTGTTGTCTGGCCGGAAGTTGAGATACACGTTTGTAATAGAGACACGTTACAACATATATGCATTCTTTGATTTTTTCTACTACATTACCCCCCTTTGAAAGTTTTTAAAACTTTCACATATTGAAAAAGAAAGAAAAAGAAATGTCACATGTTACATTGTAATGGAGGGAAAATGAGACCCAGGTTAATCGAGATACACAGTTGTTATAATGTCAAAAACAATTCAGTATCATGCATTCTTGGCGTAGTTGGATGCCTAAATCACCCATGAGGCGAAGCTTGATTAACAATTGCTTTGATGTTATACACTCATTTCAAAGTCATTTTCATTTTTGAACGGGAAAATATCAATGAAACTGTCATTACTGGGTTGATTAGTTGACACAGTCACGAAATTTGTTGCTTTTGCTTGGCGTTTCATGAGGTTATAGATCTGGGATAGTATGCATTTTATGACGAAAATTATGGCGACAAGGGTTACTACTGGTACCAAAAAGGGCAAACCAAATTTCAATATTGCCAGTAACACCTTTGAAGTGGTTTCACCGAACCGTTGTTCAAAATCGTCAAGGAGATTATCAAATGCCGTGAGTGGGGGTGGGTTTGGTATGGCGTGCCGGAGCTTTTCGATATAACTGTTGATATTGTCATACTCATCCGGTATTAGAAAACAACATGAGGTGTTGATCACTTTGCACAGACCTCCCTCTTGTGCAAAAACCAAATCTAATGCCAGTCGCTGGGTCACTAACTCTGTCCTCATATGTCTCATTTCGGAGTTCATTAATGCCATTGCGCTGGCGGTTTCGTTGGCGATGCCCTGAACTTCAAAAGCCAGCCCGTTGATTTTTTGCAGGGCCGCTACTACTCCGCCCCATAGGGAAAAAGTGAGCCCTACTGTGGCTCCTTGTCCAGTCCATGGGTTGGCTAAAACGTACCCATTGTATTTGGTCATGCCTCCCAGTGTATGTGTTAAATCCCTTCGCCGTCGATGTGACCGGCTGCTACCTGAGAAATGTTCTTTCTGCAAGTTATACATTGCGGGTGTGACGGCCGCTATGTAACATGTTCCGATGGCATGATTTGGCCAGTGTGAGTATGCTGATGTACCACACACCCAATACAGTCCCATGGGCAAAGCGAAATTAAAATTCGGACTAGGGACTGAGCTAAATCTAAAACGTGGAAAATATTTCCCTCCCAAGTACAGTCCTGTGGCGATGTTTCTTGTTGAACTCTGTGCTCCCGCTCCGATTACTAAATCTGCGTAATTATCTCTTATATTGTCGGGTTCGTCCCAACCATAGGAGGCGTTCAGATAGTACTGGCATTCGCTACGTCCTAGTTGTTTTCTTGCTGTGTGATCGTTTGGGTGAGCTGTGACGGATAGGCATACATGACCCACCGTTCTGGGCACTAATTGGGTGTCTAAGTCTCCTTGCGATTGTTTCAAAGGGGATTCGCTGGCGTTGCAAATGGTGAAGGGTTCGGAGGTGTGGGGAATGGGTTTGTTAGTGGTAATGGGGGAGGGCCATGGACTGATGTCCTCTGTTATCCCGCTGTAGGTAAAACTTCCCATTTGTCTATGGGACTGTTCTCCTGTTTCGTTCAGCCAGACAGAGTCCATCAGAGTCAACATCATATTTAAAGATGAAGCGTACCGAGTTTTTTGCAAACTTGTGTTGTCCATGCTTGATAAGCAGTTGTTGGTGGTGCATAGTCCTGATGCTGCACACACGGAGTTATTCGCGGTCCTGTATGGGAATACGCGCAGCCGGAAGGATTTCTCCTGGCATATCCAGCATGAATCGCTTCTTCCCGTGAGCGCCGTCCCGGCACGGAGCGCGAGTTGGCACATCCTGTTCATTCCGCAGATTTCCGTCGCCGGAGCCGATGTTGTGGTGCTTAAGCATGCCATCGCTATGACGAGCGCCAGCATCCTTGCTCAGTTATAGAAAAACAAATAAAAACCTAGTCCCTAGTCTTCGGCAGCGCTTCTGTTACGGACTTGAATCCGCCCCAGGCCACTGCTAAAAATAAAACAAAACAGAAAATAACAAACTTGTAGTGGTTTTTCTAGCTAAACTGATGCAAGTAGTGGGCAATGTGGCGGCTCGTAGTTAGATGTTTAGGTGTCCTGGCTTCGCGATGGCTGTGCTTAGTTCACGTAGTGCTCCGGATCCTTGACGAGTCGGCAGTGTGATAGATGAATCCAGGTGTCTCTCTCCGCGATCCTGACGGCTGTTGGTGTTGACAAGATGACTTCGTATGGTCCGCGCCACCTCTCCTGGTTCCAATGTTTTCGTCTGAAATCCTTCACGAGTATCCAAGCGCCAGGTTCCACGGGATGCGTTGTCTGGAAACTCTGGGGTAACGCCGACTGCACCTGTTGAGACAGAGAAGACAAGGCAGATATCAGTCCTCGCATGTAACCGGCGATTGTACCATCTACATTTTCTAAATTAGGCGGATATGGAAGGCTGGGTATGGCCATGGGACGAGCGGTGAGGATCTCAAAGGGACTTAGCCCAGTAGATCGCGTCGCCCGTGCGCGGAGGTGCAATAGAGCCAGTGGGAGAGCATTCACCCAATCGAGTCCGGTTGAGGCTGTGATTTTTGCCAATTTGGATTTGATCATTGCGTTGAGTCTTTCCACTGCCCCGGCACTTTCCGGGTGGTATGCGCAGTGTGTTCTGAGGTCAATTTGTAATTTGTCAGATAATAGTTTTATAACTTTGTTCACAAAGTGTGCTCCGTTGTCAGAGCTTAAGCGCTTTGGCGCCCCCCAGCGACAGACCAAGTCTTTCATTAGGGCTTTTGCTACTGACAGGGCGTTGGCGTGTTTAACGGGATAACATTCAGGCCATTTAGAAAACATGTCAACCAACACCAAACAGTATTCATACCCTCTGCATTTATCCAATTGAATAAAATCCATCATCACATGCTCAAACGGCCCTTGCGGCGGTGGGTGGTGTCCCCTACTGACTTTCATTGTGGGTGCAACGTTATATTTCAAACACGTTATGCATCTTGAACAATAAGCGGTTGCCACTGAGGTGAACCCTGGTGCGAAATAAAGCTTGTTGACGGTTTGGATCATTGTGTTCGAATTTGCGTGATCCGGGCCATGTGACAATTTTGCAACAATGTGGAAACATGATTTTGGAAGAACTGGCTTTCCTGTTGGGCTGTGCACCCATAAGCCATCTGCGTTAGGTTTACAATTTATCCACCTTCTTTTCTCTTTGTTATCTGTCGCCAATTGGGATTCTTTCAGGGCGTTCTCGGATGTGATTTCGTCGGGTATTTGTAAATTTGGAAAATTTTGCAGTGTCTGAGATAATTCTAGAAATTCTGATGGGATCTCCCTTCCCCTCTCCGCGGCCGTTTTTGCGGCCGCGTCGGCTCTGGCATTCCCAAGACTGACGTCGTCTCTGTTAGATGTGTGGGCAGCGCACTTAACGACAGCGACTGCCGCTGGAAACATAATGGCTTCCAACAGCTTTGTGATTAAATTTTTGTGCTGTATGGGCTTTCCCGCAGCTGTGAGGAAACCCCTCTCTTTCCAGATTGCCCCATGATCATGTACGACCCCCCAAGTATATCTGCTATCTGTGTAAATGTTAACAGATTTACCTTTTGCCAGAACGCATGCTCTGTACAATGCAATTAGTTCGGCTGCCTGGGCTGAAAGTCGGCCGGGAAGGGAGTGGGATTCAATAGTTTCGTGCGAGTTCACTACAGCGTAACCGCTCCGCACCTCTCCAGTTCCAGCACGCATTGACGAACCATCAACATACAGTATTAGATCTGGGTTAGTAAGAGGCGTTTCAGAAATGTCAGTTCTGGGTTTAGTACACATGGACACTACTTCACAACAGTCATGCTCATCACCATCCTCAGCTGTCGGCAGCAGTGTTGCAGGGTTGAGTTTCGTGCATCGTACGAGAGTCACATGCGAGAGAGTCAGAAGAACGTGTTGATAAGACAGGAGACGGGCAGGCGTAAGATGTGAGTTTTTTGCTTGTAGTAGCAAGGCTTGTACTTCGTGAGGAACATGTACTGTCAGGGGGTGAAATAAAATTATGTCACTACATGCCAGCACTGCGCTGGCTGTTGCTGCTACAGCCTTCATACATGGAATGAACCCTTTTGCCACTGGGTCCAATTGTTTTGATACATATGCAACGGGTCTGTATTGTCCGCCGTGTGTCTGTGTTAAAACGCCGGACATATAGCCTGATTTCTCGCACACGAATAAGTGGAACGGCAAATCGTAATTTGGCAACCCCAGCGCCGGGGCTGATGACAGTGCATTTTTTAAATCCACAAACGCATTCTCGCATTCGTCAGTCAAAGTCAGTTTGTCAGTCAAGCTTTTGCACGCGTTTGCGCAAGCCTGTAATGGCTTCGCTCTCTCTGAGTAATTAAGGATCCAGGCTCTGCAGTAGCCGATCATTCCTAAAAACCGTAGCATTTGTTGTTTTGTTTTGGGTCTTGGACACGACGTTATGGCTGAAATTCGCGACGCGTCTAGAGCTCTACACCCGGGTGTTAGAACGTGACCTAAGTATTTTACTTCGTTTTGGACGAGTTGCAGTTTTTGTTTGTCTACTTTGAGTCCGACACTGGCCAAGAATCGGAGTAGGGCTATGGTGTCCTCTCGACATGCGTCTTTTGATGTGCTTGCGATTAAAATGTCGTCTACGTAAGAAATGACTGTACTTCCAGCTGGGGGTGTGAAATTCGATAGACATGATACCAGAGCTTCGTTGAATACGCTAGCGCTTTCTTTGTATCCTTGAGCCAGCCGCGCGAAAGTGTAGCGTTGTCCTCTGTAGGAAAATGCGAACCAAAATTGGGATTCTGGGGCTATTTGGATTGAGAAGTACGCATTTTTTACGTCAATCACAGAAAAACATATTGCATTTGGGGGCAGATCGGCTAAGATCGTGCATGGGTTTGGTGTTATGGAATGTCTTGACAGTACGCATTCGTTTATCATTCTTAAATCTTGTACGAATCTCCATGTGTTGTCTTTTTTCTTGACTGGTAAAATTGGGGAATTGCATGGTGAAAAAGAACACGGTACTACTACACCATTGTCTAAGAAAGCTTTGAGGACTGGTTCTATCCCCTGTTCAGCTTCTTTAGATAGGGGATATTGTGCTTTTGATGGGTAATACGATGTTTTAGCCTTGATTGTCAGGGGCGGGGCAGTAGATAGTGTGCCTATGTCATAACTGCCCGTGGCCCATAATGTATCTGGCACGGCTGCATAAATACTTTCCGTCTCCTGAGGAGACAGCGTTACAGTTGTTTTCTCCTGTAATGGTTCAGGTGGCACAAAAATAGGTCTGTATGCTGGCTTCGCTGTTACGGAGCCATGTTTCTGTAAGAAGTATGTGTTTTGTTTAACTGAATGAAATAAATGTGGGGTGTGATGCACCGGTGCCCAATCATTCTCATTCACACACTCTTTCACCCAGGGCCCAATACCACTCCATTCACCATTCGTCTTAGCCAAAACTATATGTGGGTAAGAATCAGCATGATTAAACAATTCTTTCAACCCAGGTGGTAGATCCACCACCCCAGCAGAGTAATGCTTGCTAGTGAGTATACCAACAACATCAATGGAGTCGACCTTTTCTCCTATGAGGTACCATTTTTCTAAATATTCCGGAGGTGGAGTTTCAGTGAAGTCTGCCATTACGCAACGGAAAAACTCAGGTGTTTCAACTTCTCCCTGGGTCGGCACTGGTGATTCGAATACGCTATGCGGGGGCATGCATTCATAACCTATCCAAGAGGGGCATGATTTCTGACAGAATAACATGGTGGGGCCCTCCAAACCCACCCCTCCCGGTGTTAGTGTGATGGTTAGATTTATCTTACACAATAAGTCCCGACCCAGTAAATTTTCGGGGCAAACTCTGGAGAGGAGAAACGAATGTGTTAGTGTTTTATGTTCGTATTCCACCGTTAGCGGTTTAGACAAAGTTTCGGATATGAATTGACCTGAAGCTCCTGTCACATGCACGCACTTATCACTTTCATACATGGAAAATTTATCACTATCTCTTTTCCCCAGTGTGCTAATGTCTGCTCCCGTATCAACTAAAAAAGATATTAATTCCCCGTTCAGAGAGAGTGAGAGTTTGGGTTGTGTTTTCGGATTCGATGTAAGCTGAGGGTAGAGTTCGAATGGGTTTGAAGTGTCACTTCCAGGATCCGGCGACTCCTGGATCAACTTCTCCTCATCCTATGCGTGTTCGGTGTTTCGCGTCCAAACCGGACCACTGTAGCGTTGCTGTGATGGGGATTCACCCCTCCTGGCTTGTCCTATGTGGCAGTCGGGTGCGCACTGTCCTCGACGACCACACTCTTGGCATTGCCTGGGGCAATTACGCGACCAGTGTCCCATCTGTCCACAGTTGTAACATTCGTCAGTGTTTCTAGTGCCGTGGCCTCCGCGGTGTCCTCCGTTTCGTCTCCTGTAATTCCTGCCCCCCTTGTTAGATGCGCTGTTCTGGTAAAAGTTCAACGCTGCTTCCTGGAAATCGTCTTGTTTCTTTTTCTCCTGTGATTCCATGATTCGTTCGAAGTTTTCCGCGTATTGTAGTAGGGTATTTGGAGAAGCCGTGCTCCACGTTACTAGGTGATTTTTTATATAGCTAACCATGTTGCTTCTACCGCCTAAGAGAAAGTACTGGCTGATCAATGTCTCTCGCTGTTGCGGTGTCGTAGTTCCACCCCCGTGTCTGGAAACGGCTGCAGATACCCTGCCATAGAATTCTCGGACAGTTTCTTTTCCTTGGGAAATTGCCATTTTAGTCCAGTCCTCTGTAGCAGTGTAACATGATCTTAACTCAACGAACATTTCATTAAGTGCATGTTGGTATCTGTCTTCGCCTGACGCCTGTGCCGGTATGTTGCGTGCTTCGTCGGCAGGCGTGGCTAGAGCAGTACGGTCAATGTCCAGTGGTAATTTTTCTCTTAGTTGTAGCCAATGTGGAAGGCATTTTTTGGACAAAATCGCGGCAGCTTCAGCTGTCGTGGGTTGGTATATTCTGTCCATACGTTTTACAGCCTCTATAAATGCGTCTATGCCGTCCTCTGGTTTGGGGAGACCGGCTGCCACGGATTTCATCTCGTCAGGTAACCAGGGTCTTGCTACTCTGACTAGGCGTCCATCGTGGCCCGGTATTTGGATGATGGGGGCTGAAAATGCGGTGATTGGGGCTGGTTGATTGGTGGCAAAACTGGTATAGCCACCGGGAGTATAGTCGTTGTCATCGTCCTCCTCCAACGAGCCAATTCTGTCGATCGTCTGTCTTCCGGTTGTGTCATAGCATAATCTTTCTACTCCTCTCCCTCTGGCGGTTCGTACAGGTCTGTTGGTCTCCGAAACATCAGGGGCTAAAGTGGGGGAAGTCTGTCCGGCCGTGGCGTGCCTTGCGACCTGTGGGGGAAAAGCTGGAATTGCATGTGAGGTGTGTGCGGGAAAAGGGGGCGTGGTAGCTGTTAGGTTGGTGGGTGCTCGTTGTGAGCGGGCAGGAGTCACTGGGTTGGGCACGGCTGGGGCGGTAGGCAAAGAGGGATACAATGGCATCCAGGAATCGTCGTAATTGGGAGGCCGTCGTGTCTTTCCCAACAAAGCTGCCGGTTGCCGCTGCTGTACGTACACTTCGGCTTCAATCTCAGACTCTCCCGGCGTAACCACTCTCTCTCTCTCTTCCACACTGGCCTGTCCCGGTTCATAATTTTGTTTTCTTTTCCCCCCACCCTCTTTAATTCTTCGGCTTAAGGCTTCTTGTTCCCATCTATCAAATATTTTAGGCTGAAAAGGTTTAGATTTTAGCTCCATTATACTCCTGCATTCCCTCAGTCTTTCTACGCTAAGAGTACCGGTTAGTGGGAATTTCCCCTCAGTCCATCTATGCCATTTGCACAACAAGCTTTCATTCACGCATTCACACCCATACTTTTTGTACATTATTCTTAAACATCCTGGGTCGTTAACCCCTGGCGAGGTTACTGGCCCATCAGCACTCCCCCCGATTACTTTGCAAAGGCTACTCCCCATGTTTCCAGGTCCCCTAGTTTTCCAATTCTTTTCGCAAAAAAACGAACACCGGAAAGTATATACGAGTGTAATAGCAGATCTTAACAGAAAACTCCGGACGTTACTTGTTGGTATTTGCTTGTAGACATACAGACATAGATACGCACAAACCACACACACGCAATCACACACGCGCGTACACACACACAACCTAGGCTCGCACACACACAAGCTTCTAATGTTTCACTCGCTCAACGCGTCGAAAACGCGCTAGTTCGTTTGCTCACTAACATTCAATGCCCGTCGGCAGACTAGTGGGAGTCACCAGGGACGCCCATATGATGATAATAATCAGTACTAACGATTATAAACACTGCATGCACCAGATCTGTTCGTTCTATGACAAATACACACACACAAAGTTCCCAGAACTTTTCTCGTTTCCCGCACGAGCGTCTTGTCTTCTGGACAAGGTATAGACTCCGCGAGCCCTCCCGTTCCCTTGAACGAGCTTCTTGTCTTCTGGACAAGGATACTAGTAGCTATTCCGAACGAATAGGCTTTGGGCCCGCTGCTTCAAAAAGCAGACTTTCTATTCCCACTTTAGTATAACCAAATAAATAATTTATCAGCGTTCAATAATAATTTTGTTTCGAGTGGGGCGGTGTCCCCGACACCTTAATAATCCTCTGCCCGTCTAAGGGCAGGCAAACAATAGGCCTTTTTTCTTCTGAATTATAAACACAGCTTTAAATGTGTAAATTCAGTGTCCTCCTTACCGTTCTTGGCTGGCAGCTCTCTTTCCACAGCTCGAGTCTTTGCTATCTGATCCGCAGCAGCACTCGAACGACGTTGTGAAGGAGGGTACCACGGAGCTGTTGTTCGGGCTCCTTCGGTCTTATCCCAAGCTTTTAAGGCAAAACTCTTCCCATCCGCGGTGTGGGAAGCCTCCTCTCCGTCGCTCGGCCCAACTGCGTCTCAGAAACGAAAGACCCTGCTCACAGCGCCAAAATGTAGTACAAAAGTTAGTTACCGACAAAATAGAGACAATGCCAAGCCAAGAAGTGGTAGATGACAAAACCTTCGAGGTTTATTATAACGAATCCGGGAGCTTAATACAGTGTACACCTAAGGCTGCCACCATAAAAACTCAATCAATTGGGGCACATCGCCTTGCTTTTATACAGGTATGAGGGTCTTTGTTTCGTGGTTGGCGGGAGATTCACCAGCCCTTATGGAGTTCCTTATGGGGCTCGTGCATGAGGCGCGCGGGCGACCCCAGCCCCTACAGAGTCCCTTATGGGGCTGTTGCGCGGGGTTTGCGGGCGACTCGGAGTCCCTGTGGAGTTGCTTGTTGTGCTGGCGACTTCGTCACGGCTTTGTTGTCTGGCCGGAAGTTGAGATACACGTTTGTAATAGAGACACGTTACAACATATATGCATTCTTTGATTTTTTCTACTACACTACCATGATTTCAGGCCAGTGTTTAGGTCATGACTTCATTTACTGACCATGTTACACTTTATTCGCTTTTCACGGTCTTGTCATGTTATCAGAACTATTCAAATTATTTATGTTTCTGTAATTTGTCTAACAGTTGGTGCGCTGACATGCTTGTTAAGTATTTGACCTGTTTTACACCTTTTTTGTCCCTATGCAGATGCAAAGTTATAACAATTTACAAGTGAAATTGCTTTATCTATAAAAAAAACACTAGTAAGAATTTTTAGCAAACTTTGAAATAGACCATATTTTCGTTGCATCCCTTTGTCCAGCTCAACTCAAACCCAAATGACAAAGATGAGAAAGAAGCTCAGAGTCAGCTGAAGAAGTCTGATGAGATCCAGAGGCTAGTGGTGGAGGCTCGTGCTCATTTTGATCGCAGAGATTACAGCACTGCAGTAGTCTACTTGGATAAAGTTATCGAGGTGAGTAAATCCAAACTCCCAGCTATACATTGCTATTGTATCATACACTCATTAAAATTGAAAAACACTTTTTTGTAGACATTATTTGTGTTCATACATGGTAGCCCCACATCTCTTGTATTACTTTTAAGGAGAACTTACACACTTTAAACCTACATAATACTGTTAAATGGCTTTGTGTACTGTCTGTAGCCAAAATATAGGGGGAAAAAGGTGACATGGGCAAAGATTTCACAATAGAGACTGGCCAGGCAGTTAGGAAGCTAAAAACTACAGACAGTACGGACCTTTACTCAATGGCTACTTACACAGTGTCTCAACAAATTCTAACATTCTAAAGTTGGCAGTTGTTGGCACCGAGCAGGTGGAAGTCTTTAGAATGTTCAGTAAACCCACTGCAAGTTCCACGCTGCTCAGACAATAACTGACAAAGGTGACTTTAGCTAGCTACTGTACCATCAAGCAAGAACAAACACAGACTGATGGTTCATACTTACCCAACTGTAGATGCTTGTTACAGTTTGTAGGCATTTGCAGGGTCAGTTCTGTTGGGTTGCACCTTAACGGTAGAATAGGTTCAAATGATAGTTCTTTAAGCAGAGTTAAGAGAAAACACAAAATACTTGTGCACCTAGGAAGAGTACCTGTGGGAGAAGAGAGTTAAGCCTTTCTGACTACAAACTGTATTCTAACATGCTATGCTTTGGGAGAACACTTAGTAACAATAATAATACCATAATTTTGATCACTTAGCATCTATGTACAACAAAATATC
This sequence comes from Setipinna tenuifilis, assembly GCA_030347295.1. Taxonomy (NCBI): domain Eukaryota; kingdom Metazoa; phylum Chordata; class Actinopteri; order Clupeiformes; family Engraulidae; genus Setipinna; species Setipinna tenuifilis. The sequence goes on along the minus strand of CM059269.1, from coordinate 28,796,376 downwards.
TGAAGATTTTGTGAGTTTTCATTCAGTGGTGTTTGTGTGAAATAAAAACCCATGCTTTGCTGTATTTGACGCACCCAGTGTTCGCCGCAGATAAGTTGTGCTTGTGCTCCATCAGACGTGTGCCTGGGATGTGGACTCCAGAGACATGCGCGCAGAGTGCTTCATACAGATGGGGGAAATGGCCAAAGCCATCACTGACCTAAAGGCCACCTCCAAACTGAGGAGTGACAACACCCAGGCCTTCTACAAGCTCAGCAGCATCTACTACCACCTGGGAGACCACGAGACGTCCCTCAAGTAAGAGCCTTGTTTTAGAGATGGCAGCAGGCCATATACTTAGAGCTGCACTGACCTCTGATAAGGTGTGTGTGTGTGTGAGTGTGTGTGTGTGTGAGTGTGTGTGTGTGTGAGTGTGTGAGTGTGTGAGTGAGTGTGAGTGAGTGAGTGAGAGAGACTAAGAAAAAGAGAGAGAGAGAGATAGTGCTTCCCGGGTACTCTGTTGAATGTAAATGTGGATTTTGTTTTCTTGCCAGTGCGGTACGTGAGTGCCTGAAGTTGGACCCGGACCACAAACAGTGTTTTGGCCACTACAAGCAGGTGAAGAAGTTAAGCAAGCAGATCCAGTCTGCAGAGGAGCTCATCCAGCAACAGAGGTACAGCCTAATATTTTACACCCACACCTGATGAGGTCTTTTGAAATGTGATGCGTAAGTATTTGGACTGTCACCTGCCAGTACAGACTGAGATAAGCTTAAATGTTTAAATGCTCATGTCTGCTGATCATATTTTAGTATGTGACCCTGCATTTTTTGTAGTAAAACTATTTCTTCCTAGAGCTGCATGATAATCCATAACCCTAAAGACAAATTGATGCTTATTAATTTTCATGTTATGCAGATATGGGGATGCTGTCAGTAAGTATGAAGCTGTGATGAAGACCGAACCAGACGTGCTGCAGTATGTCCAGCAAGCCAAGGAGCGCATCTGCCACTGCTTGTCTAAGGTAGGTGAACTGCAGTTATGCCTCTGGCCAGCAGATGCCACCCTGTACTACCAATACTTAACTGGCATTCACATATCCGACCACAAACATGTCATAGCACAGAACCTCACTGTTTCCAGTGCAGATGTATTAACTAATGAGTCAATGTCTGTTTCTCTTAATAATAAATGTTGCACTAAAAAGGACCAGCAAGGTGCACAAGCTATTCCAGTGTGCAGTGAAGCCCTGGAGTCTGAGCCCAATAATGTCAACGTGCTAAAGGACAGAGCAGAGGCCTACCTGCAGGACGAGCAGTATGAAAAAGGTAAAAGAGTTAGCCATTCCAAAACCACAAGCTGCCCACTCCTTCTCTGCAAGTACTCTGGTTGTCATAAACGATTCATAGACATCTCATGGCAAAATCCTGTCAGCACAACTGCAGACTTGTGCTTTAAGAATGTGGAATGGTGCACCCAGGCTGCACTGCTTCCTAAAATCAGGAGCTGAGTTGGGGAGCTGGAGGGAATCAGCCTGGTGTGCTGGCCTGTCGGTTGTGCCATCACACGTCTGGCTGCTGCTGCCGCTGCTGCTCATGCTCCCCTGCCACCGTCTGTGCCAGGGCTAGGAGAGGAGTGCAGAACACCCGCAGGGAGCTGGACGAAAAAATGAGTGTTTCCCCAGCAGCCTCGGGGTGCAGAGCTAATTGCACTGTTGCTGTGTCTTACCAGACACACAGGTCCACCCCAAGACTACTATCTTTTCCCCTTCCCTCACTCCACTTCCTTACTTAGTTTGCCTTTTTTATAACCCTAGATGGAGATTTGCTGCAGCATACCCAGAATTGCATACCAGGTGTAGTGTTCTTAGACCAGGTTGGCAGTCCACTCTCACAGTCTGTGCACCTGTGCCTGGTATGAAGGGAGCCTCCTGTATGTATTTGTTGAGTTGTGAGATGTGTAGTTGCCCTCAGAACCAGAGGTGTCTGATGCAAATGCCCCCACTGTCTTTCCAGACACTACCATAGCAACCACATGTGTTAGAGGGAGGTAAGGGCTGGGGAATGGGGCGTGCGTGAGCAACAAGTAAATTGTTGTTAAAGCACTTAGCGGTTTGGACATGATGCTCAGCAGCCAGCAGTAGCATCAGCCATTGGGTCTGCTTTTAAACTGTAAGCGTCTCTCTGAGAGCAAGCTTTTTGACCGTAAACAGCTTGCGGTGATGATGCGTAGGCACACCCTGAGCACGTGGGAAATTGCAGCTGCTTGCCTCCTGTTTTGCAGAGCAGACGGCCTTTAGGGCCATGACGGCAGGGCCACGGCACAGTGAACAGGGCATTTGCGCCACCTGTCTGAACCTTTCAGTTTTCTTTCAGAACACCTGCGGTTAAATGATGAGGCATTGCTTTTGGGTTGAGCTTTAGGCACTGGCTTGCAAAAAAAAAAAATCAGTAAATTCATGGGTTGACTGTTCAACTCGCAAGGCATTTGGTTGGCATTTAGAAAGTAGCTGTTGGAAGGAGAGCGTATGGCGTGAATGAGAATGGCACTGAAGCCCAGGTCAGGTAATGTTCTCTTTTTTTTGTGCTCTCTTGGCAGCCATTAAAGACTTTGAGAGCGCCCGAGAGCACAGCGAGAATGATCGCCAGATAAAGGAGGGACTGGAGAGAGCCCAGCGACTGCTGAAGCAGTCCCAGAAGAGGGACTATTACAAGATTCTGGGAGTTAAGAGGTGAGGGCTTCAGAAACCAATGCAGTTGGCTCATTCAGCCACAGTACAAAATGTTCTCAGTTCCCTCATTTTAATTGGTCTTACCCAATGTTATCACGGCAGGACGGCGCAGAAGAGGGAAATCATAAAGGCCTACAGGAAGCTGGCTCAGCAGTGGCACCCGGACAACTTCCAGGATCCTGAGGACAAGAAGAAGGCCGAGAAGAAGTTTATTGACATTGCACAGGCCAAAGAGGTGCTCACGGATCCAGGTAAGTGTCTCACAGTGGTCTTTGCCAGAGGAGAAAGAAATCAATTCAGGTTTGTTGTCTGTAGTGAAAGTAATGTTTTGGAACTCAGTCTGATTTGATTATAGGAAAGGATGTTAATTTTGGTGTGATGGTTGTATCAGAGAATGGTTCTCTCATGCTTCCATACTTCTAATCTTTTTACTGCATTGAGTGTAGTTTATGCTGTTTTGTCTCTACTCATGTATACCCTGTTACTTAACAATTGATAAAGTTGGTATTTAAATGCTCCTTTGAATGTAACAATGCCCTGCTTGTTTTCACTTCTCTCTTTTGGGGTATTTTAATTTTCTTTCTTCAGAAATGAGAAGTAAGTTTGACCAGGGAGAGGATCCCATGGACCCAGAGAGCCAGCAGGGTGGCCACGGTCACCACCACTTTCACGGCTTCAACCCCTTCCAGGGATTTAACCCTTTCGGCTCTGGACCCTTCGGCTTCAAGTTCAGTCATACCTGAGCAGCAGTAGAATGTTTAATGCTTCACCATCTATTGACCTGTGTCAGGACTACATCCAGAAGAGGCGGCTCATACCAAGGGCCAAACAAGGATTAAACTCTGTCTTTCCACTTAAAGGGAACATCTGAGATGTTTGGCGCTGTGTGTGAGTGTGTTTATGTGCATCAGCACTTGTGTGATTGACAATGTGAGCATTAACACCACTTTGAGCACATCTGTGCTACTAAGTGACTTGGCTCAGGAATGCTGTTTGTAAAACATGTGCATGATTAATTGAAGCATCTCTATTTTCAGGGATCTTACTGTTGCGATATCTTGACCAATTCCAAAAGAACCACTGCACTTTTTTGTAGTGATGTCAAAAATATGATTGTCAGTTATTCCTGGATGCTTGTGTACATAGGATAAAGCACTATTTTTATATGGACTAAATCATTCTGATTTGTACATATCTTAAAGCTAAGACTATTTATGTCTATTTAAGTAACTGGCTCTAAATGAGTAATAATTACCAAACATAATGTGAAGAACCGCAGGAGAGAACCCATGTGATGACAATAAAGTTGCTCTTCTCTCTGAGTGTTGCATTATCCCTCAAGTTGCCTGTAAATGAAGACGGATTGCTCGCAACTCTGCACCCTGCTAGATACCTGATGGCACCAAAGTGCTGTTTCTATCCAGTGGCACATTTTAATCTGAGCAAATCCCTAACTGACAGCAGAGTGCGACTGGATTGATGGTCCCTTTATCCACGGCTGCAGAACCTGAACTATGAGCACATCACACTCAGGGTGAGGACAAGACACAATGGACCTCTCTATCAAATTTTCACAAAAGCGCAGAACATTTTATTCCCCCTAAAACACAACAATGCAGTGGTGCAACCTGTGTGTTATTCATATATTTACAGTCTGGTATGAAATTAGTGGGATGACAGCATTGGGCACAATAGTACATAGTGTATTTGATTTTTACTGATTTTGTAAAAAGCTTGAATAGAACTGTATTCCAATTAAATAATAGAGTTGCTCAGGAATATTGCTGTTAGTGACCAAGCTTGAAATGGACCTCTAATGAATAAAAATATATTTAACAGTCATTAGTTTCCACCACCTTTCTTTATTCCTGAGAGCATTAGTATGAAATATGAGGCAGAAGACAGACAAACCACAGGACAAAGACAGAAGGAGGACAACACACTTAATGCATCTTCGGTATTTCCCTTTATAAATAAACATTACGAAAAAGACAAAATTGAATTGAACTAATTACCAATTAAAGATGAAATAAAAATGAAATGTTGAACGGTAAATGCTTTCCTCTTGTTTTTAGACAGTCGGTATCTTGGTCATAAATCCTGACAGCTCTGTGAGATACTCCACCGCAGACTGTAAATTATTACACAGTTAACTTGTGAATGTATTATTATGCACTGACCTCTAGTCCAGGGAGCAGGACTCCTGTAACATAACTTCTCATGAGTGCTGCGTATGGATTTTTTGTCAACTATCATTTTATTTCAGGTAATGGTGCAATAAACAAACGCAATTAAATAAGCCAGACATTTTGAAAGCCAAAGGGAATGTATATATGTGAGCATTAAAAAAAATCCCTGTAATAAAAAATGGGAATTATGCTGACCAACTTTCAGTTTTTGGAAGGGCCTGTTATTTTTCATAACTTTGGATTGTACAGTAACAAATAATGACTTATCTGGATAAAAAACAAAGCATGCCACCTTCACAGGAATGTGCCTTAGGTGATACAAGAAAAAACATGAATTATATCTATATACCAGTGCAAGTCATTTTATATACAGTCAGTCATACCACTTTTACACGTAAGAGCAGACAAAAACAGCTGCTCCTGACCTTTTTCTCTGTTCTTCATTGTAGTGTCACAGAAAAGCACATGGCCATTTACAGCAGTTTGAGACTGATATCTGTAGAGAAATCTGAGCTCAGTCCATAAATACAAAAGTACTATTATGAAATCCTTCTAGAAAATAATTGCCATGGAGTCCCAACTGGCGGCGCTCGGGTTGCAATACTTCCTGGCATTGTTCATGAGAAATGTACATCTTTGCACAGCTGTAGTCTTCAAGCTTCACAGGACGATTAGGTGCAAATGTCACGTTCCTTTTCAGCACCCGGGTGTGCACCGACAGGTGCTAAAGCTCATCGCGTTGACTTCCTGTGGGAAGAGTGACAGGATATCTAAGTTTCAGGCTCCTTTTTTGCACAAAGTCCACAGCTCTATGTTTACACCTTGACAAAAACATGCAGTGACAGTTTTCATTCTGTAGTTAAAGTGGGAGGCCATGAATAACATCTGTTGATGCATGAAAGACACCTCTTCCTGGGGCTGTGGCTTTAGCTGCTCTCTCCCTGCACTCACCTCTGTTCTCTGGTGCAGACACAGTCTGGCCATGAAGCTTCTGGCCTCTCCCCTCGTCGACACGCTGGAGGAAGTGCTTGATCTCAGTGTCATACTTGGTCCACTCAGGCACTATCCTGGCAGCGGCGGCCAGCTTGGGCTCCTTCGTCTTGGGGTTGTTACACTGCGGAGAACACCACAGAAGCCCCAGGCCCAGTCAGGACTCCACGAATACTCCTGGCCTACTTAACACAGCCATTCAGACCCACATTTGATTTTATGCCAGCATAATAAAAGCATTAGTACTAGCACACAGTACACAGACAACTGGCACTAGAAAGATTCAGTGTAGGTTTTTATCCCATTTGATTTCTCCAGCATATTTTTTTAATTTCCTTAATTACGACAATATCTGAAGAATACCAACATGTCAATCAACTCCTCAGAGGCAAAAGACTAATATGTTTATAACAAATAAATCCTTATGAATCAGCAAAAATGCAAAACCACAAAGATATATTCAATTTCATGTCTAGACACCAAATGCACTTAATTAAAAGTATTGCAGTGCTAATACCACGGGAGCATTTTGAGTGTGATGCATTACCTCAGTTACTATGATCTAAAACAAACACTGCTAAAGCACTTGGGAAATATCACTGTGGTCCTGCCAATGGTACAAGCCTTTCTCCACTCTTCCACTGGGATGCGTCGCTTTTCAGACGCAATGAGCCTGAAGGTGAGCCTATGTGTTGGTTATTGCGTGATGGATGGCGGGGCCTTTAGAAATGGGCTGCCCTGTAATGGAGAAGGGCCTCTCCAGATCACCGCCATTCATTTGACTGCTGCGCCTTCACTAATGAAACCTTCCCCGCAGCAACAGCAGGCTCGTTCGCCGAGCAGGGGTGAAAGTGTAAATGAGACTGCTATTCCTGGCCCCATGTTTGCCAGCCCGTTTCAGGAAGATGGAGCAAGACAAGGAGACAGAGACAGGTCAGTCTGCTACTGAGAGCAAACACATGACATCCACAGTCTTATGGAGACAGAAAGAGAGAAAAGCAGAATTAAAAAGAGTTCTGAAGCAGATTCTGTGCAGTCATGGGACTACACAATACACAGCCTTGTTAAGCCAGTCATTGCCAGAGTAAAAAAGGGAGGCGATTTGTTTGCATTCAGAAATATTCGAAATGCATAGAGGCACACAGAGGCATAGAGAAAATGCAGATTTCTTACAGCTGTGTAAGGAAGTACACAATATCAAATTGAATGCAACTACAGTATATGCCATTACTAATTTCTACAAGGATGGATAGGAAAATGACATCTGTTATGCTGTTGTGCCAAACCATGACATGACCTGACTACTTTAATAAGCAGCTATGGCCACTATATGTAAAAAGGACTACTACCAAGCATATCCCAGAGCATTATTCTCTGTCATAATTGGATTCATGCTGACACTCACAAGGTCTATGGTCTTGGCCGTCTTTTTGGATACATCATCACACCAGGTCTCGCACCACAGCCACTCCTGAGGCAGAGACTTGATCGCCACCTGGTGGATCATGTTGTTGGGAAGGTCCTGCAAAAGGATAAAGTGGCTTGTTGAATTACTCAGCTTTTCTTTCTCAAACAGCACACGGCATTAACGCTATTTTCCCATTTTCTCCTTATTTCGAAGAAGGCAATAACTCAGAAGTAACCTGGTCCAAGTTGGAGAGGCTGTTTGGGTCTTGGCTCAGAGCTTGGTACTGGCCACGGAGCCGATCGCCAGCAGCAATCTTCCTGAACTTCTTCAGATCCACCACATACAGCGCACTGCAACAACACTCACATGACTGAATAGATATCCTATAGTCAACCACACCACATCTACTTTAGAGTGTGGCATCAAGTCCATTTATGTGCAATGGCTTTCTAAATGTCTTTGCAGACATTTTATGGCATGTAAAATGTTCTCCCTTTTCTAATCTAACCCATTCCATTTAGACACAGTAGGTTGCTTTATGTTGTTTAGAAACCTGTAACATGATCTGTTTTCCATTTACTCCTTACTGCCTACAGCAGCTCAGAACCGGCACACTAGTGGGGAGTCCACTTCACAACACTTTTAGGTGGTATCAGAAAGCCACTTCATCATATCATTAGATGCTATTTCCTCAAACACATACAAAGCTGATCCTCAAAAAACACATTGTAGTTGACACTTTAGCTTAATGTAGCAGAAATCGATGTACTTTTTACTTTGGCAGTCTAGGGCCTTCTTTAATGCTGATGTAATTGCATTTACTCTCATTTACTCTGATGTTGCATTCAGCATGTTTATTTCAAATTTTAAATCAAGTGAAATTGAGCAATAATTGAGCCTGGTGTGTGTACCTGATATGGTATTTCCTGTGACCCAGGTGGGAGGCCCAGTAACCAGTCTTCCAAAAGCGATACCCCTCCATCTCTTTCCTGCTGTCGCAGAACGGCGTGTAGCCGTAGGGTGCTCCCTCCAGATCCAAGTCCCTTAACTCCTTCAAGTCTGTCCGTACAATCTGTGGAGGCGGCAAGATAGATCACACTCAGATGGAGATCTCTGACTCAGTGCACGTCCACCTACAGGAGAACTCACAGGAGCCTACAGAGCTGCTCCCAAATCAGCAAGCTGATACACCACAGCCAAGCATAACCACACATACCTGATCTGCATCCACAAAGATGATCTTGTTGACAGCCAGGGGAAAGAGCACGTCCAGGAAAAGGATCTTATAGCCCCAGATGATACGCTGCTTCTCGGTCTGCTGATGAAGCCAGCGAGGCCACTTGTACTGAACCAGCTCATACTGGAAGCCATAGGCCTTCGCCATGTGAGGGATGGTCTCCTGCAGAGACATAGAGCCAAACACACGCACACAGACACAGACAGACACACACACAGACAGACAGACAGACAGACAGACAGACAGACAGACACACACACACACACACACACACACACACACACACACACACACACACAGGAGAGCCAATGTAACACAATGTTTCTAGCCTGCATCTCCTAGCAACATCCATTTTAAAAAATGTGTTAGAATAAATTAAATCATCCTAGAATGCAAATTATAGACATTTGGCTGCGACAGCCTAGATAAATGTCCTAGCGGTCATAATATGTTTGTGAGATCTTTGAAGTACTAACATTAAAATCAAGCAAAGATTTAAAAAGAGCATAATTGTTTAAGTGCATTCAATTCCTGATATCAAAGGTATGTGTCCTTACAAAACGGAGCGTTTTGCCAAGACATCTTCTGTCTATCTATCCTGCTGGTGTCTGTCTATTTTTACCACGTGTGATTTGGCATAGTGGGCGTTCATGTACACAGACTCAGCCCTATAGGAGGAGAGGGAAGATAGAGATGAAAGGGGGGAAGAGTCACAAAGGAGAAGAACGCATCCCACAGTGTCTTTCATCGCCCCAGCACAAACAAAACCAGTCCTCCCAGGGGTCAGGACTGGAGCGGGAAAAGTTCTCCTGACGAAGGCAGGGCTACGGCAAAGAAAGTTTGTTTCATCGAGAGTCCTGCAGTGCAGATTTTTTTTTTTACCTTGAAGGAGGGGGAGAGGTAATTCTTGAGGAACCAGAACTTGACAGGGGTTTGGGTATGCTGGAGGACCGAGAGCATCATTATTCTAGAGAGAGAGACAGGGAGAAAGAGAGAAAGAAAGAAAGAGAGAGAGAGATGGGCAGAGGGAGAGAGAGAAAGAGAAAGAGAAAGAGAGGGAGAGAGAGACAGACAGGGAAAGGCAGAGAGACAGAGAGAGGGACAGAGAGAGAGAGAAAAAGAGAAAGGGAGAGCAAGCGATGGAGAGAGAAAGAAAATGAAAAAGCACAAAGATCAGTGAGTCTCTAAGGGTAAAAAAAGATAATAAAGGAAGGGAGGGAGGACACATGGGGGCTTGAGACACAGACACACATGCACACACACAGACATATGTGTGTGTGTATGTGTGTGTGAGTGTGTGAGTGTGTGTGTGTGTGTGTGTGTGTGTGTGTGTGTGTGTGTGCGTGTGTGTGTGTGTGTGTGTGTGTGTGTGTGTGTCTGTGTGTGTGTGTGTGTGTGTGTGTGTGTGTGTGTGTGTGTGGGCGCCTCACCTCAGGAAGCGCTCGTACAGATGTCCGGAGGCCACAGAGAAGATGTTGAGCACGTCTTCCTTCTTCTTCTTCTCCCCGTCCTCCGAGCCAACACCAGTGATGCTGCGGGGGCCAACCAAACACATTACGCAATTGGCTCTTTATAGATCAACCCCCCCCCCCCTTCTCTTTCCCACACACGCACACACATAGGCACACACACACACACACATACATACATAGACAGACACACACACAGACCTGGACAGGAAGCAAACTCAATCATATTCAGGCAAGTAGACATGCCTTGCCCACAACGCACTGTTGCTACAGTAATCCGGGTTGCGTTGACAACGGCATGGGACAATACACGACACAGAGTGCCATCAGAGCAGAGCCTTGGCGGGCATAATTACAGAGTGTCTGACGGGGATGTGGCGGAACCAACCCAGCTCTCCACACCCCTCCGCCAGAAGGGACACGGCATCTCCAAGCCAGACCCCCGACCACCTCCACTCATGACGACTAATCAACATCTCCCCGCGCACACAACCGCCGTTATTACAGCCCCGATCCTCATATCGACTCCCTTGTTTTTCCCCACACATATTGAGTTTGTTGGTCCTTATTTAATTTAGGATGATGAAACTGTCAAAGAATCTGCCTCATGCTTTGCCCCCCCCCCCCCCCCCCCCCCTCCACTTCCTCTGGTCGGATGGAGGAATCTAATTGGTTTTGAGCACTGACACTGCTCTACTCAAACTCACTGCTCTGCACAAACACCACTCTACTGTATGCCATTAGTGAGTTAAAGACCCACGATGGGAAACTGAGGGACAGCCCTCAACGTGGTCAACACCCAGAGGAGATTTAAAAAGTAAACCGCCGCCATCCTTTGCCTGTGCACTTAACACAGGTGATTTAACTAATTAGCTCATCCACCTGTCTGATGATTTGTGTGCTCATTGGGATCAGCTGGTTCAGAAAATGGTTGAATCAAGTATGTGACAAGGTTTTTTTTTACTTTCTGAAGCCAGGATTTCCAGATTTATCAAAACCTCATTAGATTCCACCAAGCATTCTGAACAAGAAACTGTACAGCTTCAAGAGGGAAATGTTAAAATAGTAGCAGCACTAATGGCAGCATTAGCATTGTACAGGCTCCATTTGCTGAGCTGAATTTAGAACCAGACACAGGGACAGCAGCACCCTGAGATTCAATGCAACATAAATAGAAGAAAAGAAAAAAACGCAGCCGTATGGAGTAAAGAAAAAAAAAAGGTAGGGAAAAAAGGTAAAAGAATGTGACTTGAAGGGAAATAAAACACCCCAACTTCCATCCACCGTGTACAAACAGTCTGCTTCAGAAAGAACTACCTGACAGCCCCGGCTATCCCAAACAGACTACTGAATTGTACACTGCAGGCCTTTTCTTGTGAGCTGTCTGGCAGTTCCCCGTGTCCACGGCTGGAGCAGGCTGCGGAGGCCTGTCATGGCGCGGGCCCGTCAGAAGGGCTGGGCCGGTGGCAGAGAAAGGCTCCGCAGTGAGGGAGAGAGATAGTGCCATCTGTACACAACATCTCTTGATAAGCAGCTCAGCACTACCTCTCCTCCACCTCCATTCTGTTTTTCTGTCTATCCCTCTTTTTTTCCTCTGTGCCCCTCAAAAATGTGTGCACAAACACAAACACAAACACAAACACACACACACACACACACACACACACACACACACACACGTCTACACTAGTGACATTACGCGCACACACGCACACAGACACACACACACACATGCACACAGACCCACACACGCACTCACGCACACGCGCGCACACACACACAGCAGTGCTGACTGGCTGAATGAATGAATGTTCTACAGACTCTACGAAGAGAAAGTAACAGCTGGATCACAGGCGGTATATTCTGTGCGTTTGAACCGTTTAAATATCAAGACATCAAAAGACATCTACACCAGTGACATTACGATGACATCACCAGGAAAGAAAAAACTCCAAAGGAAGAGGGACAACAACAAAAAAATAGAACGCAAATGGATTCAGAGAACTCCCTACCTTTTCTCCAAAGAACTCCACATACTTCATACAGACAGCAGAGAACAGGAAGACAGACGACAAAGAGTTAAGGGTGTATTACCATCCCATTAAAAGACAGAAGCACAAAAAACAAATCACACAAGCAGAGCTCGCAGCAATTAAACTTGATTGGATCAATCATTTATCACCTCTTCGACCTCTTCAGTTAAAGGGTTAAAAATGATTGCATATACATATACATTTATTTGTAGAGTAAGTAAAAAAAAGATGCTGGCTGCTGACTCACAGCATTGCAAAAAAAATGAACTGAAGGTTTACACAGATGGCATCAAGGACCTTGTGTCAAACTAATCACACCCTATTTACCTTGTTAAGGAGTCCCACAGCCCTTTGCTCTCCGTGGCTTCGCTCAGAAGGTCTTCGTGTAATTTGTCAGGATGTTTCTGGACCTTTAAAGATAGTAAAAAAAATTAATGATTAGATGTTTACCATCAAAGAATTTGCAATACATGTAAGAATTAAGGTGTCATTATCATTTCATTATATCAGTATAAGAGAGAAAATTCTTCAGTTTTAGCTCATCAAATTTGTAAAAATAAATACTAGTAGATGTTAAGTGCTGACATTACATGCTTAAGTGCTGGTGTGTGTGTGTGTGTGTGGGGGGGGGGGGGGTGAGTGACACAAGGAAAGCATTTGTATGAGGGTTTGTGAGCGTGTGTATGTTTGTGAAATTATCAAAGACTGACAGCAATATTGTATATTCAGCAGTCCAGTATCTTTCAACGTACCCTGACTTTGATGATCTTACTGTGGAAGCTGTTCAGGACCACGATGACATCTCCAGCGTCAGCAGGGGAGTCCGTGCCATCGTGCCTGTGGGAAAAACAGCGGAAGGGCCATGGTCAAAGTTAATGATCAAATGGCACAAGAGATCAAATCAAAAGGGTAATGAGTTAACACATGGGATATACCGTGCAACACTGCATACCATAAATAGCAAACGGCACAAGCATACACAGAGCTTAGAGCAATGCAGGATTCTGGGATGGAAGCCAGAACACTGCACAGATTATATGAATGCTGCGGTCATGTGGGCAATACTACATTGAGGACAATAACTTCCACACTAGACGTGTGGGAACTGCACCCTGAGAAAAGCTGTATGCTCTGAGGAGTCTGTGCTAAACGCAGTCTCATTCCAGCAGCAGTACACTGAATCAGGACATTTTTTATTTAACCCCCAGAAACCCAAATATACATGGAAACTACAAAAATGTTCTTTAACCATTTAGATGTTCTTGCAGGAGGCATATGATGCAGAAATCAGGCAGTTTCTCAGGTAATCGAGCATATTTACACAGTCTAAAATCCAATAGCACTGCACTAAACTGAACAACAGGACCTATTAGTAATAAAAATGTGGTTTTAAAAACAAAACAATATTAGGGTTTATTTTTACAGAATTAAATGTGGTAATGTAATATTACAACAGTGCGGCTCTGGGGGTTGGATTTCTGAATTTTTATGGAGAGCATATTCATTTTTCCACAGGTTAACATCACCTCCACTGTAAACCCTTTTCTTGTGTACAAATTTGCAGAGCAGCTATAGCACACCGTAAGTGACTTATGACTATTGTGTACAGATCCCGGAGTGTTTAAGTAATGAAATTCCTGTAAGGAGCACATAAATCCTTCCTTCTTCACTCTCATGCAGGAAATGGCTGCAACACTGGAGTTCTTTCTATCGGCATGTGGGGAGGCAAAAGGCGCCGTGTGCTACCGTGCAAACTTCTCCGGGCAAGAATGAGCAATAGGCTGTCAAGGCACGGCAAGTCGTCATGACTTCAGCACTTACTAACGGCACGGAGTTAACCTTATCACCGTGATAAATGTGGGCCGCGGCCAGAGCACCCCCAGCGCATTTTCCCCCCCTTTGAGCACTGTTTGCCGGGCCGCCACTCCGGCCGCCTCCCTGCTCTGGAGCCATTAGGCGCCGGCTTTGTAGAGCATAGGGTATCAATTTGCATCCCCACCACAGGGAGAAGCCCACCCCCCTGCCCACCCCCACCTCATTCATTGCTGTCAGGGAGAGACAAGTGCTACAGGGAAGCGCTAGCGCATGAGAGCTTGGCTGTTCCACACGCAAACACGAGTAAACAAACACGCAAACACACAGTGCTGCGTACGAGAGGAACACTTTGCTCATTCGGTTGTGCAGCAAGTATTGCTCTCGCTAGGGTAGAGCAGCGCTAACCGAATGAAAAATGGCACTGCCAAGGTGAAAAATGACATCACCTTTTAGCCTTACCTGGAGGATAGGGGGATAAATCTTTGTGTCTGATATGATTTTGGAGAAATCCAGGGCTGTGTTTTCTCAACTGCCGTTTAGAGATAGCAGAGGGGATAACACTAGCACCACGGATGCCTTCAAGGACTTACAAACCGGGACTGGAACCATTATGACGGAAAAGAAACCCCAACTTAGAAAGTAAAGTAGTGCAGAAAATAAGTCATTGCCAATGTCTCCGTGCAGTTTGGGGAGTAAAGAAAATGACTTGGCTCATCTTGGACATTTTTTTCAGGGCAAACAAACGGCCTATATGATCCGCTGTATTTAAATGAGGTAAAACAGGCTAGCTGAGGCAAGCTCCTTTCTAACAAACCACATGTTAAATGTATTATTATTGGCATGTTTAAACTCCACTGGCCATTAAATTAACTCCTATTTTAGTTTGCATTGTAATTTGTAAATCAGCGATGCACAACTCGGTTTCAGAATGCATGTCTATGTTCCAGCCATTCAGTATATCAGCTAATTCTAATTAGTAAATAAGTTAACACACCTGTATTAAGTTCACAGGTGGAACCAGTTGATTTCAAATATGTGGAACTCTATCTTATAGCGTCTGAATTCAGGTTGCACATTACTGGTGTAGACACTGATATGCATTAGACTGAAAATTATTAGTTCATGCTATGACCAGTAATGATGGCTACACTTACGCAAGTATTTGGTAGATATCCTCCGAACGGCCCTTACGCAGCCTCAGTGTCCAGGCTCCTGGATTGGCCTTTAGCTGAAAGTAACCCTGATAAAACAGATGTGACATTGATAATGTTGTTAATATGTGGCATGATGAGATGGTGGTGATGCAAAGACACTCAAGATGCCCTGTGCAGTTCTGTCCACTAGCACTGCAGGCTAACAAAACAGTCTGCCTGTCCTTGGACAGTAACATGCCACTGAGCTGAATAAAATGTTAAATATTACACAAAATTAAACCCCAGGCTAAAATGCAAATTTCTGTTTCTCTTATGGTCTTACTAACAATCTGTGAGTTCTACTACTGGCTTTAGTGAATCATCTTCAAAATCAGTTGGGGTACTTGAGGGTGTTGGGACACAGTTGAGCTTACCAGGTTGGCCATGACGATGGTGTCCTGCATGAGGGGGTCTTGACTCATGCCCAGGGTGAACTGAAGGCCGCGGGGGGGTTGACCTGTGGACAGGTCAAAGCAGTGGCCCTCTAACAGCAGATGCTCCAGTTCGTACTCTGCAGAGACCACGCCATTGACCTGGCACAAACACAAATCATGAAAAACACCTAAGTACAGACTCACAGGATTACCTACCATTATTTCCAGTGGTGAGGATAGCGGCTTCAGAAAGTAAAAATCCTGACACGTATTCCTTCTGCCTGTGCAATTATCACAAGGAATTTCACTAATTAGCTACCTGTCTGATGACTTGTGTGCTCATTAAGATCAGCCAGTTCAGAAAATGGTTGTGACAAGGTTTTTACTTTGTCAACCCTGGATCTCCACTTCTGATTTTTTTTCAGGTGAATTTCTACAGGCAAGAGTAACATTTTCTTCAGTTTCAGAACATGCAGGTGCAGCAGTTTAAGTGAGAGTGAGAGTGTGTCTCATCATCTTCACACCTCCTGCAGGTGGATGTTGTCTAGGTCGTAGGTGCTCCTCACAGCCTCCACCATCCAGCTCTCGGGGGTGATCATGTTGAGCGTGAGGAGGGGAGACTCGGGCATGTCCGCGAAACGAGCCATGGGCCCCGGCGACAGGCTGTCGTTCCCAAGGAACGTGACGTCTGGCTGCAGGACATAGCGATAGAAGCTGCAGGACAAACACATAAAGGAGACATGTTTCAGCCTGGGTTTAGACTGTTGTAGCAGATCACTTGTCTCAAGACATACATGTTTAAATAATTTCCATCTTAAACAATAAAATAGAGAACAGACAATAATAAATGCATAAATAATTTAAGAAAGTAAATTAGAAAATATGGCTTGACAGTTGATGAAAGAAACTTTTACTGTCCCTCCTTTCACACTCATTTTCATACATTCAGACTGAGGTGTCGAGTAACATCCCATACATCCACTATATTAATAGCGTCCTGGGATAATTTGCTGTGAATGTGGGAATGTGCACACCCTCTCATTTCACAGGCTATTCACAGTCTGCCATGAGGGCATTAGTTCTCACAGTTCCCTATGTTAATTGCTTTTTCAATCAAGCCCGCAGACAGCGGCAGCCCACAAAGAAGACTGAGATAACAAGCCTAGTGATCAATATTAATAAGGGCTCTTATTGTATTTAAGGCGTCTTTCTGTCTCCGAGGCAAACCCCAGTGTTGTCTCCACAGGAAGATATTACGAGCGTTAATTTAACAGCAGCACGCATGTTGCCTTCATGTCAAAACAGCTCTGGAGTAAGGCAATAAGCATCTATTCCGGCTAAGCAAATTACACAGGCATAGCAATTCTAGCAAAGTGATGGATCCTATTGTTTCTGTCAGTTCGCTCTGAATAGATGCTGCCTGAGTCAAATAAAGACAATAGAGATGAACTGGCAAGAAGGTACAGCAATTTGGTCTGACTAGCCCGAGACCTTGTAAACAAATCTAACACAATGGAGCTGATAACAACCTCCACAGTTGACTTCAAACATTACTTTCATCCTGTCTTTATGTGGGGGGGGCTTCTTAAGTTGAGGTGTGCTTGGCAGAATGCCGCATCTGAAACAGATTCCCCTCCCAGCTCTGGCAGCTCAAGCAGGCCAATTAAAGGCTGGACAGACTGCAAGTAAATTCCCAAACGTCCATCAGTAAAGTGGGAAAAAAATGTTAGTTGAGGCATGTCCTCAGAACAACCTCCATTACACAATAATGAATAACACAAAAGGGGCAAATAGTGAAAATCAGCAACCCACAAACATAGCAACAGTCCAATACTTGTGCATACCCCTCAATACATTCACTCCACTCTATTGCCACCACATGTAGCTACTTCACAGAGCAGCAACCCAAGAGGTGTTTAAAACACCAGGGACATCAGTGTCAACTCCTAACATGACTACTCACCTGTTTGTTATGGGAATATTTGCTTGGGAAAATGGTGAGAGGGCCTCAGGCATTACTGAGCAGATGGTACGAGTGAGAAGAGTTAGGGGCTGCCTGCATCTGCCTCTACAGCTTCTGCTGTTGCTGCCACTGCTTCTGCAGCAGGGCTGGCTGGCTGTCCAGGCACTCTCAGACAGGCAGGAAGTTTAATTAGGTGCGCTTGCCTACCTCTTCAGGGGCATCTCGGACAGCTTGGCGCGGCAGTTCAGCAACACCTGCAGTTTCATATTGACCACTTGTCCGAGCACCTGGAGAAGGGCACAGAGGATGCGACCCAGTTGCATTACACTGCACAACCACACACACACATACACACGCGCGCGCACACAAAGACACACCTATATACAGACCTCTAGATTAAGAAAGCAGGGCTACAAAAGTATTTCAGCTTTTACCTCAGATAAACTCTAGCTGGACTATGGCACTTAATATTCTCTGTTGAGAACACTGCACCCAGCAAGTGAGAGCGCAATTACTGAAAGCAGGCATGATACGATCATTTAAAAGGCTTTTTTTATTATTAGGGGTGCATTAGTCACGACACATCTCCTGCTCAGCTGGTGAAAGCCTGTGTGATGCCATGCAAAGCATCCTGCCACAGCTGGATGGTGCTTTTTTGTGTGTGGTGTGTGTGTGTCACATGAGGCAGAGTGTGAGAGTGGTTTTGGACGTGGGAGTGGCTGAGTCAGTGGTGAGGTGTGAACATCATACATGCGGCAGGATGAGGCAGGCAGGCAGCCAGCCAACCCATACCAGGAATCTCTCTTTTTCACACACACACAGGCGCACACACACACACGCACACACACACGCACACACACACACATGCGCACACACACACACGCACGCACGCACGCACGCACACACACACACTCTTACACACACATGCGCAAACACACACACACTCTTACACACACATGCGCAAACACACACCCACAGCCAGGAAAAGCTAGTGAAACCTACACGAGAAGTTCAGCCAAAACTCAGACAGATAACGAGATTGAAAAGGTGCTAATGAGTCATCGCCACCAAGGACAGGATACTATATGGGACTTCGCTGACAAACTTTTATACCGAGGACTTACTTATATAACACTTATGCCCCCTTCCCACTGTCACGACAGCGACAGGCAGATACGACAGCGAAATGACCGGAAGTCATTCATTTCCTATGAGAATACACAGCCTGCATGCAAAGGGGTCCGATGAAGTGCAGTGCGAAAAAAAGTCTCCGTTCTGACCTCTAAATGCGTTCAAAAAATTGGACCTCATCTAACAGATGAGTCCAGCAGTACGACAGCAGGAGATAGCATTGCTATGGTGCCAATAAACAATCTGGTGTGCTCTACCAGACTACCTGAATGTTTATTTTGTCACTTCAATAATGTTTTAAACTAAAACAGAAATCACAGATAATGGGCAGATATAACCACGTTTTTGGTGTCAAGTGTCATTTCATTTCAACGAAAGATGAACATTTGGGTGTTAATATCTCATCACAGCATATTCTATCGTTCTGGATGTTCAGAAAAAGATGGAATTTACTTTTCCCAACAGACCCGTTTCTCCTGCTGCTTCAAACCCATGCATCCGACACAATATGGTATAAAGTACAACATCCATTCGGAGACGTGTTGCAAATTACAGAGCTAAACATACGTGACTGTGTAAAGCCCGCTTTTAACTTTTTACCTGCTTGACATGATAAAACACTATTTCACACAATTCACACAAATGTTGTACTATGTATTTAGAGGTGAATATGGTGGTCTTACCCTCAATAACGGCGACAACTTCTGTGCCTCTCTGGTCAGAGGATCTACGATGGCGACTACGTCGTAGAAGAGCTCATCTTCACGAGAGGGCAGGTGCACAACACTGAGGAGAAACACTTTCAGAAGGTGTGCTTCTAGTCTGGATATAAAATATCTACCTCTTTCAAATTAACCACCATACTATTCTTATGCTTACAAGAACACAAATCATCACACAGGTAGATCTGCTAATTAGTGAAATCACTTGTGTTACGTGATAAGTGTTAAGTTAATTCATGGCAGGTTTTATTTTACTTTTTAAAGCCTGGATCTCCACCTCTGTATTTTACATAAAAATAATGTGAGCATACTAC
Organism: Setipinna tenuifilis; assembly: GCA_030347295.1. NCBI lineage: Eukaryota > Metazoa > Chordata > Actinopteri > Clupeiformes > Engraulidae > Setipinna > Setipinna tenuifilis. The sequence continues at coordinate 28,776,828 of CM059269.1, read as the reverse complement.
AGATGGGCCATGGCTCATTTACCTGTGCTTGTCTCTGGGGAGCTTCACCTCCTTCCTGGCCTCTGTCTTGGGGGCAGCAGCCAGGAGAGCGTCCACCCTCATGACCAACTCCGAGGCTCTGAAAGAAGACCCACAGCCTCCATTACTCCCACACGCACAGACTGAGCACAGACACATGATCACCTCCCTCCCTCATCTCTTAAATACACTTCAGAAAAGCAATTACCAGATCTATATGTTCCCAAAACAGAGAAAGTTGGCAGTACTGAAAGGTCATATACAGTTACAGAAAACATAACAAATCAAGGTACCACTGACTTCTGATACGACTTCAAGAGGAAAACAGGCTTTTGTAATGATTTTTTAAAGGCAGACCTTAGAGGCTTATTTTCACTATTTGTAGTGTTCATTTTTTGGGGTGTGCTAAAATAGATTCACATGCTTCACAACATGAATCAAAGTATGTAGACGCCTCATATCATTTACAATTGTATTACAAGCTGGCATCACCATGTACAGGAAAAAAAATGCGAAAAATGTCAAAAATTGCAGTGAGGTGTTTTTTGGGGATGTGAGAAAAGTGGCTCCTGTGAAATATAGTTACACTCTCTGGTGTGTACGTCTTTACATACACAAAAGCTACATAACAGAAAGAAATGAGGAAAAAAGCACCCAAGGTCCCCTTTAAATGACACCAAAGTTTGCTGTGTTTTTTTGTCCTTCATTGGGCACTTGGTATACTAAAACAGAACATACTTTTCTCCCTTCAAGCCCATCTGTTTGACTTTGGCTTTGATTTTCTCTGCTGATGTGCTGAGCGTTATCTTCTCCAGCAAGTGGAAGTCGTCGGCGCTGAGTTCCTCCTCCTCCTCAAATGGTCCCAAGATCTACAGAGAGATGAGTGCATGGACAATATGTCACCCAGGAAACGTTTGATATAGGGGAGATATAAACCGTAAACAAACTCTCCTCTCTGCAGAAGCATACTCCCATATTTCTTGGTGATCTTTACTAGTAAAGGGCCAGAGCCATAGTGCTGATGTTTATGCATGAGGCCGGAGTGGAAATATGGAATCCGCTCTTGGCTTCAGGGAGCACAGATGTACACGAGTGATACCAACCCACAAATTCAGGAGTGTTTCTTCAAACACCGCCGCCTCGAGCCCCAGCTTTCTCTCCAGATGGGAGAGATGTGATCTGTGCAGACCACTTTCCACGCTTCCCTGCTAATCATATGGGGGGGCCACGAGATGCCTCATCTGTCCCAGCCAGATGGTCACTGTATATCATTGCAACGTCCCCCCCACACACACTTCTCCATGTGGAGAGGAGTGGATGACCTGTTCTCCGGCTGCCGGCCTGCCTGTCTGCCTGTGGGCTGAGTGATATTAATTGTGGGAGCCGTCTCAGGTTCTGGCCCCTTCATCCTTCGCTGTCAGACGCAGCGCCACCGAGACATCAGTCACAGGCTCATCCCATTCGGCTGCCGCACACGAGAGAGAGCGAGAGAGAGAGAGCACGGAGGCCCTGCCCGTCACCTGTGACCCACACAAACAAACAGCGCTGACGGGACATCGCTTCCGATGACTGGCCGCATGGGTGGCCGCTCTGCACTTGCACACACAGCAGATGTCCGGCAGGGCCGCAGTGTGACCAGACTGAAAATGCTCCCTGTGTTTGATCATTTATTCAGCCATTCCTTTTCTTCTAGGACAGTGTTGGTATTTTACAGTTTTTCAGCACGATAATTTACCCCAAACTCATTGCCAGTATATAGCTTTATTTTCAGTGCTATAAAAATATGTTTAAATGGTGCACTGTGATTTCTAGGACAATATGGAGGAAAATTCCACAGGGATGCTTTGAGGGTTAGGGTAGGGCTATTTTTTTTTACAGCGGACAAAAAATATGGCCTGATAAAAGCGATGATTTGTTTATCATTTATCACGATAAAACAGTGTGCAGTCTGAAAATAATATTTTTGTCTTTGGTGTGGTGTCTGGATATTTTACATATTATTAAAGAAACATACTACTATTTTGAGAAATGAACTTATTTGCCATCTCCCCTACAGTTTCCATCCTGGCAATGTCCCACTCTAATGATGGCTATAACTATACTCTGGCTTAATAATAAAGGATTTTTGCTGCTACTACCTCATGGGTACAGTGTTATCAGGGTGCACCTGAAAATAGTCTTCCTAGTAGATTCTGTCAAATGTTATGATATCATTGTGACCACAGTATGGTAGCAGCAAAGATCATCAAGGCAGAATGAGGGTATAGTTTCAGGCCTAGAAACGTCCTAGAAAATAGTAACGCCAGTCTACAGTACATGTTGTGAAAACACAAGAGACAACTTTAAAAAAAATCAGAGGTCTTTCTTCCTTGTTTTAGGGCTAATGCTTTAGGGCTAATGCTAATCACCTGCATGGAAAAGAAAAAAAGGTAATCCCTAATGGTCTACCTTTGGAGAAGATGGCAAATGAGCTGTTTTCCCAAAACAGTGGTGTGTTCACTTAAAGGACATACTTGCTAAGACCTGGCTGAGGTTTGGTAAGGGAGACATGCTGCTTGGTCAGCTCAAAGCAATGGGGAGGTTGGGGGAGGGGGGGGGGGGGGGCATGCTGAGTGTTTGGCTCCACTCACCCTGCCGTTGCTAACCACGGCCCTCTGGCCTGCACTCAGCTTCAGCACGGCCTGGCAGAACTGCTGCTGGCTGCGGAGGAAGTCCAGCTCCATGGTGTTGAAGGTCTTGGAGAAAGAGTCTTCGTCCATGCCCTGCAGCAAAAACATGGCAAATCACTCGTCTCAGCAATGCACCGCTCAAGAGATGGTCTGGAAATAGGCTTTCTGTGAGATGACTCACACTGGCTAAAAATAAGTTGTCTGACTCCGGTGAGCGAACTAAGCAGAAAAAGAAAAATATTAATGTGGTTTAATTATTGACAAATCTGGAAAGGGCTGCATGAGAGCAATTAATGTGGCATTCAGCCGCAGATATTTCACAGAGGAAAGTCATCAAAAATGCAGAAGCATGGCAACAGCGCTGTTATTAATCAATCATGTTTTTTCATTCATCATATTTGTAATTAAACATTGGCTTTTAAGTCGATAGCAAATCACAAGAGCCCTCAAGTTTGCAGCGTCAGATTATTACAGTATCCAACATCTCCCCCACTCCCACAAGAGCCAGGTAAAATATCAATACCAGCGCAACTCAGACCTGGCCTGCACCCAATAATGAAGGCTCCTGCATCATTTTTCTCCTCATTTTTAACATACTGGATTCCAATGCAGTCAAATAATTAGACGCCCGTAAACACAATGTTGAGGCCATCTAAACCATTCTGCATATTCTCCTCTTTCATTAACTCTACATGTTACTAACTACAAATAGTATGGTGATCGGTAAAGATAGAAGAGAGGTGTCAAGAAGGGAAAAATACAGTGAAAGAACAACGAGGGGTAACACCATGAAGAAAAAATAAAGAAGAAAAGGCAAAAAGAGTGTGGTCTAAAGAGAGAATTAGACCCTAAGGGAAAAAGGATGAGAGATGAGAACGCACAGAGACAAGGTGAGAACTGCCTGCCTAGCACCTAACTACAGAGTCGATCCTCAAGGGCATTTGCAACAGGTTGAGACAGTGCAGATGAACACAGTCCCAAGCAGCAAGGATCACAGTCTGTAGCTAGAGCACCTGGGGTAGGAAGAGGAGGATGAGGGGGAGGAAGAGAGAGCACATGGCTGATCAGATGCACCGGAACCACCCAGGCAGGAGCTCACAGCAGGAGCTCCAACATCATCAACACCCCACGCGACGGAGTCTCCAGATTGCTCCAGATTAAAGAGTCTCCTCAGCGTGCTCAGCAGATACACCTTCTTGCATTATCAGATGGAAATAAAGCCTCAAGTGGGCACCAGGGATAGCCACCTGAATAAAGCCTGGGAGCTCTCTGAACAGCTACAAATGCAATCAGGTTAACCATCCAGCTGGGCAATACTGCTAAAACAGAAGAGTACATCACATCTTCTAAAAATACTTAAAGTGTCAAACCACCTCACAGGAATGCAACTGTTCCTTAAGGTGTTGGGCAACTCAGCACAACCATAAAAAAGTATGGCACCTCACTAACCGGTAGCAGCAGCTCTTTTATCTTGGTCCCTTGCTGCAGCAGCAGGATGTTCTCCTCCTTGAGGAGCTTCTGGGCGAAGCTGAGTGCTTCCTTGCTCCTGTGGGTGAGGAGGGAGGCCCACAGGGCCCGGTAGAGGAGCGTGCTCTCCTCCGTCAGTTTCCCACTGGGGTTATTAATCACCCCGACACGGGTACTGGAGCCGGACTTCTGCAGGAGCACACCACCATTCACACACACGCACACGCACACGCACACACACACAAGCAGGCAGGCAGATGCAGACACACACACACTGGTATGAACAGAAGCATACACATAGGCAGAAATCCTCTGACGATTTTAAAAGTCTTGGAAGAGACTAATATATAACACCTAATGACTAATCCAAACTAATAAACCTGCACACACCACTTTACTCCTACACAGCTGACACAAACAACCTAATCAGATACACTTTGATACACACAGCAAAAAAAAACGTGTAAGGATTAAAATTCTGCCAAACTATATTAGGTATTCTTTTTAAAAATTTAATAAAAGCTGCAGTCATACTTAAAAATAACAAGACTGTGCACGTTTTCAGGTAATAAGGGCAAGGATATGCATGTTTCCTTGTTTATTCGCAACAAAGCCTAAATGAGATTCCAATGATAAATGGCCCAGAAATTAATTTCTGAAATTGTGTGCTTCTTGCTTTCTGAAGATAATGTGTTTCCTGTGGATAAAACTAATTGGAAATCAAAACAGCAGCAGCTTACCATATGCTTTAGAGCACTAAACAGCAGCCTTCTCCCAGAAGCTGTTCCGACATCCGCAATTACCCAAACGGTCACTCCTTGAACCAATTCCTCCTCTAAGAAAGGGACAAATCCTCTGTATCATGCAAAGGTTCAATTGAAGTTCAAAGAATGCATGCTATAACCTTGATGCTAATTCCATCTGCCACTACTTAATTAAATAAGCCAACTTGCATTACAGTCTGCTACAATGTAAGCTGTGGGCTAAATGCCAAATTGGTAGCTAAAGCTGTGATGCTGCCAATCATCTGACAGTGCACTAACATTTCTGCTCGTCAACAACAAATTCACGTCATGTATGAAACAAAACAAAAACCCATAACAAGCGCAACAATTTTTTAATTAGCTGAAATTGTTATCTAAAAAGGCTGACAAGAATCAACAGGGACCAGCTTACCACTCTTTGCAAAATATTTCATTCTCTTCTGAACAACACCAATTTTATCCCTTGTGTCCATATATGAGTACATGGATGCATCTGCCCAGTCATCTGACACTTTGGTGACAAAAAAAATAAATCAATAAACATATTTATTACCATTGTGAATTTAACAGTCACATGGAAAGACAATTAAATTGCTACCTGCTGAAAGACTCTGAGTATTTGGCACAGTACCTGGGGAGGCAGTGAAGTCCAGGTACTTCCTGTCGGGGTTCAGTATGAGGGGGTTGATCCGAGGCACCACATTGGGCTGCTCCATCAGAAAGTCAACCACATCCACTCCCTCACTGAGCTGGCCCTGGTGGGGGTGACAGGCCACACATCAGCCTGCTAGTGCCTCACTACAGAGATCCATGCTTATCAGGGTGCTTATCACTGTTTATTCCAAGTTTTCCAGCATCTTAGAACCAAGTGTGGCTATTTTAAATTCTCGTTACCACACATTACAGTTGACAAAAGTCATTTTATTAACCTTAAGCTCCAACTGTGAGTATGGCTCTGGTTCTTGGTCTGACTTGGTGTCATACTCTAGCTGCTACACTACACCACCTATGAACTCCCATTTTCCACCCCTAAACAATTCTCTACTGTGTCACAAAAATCATCTGGTTATCAGTTTATGCATCCACATGCCCCACACTGAGCCTGGCCATGACATACCATGAACACAGCTCTCTGGAAGAAGTTGGTGGTGTCCATGATGCGCTGCAGCAGTACGGTCTCTAGTTCTTCTGGATCCATCTCCTCATCTTTGAGTGGGACACCATTGAAGAGGCCCACAGGTAAAGAGCCTAACCCTGTTTTCTTGTAGAACACCCCTCCAGCCTGCCAACCCAAGATAAACAGGTGTGACTGGTACCCAGAGAATAAGCATACTAAAATGTATACAGTGATATAGTATCACTGTTATTAGCACTGAATTATCCTAAACATGCCCTCTTTAAAAACACCTTGGCAAAGGTATCTAGCAGACTTTGAACATATTGCTATTCCACTGGGTCTGAACAAACCCCTAAACTCTTGGCAGGATTTTTAGGATGAAAGAAAATACTACTGCAGGTAAAAGACAAAGACCCATTTTAAAATTGCTATAATACCCTCCGCTTTTCATCGTAAGCTGAATCCACTCCAAGGATCTTGGCAGCGTTGGCTTTTGGAAATTTCCTCTTCAAATATGCAGACACTGTCTCCACAGACAACGTCTCTCCCACATCTACTTTGTTGTACATCTGCAAGTGCAAAAGAGGGTCATTGTAGCTCAGCTATCAGTCTTCATTAGATCAAGAAACCAGCTGATAACCACAACTGAAGTCTGAGGAAAGGAAGATGCCTGGGGCAAAATCGCTGTCAGTCCACTCAAATAAAATCCAAGAGAGCCAGCCCCTTGAAGAGATTGCATGTAGAACTGTCTGGAGGGGTGAATTTTGCAGGAAGCCCACAATATGTGCTTAAATAATTCTAGAATAACTTCAGCTGTGATAATCATACCAGGCACACACAACGAAAAGAGCTGTAGGATGAGGTACCCACTGATATCGTGGAAAGGAAAGCCTGAGAGATATCATACTCCTCTTCAATATAGTTCCAAAGCCTGCAAAATGCTACTCCAGCATCTGAGAAACCGTCAACTTTGTCATCTGTATTGACAACAAATACAAATCCAATCCTAAAAAGAATAAAGACATGAGCACCACTTTAAAAAGAAACTGAGAGAGCATACAGAAATGTCTGGCAGTGAAACAAGAAACAGACATCTACCTGAGTGGTATTTTATGTTTGTAGAAAAGCTCAGCAAGTTTGACCAGCTCAGCGCTGTCTTCTTGAGTGGGGTCGAGAAACAAAACCTTATTTTGGAAAAAAGCAGAGGTTATTAAGACTAGAGACAAGACTGATATATTACATACACTGCTGGCAAAGAATGAATTACAATTTCAACAATTTTGCATACTGAGCAGAACTTGAAAAAAACATTACAACACTATTAAAGCGAAGAAATATATTAAAAGCAGACTGCAGTATCATGCAGTTTTGCTTGTTGAGGCCTACGACTCACCAGACTGAAGAAGTTGCGTCGTATCTGGCGGATGACACCAGGGAATGTGGCCCTAAGAAGCTCCTGAATGCCTGAAGGCCATGTCTGATACATAGAGTCTCTCTCTATGTCATTAACCCACTGCAAGACAGAAATTAAAGGGAGCCTGAGACACAGGATGACACAATCACTTACCTAATACTGAACTTTATTCCTATGAAGTGTTCAAGTTCTAGTTTGCAAAAGTATTGGTCATCAAATGATGATACATTCTACATTTTTTGTGTGCTGTCAACCTCTGGTCCCCACTGAGTGTAGTGTCTGTTATTAAGTGTACAATGCCCCTACATGTTGTCTCTATGTTGCTTTATTATAGTTATTTTTTTTTGTGTTACTGGGTACCTTGAAAGGCGCCTTAAATATAATGTACTATTACTGTTACGTGTTAGCTTCTTGGAACAGTTGCAAAAGTGTGTCATCATTGCCATCACAAACGATACAATTTGACAAAGGCAGTGGAAAAGTTTTTGATAATCTATATTTCTCTATATAACATACCACAACTGTGAAGGTTAAAACATTGTTGAGTGGGTAACAAGAGTGAGCAGGTAGCCAAATCATCCATTACAGAATAGGCCATCAGCAAGAAATAGCAGTCGGATCTTGAAAATCTCAGCAGTTTCTCACAACAACAAGAACTCCCATTTGGCAAACTAACAATCTATCCATTTGCACATGCTTAAGGGCAGGGCTCCACAAAGGACCAAGCCAGCCAGCACACTGCTTTTTAGGGGTTACATCTGTTAGGTACATTCAAGATTTAAAGGGGCTGGTTATACTGTTCCTTTTCTTGTTTTCTTGATTTTATGTTTATTCAGAAATTACTAAGATAGGGAAAACACATCTAGCCAAGACTGTTATCTGAAACATAATGTAATGTTGTTCTTAATGTAATTAAATAGTTTGTAGACTGTGTCTGTTTTTAAACTCTCACCGCAATAGCAGAATGACGGATATCCAGAGCATAGCTATCCTCCACGGCATTCTTGGGCAACCGCAGAAACTTCCCCACCTGGTCTCCTTTGATGCCCAAGTTATGCAGGCCCTCCAGGACCCTGGCTTCCCCTCTGATTGTGTCCAAGATGCTGCAGTAGGAGGGAGAGCAGTTATGTTACACACACACACCTACTGTGCTGCTGCTGCTGCTGGGATTGGTCAGCCAGCACGCCCAGTGTAGGCACAGTACATCACACTGTGTGTGTGTCTGCATGTTTGTGTGAGTGTATGTGTGTGTATGGCTGTGTGTGTGTGTGTGTGTGTGTGCGTGTGTATGGATCTGTGCCATGCTGAGATTTTTTTTTTTTAACTAGTGTGGCTTTAAAGCTGCCGGGCTCAAAGCTGTGCGCTGTCCAGCTGTGCTCCTACCTGAAGGGGTTGTGGACGTCCAGATCAATGTGCTGGCCGTTAATGAAGAGTGCGGCGTCTCCTGGGTGGATGCCCATGGTGTCGCTCAGACGCTGGAGAACAGAGGGAACCGTTTGAGATGGGCAGATTACAGAGCACCCACATGGTTGTACAAAGTGACAAAAATACAAAATCTGAATGAGTCAAATATAGAACAAACACACAGCAGAGATCGTGTTCGATATGTAATCTAAACCTCATGCTGTTCTGGCAGCGAAAAAAAATCTATCAATACCACATGTATTCAATGTATTGTACACACATAGAATACATTCATGAAAGCAAGCCCTGTTCCTCATGATATCTTTGCATCAGTGAAAATGGTATTGGTAGTACTGCTAATAAAACCACTGGAAGAATCATAACTTAAAACTCGATCTAATGACTTCAGTAAAAAAAAAAACATGTGAATTTCTTCACACCTTAATTCATGACTATGCTTTTAACCTTAGAAAAATGTTAAATATATAATCACAGCAAGAGCATAGAGGAGGTTTAGTGTGTTGGGCATAGGTGCAAATGGTAGTGAAAATGAAAACTGTCATTTTGCAAGAGGTAGCAAAATCCAACCGCTTAGGAGGACATAATCTTAGTCTAACCAAAAAGAAATTTACTGTGAATTTGTGCAGACCAAAAAGATGGAACAACAACAACTGACTGTATACCAGCCAATTCATTACTGATACTGCATAGAAGTTCCTTTGCACAAACTGCTTTTTGTTATTGTTGTTTTGGCAATGTAGGAAATGAAGAAGATGGACAATGCGCCATCTGGCTACAACCTTGACGCCATTTCATGACAGTAAGGTAGCTTATAGGACTGCACCTTTTGGTTCTCCTCAATTTCTTTTCTCATTTCTTGGTTTACAGCCACCCTTGTCAGTGATCTGTGGGAACAGTAAAATACGTACAGTCACTATCAGCATTTTTCCGCATCCCCAGAAGAGTAGTCAAATCCAGTTTTAATCTCCAAAACCTCACCGGGCCCTCTGATGGTATATCTGCAGCTGACTCACGGTAAACTGAGCACAACACTGAGTCAGCATTCTTGGCTAATTTCTCATAAAGCCATAAACTGCCTCAAACTCACAGTCTAGCTATGAGTTACAGGGCTACAAAACATGAGCAAATACTCTGGCCAGCCTCAGTGACAAAATACACCAACTTTTCAGAGAGAGGGGGAGAGAAAAAGAGAGCACTTTAATCACCTTGCTTTGCTGGGAAAGTTTTGACTCAAGTCCTGCATTAACTTGAGAGAGTCAAACTTTGGTGCAGACATGATTCTGGTTGCTGCCTGGAAGCTGAGATCTGAGGAGGAAAAAAGGAGAGAGAACAACTTCCACTCACCAGACTGATTTACATAACCATCTGCCAAAATGACTAAATCAATCCTTAGAGTAGCACGCTCCGTCCTCAAGCCTGACAAAAAAGTGTCACCTTAAGATAAAACCTGTTTGATAAAATCATAATGAGGAGATAATAGATAAAACCCTTCCTTGTTAAGAGGAACTCCAGACATATCAAGGTGTCCTTTGGGGTCATTATCGTATCTCTCCAGCTCATAGCAACAGTTCTAACTTCAGATATGTCCTCAGATTCCATTGCAACCCTCCAGCATAGTCAGTATTTATGTGTACTCTAGTTATGACAAACCTCACTCAAACGCCAACAACACAGAAAGTGACATATGTAATGTTAAAATATCTAGTGTTGACTTCAGTAGTCAAACTAAATCACAAGCAAATAAATCACAACAGGATGCAATCCACAAGCCTTACAGAAAATATGGATTACCACACCTACCTTGCAGCTCCCACACCTTTAACGGGGACATGTCATTACTGCTTTCAACAAGGTGCTTCTTAAATTCTTTCAACTGCTCTTTTAAATCTGGGTGGGATTTCCTTATGATGAAATAAAAAAATGCAACATCAATGTTTCAGGAACAATGGAACTTAGGCATGCTACTTTTCAACCAAACTGCCTTGCAATCCAAAAACATCTGATAGAATATTTACACAGCATCAACATGAAAATGCTGCTCACTTCAGTTTTCCAAAAAGAAAACCTTGAACCTCATCGTTGTCCTCATCATCACTGTCTGCTGTCGATTTAGCCTCTAAAACAGAGCCAAGCACAACAATGAAATGCAAAAAAGAGTTTCCGTTCATTTATTCATGTACATTTATTCATTCAAGACATGGAGTCTTAAATTATAGCTGAGCTAAAGCACCTCTGACTTGTGTATCATCAACAGCCTTGTATTCTGTGCTTTTAATAGCCAGTTCAACACCGTAGCCAGACAGAAGCATCTTTCTTGGCTTTGGTTCCTGTCAAGGACAAAGAATAACATAAGTGAATGGAAATGAGGATGTTGTGGTGAGGAAAGAAAAAAGGCAAGATGGAAAAATAGTGACTTTTATACATTGAAACCATCATAGTCCTACATTTTTTCTCTAATTGACAAGGACACAGGAATCTAGCTTATACAAACACCTATGTACAGAATAGTTAAATAAATGACACTTGTTTTGCATGTATTAGACTGTTATGGTCTATCCTTATTAGCATTGATATGTGAGTGGGAAAAACAACTTTATATTTCTAAACACTTTTAAGGAAAAAGAAAATGGAAAGCATTCAAAGGAGACATCAATATACCCTAAAAGGCAGTTTAAGAAATGACAGACCACAATTCAGATTTAAAAATGAAAGGCTATCCGCACAGAATTGGCGGACACAAAGACAGTGATAATCACCAATCTAAATCTGCCAAAGAACTACTCTAATTTCTTAAAAGATATTTTACATTTCTTTAAGGGCTTAAAACATGTAACTACCAAAAAGTTTCAAAAACTGTACAACTGTTCAATTGATGGTGTTTTTAAGACAAAGACAGGTGACACAAAATCATTATAATGTAGTTCTGTCAGTTTAGTACAGTACTACTACAACGTCTACTTGTCATTTACCAGAAACATTACAAAAATCCAGAAATCTATTACTGCATATCATAAATGCTAAACAAAACAAATATACCATTTTCAGATTTAGTGACAGTCTATACCTTGAACCACATAAAATAAAAAGGAAACCATTACTGTTTTTCTACAACTGTCATTATACCAATCCATTACTCACACTTACTCTGTAATCTTGGGAAAATGTGAAGGCTATTCAGTATATGGCACTGAAAGGGTAATGGCCCAAAATAGTCAAAGGGGAAAAGTTACTAAAAGATTACATCAGTCAGTGGATGTGATATCTAATGCTCTCACAGTACGATATGATTCAGGTAGGTCCCTTTCAGGACACAAAACGCAGTAGGTGACATGTACTATGCTGAAGTGGATATAAAGCTTTATGACAGCTGAGTGCCAACTGAACATTTCTGCACAGGACATTCTACACTGCATACAGTAAGCCCTGGCAATCTCCCCATGTACTGTTACGTTATGGCTGAGAGATTGTGGTGTAATTTCACAAGAGAGAATAACCGGAATAAAATGCATCACAAACTTAAGAGTGCAAAGGCATGGAAATGTATTTATGCTTACAGCTAACATTTTGCTCCTTATTTATTTCTCCTAATAATACACAAACAAATTAGCCTGGACCCGCACATACTGCCTGTGACGCTACACTGAATTTCACGTTCAAGTCAATCTGGCCAACCTGCCTATTCTCAGCTGTTACTTTGCTTGAAAAATCAGGTACCAATGAAAAACGAATGCTATGCATTTGTCATCGGAACCAGTAGTCTAATTGGTTGTAGCTCTGTCCAGTAGTACACAGAGGCATTTGATTCCGTCTATGCATTTGGTGCAACAGCCAGGCCAATGTTATATTTTGAGTTGCACTGGTTGTGAAATTACTCAAGTAATCGATTTAGCTAAACCAAAGAAATGCTGCTTGTGACAGAAAGGCAAAGATTAGACTAAGACCAGCCCACTGAGCACTGTGAGCAACTCAGACTTTTAGTCACACTGCATAACAAAATTCCTAGTTACAGACAATGCAACAGGGGTAACAAATGTAACTGTAAGTTTCCCCATATAATACTAATGTTGAAACCACAAAGTAGCATGTCCTGCCCAACAAAATTATGATGAGCACTACTTTCATTTGAGCCATGCCAATACACAAATAGTTCTGGCCAAAACAAATGTTTAGTAAATAGGAGCATGTGGAAAGGATAAGAAGAAGTCTGCTGTGCACTTGCAGGCGTGGCAGCTGACATCTCAATAAACAGGCTCAACCTTGAGTGTAAACCTTGACTGATTTAATGACAGTAAAAACACCCAAGTATGTCCTGTCCAATCTGCTGCAGATGCAACAGCAGCATGTGGAGTCACTGATTGGCTGAGAAAGACAGCTGGCAAACAACCATGACTTCTGGAGTGCCCTTCGCAAAACTTGGGAAATGGGCTAAGTAGAGCGTTTTAAAACTAGAGGCAGTAGGTTATCTGTACTGTGGGCTTACACAATAAGCAGAAAATCATCACAGTAAAAAAAATAAATTTGAACAGCTACCTTAGCAAACAACCAAGCTTACAGGCTACAAATGCTAAAGTATGGTGCACTTTTCATTATATTTGCAAGAGCATGGTGACTGGATTTAGATGTCAATAATATGATTTTCATCTAAATGATTTAGAATATTGATTTAATTAAAATGTTGGTGACGAGCCCAATTATATTCTATCGCTACTATTTCCTACCACCTGCTTGACTTTGAAAATTTAGTCCACAATGACAAAATATGAGATCATGCTAAACCAAGTCAAAATACATGGATTGTTACAGCAATTCCATCTGCCATGCTAAATTAAACAAATATAGGTGTGAAAGACGTCTAAAAAGGCATAATTGAATGTGAAGAGCTAGAGCCCCTAAACCAAATCACTATTCAAAGGCCACCAAATACTTACACCTTAACACTAATCAGAGACTTTTATCTTATCTTAATTTAACCAAAGGATACTTGTAACAGCTGCAGTTTAACCTTTTAGTTTTACAATGTTGCACCCTTATCTCGATGGAGTTCTGAATTCTCATCACAGATTGGTCAAGCTTCTGGAGGCTATGACCACAGCTAGAGCCAATTTGAAATATTACAAGGCTAAAAGTGTTTGTATGTCAGCTATCAAAAATGTCTGCCAAGAGTCATTTCTAACCATAAAATAGCAAGGGAGACATAGAAAGAAAGCTCACTGCTATGAAGTGACGGAGCACATAAATGAGTTTGCCATCTCCAGCCCGTTCTGCTAGGAACTTGTGGAAGGTGTTAAACTTCTTGGTCCCAATCTCAGCATAGAGGATCGCCACCGGAAGATCTGTGCTGTTGACTCCAGGGAACTTATGATCGTTTTTGTACAAGTACGGCTTTGGTCTGTCAGAGGATAAACATGAAGTTAAGTGTTTACTAGTTCACAAACACAATGAGCAAATCCAACTTGGATGGCTGGATTGTTGGCTGGCTTGACATGACATCAACAAGATCGAACGAGATTTACCAGCAGAAAGACGTCAAATCAGAAAGCAGTGCACATAATCTCATCCAAACATCATGGTACTAAAACTTCACAAGAACAAGAAAACGGCTGCTTTTCGATGTGATGGCTGTAGGCCAGTTTGATCTCATTTGATGTCATGTTAAGCCAGCCAGCCTTTTTTATCCATCCAAGTCAGATTCGCCCGATATCCCAAAGTATTTAAATGGATTATTATTGTACACAAACAAGCCTCTTACAAAATTAAAACCAAGGGAACCAGACTGCTCTGTGAAGAGAAATAAGAGGCAAGGCAATGGTAGTCCATGAGAGGTGATGTGTTACCTGCCTGCAGCTGCCTTCAGGTGCTTCTTGAGGTCCTTGGTGCTGCAGGCAAGCTGGCCATGTACTGAGACGAAAGCAGAGCAGGCCTCAGGGGGTGGCTCATCGCTGGCAATCTCAAGGTCAAACACAACCGGATAGCACGACAGTAACAGCTTAGCTTTTACAGATGGCCAGGTGCTGCTTGTAAAAAGTGCAGCTGAAATATTTTTAAGGTATTCTTTCAAATGTACATCTTAACTAAATACTTTGTCGAGTCATTGTTAGTATGATTAAGACTTACTTGCTGGAAAGTGTGGACAGCAGGTGAATATGCTCTCAATGATAGAGCAAGCCTCAGGAGACTGACCTGAAGATCAGTCAAAAACTGGCCAGCTTTCTTTATAATGAGGTTGTAATATGATCTTACTGACTCTGTAGGTAAATGAGAGGAAAATAGTGTAATACAAAAGAACATGAGTGCTACTGTGCCCATGAAAAATAGCAAATAATTATATTACTTACCCCCATTCTTGTAGACAGTGAGCTCCTTCACAGTTTCAACAAACTGCCAAAACTTCTCCTCCCCATCCTCCCCAATGAATTCACTGCAGTAATGACACAACTTATGAACTTTATTCAGGAATGAGTTTGAAAATGCAATACAAAGAACAACTTGGACTATCACTAAATCATCAAGAATAAGATGACCAACAAAAGTATCAAGATACTGGAAATTCAAATGTAATCATAGCTATATTATTGTCTAACAGAGTTATCAAATGAAATGATGTATAAAAAAATGACTGTGTAATCATTGTGTAAGTCTGTATACAGATTCCATGGCCAATTACTTTAATAACCAAAACATTATTGTACAGCTCATTGCGGTCATATAAGGCTTGCATGTCTGTGAGAAGACTGGCTACCTTGTCTCTAGTAACAGGGGCGTCATAGGCCACTTGGCTTTAAGACTGGCCTCAACACCTTTGGATGCAGCATGAACATGGTGCAGAGCCAGCAGCAGCAACAGCAACTGGATGACGGTCCTCATTGTCTGGTTCTGATGGTGCAAATGAAAAATGCGCATTTGAGTTGTTTGTTGTAACAGCCATACTAAGGGAAGACCGATTTTAGTTCCTTCTCATTCACTGCCAGGACTACGTGGGCATAAAATGGGCGACTCTGGTTTGCCAATAGAACATTCGACCTGCCCATCAGATTTGGTTCCTAAAGAATGCTTTTACAGCGGCAGAAGTGGTGGTTAGAGCGAGACACAACACATCTGTTTGATGTTACCATACAATGTATTATGGCGATGCCACGTAGTCGCAGTTCGCACAGAGCTTGCTACGACGGCGTTATAGTGCAATTTAGCATTTAGCATATGTTGTTATACATCATAGCCAGCAAGACAGAGAACATAGTGTACTGTAGGTAGTCTAATGGTAACTGTAAACATATTTTAGGCTAGGTACGTAGCCTATCTAATACTGATGGGATACAACATTTGGAGAGTAGTACACTATGCACATGAGGCTAGATTTATAAAGCGTTGGGAACGCATCGTTTTTCATGAAGGCTATGTTGAACACCATCAATAGCTATCAATCGATACAATGGGATACAGTTTTACACACATTTCAAAGCTCCGGTGACTGCCGTTACAGTACGATCTTACCCCGGTTTCACTGGCCGCCGCCATTAGTGGGTCCTCTTAAACGGAGCTGGCTCTCCATCAGGAAACACTCCATCTGAACTTTAACAAAACAAGCGGTTACAAATGAAAAATAAGACCTAATTTAAGTTTGTATCTGATACAGACATGCAATAAGTTGACATTTACAATGCACTTAAAAAAAAAAACTTACAACTTCGCCGTCAGGCACATTCCGGGCAGCTACTGTAAAACCTCTAAATCTGCCAGGAGGGGGGCAATTTCAGTGATTTTAATAAGGTGTGCTCTAATGTTAAGACTAGTTCGCGTGGTATGTTGAGATTAAGGCGGTATTTTTTAGGGTAGAAAAACTACCCTTTCCTTATGCTTAAGTAGTTCTCCACTTTAACATCCACATTATTGTGTGTTAGACATGTCGCAGAACTTTTATTAGCAGCTGGAAAAAATGATTAGGTCTAGTTAAAATAGTTTATAACAAAACATTGTTTTAGTGGCCTAGCGTCAGTCAAAATAGCCAAGTTTTGGCAAAAAATAGCTAGACAGAAAGAAGTTACAAAAGCAGTATCTCCCGAGATATAGGCTATACATGTTAGAAATACAAGAGAAATAGCCTACTTGCAAATAACGATTGGCTTTGGGATGAAAATGGGTTATGGTTTGAAATCATCCATTTGGTTAGCGTTGGGCTATGTAGACATTTCAATGCATTAACTATTGAGTTCTTTATTAATGCTCCTTATCAATTAACCATTATAAAGTTGTTGGGGCATACACGCATTGCATTGGTTTAAGGTTGATTTGTGTCGTCTGAAATGACATCGGACGGGGGAGAGAGAGAGAGAACCAGTGGTTGCGCAAGGAGTCTACCACACAATGTGTTATCGCTTCAGATACCCTCACGAACACTCAAGAGAGAAAGATTACACTGAACTGCTCCTCTAACCGAACGGACGTGAAAGTGACGACAACCGCCGACATTTCATCGTGAATTCGCCCCGAATCGTTCCAGGGAGGAATGTCTAGATGTTCTACTGAGTGACCGCGATGCCACAGAGCCCATCCCACCAAACAGAACTGCAGTCGCACAGTACAGGACATGGGCATCAAATTGGGACATTACAACTGCTGTGCTAGCGCATGCATGGGATTGCGCGCAGGAAAAGACAGCCACTGGTGTTGGACAGGCAATGATTCTAGCTATGCCGCGAACCTGCCGAATGACAGTAGCCCAATCGAATGGAATGTCGTTGCATGCCAAAGCTGAGAGTTTTCTAACGAATTACTGATTCACAAGCTGGATAACAGTTTTGTAAAGTAACGAAACGGAGTGATATTTTGCGCTTATTCATTATTTGCAGTGTGTTTGCATCTTCCAGAACTTTGCCGTTGGATTTAGATCACCGTGAGCCTCACAATTTTGCACAGGCTAAAATGTGACAGAAGCCGCTTCTGTTTGACGCTAAGTGTTTCTTGGTCAACTCAACATGTGTCAAGTAGTTCTAGGTCCAGAACAGTGAAGTGCCTGCTGCATTGTGATTATTTCATATTGATGGCATAGACTACCCATGCTTATTATGATGAATGAAAAATTAAATAAGTTGATTTTAGTTCCAGTTTTGGCTGTCCTTTTTGTAATGATAGGGTATCAGTATATTTGTCCAGCAGGCAGCAACTCTTGTCACTTCGGGACTGGTGAGAAACTGAGAGGAATGCGTCCACCATCCACGCAGTATCCTATGCCCGATGACCTGTACAGAGATCAAGAACTTGAGGATGACAGCCCTCCGAAATTTTTGTCTAAATTTAACTTTACCGAACGAGACCTTATGCGGGATGTGGATTTTAATATACGAGGAGATGACGTGATAGTGTTTTTGCACATACAAAAGACTGGGGGTACCACTTTTGGTCGTCATCTCGTAAGGAATATAAGGTTAGAGCAACCTTGTGACTGTAAGCCTGGCCAGAAGAAGTGCACTTGTCACCGGCCCGGGAAAGAGGAGTCGTGGCTTTTCTCAAGGTTCTCCACGGGCTGGAGTTGTGGTTTACATGCAGACTGGACGGAACTTACCAACTGCGTGCCTGTTATAATGGACAAAAAGGCTGCTCAGAGGAACCGAAGGTAACCACCCCCCAGCGCCCCCCCCCCCCCCCTCCTCCTCCCCCCTGTATGTATGTATGTATGTATGTATGTATGTATGTGTAAGCTTGTAACACAAAGCAGGGTGGCATAATCCAAAACTGTGTAAGATAGGTGGCAAAGAGCAAAGGTATTATTCCATTATTCCTTAATAACACCCAGTGTGTATAAACCAGGTTATACATTCCAGCTGTGCAGTGAAATCTGAAGAGGACAGAATAAACTACAAGAAATAAAGTATGGTTTGTGGGTCTCCCCAGTAGAAAGGCAGATGAGGAAAGACCCTATGCACCAATTAAACAATTGGTTGTTGAGCTAGCAGCAAGCAATTACCTGCAGGCATGTGTCAAGTGAAGGCATCTTACAAAGACACACTCTTTCTGTCCTCTTTCATATCCCTCTGATCTGCTTTTCAGTCCGCATTCCAATTGTGTTTTCAGTATGGGCTGGCATACGCAGTCTTGTTTTGTTGCAGTTTGTCACAATTCTATGTTTTTTTTCCTCCTGTCAGTGGATAGTTCTTTATAACTTAAAGTGGGTGCCAGTATTTTACCCCTCAAAGCAACTCTATTGGCTAGATGCAGACACAAGCCCACCAGGAACATTCCCTCAATGATAAGGTTAGTGCTAGTTGTGCTATATAGGGCACAACATGCAGTCAGCTTAAGCTGGAATAAGAATCGCAGCACCACTGTAAAGAGGTGGGCAAAGCCTGTGCACAGATGATGAATTTTGTCTTCTCTCTGTCTTTCATCCCTATGTATGAGAGCATCCATCTCTGTCCTCTGAAAGGTTCAAAGACCTGTCCAGTGGGCAGTACCGCACACCAAAAAAAAAAAAAGACACAGACGAAAACATACACACAGTTACACAGTTTCGCCTCTTTCTCTCCAAAAAATGTATGGATAACAGATAGTTGTAGCTCTAATTGCAGAGCCTTTACTTAGCTTTAAGCACAACCGAGCAAAAAGGAATAAAGAGTTAGTCACAGTCCCTGTGGGTTGGCAGCAGAGAGCATGCCTACATTTCTAGTAAAATTTAAATATCTGGTTCATGGTTTTCTCATCTTTTGAAGAAACCCTCTCATGCTTTTGATCCTTCGACTTTTGACCTACAAACGCTTTACATGCTTCCTACAAACAGGGGAATAAACACTCACAAATTAAAAATGGTGGCTATTCACTATTATTTTAGACCAGTATTTAAAAAATAGCATAGAGAAGTGTATTTCTGAAGGATATTACATTCTCTGACATGTTTTCCCCAATACTGAAAATTTAACTGGTGAGTAAATTGTTATAAAAATTGTAAGTGTGATGCTCAATCAGGTCCTTTTTGCAGTGACCTGATTACCTATGAATTAGTGTAATCAAAAAGAAATTTTATATCAGTGATGGAAAGTGCTACATAGACAGCGTCTAGCACTGAAGGTCCCCCAGTCGGCTATTAGATTCAAGTGGTAGCAAGTGGTATACAGATAACTATTTATTTATTTATATTGCTAAACTTCTCATTTGGCCTCTTATTCCTAATGGTTCACTTTGAGCCTGCACACCTTGCCTCACCCTGGGCACATAGCCTAATGTGGTAAAGATCAGACGAAATGTAAACAATATTCTGCTCAATTATTTTCATTTACAGTTTTAGTGTTCAGTTGAACCCCCTTGTAAACAATGGTAAACACAAGCCTGTCACAGAGAACAGCTACTGAGGAGCTCTTCTGTCAGCATTTAAACAGATCAATCTCTTTTGCCTGACTTAATAATCAATAATGTAGATAATAGAAGGAAATCAGAGTGTATCAGAAGTATGTTATTTTTCTCATTTTTAAGGGTGTTTTTTGCTTAAGCATTTTGCCTTCTGCGTCAGTAGAAACAGCATGATCTGTAGCCCCTAGATCCTAAAAGCTGCTGCTTGTTTGGTAATGAACTTTAAATGAGGTGTCATAAAGCTCGGCTGAGCAGCAGGGAAAAGAAGTCAAGTGTTTCCATCTATAACACTGACAGTGCCAGACTGGATGTGCAAAATGCTACGGAAGTTATTTTGGTAATTTACTGGCTGTAATGAGATTTTAATGCATCTAAAATCTGCAGATTTTCACATTTATAAGCACAAGTAAATAAAAAAAGCATCTGCTCTGTTATTGCATGGGTATGTTGTTTCCAAAAGAGTGCATAAAACAGCTTTGTCATCAATCTGTGCTTCAATTTTTCTAATACAAGTGGGCTAGGTATAGACCACAGTGGAACTGTGGAGTTGGAGCTACCAATTATTTCCCTGTAATTGGGCAACCATATATTTAAAGAGAGAGTGAAAGAGTTCTGGATTTGTGTGAGCTCAACCTAAGAGTCTATGCAAAATAAGCTGACTAGTTTCTTCTTTTCGATGCTTGGATGGGGATTATTTGATACTGAACAGCCTAGTCAATCGTGTTATCTTGTAAGTCTAATTTCTTTTATACTTGTATTTGTTTGTTAGGTAGCAACCTTTTGTTCAGCAGCTGTTAGACAAAGTGAAGTGCTTTCTGTTTGAGTTCCAATAGTTGCTGCGCTGTGCACTGTGCAGGATAATGCCACAGCCAGTATCACCCCACCCCCGCCTTAGATCAGAAGAACAGAGACACCATTGCACTTACAACTGCTGAAGCTGTCGTTGAAAGCAAGCTTGTTTCAGCAATCGTTATGCTCTCTCTCTTTTATTCTCTTTACTTTATCTTTCTGTTTGTGTGTGGGTGACTGTATTTGTGTGTGTGTGTGTGTGTGTGTGTGTGTGTGTGTGTGTGTGTGTGTGTGTGTGTGTGTGTGTGTGTGTATGTGTGTGTGTGTGTGTGTGTGTGTGTATGTATGTATGTAGTTGGTAGTTGGGATGATGGTGAGGGTGAGGGTGCAATGCCACTTGCCCTCACAAGCCTGAAGGGTATAACAGCACCCTCCACAGCTGTGTTATCAATTGTGCACTCTAGATTTTCTCTCTTCTGGCATTTCAGTGAGCACCCTACAGCCATTTAGAGACCATATTACTGCTGCCTCCAAACAGACAGAGATAAATCGCTTCTGACAACACTTGCTCCTGCCCCTTTATCTGTACATGTTGACTGGTGACATGAACATTTTATTGTATGCGGGGTATTAGACTTTTTTCCACATGGAACACAAGGTGAATTCTTTTGTCATTACTGGGGCTAAGAGACACACAAACATAGTTTTGTCTTCCCTGTCCCTCTGCTAGTTAGTGATCTTTGTGAGAGTCATCCACAGAGTCTGATCCACTGCCTGTCATCACTCCTGTCTCCAGTCCGCAAGGTGGGCCAGATGGCGGTGCTCCGGCAAACAGGCCTTCACTGGGCACAGCGTGGCCTTTTCAGCTGGACGCTGGCAGGAAAGAGTGCCACGCAGACCTGGAAAGGTCACAGCCGTCAGAGTAGATCAGCAGTGCTCCCGCTGTGGACCGCGCCAGAGTGTGCTGCCAGTCACAGCCCCGGCAGACACGAGTGGCTCTCCGTCCCCACTCCGTCCTGCAGGGTCTCTGGGAGCTGGCCCTCTCTGAGCTGTCTGTCTCTTTCGTGTACATGGAGAGCAGGATGTTAATGTAAGAGCAGAGAGCGGATGTAAGATTTACCAGTGACCAAACCACTGTCATAGTTACACACCAGTTACTATCACATACTTCTTATTAGAGCTACGACATACGCACACTTGCTGTCTTCATACTTTCTTTACCATTACCATTTTGTCATTTTGTTTTAAAAAAGAATTTGTCTTTGAATAATCTTTGTTGCCTTCCATTGGTGGTCGTTATTCTATAAAACATGATCCACCATTATCATATTTGGAAACAATGGGGGCATAAAATAGAGAAAATATTATCACAACTGGATTCTGATTGCTTGTGACTGAATATTCTCTTTGAAGACAACTAAATGTCTTGTTTGTGTCTGCATTTATCTTTTTAGAAGCCGTTGATAAAGAAAACAACTGTCTTGAGTTGAAGAACCATGGCTTTGTTGTCGCTCTGCACATGAAAAAGCTATCAGTCCATTTTCAAGCATTCATGGCTTGACGTTGACCCATTCTCAACACATTTCAGCAGTTTGCTCACTGCTGCACTCCGCTTTTCCAAGCCCTTTTTGACTCTCTCATTTCAACGCTAATTAAATCACACAGGTCCCTCGGTGCCATGACCAAATGTATTTTCTGGGCAGCCACAAATGCACCTCCTGCAACACTTAGTCATAATTACAGCGGCAACTGCGCTAAGGTTATTAGATTAAGACGACGGAGAGTGCTCCATTCCTACTTACCCATATGGCTCAAAGTCTAAGTGGTACGAAAAGACTACACTACTCCCCATTAAATACTGTTTTTTTCCTCTATGGACATGAAACACATAAGCATTTTTTTCCCTCCGTCAGGCTTCTCACCCACGGTAGATGTGATTCAGATGGCGCACTCTTCATCTGGAACGGAGGTTATGTGCAATTTTCACACTCTGGCATCGCAAGCCGAGACTGTGCTGCTGAAATGTGTCTGAAATCACCTTAATGTTTAAGGGATAAAAAGAGACTGTTTTCCTGCTGGAGCTGCTGCTGCTCTTACTAATTTACTGGCCTGTGTTGTCCTTTGCTTAATTATTTTAATTATTGACAGCCCTCCTGCAGACTTTGTGATACTGCAAATCAAAGCCGTGCAGAGACAGATTGCTTTGTCACACTGAGCAACAAGCCACAAATTGCCGTCACATTGATTTCCAGATTAGAACAGCTGTTAATCACTGTCCTTTTAAAGATTTATGCACTTATTGGCAGATTCGGGTAAAGGCAACAATTCGTTGTCCAACTCCATCTGTGTTTGTGAAAGAGAATAACTGCTTTGGCATCAGCCAAACCATTCTTAAATCTGGAAACATCCATTTCCTCTTCTTTGAAATGAAAATCATTGCATTTTACCTGGCAGTTTGTTGTATTGAACCAAAGCTTCTGGCATCTATAGTACTATTTAGAGTTAAGGGATACATGAGTGAACATGGGATAAATGGGTGAATGGCTTGTATAGCTGTGGCCAGTGATTTGTCTGTACGGCCACCATCCTCATACGAGAGCCGTACATTTCCTACAGCGAGCTCTGTCTCTCTCTGCCCTGATCTCTGCTATGAGAGCCAACCCCCTCGATTGCCCCCAGAACAATTAGGAAGAGAATAGATTCACTTTTCATTTCCAGGGTAATCAGAATAACGAGTGACCTGCAGCCACAGTAATGACCTGTTATTACTCACGTGGAGTAGCAACGACAAGCTGCTGGAGGAATAAAGCACAGCATCATATTTTATTCACCTCAGGCATTCTAGTAATTGGTGCCACTGTCCTCGCCATTCAGCTATTCTTTGTCTCCGCATTCAGTGCTGATGTGAAGCGCCTCCCTTCTAAGAGTGATGGACAAACACATCATGCTGAGACATAGCACAGCAGTCACAGGGCATAGCTACTGAATGTTCCTTCACTCACACACTCTATTACTTAATTAGAATGTGACTATCTTCAGGAAGTAAAAACCCTGTCATGTATTCTTTCTGCCTCTGCACACAGGTGATTTCACTAAATAGCTGATCTACCTGTTGAATGATGATTTGTGTGCTCATTAGAACCAGCTGGTACAGAAAATGGTTGCATCAAATATGTGGCAGGGTTTTTACTTTCCAAAGCCGGGACCTTCACCTCTTGAGCAGGACTAAACATGTGAGGCAGGGGCAAAGGAAGTGTTAAGTAGCCCTTTTTTCAGCAAACACGGCACAAGCAGGGGGAAAGTTCGGGCAGATTTACTGCCCCTGAAGTGCTTCAGCGGGTCCCTGTGATCCTCCCCATCATGCAGTGTTTATTATGGGCACGGCCAAGCCTGCCCTTGTGGGCCAGGTACACCAGGGTTTGGAGATTGCTTTTTATGTGTCATTAATCCTGGCCATCATCTCTGCTGGGGCAAAGCTGCAATCTAGTTGCTTTGATAATTAAGTGTTGCCTACCTGGACCAGTAGTGCCTTGGCATCATTCAAGTGCTTGTTCCTTCCCCTCCTGTCAAAGGTGGTGGGAGGTGTAGTTGTGATGAAGGCAGAGCAGAGTAGTCATCTGAATTTGCATATTTTGTGACTATGTGTAAGACATGTATGAGTAATAAAAAATGTTTTTGCAAACCACCAGTGATCAATTTAGGGTCTTTTTGTAAAATGAACGTTTTATGTTTAGGAAAACAGAGTTGAGGAATACTGTTGTTCTAAATATGTTTCCTTTGTTACCAAAAAGAGTGTCTATCAAGCAGGAGGATTACAGTCCAATTTTAAACAAAAGGCTTTGTTTAATTTTTTATTGTGTGATTGGAAGCCATTTTTAAAATTTATTGTCTTGTGTGCTTTGATTAAACCACCCCAGACGCTGATTTTAAATGACAGGCTGTGCCTTGGCAATCCCAGCCGCGCTGCAGCAAGCACGGCACGTGTCTCCCAAGCACCACCACCTCCCACCCTCCTTTGCTGATGGAGTCTGTTTTTGAAACTTTAAGAAATGGCATCTACTCACTCTAGTCAAAGCTCTGAAAGCCACTCAGGGTAATGAAACATGGCTTGCCAGAAGAGACGCGCTGCTCTTTTGACACTGCTGTCAAGTACTTGCTGGCCCGGCAAATATGTATCTCCAATAGTCTGATTCAGCTCTTATTCCTTGATTAAGGACCTGCTTCTTATTCACTTTTTGGCTGGGCCTCATCGCTGGCTAGCCCTGGCTCTCACCAGCTCTTTCTCAAGAGCCTGAATGCAGCTGGTGTTTTGACTGATATTTTTTCTAACTCAGTTTGCTAGTCATTTCATGCAGCATCTGTGGGCCCATGTATTCAAACAGCCTGGTCATATTTAGTGTACACATAAAATCATTATTGAATATGAGGTAATGGATTATTGATGGCCAAGCAACTCATGAAGAATGAGCATATTTTGCATGTATTTTCTTTGTTGACAGTATCAGAGATTTTTCTCTCCCTGAGGCACAAATATGCAATTCTGTGCCTTTCATTGTCTCTTTGGGACCAAGATATTAATGAGAAAAATTGAGCAGGTTTTTCATAATATTTCCATAATATCTGCAGCATGTCTCTAATGACCATCTTGCTCTCATTCGGTTATTTGGTCCCTCATCCTTACTGAAAAACAAGGAATATCATCACACACTCTCCCACTTCATTTGCCATCTTGTTTGAAACCCCAAGTCCCTTGAGCAGCCACCAAATAGAAATTGCTTGTTTAGATCTAACAATCATAACCATTCCGGTCACTGGTTTCTCATCATATTGAAATTACAGCACCCTCTCTTCACAACTCTTTTGGGGTAATGGAGAAAGTTCTGGAACAGTGTGATCCAGTTGAACATGGTTATCATTGGAAGTAGATGAGTCACACTCAAGTGACTCACAGACTCTGCACTCTAATGCCCCTAGAGGCCCTCTGGATACTTGAGCGCCATCCTCCTCAATTCTCTTGTTAACTGCGATGCCATTAACTGTGGCACTATTAACTATTAACACAGTCCCTCTATATCCATGCTTGGATGCCTGCTGAAGCACTTTTCCTGGACTATTGAATAGAAATGTCAGTAACCAGTCATTAATTGTGTATGTTTTCTGGACATTGCTTATGTACATGTAAGAGCACTGTACATTAAGCTGCAGAAGCTCAGTGCATTACACCACTGTACTGTGGGTAATGCCACATCTATGCTGTCTCTTGCCATAGTTAAAACAACTGCTAAATATTTCCAAAGTCTACACACAGCATAGATCAAGAAGACATGAGAGCAGAGTTTTTTTTTTTTAAATAAAAGCTCCCTGGATGTGTGTTACTACTGCTGTGAGTAGCCTAACTGAAACCAGCACAGATGAGCTGTACAACTTAAGACCTCTGAGGCTGCTGGCAGCCCAGGCGTTACAAACGCACTTCCACACAAAAGACATAGCAGTGCCCACAAATAACCGTGGCAGTGAAAAGTCTGGCTGCAAAATCTACATTACACTTAATTGATAAAGTTAGTGCCAAACTGTGTTTTTCTTGCACTGCAACAGCACTTGGTCTTGGTACACCCTTGGTATACTCTAACAATAAGGGTGTTGGTATTAGTAAAAGCAGATATTGCCAAAGTTCGGATGCTCAGCAGCTTACCTTACACCTCAGTCCCAGAGAACATAGAGCAAAGAAAAGCAAACTTCAACTACAGCACCATTTCAGTGAAGAGGCCATGTTGTAATTGTCAACAGAAAAAACCCAGAGAAACAGGGTTGTGCTTCTATGTGTGCTGGGGCCCTTTATAGATCTGCATAGGCTGAATTCGGTGATTTTACCTCACCACATTAGTAGTTCGTGCAGATCACAGCTGTGCCCCTCTTTCTCACAAGGCCGAGATTTGTCCCTGTCTAGGGGGTGTGTCCATACCCCTCATCTGGATGGCCTCGCTTCTTCATCTGCTTGGTGGATTGACGGCTCAAACAGCGGTGGGAGGAAAAGCACCCGCTCGGATGCTTCACAGAGTTATTTTTCAATTGCAGGCAGTCAGGCCTGACCACGGGTGTCTGCATGAGGTAGCTCGCCACACCAGTTTGATTTATTGCAGCTCCACAGACGACGGGGGGTCACACGTGCTGACATGGCTACTGAGGTGGCATGACAGGTTGGTTCCACTGTATGTAAAGGGGTACGGGGGTGCGTGACCGTCTGGCATGGAGCAGGTGGAGTCACCTTCATACCGGTTAATCTGCTCAGCAGGCTCGTGGTCTCAGTTCTCCTGGTGGCTTACTGTTTCAGCCTCTTCTCTGTTATTGTGCCAGGATTGCTGTATGAGGGATGCTTGTGCAGTTCCAGAGGAGGGATTGTTTTCTACACCCTCATTGTGTCCCTGATTATTTTTTTAAGCGTTTTTTTTTTTTTTTGTCATGTGGCTTTGCTGGGACATGAAGACATCTGAATGATATGTATAGACACACACAGGCAAAGCCCCCAGCTAAGTCTTTTGACAGCACTTTGTGGTTACTCAAGAGATCAAATTTGGCACACTGGGGGGGGGGGGGGGGGGGTCACTATCAGATAGTTTGCCTCCTCTGAGAAATCTGTAGATAAAAAGATACTTTCATTCACTGTGAAATACAAGGCTTTTTTGGAATTCCAAATCCTTACTTCAATTTTAATTTATTGAAGACTGAATGTCAGGAAGGCAGGCATGATATGAGGGAACAGATTGCAGCCCAGATTGCCTCATAAACTCCTGTGTTTATAAATAGGTGCCTGTGTGTGTTCAAGCTTTCATTTGCAGGATCAGTTCAGATACTTCATATGCAGGGTGCACCTCTTAAATTGATGAAGTCTTCATAGTCCTTCGACACTTTGCTTCTCTGTGATGTCACCCAAGATGTAGTAATATCACTGAACATTTAATAACCTCACCACTGCACATATATTCAGATCACATTTTTTCCTACACTCTAAATGTGCGAACATAGCAGTGTTCAAATTTAAAAACTGACTTTTTAATTGATTTTAGACTTGATGATTATGTACCACTTCAAGGTGTGATTAGTTGCCCTCTGAAAGGTGCAAATTAACTCTGTTCTGGATGTGTTATGTTTAGACCTTTTAAAGAAGGCAGATGGTGAGACATGACTTGGCATATGCTGTTGTTTGGAGGCTTAGCACTTTATTAATACTTTATTCCCCGGGGAAGGTTGGCTTAATCAGCACAAGAAAATGCCACTCCGGTGTGCTGCTGGACAAACTGGGTCCTGAGCAATGGTGTATGATACGGCACACATGCTCTGGGTTGCTCAGGGAGAGGTGCTGGGGGGTAGAGGAGGGGGGGGGTGTTGAGCTGGAACAAACAGCATCATGTCCCAGCATGGGGTTTAATACAGCACATAACAAGCACATAAGAATCCAATATAGAATTCAGCATCTCTAAGTATACAGCGACTTTCTCTGCATGAGGAGACAATATGGGGTGGAAAAACCCCAAGGCTCTCCCGGGGATCAGCTTGTTCCTACAGCTCACTGTTACACAAGGCTAATACAATCGCTGACTGAGGAAAATGATTTTGGGAGAAAAGCGCAATGATGGAGTGTCAATTACAGTGGGATATCAAGCTGATGTAAAATGACAATGCATGTCTCCCAAAGGTGTGCAATATCCAGCCTGCACCCCCAACCCTTTACCCCCCCCACACACACACGCACACACACACACACACACACACACACACACACACACACACACACACACACACACACACACACACACACACACAGGTGACATGTATGGTTATTCTGACAATTATGGGAATATCATGGCAGAAAGTTTGGTGAGTTTTTGTGCTGTCTGCTACCAATTAAGCAGCTCGTGTGACACCCATGACCCGAGATTGCCTAGTGTGATCAGCAGAGAGAACGCTTGCCTGGATGGGCCATGGGTTCATTAGCCACAGCTGGGTGGTGGCTGATGGTCGATGTACTGGAGTTGGTGGTGGCAGGGTGTGTTTTATTTATGCCTACCCTGGGCTGAGAGAAGTTCTTCAGGCTAGAGTTTATATGAGAATTAGCACTAAAATCAGCCAGTAGTTCTAGAGAAAGTATTTTAGTTTAAATTATGTGTCTGTTAGAAAAAAATAAATTGAAAAAGTTAATTTCGGTGCTGGTTCAGTGGACATCGAGAGTGAGGAGACCACAGGCATTGCAGCCAAGACCACTAACATGACAAATGGACTGACTGTTGACAGGGGACAAACTTCCTGTGATTGATTAAACTGGGTATGCCACAGCCATAATCTGCCACCCAATAATTTGATTTCACAACTATGTTTTTTTTTTTTTAAATGCCATTGTTGCTCTCAAAATACGACGCTGTCAATCAAAGAAATATCCAGAGTCACAGGTAAAAACAAAGAATTTGTTAGTTGACTCACCAATGCATCTCTAAAACCAATTCTCTCTGAGCGTGCCTGAATTATCCTTTGACAGCAATTCACATCATAATCAATTTTATGCGGCTAGCTCTGTTGTTTTATATGATGTTGTTTATGACACCATGGTTTCCAAGGGGTAATTTTTCCAAGTCTATCACATTAACCATGCAGAACACATCCAATTATTCATTTAATGTGCCCTTCTCCCATTGTGCAACAAACAACAAATCTCTGAACAACAAGCCCCAAAATATCATGTGCTGCGTCTTGTTAGACATTTGCGCCGTGCCTTCAAATGCACCCGGCAGCATCACCACTTCATAATTGAGTAATGACTGGGCCTCCAGCGGGGTAGAACGTTGCAAAGGAGTCCTTGGTTCCTTGACAGGGTATGACATGCTTAATGAGAAAGTCATTAGGGAGCGAAGAGAGGGCCCATGCCTGTGGCAAACGTAAACAGAGAAAAGCAGGAGCACTCAACATCTCAGCAGTAATCTCATTTCAGCTGACTAATGTTACACCAGAACTGCAGCATGTACCAGAATTCTAAAACCATGGGGTCAAGTCAGACATTAGTGAACAAGTTTCTGGAACTTCTCTCTGTCCCAAGAAACAAACGGAGGTAGAGATCCCAGCTTCAGAAATGTAAAATCCTGCCATATATTTAATCCCACCACATTCTGAACCAGATGATCTAAGCACATTAATCATCAGACAAGGTAGATCAGCTAATTAGTGAACATCACCTGTGTTATGTGCAGAGGCAGAAAAATAATACACAAGCAGGGATTTTACTTCCTGAAGCCAAGATCTCTAGCTCGGGGGACAAAATACACAGACTTCAATTTAGGAACTTCATTCTGTTGTGGACTAAAAGTTATATATAACTGAAGGCTACAACCCTAACCCCCACCGCCTAGTTTCTTTCATCCTTTCTCATTGTGTGCATTACCTCTCTCCCCTCTTTCTAGTGTACAAGTTTGCACATTCTTTGTTGATGCTTTTATATGGGATTATTGTAATAACGTAACTTTATTAAAAGCTGAGCTGAAGCAATATTTGTTTGTGTGGTGGACCATGCGCTGAATATTGAACATCTCGAATGAGGGTGGGGACTAAATCCGGGCAGTAGTTTTTCTTGCCGTGCGCGTGATTGATTTGGCTGTGTGGAGGCAGGAGTGGAGCGAGGTTGTCCCTGTATTCGGCTCTGCAGGCACAGAAGTGTGTTCGTTAATCATGGTGCATTACCACACTGGGGACATTTATCAAAAAAAGACCAAAGGCTGCAGTCTGAGGAGGTTGCAGTACTCATTCTCTCTCCTCACGTATGATCAATTCAACTATAGAAAACAACTATAGAACAAAGGCTGTAAAGTCTTTGCTGGTCGTTTACAGCAAAGCATTCTCCAGTGCAAAAATAGAAAGAAGTCTGGGATAATCTTGGACCTCTTAAGTCAACAACCCAAACCATCAGATGCACATACTTTTTAATTTATAAATGTATTAGCTTATTACTGCAGCAAACCAGAGCACATTTGATTTAAATAACAGTGAAGCCATCTATTTTTAATAGAGAAATGTAATCCCTTTTTGAAGTCATGTTTTTACCCTGATGGTGGGGACCAGGACGTGGTATTCCACATGGCCCCGATGCCCGCTGTCTTATCAAGGCCTGTGCATCCCAGCCCAGACCACCCCTGTGCCCACGGCCTTCCCCGGCAGGGCTGATGTGAGCGCAGCGCCTCAGCAGGGCTGAGTGAAAGGCGCGAACAGCACAGGTCCTGGCAGCTCAGTGGGGCATTTTCCCCCTCCCACAGAGAGCGCCAAGCTAAAAGCCACTTACTGAACCATGGCTATTCATGTGAGAGGCATCAGGGGCTTTTAATGATGTGATGAATTTGTTTTTGTTTTATTTTTGTTTATCCATTTTTTCGTTAGGAGGGGGGCATCAGGAAAATAAACACTTCATATTCAGAATACTCGATTGACAATCATTAGTACAATGAGGGTAGGGGGTAGGAGAAGGTTTTCGCTCGATGGGAGCCTAGAACCAGACAGACGTAACTCTTGATGACAGTCATTAAGTGTCTTGGGACATTAGGCCTTAAAGAGACAGATGGCCTCTGCAACGGCGCTGCTCGGAAACTTAGGAGACCTTTTGCCAGGAAGTCATCGTGACTAAAGGGGTGGTGATCAATGTTTACCCTCTAAACATATGTTACGTGGCCATCATGGAATTGCCTATTTGGTATAGTGTGGAACAAGTGGAAAACAATCTGGACCAGGACCATCTGTTTAGGATGTGCAGACTGGGAAACACCGAAGACCAGCATGGGCTGAGACACAGACTGAGGAGAAGTCTGAAGAACAGTAGATCAACATTCGTTCTTAGTGTCTTGGTGGATGGAGCCACTTAACCAAGCAATGGAAAGTGATGTGAAGTGTATGGGCACGTCTGATCCTGCCCTTTTTGTTTATCCTGCATGCTAGCTTTGCTAATTGTTCGCACCGTCAGTGTGACGAGTTCCCCAAGGCCCCCCCCCTCGCCCTGATGTTTGATAAGCTGCAGCAAACAGACACTTGTTTATACATGGCTTTGATAAATGGCTCCGCTCTCTCGTGCAAAGGAGGCAAACAACATCTAGAGGAGGGTAACTACCGCTGTTTTTAATTATCGAGCCACGTGTGCAATCACAGCAATAAACCTGTCGTGCTCTCCTGTCTAATGAAGAGAGATCAAAGTCAAAAAGGTGCCCCAGATGCCTTTGCAGAGCCTTTGTTTGCACTGTGGTGGGAGTAGGGGGGAGTATCCTCCATCCATGTTTACTGTCACTTTCCATTTGGAGGTGTGCTCTCAAGGTGATGGAAGGGATGGAAATCCCCTTCCACCTGGGAGAGTGGCAGCCTGCGGAGGGATCTGTATTCATGTGTGCAAATGGAAGCAGGACCACTCAGAAATGTGTCCGGTAGACTGTCCAATGCCTCTTGACTTATGCAGAGCAGATGAAAGAAAATGACATTTGGCAGGAAGTGCTGTGGGGTACAGGGGGTACCTCTTCAGCGAGTGCGGGGTGTTGGGCCTCCTCAGGAAGCAGAATCCCATGCATGGAGCAAAGAAAGGGGAATGTGGGCAGGTGAGGGAAGTGCTCAGATCTGCTCGCAATCTCTGCCACCAGAGACGAACTGAAAGATCAATACTTACTCAAGAAGGAGCAGGACAGGGGCTCTGCTCTCTCCACACTGTCTGTCACACGCCACACACACTGCCCCACAGCCCGCAAAGGAACTGCTGACGAGAGAGGTGTCAGACCATGACGGCCAGGTCCCTTGAGAAAAAGAGAGAGGGAGAAAGACACAGAGAGAGAGAGAGAGAGAGA
The DNA here is from genome assembly GCA_030347295.1 of Setipinna tenuifilis. Classification (NCBI taxonomy): domain Eukaryota; kingdom Metazoa; phylum Chordata; class Actinopteri; order Clupeiformes; family Engraulidae; genus Setipinna; species Setipinna tenuifilis. The sequence goes on along the minus strand of CM059269.1, from coordinate 28,743,976 downwards.
GAGCATGCAATTATAGATGGTCAAATGTTCAGTACCATGGTCAGTGACAAAGCGAGACTCTGATACACTACTCTTGCAAACTTGTATGTTAGTGAGAGATGTAATGGATTTGGTAAAGTATTAGATTTAGATTTAACCTGCACTTTTCTTAACCCGGTCCTTACATCTCAAAGGTGCTAGTGAGAAGACTGCCAATTGTAATGAAGCCACCACTATAAATGGTGAAGTCATTGGTGATTAAGTGGCGTGTCATGTTTGGAGTAATTGCCTTAATTAGCTATTGAACAGGTTTCAGGGTTAATGGGACAACAGGTTGGCAGTGAATTTGATTAACTGCTGGAAGTTAATGATTTTACTCTCATCTTCCCCTCATTCCTTGAAATGATTTGATTAACAGTATGGAAGAAACAGATCCCCCTTGTTTGTTATTACAAAATCAATTTCACGGCTGGGTGAACTATCTCTGACGGTGTTTTTGTTGGGCGCGCGAGGTCCTCACTCAGCAGCCTGGCACCGAGTCAGACAAAGGCTTTCCGGAGCTGTAAATCAGCCCTTCCTCTGAGGAAATGGAAGCCCCCCCCCTCTCTCTTTCTCTTTCTCTTTCTCTTTCTCTTCTCGATGTCAGACCCTCCCCCCACCACCACACCCGCCGGTACAGCCAGGTGTAGCTCTCTGGCGGTGGGAGGACTGGCCCTCTGGGCCGAGCTAGACACGCTACTTCCTGCGTGCAGCATCTGGTGTGGGGGGTGGTGGGGTCAGTGAGTAATCTGAGAGCATGCACTGCACCACCCCTGTGCGAGGCAGGATCAATGGGCTCTGGAACAGGACGTCAGTGCGAGCTACCAGAGGGGAAGAGCTGTAATGATGCCGCCTCACCATCCGCAACTGCCAGGGCAAGCAAATTGAGAAGAGGCTTGCTCGCACTCGGCATTGTGAGGTGAAAATGCAGACTCCCTCCTTTTTTTTGTTTCTGTCTCGTGTCAGAGAGGCAGAGCAGGTAGACACAGCACAGTGCTTATGGTCAGCAGTACAGTAAGGCATCTTGACAGTTGCTGTGCGCACTTGAATGGTTTTCTGAGGCTTCAGTAAGTAACCATTCAGTTGCTTTCATGACATGTAATGGATGGAGCACATGTCGTGCTGCAGTGTAAGCACACAGTGGCAGAGCTGCACAGCAGAGAGTGGATAAACACAAGCCCTGTCAATCATCATCAAGGCCAGACTGCTGCCAGTCAGCACATGTTGCTGTGCCATGCGGTACCGCCTGACCTGTGTGATGGACTGCTTACATGAAACACATCTATTTCAGAGGTGGGATTCCATGCATGTAATGTATGGATTGGTTTATGAAGTCTGGAGTGTGCTCTTAGAAAGGTCACTGCAGAGGGATTTTGCCGCTGCGCTAAGCCTCTCATAACGCTACCAGATGCAGGGTTCTGCCTCACCGCATGCAGCGGTAGCCAGCCACGCTGAAAAGGGCACCAATTCTACACCAAATCTACTTTCAGCCACACACCCGCAGAGTGCTGATTTGACTGTTTGAAGTTTCTCCCCTCCAGGCACCTTGTGGGTTGTTGCCGCAGCGCGTGTGCCGTGTACACTGCTCCAAACGCCATGTTTCATTAGTGCGGGAAGTGCTGATGTCGATGATGCTTTTGTTCCGGCTGTTGCGTCGCAGTTTTTTTGCAGGGACATTCGGCCGGCGCGTACAGTATTTGCCGTATTGCATCCCTGGACAAAATCCACACAGTCGTAAAAAAAAACAGCCAGAAAGTTCCTGCTGAGCTGCACAAACTTTTCCCTGCGTCTCTGGAGGGCTGTAAAAGGTACAGCTGTACAGTAAATGAACAGGCGCGTATTTCACTGCCTGGGTGGGTCTGAGCTGTTTGGTTTATGTCTGCAAGAAACACTACAGCACAACAGCACACACACAAACAGGATGAGTGCAGGCAGTCTGGCTGCCTCCACACACAGCCTCTCTCTCTCTCTCTCCACATCAGCACACGCTGAGTACAGTCACGTCATGTTTTCGCCATTCCTTTGGATCGTAATGTCAGTTGCATCAAGGAAGAGCAACTGCTTCAGCCGAGAGTGGTGAGAGAGCTTTTGTGTGTGTGTGTGTGTGTGTGTGTGTCTGTGTGTGTGTGTTTGTGTGTCTGTGTCTGTGTCTGTGTGTGCATGTGTGCAATCTCACAGCGAGCACTGCGGTCGCTCCCAAATGGGAAGGGGCCATGTTGGCTGTCTCTGCCAGATTGTGATGAAGTTTTAATATCTTCACAAAACCAGCCACCACTGACGCACCCCAGCAGTCTTCAGCTCAGTGCTTTTGCCTCCTTATCAGCCTGTCTGCTTCTCTGAGTCTTTTGTTTGCCATGCAAGTCTCATTTTTAACCTGCATTGTCAACGAAGCGCAACTCCAACCTGTAAGAAGACCCATTCCCTCAGTCACGTCTTGTCTTTTTGGTTATTGTAGTCATTGAGTCCCTGGCTGAACAAGAGTCTCCCCATAGAAGGCTTTTAAGCTATCAGTGCCATGTAATAGAAGTACAATTTCAAGGCTGCTGAGTGCATGAGACTGTGATTTTAATTGCAGTATAACGTTGCCGCGTAAAATCAATGCATTGACTGATTTTGTCCCTGAGGTTATTTTGCAAGCTGTGATAAGGATAGTCATTCGGAGCCCTACATCCCAGGCCTGATGGCTGCCTCTGACGGAGACGCATTCCTGCCCTTGCATCTGGCACACACAAAGCCAAACGTCTTTGGTATGAGCGCACATGTGTTTGTCATGCAGCCCGCCATTTGTCACAGCCTCTTAATTCAGCCATTAGCCAGCGATGCAGCCAGTAATTGCCACACTTACCTCAAATAGCATCAGACTATAAATCAGCATTGAGAAGCTGCAGCCAGGCATGCACTTAAACGATCCATAACTGCCTCCTCTCCCACGCCCCCTGGTGTCAGGGGTTGGGTTACAGTAAGTGCGCTCGTGGCCTCTCCCCAACTGATGAGGACGGGGGCTGGCGGTGGTTCTACTGTCTGCAGCAGTGGCAGCCAACTTACAGCAGATGATTGGTAATACAGCAGGGATAACCTGAGGGAGATAAATCTCCAATATCACCATGGCACTCCTCCTCCTCCTCCTTCCCCTCCTCCTCTGCCTCTAGCTGGGAGAAAAGGAGAGCGTGAGCATTTGGCACCTGGAGGGGGCGCAGACAGCCACCCAGAGGCTTGTGGGATGTTGGTCACACCTTCACTCTGCACACGTGTACACGCGCGCACACACACACACACACAAGCATACACATTACGCACAGTGAGCTGTGAGACAGTGATATTTTCCTGGATGTGTTTTGGGTAACACGTGTAGAAAAGTGTGAGAGATGTAGACTCACTTGCGTCAGTGTCTCTGACATACTGCGAAGACGTAGTTACAAAAGAAAAAAAAACAACAGACGTCCATTTGGAAATAAAAGTGACAGACACATCAGAGAATGGCTTGAGTAAAGAGGCCTAATAGCTTTTCCACTGGCCGCTCAGCTGCTTAATTGTGTCAAATCTGCCATTTTCGAACAAACCAAGGGTGTAATTGTGGGCGATGGATTCATGGCCATGTGTAATGATAGACCTCAGCATGACGTGTTGGCTGCGGCGTGAGGCTATGGAATAAAACTACACTGCTGCATCCATCTGGGTGTCCATCTGGTGAGATAAGCAGGGGACACCGGCACCAGTCATCACAGAACACGCCGGAAGGAGCTGCAGGATTGCCACGAAGCACAATGGAAACGCACGCAAAACTTCTGTTAATTCATAAATGTTAATTCACTAGGTTACCTGAATGGGTATAGTCCAGTCAGCTTGAATAGGAAGGTCAGTATTGTGTGCGCTCTGACCTGTGCTGTTTGAGGACTATTGATTGAGCTGTAGTCATATTCCTGATATCACTGAAGCATGTGGATTATTTTTCATTCCTCTATTGATCAACAAGCTTCTGAGGGTAGATAATGAAATACAGTAATAAAATGATGTTATCAGTGAGAGCTTGCATGGATCAATTCAATATTGCGTTGCATCTTCAGTTCCTGTAATTTCTTGCATGTTTCTGTCTCTGTGTCTGTGTCTCTGTCTCTCTCTGTCTCTCTCTCTCTCTCTCTTTCTCTCTCTTTCTCTCTCTTGCTCTCTCTTACTCTGTCTCTCTCTGTGGACACTCATAGTAAACAGGAAGGAGCCAGAGTCACGAGTAACACGCCTCCAATTAAAGAGTTTTTTTTCTTAAAAAATATCTATATATACATAGAAAGTATGATCCTCGTATTTCATTCTGGGCGTGATAACGATCCCCCTTCTCTGGCGTGACAGCGCAAACGAGGGAGGAAGGTTTTTAGCGCCTAGCGAGGGGGGGAGAAGTGGGTTGAGAGCAGGACGAGAATGTGCGCGGAGGCTGCCATGACTGTCATGCCGTCAGCGGAGGCTGGCCCAGGAGGGCCGGGATGTATTTGTGTAATGAGCTAACAGCCTGCATGAGCACAGCCAGCATGTCACAGCAGGCTCCCTGACGACAAAGCCTCCTTCCCCTGTGCGTGCCGCGTGCACACACCCCCATACAACCCCAAATCACACTGGCAAATACACACACACAACCCCAATACACACACACACAACCCCAAATCACACATGCACACACACAACCCTCATACACACACACGCACATGCATAAACACACACACACACACAACCACCATACACGTGCGCACACACACATGCACAAACAACCCCGATTCCAGCAAGCAGACACACACACACACACACACACAATACACATACACATTCATGCACACACATCCACACAGAGACTGGTGTATACAATATGTTCATGCACTTGAGTATACATTATAATACATGTGCACATATATTCAGGCACAACACACTTCGATGTATGTGCATGCATACGATATTAATGTGTTTTAAGTTCATACCAATGCAAAATAGCAGTACACGCACACACACACTCACAACACACACTAGGATGATTTTTTTTCATCCCAGACCACCTTACCCAGATGGCAGATGAAGGAACAGAACATCTGTGTAATGCGCGGCGATTACTTTTCTCTCTTAAACACGCTTTTTTTCACAAGGTGACCACAACTCTACCCTAAGAAGTGATTTGTCATCTGTGTGTGTGTGTCCATGTGTCTGTATGTATGTGTGTGTTTGTGTTAGTGTGTGTGTGTGTGTGTGTGTTTTGTGTTTGTGTTTGTGTGTGTGTGTGTGTGTGTGTGTGTGCGTGCGTGTGCTCAGGTGTATGTGTCTATGCGTGTGTGTATGTGTGTGTGCCCTTTCCACATGCATGTAGATGGTATATCTGCTCTACCCCAGTAGCTGTGTTAGTGCCCATATGAGCTTGTAGGGTGTGTGAAGTATGAGTGTGTGATGCTGAGTTTTAGGGAGGGGCCCGGATGTGCAGATTCCTCTGGGCTGTAGTCTCCCTCTGTTTCTGGCTTGGCTGGACTTTTGTGTGTGTGTGCATCTGTGTGTGTGTTTGTGTGTGTATTTGGCAACCAGCTCTCCAGAATGCTGCAGGATTATCTCCTCTCTTACACACACACACACACACACACACACATACACACACACACACACACACACACTGTCTCTTTCTCAGTGCGGCGGGTTGACTCCCACAGCTCCTTGGTGCCCCGGGGCCCTCTGCCCTTCTCACAGCACCACTCGCGTTACATCACTGAGATACCCCACCAAACACGGCCAGCTCTGGGCCCCCACCACCACAACCATATGTAGACCATTCATTCATTCATTCATTCATTCATTCAATCACAATTATTCACTCACTCACTCACTCATTTACTTGCTCATTCAATTAATTCATTCACTTACTCAGTGTCACATTAATTAATTAATTTCTTTATTTATTTATTCAGTCATTTATTTAGTCATTCATTCATTCACTCATTTGTTTTTTCATCTATTTTTATTAATTCATGCACTTACTCAATTATACACTAACTTATTAACCGCCTTATTCACTTGCATACCGTTTTTTCCTTTCACCTATACATCCACTTACTTATTAATTCACTCATTCTCTGATTCTGTCTTTCATTCACATAGTCACTCTTCCCACTCATTCAGTCACTCACCCACTTGCGCCAGGTACTCCCTTCACTCACTTAATTGCTATTGCTTACTCATGCTGCAGAGCTCCCAGGGGCTGTCTCATCGAAAAATCTGTCAAGATGCCTATGTGTGCAGTATCATTTTAGTTTATTTTTTTAGTTATTGTGTGTGTGTGTGTGTGTGTGTGTGTGTGTGTGTGTGTGTGTGTGTGTGTGTGTTTTGTTATACCTGAATCCCTATAATTCCATGTCAATAAGTATTCAGTGCAGTCAACAGGGTGAACGACTACATACACAATAAATTCAGTGTCATTTTGTGCATGACCTAATTTTGGTATTGTATTATATGATGTAGATGGTAAGAGTCACAAATTGCATTTCATAAAGAAAAATAACTCTCCAACATTCTTGTAAAAGGCAGAGTAATACATGCCATTTACACATGTTAACTTGATATGACTTACAGACCAGCGTAGAGTTTCTGCATAATAATTAGTCCAGATTGATCAGGTATTTACTATTATGCAAAATACACCCTATCACACACAGGTTATAATATCATAATCAGTGAGCATATTCAGTAGAGTCAGAAAGACGGCAGTCCCTTTAACCCAGCATTCTGACCTTGACTGTGACGAACATCCACTTTGTCCTTTTCCAGAGCTGTGGTGAGTTCATGGTCATAACCGGAAAACTAAGATGAATGCTTGATTTTGCAGTTGAAAACAGTGGAGCAAGTAATCCATTTTGGGCGAAAAAGAATGGAAAATGATCATTCAGCCACAGCCCCCATAATCCTCCAAAATAACAAGCTTATTCCGCTAAAGCCCCCATAATTTTATCTGGAATCTTCCATACAGTGGCATTATAATGACATCAAAGCTCAACTGCTAATTCATGGCTAACAAATCAATGGCTAGATGAGCCGCTTTAATGCTAAATACGTGGCAGAGTGCAGCTCGGGGAAGCCTGGTGTTTTCAGCACGGGTAAAATAGGAGAGATTGTCTGTGTCTGAGATATTAGGCCTGCTGTGTCTCGTCTCTCACTAACAATGTAGGCTGCAGTTTACAGCTGCCTGTGTGTGTGTGTGTGTGTGTGTGTGTGTGTGTGTGTGTGTGTGTGTGTGTGTGCGCGTGTGCGTGCGTGCGTGCATGCATGCATGCGTGTGTTTTTGTGAGGGTGCAGAAGAAAGAGGAAGTGAAAAAGAGAGTGATGTGTGTGAGAAAGAGAGAGAACAAGAACAAGAGAGAGACAGAGGTGAGAGAAAGAAAACAGAGAGACATAACAAAAAGGCAGAGAGAGCAAGAACAAGTGTGTGTGTGCTTGTGCGTGCACGCTTGTGTTTGTGTGAGTGTTTGCGTGTGTCTGGCTTGGTGGGCTAAACCAAGGTAGTTCTTAGTCTGATTTGATAGCTCATTCTTCTGACTAAAATGGGTCACACTCTTTACTGGCGAAACACTGGAACAGGTGGTTCCTTTATTCCAAGCAATCTGAGGAAACAGTATAGGGTATTAATTCTTGGCAGGATTTGGGTCAGAGCTAAGTGATATGCTGCTTTAGTGAATTAATCTTAGACTAGGACATAGGGTGACTAAGAATGTTCCCTGTGTCATGTATTCTAATGAAATCCCTTTGGGAGAGAATTATACTGTAAGCACACTTGTCGTAGCACAAATACTGTATCTGAAGACACCGGTGGGTGCATTTAAGTAAAAACAATCCAATGCATTGACAAAATTGTGTCTACCATTTCTGAAGTGATTAAACTAACTGCCTTTACCCAGTGCAATAGGGCTGGCCTTGCTTTTATGATGTGCAGTAAACCATTAACATTTTCAGCTGTTAATGTACATCTAAATTTAAACACAGCTATCAATTTACAGATTTTAACGTTATGTAATGTTCTTTAGTGTAATTAAATAAATAGGCCTCTGGCTTCTTCTTCTTTACCAGTTTACTTTAGGTGTGCCGCAAGTGACAAATGAATGACCCGAAACCCATAACCGCCCAGCTGCAAGCCTGCTTTTTGTAGCAATATTACTCCAATACACAAAAAGTTATTAGCACAATATCTCATACGGCGAATCTGCAATATTACTGTGATATAAAATCAGTTAAATGCATTGGGACCCAATTTTAAAAAGCTGCTGCTTTGAAACTGCATTATACATATTCCATAATGATAGTGCGTAAAATGTTCACAAAGGGCAGAGCTGAGAAAAAATGCTATAATGAATGTAGTAATTAGGAAATGTATACTGAACATCTGATCAGATTATTTGTGCTTTTGTGCCTCCTAAATCTTGAAAGCGAAAAATAATTAGAACTTTAGGCTAGCTGTGTGAAGCACACACTATTACAATGACTGTAGTTGTGTTGTACATTAAAACAACTTTCCACCGCTGGTGCTCCTAATTTAAGCATCACCAAAGCGTGCTGAAAGAATCAGGTACTTGACAAATATGGATGACTTCCTGTGTGTGTGTGGGCATGGAAGTGTGTCGTAGCCACACCTTAACTCTGTGTGAAGAGGAAAGCATGAAGTAGTTCTGTGGTAAATGTGGTAATACTGACTGTCATTTGTTTCTAACAGAGGCAGGCTGTTTTATTAATGTCATAAAACCATTAGCGACCAAAGTCAGCATGTGTATGATATGAGGACTGGGGTGGTTTCTCAAGGGTTTTTGCCCTCTGTTTCGTGCCCATGTATATTACTCTCTGCATTATGGTTGCTTGTGTTTTATGTCATTAAATGGTATGGCTAAGCCATTCTAATTCTGTGTCCTACAATATCTAGAAAAACACAAACAAAACAAGGTCTGTTTACCAAATCATCAAATTCTACTTGCAAGCCTGTCTGCATATCTACTCTACTGCAAGGCGTAAGGCTCTTTGGGAGCAGCATTAATAAATGGTCTAAATTGAGTGAGTGGTTTGTCTTTGAACACAAAATTGAACTTTTCCAACTTTTCACTGTTCATAACGGCTTTGATGAATGATATGCAAAGAAATTATTTAATTTAGCTGTCTGCAGTTCAGAGTGCTCTTGTGTACCATTTGTGTCCATAGGTAACATACTTTATTGAGTTAAATGATGGTCAATTTAGGAACTAAGTGGGCTGCCTGAAAATATGTCTACAGATTAGATCAGATGTACCTGTCAAAACTTAATATAAAGTGCAAAATTACTGAGTAAATGTGCCCTAGCCATAAATGTCTGCGCAAAATACCTTTACATGCTGCCCTTCTTTGTCACATGTAAGAATCTGCGGTGCGGTGAACATCTATTAAATTAGCTTCGATTGACTTAGTGAGCTTGTTCGTTTTCATTTTGTTCCTGGCTGTAGCTAAGTGACCAGGCCTTGGAGCCCAGAGGAGCAGAGGAGCTAGACCCTGTTTGGATCAAGGCTCCACTCTGGCCTCCCTCCCCCAGGGCCTCTTTGCCTCATTCTGACTCTGTAGGGGACTGATGACTCTGTGCTTGATTTCGTAAGGGGCTGTTGACCCTGAGTGGCCCCTAGGAGCCTCTGTGCTTGACTGTATGAGGGCCCTGAGGTACCTTTGTGCATGACTGTGAGGACCTGGAACGAGCGGCTCTCAGGAGCAGTCAGACCAATAAGCGAATGTCAGAATGTGATCTGATGTCTGCTGCTCTCCTCCTCTTCCCTAATGCTCTGCTGTGTGTGTGTGTGTGTGTGTGTGCCTGATATGGCATAAGAAGAGACGTCTGCCATCCTCCACTGCACTGCAGCAGGCAGGCACAGCATAACAGGCCACTGTGAAATCATGCCAGATGAGGAGATATGTAACAGCGGAGTGCCTCATCCGCTTGTTGTAGGGGGACAATGAGGTAGGGAGACACACACATACACACACACACACACACACACATTTTTATCTTGGACTTAAGAAAGCCAGTGCTGTTCTCAATTTAGCATGCATCCCGCTAACCCACGCAGTAGCAGGCTTTAATTAGAGCAAGCGTGTATTCAGGGCCCTGAGCTTCGTGCGGCCCAGCGGACAGACACACAGACACACAGACACACAGACGGAGCCACGCACTGACATCAATTACCAGAGCCAGCCGGGGATACATGACAGGGTCCTGTCATCCAGCAGTGGGACTGGACACGGATGGGATGGGATTGGATGATGCCGGGGGGGGAGGAGGTAGGAGGCCTCAGAACGGCACGCTCGCTACAGGCAGGGGGGGGGGGATGAGAACGAGGGCGTCCCGCAGATGGCGGATGGTCGGCGTTTCCGTGGGGATGGAAGAGTAATGATCGTAGTAATAGGTCAGAGTTATTAGTGCTCCCTCATCCATTCTGCCACGCACCCCACCCACCCCCAAAATCGCTGCTGCAGACGCTGCCTCACTGTACAAACAAGGCGAGCACAAGTGTGTCGCAGGGCCCCATTCACTGGCCCTTCGCTCAACTCTAAGATGGCATTGAGACAGGGATCATGGTGCAGGCAGTGGAAAGAGAAAGGACGATTGTGGCTGCAGTATTTTTCTCTCTTCTTTGGCTCTGACATGCATTCATTGCATGTGTCAGTTATCTTGAAAAAGGGCTGCTTGCTGTAATCACCCAGATTAACTACAGACACTCTCCTTCTCTTTTTTTAAATCAGTTGCGCTATTGGCTTCTTCTTATATACAACTTGGCTGTTGTAGTCTCAATAATTTAACTGGAGAGGGGACGGCTATTGCTTTCAAAACTGTGAAGGCAGCGAAGGCATTCAGCTTTCCTATCGGAGTAGACAGCAGATTGTGTAAACGGAGCGCTTGTCCCAGGAAGCCCTTTCAGTGGGCTCCATGATCCACTCTCCAGCATGGCTTGCCTGAGGTGCTTTCTGTTTATGTGCTTATGATGCTGTTCAGCTACACTGCCACAAAACTGGCTTGACAGGGAGAAAATGGGAGAGGAAGCATCTGAGTTGAAGAAGGGTAGTCCGGGCCAAACAGTGGCCAAGGGATGTCTATTGTGGAGGTCATTATTTATGAATTTGTGTCACTCACTCCTCCTGCCAGTTAGAGAGATCTCATTGCCATGCATGTGCGAGAGGAAAAGCCATTGCCATTCTGCATGATGAGCCTAAATAATTGAGCGCACAGAGAGAGAGAGAGAGCCTCTGGGTCTCTGTCGGGACAGCAAGATATTTCAAAGGGAGTGTCACCAATCACCTTGAAACAAGATCTATTTGTCTTAATCAGATTCTTGGCTCCCGATTTACGTGGTCCTTAAATGCAGCGCTGTTTGAGAGACAGACGCGTGGAGAAGGATAAATCACATATCTCTGTAACCAACAGCACACCTCAACATCAATAACATTTCCATTAAACATGACTGTTTACCAGACCTCAGACTTGTTATCAGTGACACTGTGATCTTTCAGTGCAACACACTCTTTAAAGGCCCCCCTTTGGTCTCCAAACCCTGTGAGCATGTTAGTAGGAGCCCTATTGAATTCTGTCAGGGGAAAAAAGTGTTCATTTAGTGGAGTTCAATCCCATCTACATCTAGGATTGACTTGGAAATGTTTGGTGGCATTAGTAATTTAAGCAGTAACCAAGTACAAACCAAGTCTTTAACTGTGACAGCCCTTTCAGGACTTGTCCTCCACAGGGGTCGGCTCCAACAGTGAAATGCCACGCGTAGCATGAGCTAAAAGCTATGCGTAGCTGAAAGAGCTGATGCATGTTAGTTAAGTAAACTGTCATCTATTTACAAGTCCTATGCACAGCCAATTTTCAGGTGCCGGTGAAGTGCAGTTAAGATAATCCAGCGACAAAAAAGGGTTGAATCACCGCACACTGAAAGGACTTAAATTTTAATGTTTTATTGTGAACAACGCGTTTCGCGTGTTGCTTCCTCAGGTTCACTGAACCTCAGGAAGTGAACCTGAGGAAGCAACACGCGAAACGCGTTGTTCACAATAAAACATTAAAATTTAAGTCCTTTCAGTGTGCGGTGATTCAACCCTTTTTTGTCGCTTAAGTAAACTGTGTTGGCTTACAGAAAATTCTTGTGAACACACTGTTAGAGCCACTATAATTTCCTGTAATTGTGCTTTCCGCAGATTTAGATTTAAAGAGTAACATTCATAGCACCCCCTTGGTGACTGGGCCTGCTGTTACGCGTGTATCCTGTGTCCATTGATATTACAGTATTTCAAAACATAAACATAAACATAACATGCAGTTACCTAAATATAAAAAGCACCCCATCCCACCACCACCACCTTCCCCTACCACTATTTTAGCTTTTAGCTGGGCTGCACAGTCAAAGGTAATCTCCACGAATTTGTTCTTATTCACTCTGAAAAGCCCAGCCTGTGAGTACTGATCATTAGCTGGCTTAAATGAGCCTGCAGTTGGGAATTGAGGGGGCTCTAATCATCTGCAGTCCTCCTTCAATGGCATGCCATCAGAGGAAAAAAGGCTCTGAATGAAAAACATAAAATATTATTCAGAGGTATTCAGAGACATTTCCATGGGGTCTTTGTTCTCCCTCTATCCCATAAAACCTGAGGGTAAAATGGCTGTTTTGCATTAAAAGGACATTCCAGGTGACTTTGAGACTGTGGTTTCATTTTAATTCGTGTGGAGCACAAATGCTATGGCATTAAAGCAAGTAAGAGGTGGTTTTCCACAATTACCCCAGGCATGAAAACAGAACAGATCTGTCATGTTTCAACAGATCAATCTGTCATCATGTTATACTAATTGTTCCAAAATATGTTTCTATGGTATTCTTCAGATAAACACAAGTCCTGTTTGTACGTGTCCAGTACAACTAAAGGCTAACTTATTGCATTGTTAAAGTCAGTGGGATGAATGCCAGTAATGACATGCAGTTAAACAGGAACTCTGCTAACTATGCTTTTTCCTAATGAGATTCATTCTGTGTCATGGCCATTTATTTTGAGAACACTATACCCAAAATATTATGAGCCATTTTAGACATGTCCTAAGCAATAGATAATGTAGTAGTATTCATGATATTGAATTTTATTAGAGATGTTTCTGCAAATATCTCAGATGCCATGAAAAAATACAAAAACAAATTGTTATAATTTAAAGCCACACAAATTTGAAGGCCCACAAAACTAACAAAAGTGACTACACCAAGTACATATTAAAAAGAAATCTGTGTTCCTGAAATCTTTTTTTATCAGGGAAAGGTTATGTGTGTCTGTCAGGTTGCATTAGTTACAGAATGTTGCACAGGAGAGCAACAACTGTAATTCACTTTTTTTACAGGAGTATTTTAAGTCTTGTCAAAAGAGTGCTTTGCAGGATGAGATCAGATGGATATTCCTCAGATGATGATGCATTCCGGCTTACAAAGAAAAGGTCCTCACACAAATAAATTGAGCTTTCTGAACAATCTTCATCAAACATTTCTGCCTTGCTGTACATTCTTCAATATTTTAAAAGGTTCATTCCTATGTTGATAGCATTGATTCATGTGTTATACAAAATGTACATCACATTGCTGCAGGTGGAATGCATCTTGAAAGTGCTGCATTTCACATCTATAAATGTGATTTACAAAGTGCATTGTTCATTTTCATGTGTAGAAGTAGTACTGAGACAAATTTACCACTAGCCAGGATCTATCCATGCAGGGCATGTGGCTCAGTGCATGTGGCTCAGCCTAAATTTGCTCAAGATTCTATATAAAAATCATTCTGGTGCTGGGCACAAGGCAGGCAGACTGGAAGAGTGATTCTTAATGGAAGCTGGAAGTGTCATGCTATGGTGATTTAATTACATGGCTTTTAAAGCACTGTTTGTCAGCCATGAACCTGACTCTCAGTCATGCAGATAAAGTGGTTCCACATTTGTTGCTAAGTAAGTCAGAGAACTCCCTACAGTGCATGGAGCATTCTAAAAGTATCCAAGTGCTCCACTATCTAACTCCTACATATTAATGACAGACTCGATAATAACTTTATATCTTAATTATTGAAACAAGCCAACATAAATCTCTGGACATGATAAGTCCTTGTAGGAGTTATTTTTTTACACAGTGGTCTTTCTGGTGCGGCTTGTTTGATGCTTCCTCCTCACTAAGTGTTACCTAAAGCATGCAGCCAGCCAGCGGAAAGAAATAAGGATGCTGTGAAGATGTGGTCACGGCACCGACAGCCCACAATCAACCTGCTGTTTTCACCCTCTCAGCACTGGAGAGGTGCTCGGTCTGCCAGGGAGAAACACTGGGTGTGATACCGCAGGGCCACTAAAAGCAGATGAGTGTGCTGAGCAGACACCCACGGTTTTATGTCTTGTCGGGGTGTGTGTGTGTGTGTGTGTGTTTGTGTACGTGCATCGGTGCGTATGTCTATGTGCAACGCATGCCTGTTCATAGCAGCTGACTGGCCTTAGGGAAACGCAGGATGAAGTGAGTGTGTTAAGAGGTGTGTGTGTGTGTGTGTGTGTGTGTGTGTGTGTGTGTGTGTGGAGGAGGTGAGAGACAGGCGAGGGTGAGCCCAGAGTAATTACACCTCAGTCCGTCAGTCAGGCCCGTCGATAAGCCCCAGACAGGAGAGGTGCAGTGCGGTGCGGCGTGGCGTGGCAGCCCTGAGGAGAGGGGCATCAGGGAGTCTGAGCTCAAGCACCAGTGACAGCAGCACACAGCCAGGCAGGCTAGCCCAGCAGCAGGACTAACAGCAGCGGCAGACCACCACCGCCCAGCATACTCCTGCCTGAGCACATCACACACACACATACATGCACACATACACAGAGAGACAACCACAGTCTCACACACACACACAAAACAGAGACAGCTACAGTCACACCCACACACAGACACACACACACAGAAAAAGGGACAACCACAGTCACACACATACAGAGAGAGAGGCACACACACGCAGCCACGGTCACTGTTTCACCCATACACATCCTGTCTGCCTGCCTGTCCATCTATGGAAAGGACTGTGAGGTTCTGTCTCCCTGATCACACTCTATTGCTCTTTGTCTCTCCCCCTTCCTAGGGCTAGCATCAGTAATTTCCTAATATGTCAGAGCCACACCCCCCTGGCCCCACATTCATCCTGACCCTCTTCATTTGCAGTCGCTGTCTGCGTCGTGTTTGCCCGGCCGCGACTCTCCTCGTTCCTCCCGTCTTTTGTTTCCCCACCGCTCGGGCATGCTCTTTGTGTGCTGCAGCAATTAATAGTGTTTGCACAGAGGTGCACGCTCGATACGATACGGCGCCGCCGATGGTGTGAGGCCACCGCCAGGCCAAACACACTGAGGGCCGTATCATTCCGCCGCGTGTCCCACCGCGCCCCGTCGGATAAATAAACCTGCTGAATATTTCATTAAGTGCACCCACGTAACCTGTGGAGAGCAGACGGCCAGAGAGCGCGCGCTGAAATAAAGTGGTCTGATGCCATCTGTGAATTTCCCCCCCGAAGCCATTCCAAAGCACTCGGCCTGATGTGTCGCTCTCCAAGGTGCTGATATTGCCTGGTCCGCTAGTGTGGCTCCAGCAGCTAATCACACACTGGGTCCTCAGGGTAAGTTACAGGGCCCTGTTCTGGCATCCCTTCCCTCTGTCTCTCTCGCACAGCTGATTCACTAAATGCAGAAAACCAGCTGAATGTTAGCCTGAGGTGGTGGTTGGGATACCTCTTAAAATTATGGATTATCATTAATAGAGAGGAGTCTATCAACTGCCTATTACGGAACCTCCCCCACCTGCCCTGGCTTTCTCTCCATCTTTCTCCCTCTCTGCTGACCTTGTCCTCCTGCTGGGTGTTGTCCCTTGTGGTGCAGTCATCAGACTCCATCCTCCATCCTCCTCCTCCTTCGTGGCTTGTGGCGGCGTGGTGTCTCCTCCGTCGCGGGACGTCGTCTGTCATCCGTGTGCATTATTCATGGAGCTCCATCTGAGGGGGCCCTGCTCCCTGATTAGCCCTCTGATCACAGGCTGACATGTGGCCCCGGGGCCCCTCCAAGGTGGGCCAAGCTCCTGTCACTCTGCCCTCCGCACCGCCACTCCCCCTTTTTTACCACTGCTGTCCCTGGAGGGGCAGGACACGGGCAGCCAGGCCAAGGTCCAGTAGGGATGCTGATGCTGCCTTTCTGAACGACAAGGGGAAACACTTTGAAGTTGCTGTTAAGGAAAACTCAGAGAGATGCATTGATGTCAATGTTGGCTTTTCACATGTGTTATTTCCACTGACCCCAAATGATTATACATATATGTTCATGTTCATTCACCCCGTGACTCAAAAATGTATTAGCAAACGTGTGGATACACAACTTGACCTTGCTGGTTAAGTGACCAAGGGAGCTTTTTACAGGAGCAGGTTAGGGATGGGCGGGAGTCTTTCATGCATTTTCATGGACACCAGAGAAAGAAGCAGCAATGAATTATTAATACACAGTTATCATATGAGTGGTAAAAGCATCTTGTACCCACAAGCATCAGAGGCCCACTCCAGTGAGCAAAGTGTATTAAAATGGAAAAAGATATTTGGTAAAAATTGATCCATCGGCTTTGGGGAGTCACAAATGGTGATATCATTTACCTTGAGCCTTCTACATTTCGCTGCTGAACTTTTTTTATCAGTGCAGCAGGCCTATATTTTGCCATCTGCAAACTGAGATCTTGATTTTTTTAAGTGGGGCTCAGCGTCTCAGCTCTGGTGCTGTGGGGAATACCCTGAACCACCTCTGATGTAGTTTTACATCCAAACACATCAAAGACTCTTAATGATATTAAGCCTAAGCCAACACTATACCCTAACAAGTAAACACAGCCAAGTAAGTCAGTGTGGCTATTATTTTAGATCCACCAGTCAACTCATTAATTTAATGCCTTGGTGAGTTCCTGCCTACTGACTGTAACTATGCATGTAAATCTGCCCCACACAGAGTAGCATGAATATTTTACAGGCTATTAAGTGCTTCCGAGGACAGGTGTATGTATGTTTCCCACAGATCTGACATGATTTCAAATTTTCTGTATTGGGTGAAAGGTTGTAAAATGTGTCTCCAGAGCTTCTCTCCCTCGGAGCAGTCGTGGTGTGCTCTGTTCTGTTCTGTTTGTGCATCACTATCTCGTTATCCGTGGCAGGGCTAGCTCGTCTGACTGACATGTCTGCCTTAACACCCACTGCAACACCCCCTGCCCCAGCAGACCTTTTACACACCAGTGGCCCTTCACCATGCTCACCGAGAGCTGCAGGAGGGATGGGGGTGTGGGTTGTGGAGAGAGCGTTTAAAGTCTGCAGAGTTTGACAGCTGATTTGGCTCTGCTCGTTAAAAAAAAGATGACATTTGTACAGATACATACTTTCAACCTAAATGAATGAAATTGCATATGTGTACACACTAAGTCGCAATTAGATGTGCATGCAAACACTTACTACCTTCACACAAATAAAAGATGTAAGTTTCAAAAATAACCCTCCACAAAAATGTGCATGCACACAGACACACAGACACACAGACACACAGACACACAGACACACAAACACACACACACACACACACACACACACACACACACACACACACACACACACACACACACACACACACACACTTGCCCTCTATCCTCCATCCCCTTAACCCTCACAGAGGGGGGATTAGCTTCTGGCTGAGTGTTCCAGAAGCCCAGGCCAGTGGGGAGACTGACCCTGAGACCAAGCCAGAGACTCCTCCAGTCAGACGTGAGATTAGAGTGTCTTCCGGCCAGGACTCCCTCCTCATGTCTCTCTTTTACTCCTTTTCTCTCTTTCCATCCCTTCTTTTCCCTCTTGTTTCTTCCATTTCTGTCTCTTTTTCCCCTGCTCTCTCCAGCTAGCATTCTGAATGAGGAGTGTCCTTGATGAAGTGCTTGATTCAACCGTAAAGGAGTGCAGAGGCCAACTCTCAACCCAGGCCCTTTGCTGCTTTGTTGTTATTGTGACAGTGTAAATGGCACATTAAGTAGATGCAGAGATGGCATTTGGGCAGGAATGGGGGTGTGTGAAGCGGAAGTATGTCCAATCAGTGGCAGGCCTGAGGGCTGGGGGGAAATGTGCCGCTGCTTTTAGCTCCTGCCATGACAGTTAGATGGCCAGGGCAGTAATTACCGGAATTAGGTGCTGAGGAAAATCATGGGGTGTAAGTGTTCTTGGGTGTGCACGTTTTTTTCTCTTCAATTTTAAACAACAAATTCTTTTTTTCCGCAACACTGGTATGAACCCTTCCTAGACCTGTACTCTTTTTCTCAGAAACTTATTTGTTGTGACTTAGTACGCGATATATGATGTAAGCACAATCTGAGTGTTATCTACCACAATACCCAACGCTTGTTTTATTCATTATTTTATTACTGCAAAGATTTATTGTTGTGGTTGTAAAAGTGCATACCATATGTCTTTCCGATCTTACAGAACCTTAAGTAATTAAATGTAACCTTCAGTACTTTCTCTCACAGTCCCATGTCAAAGATGGTGGGTATTTATCTTTCTCATACCATGTAGTAGTTGTAGCCTCACTGATTATTTGATGAGAGTTTAAAGAGAGAAGCCATTACAGGAGTGTCATTCAGGTGCTCCTTGCCTCCTGTCTTCCCCATGTTGACTTACAATGGGCAGTGTAACTATCGCCCAGCAGAATTCATTCTTGAAGCCATTGATCACGATGCTATTTTTATCTTTGGGTAGCAAAAACATTCGCTGTGATCTTTTCTTGAACTTTCAAGATACAGCTGGTAGATTTAATAAATATGCATAATTTGTATAGTCTTACACTGAACAACACATCTTTTTAATCCCTCACAGTTTCAACTTTATATCTCAATGTGCTTATGGTCACGGTAAACTATACCCATCAAAGACAACAACCCGCATTTAATTATTGTCATTTTATTAGTTGATGTTAATAGTCCGTAACAGCAGCAGGGGAGGAGCAGCTGTCTGAGGTAGGGAAGCAGGCACTATAGGCAGCAGAGACAGGCTCCTCAAGTCCTGTGAGGTTTCATGCTGAGCTGTGTGCTCAGTGTTTGCCCTCTTTTTATCAACATGAAAAAACATTAATTTCAGCAGCTATCACAGGAGGGAAAAGAAAATATGTGACACACCATAAAGAAAGCTTTTAATGGGGAAGAAGAGATGAAATATAGGCACCTCAAAGCACTTCTCAGACAAACGTGCATGGTAATCACTTTCCTGCGCTGTACATGTTCAGCAGTTGTTGGGTTTTTCCTCTTAAGCACATGCAGTAGATCATTGTTATGATCAATGGAACATTCACACCAACTCCATTAGAAATAGATAGGGAAACCGCTCAGAAGTGCTGAAAAAATCAGACTGCTAGAAATGAATCCAAGACCTCCATCCCCCTTTTATAATTGTTTGCAATTCTATATGCTTTAATGCACATTTTTTATAATTGCATACTTTAAACATCTGTACTTTTACATCTTATAATACCTAATCACACAAAAATGTTGAATTTACTGATTCTGAATGGCAATTGATTTATTGTCATGACCAGTGACCATCCTTAAGACCTTAGAGGACATTTTTGTGACGTGATGGTGATTTTTTTATTTGTAAATATATGCAAAGTAAATAATTCAAAGTGTGTCCAGTATGCAAAGATTACATGAAACATGCGCCAAAGTTGTATAATCACTTGCTCTTCAAAGTAGTTCCACTGCACACAGCCAGCAAAGTCATGATTCTGAACCGCATTGGAAGTGCTTTCCCATGTAGCGCGGGGAGAGACGAGCTCTGAAGAGGTCCAGGCAGCATGTTCACTCTCAAGTCTCACAGATTACCTCTGTCTGTCTGGACATCTCTGCGCCTTGAGGAAAAAAAAATATAGGCTGCTCAAGTACTAGACCACCAAGTGCACACATGCTCGACAAGCTTCTCGTGAAGCCTGCACGATTCTTCCTATTTTAAATTTATTTCTCAATCAGACTTGGATGGTATGAGGACAGGGCTACCAGAATGTGTGCCAGAATGTGATTACATGATTTGACAGGAAACGCCTTTCTTTTTTTGCTTAAAGGAAGAGCAGTCTCCCCCCTCACCCCCCAACTCCTTTTTTTTGTCCCCCCACTGTGTCTGGCAGTACAAGCGTTTTTCGGGAATGCACACCATGTCAAGTGCCTCTTATGCCAGCCTTGTGACAAGTAAATGAAGGGGCTCCTCGTTCTGTGCGTCTCCTCCCAGGTGACACACTGTCCCCATTCCGTCACTATCAAAGGAGGGAACAAGATGCAGAGAGTCTCAAAAACGGTCCATTACGGGCTGCCGAGGGGAACGGAGGCACCATTAGGGAACGATATCTGTTACAAATAATGCATGCTTCTAGGCATGTGTTCACCATGAGAAGGGTGAGGTGGAGCGGGGGGTGAAGTAGTGAGAGAGAAAGAGAGAGAGGGAAAGAGAGACAGAGTGAGAGAGAGCGAGAGAGAGAGAGAGAGAGGGAGAGCAGGGGGAAACAAAACAGCCGGGAGGAAAGGAAGACTGCGTAGAGGAGGGGACATGAGAAAAGGGAGCAGAGGAGAGAGAGGGAGATTCACCAAAGAGTCCATTCAGACTCCAGTCTCCTTCAGTGTTGCATAGAGCAAGGGCATTCTCAACAGGACAAGCACATGGGAGGAGGTCAGACACAGCTGCTGCGATTTAAAAACACTCAGCCTTCCTCCGGGGCTGACACAACCAACACACAGCTCATCCCAGACATTATCATGCCTCATTTATAAACCACCTATTTATATATCATCTATGCTGGAGTGTATGCATATGTTCAGGCATGTTATCCGACACATGCAGTAATCATGGACTACGTATTACACTATTTAAAATAGGCAAAAATGCTTGTCATAGGACTACTACCATTTATCTACACATTACTTTTATTGTAATTATAATGTAGAAATTGGCATTGACAACTGATATCCAAGTCGGCCAATGCAGGAGATGTGCATGAGCATTAAAACTCTACAGCAGTGTTGAGGTGTGATCAAGAAGAAATCAAAGCTGGCCCTTAAAGCTTCATCTCCACTTCGCCATGCCAACTGCTCAAGTGCATGAGGGGTGGTGGAGGGGGGGACCTTGGCAGTCTTAATAATGTTAATGGAATGGATTTGATGCAGATAGGAGATATCAGTTGAGACAGATTGTGGGTTCAAGCAAACTGGCATTGCTCGCTTCCTTACTGCCAGTTATATACACCAAAACAGTAGAAAAGTAGCTGGGTGTGTGTACTGGTCACTGACTTCCAGTAATAATAGAGAGTGTTAGATCTTGTGCCATGTACCAGCCTTAATGTTGTTGCATAATAGTTTCTTTTGAAACCATTACAACACCAGGCAGTGCAAATTATGGGCAACACAATTGAAAGGGAACAAAATGAACGCTGGATCTTCAGATGTCCTAATGATGTTCATCAGCACATTCATCTTACTCCATTATTTTTCTAGTGTGTGCTTCCATGCTGAGCTTTGGAGAACACACCCACTGAAGACCTCTCAAAGGGGAAATGCAAGCCTTGAACACAGAGTGGAAAAGGAAGCCTGTCATTAGGCATTCTGCGAATGGACACCGAACATTTTTGTTATTATCTTTTTTATGGTGAGGCCATCAGTTTAGTAATTAACCATCTATTAGATCCTTTCATTCAGATGTGAAATCTGTCATGGGGAGAATATGCTTAAGTAGAAATTACCCCGGCGGGCACAGATTTCTAATGATGTAAAAGATTTAATGGCAGAACCTGGAGGACAGTCTTTTAGTTTAACGTGCCATTATGCTGGGAAGCATTTATGTGTTTTTAATGCAGAGGCTGAATTGCCTTTGTTAGGCTTATTATCCTGAGCAAATGAAAGCTTCTCATGCTGTTGAGGTATTAATGGACCCAACGTGAGGATAGAGCTTGGTGATCCAATTTCATACAGGCAGTGTTTCATTCTCTATCAGTAATACGGTCTCTGTGAAGATGTATACAATATTGAGGTAGTGTGTTGTGTGGAGGGACATTTTTAAGACTGGAATGACCATGCCTTTCCTGACGAATAGGATAATTCTACATCTATACCTGCCACATAAGGTGTATTTATACTCTTAAACGAATCATCACTCTTAACCCTGAACATCTCTGTTTGAGGTCTATGACAATGGCAAGCAAAATGACACAGGTCTCTTCCCCTTTTTAACAGATTTCCTAATACATATTTGATAATCTGTAGGGTTTGTATACCATGGGTGTGCATAATATTTTTTTTATTGTTTATGTGAATTGTGTAAACCAGTTGTGTACTATTTCGCCCACATAGAGGTGTCAGTGAACCAACTAATCCAATAGCTACAGTATATGTTTGGAATGAAGGGTAATATGTGCCCTATATGATGTAAAATTGCATGTTGGCATGTGCTAAGACAGTGATATGGGTTTCCAGTGCACAATCAATACAGAAAGACAACAAGACTATCCATGCATTGCACACTTAAAGCATCTATTAGTCATCTCAGATGTTTCAAATATGATTTGCAGTGTGCTCTTCAAAAGGTTTTAACAAACTGTGTGAGCTTGCCATGTCATCTCTGTCACATATGCATAGATTTGGGAGGATAATGTGAACACAAAACACCAAATCAGCAAAATAATAGTGTCATCCAAAATGACATGATACTTAGTGTCTTAGACATACCCGACTGTTGTTTGCCTAAAATCTGATATTCTTCATGATTAGGTATTCCTCTTTGTTATTACTTGGGTGTTCTCTCTTTTTACATTCAGACTAGACTTGTCAAGGCTTATAAATGAACAGAGTGAGGCATACCATATAATTGTGTATGTAGGGACAAGCTGAGGCACATGAAAATGAAATACAACAGGGATGTGGCAACTAAAACAAACTGATGTTTGTGGTGGAATAGGCAATCTTCCTCTGGTTTTTGCAGTCTAACACACTGATAGACATGACAGCTTGGTTGGAATACATGTTTGGTTATAGACTACAATATGTAGATTTTGGTTTGTTTGTTCCTAGCCCGAGGGCTTGAGAGATTGTGAAGTTCAATGGGAATTTGGGTGCCTGCTGGCCAGAGGCAACTCTAGCAGCTCCAAATGCTGCTCATGTCGTGTCCTCGGCCACTGCAGCTCTCGATTTATCACCTGGCCCATGCTGGGGAAGAGGAATGGGGGCAGGAACAGGGCTGGGAAGAACACTAGGGACAGGCAGTGAGGTTTAAAAGCCTTCACTGTCTCTTTTTTTCTCCCTCTCTCTTTCTCCCTCTGTATCTCTGTCTCTGTCTCTGTCTCTGTCTCTGTCTCTCTCTCTCTCTCTCTCTCTCTCACACACACACACACACACACACACACACACACACACACACTGTACATAAACATACACACAGTTACTGTCTCTCTCTTACACATACAGATACATACATACTCTCTGTATCTGTCTGTCTGTCTGTCTGTCTCTCTCTCTCTCACACACACACACACACACACGCTTTTCCTAACATACTCATGGGAAAGGACATGGCGGATTAATAGCTACTATAGCAAGCCTCTTGGTAATTTGTAGAGCTTTCCGCACAGATTTCTGTCACTTCAAAGCACACTGTTGTTCTGTTGTGCTGTCAGGTGCAATGACCTTTCATGGAAGTTTTGGTTTTGTTTGCTGTAGACCACATGACCTTCAAGGCATGTTGCTGTCTTGTCAATCACTCTGCCCCAGAGGTTCATGTGGCAAAGCTCTTCTCGAGTCTGAGAAATCAGGTGACATTGCTGTTAGGTCAGTCAATACCTAGATACAGTCAATACAAAGTTGGGAGGAAAGCTCAGTGTACAAAAATACAGTAGAAAGCCAGCTTGGAGACAGGATGGTTAAATTTCAAAGCAGTGCTGTTTGCTCTTCAGCGTAAGAGAGAAGAGAGTAGTGGCTTCATAAACACAAAAATATACATTAACACCAGTGTAGTTGGTATCAAGTAATCATTTTCATCACTGTCTAAACATTTCTCTGATCCTATCCTACACTTACCATTGTTATAATAGTCACCATTTGAAATAGATTTGAGTTAGTAAAAATGCAACACTCGCATTACAATATCTTCGAGCATATATTCTCTTTTCTACTAGGCCTATATGTTTCAAACTGCTACTGGCATATTCACTTTCCTACTTGAAAATAAAAAAATGTTCAAAATGTTGATAGGGACGGTGCTTGCAAGTTAAAACTAATACTGCAGTGTTGGTATATGATGGGAAGACTGTGAGCGGACCTTTCATTTTGACATATTTGAGACTTGAGCCTGTGTAGGTGTTTGTTATTGTTATAACGGCTTAAGTAATATTTGAGAGTTGTACTCCTTCTAAATGATTTCCTAGTGCATATTAAACAATAGTCATGTGGCTCTCCTACTCTCCCCTGTCTGGTGTACCTGTGGAACAGGTGCTTTCTCTACTCTCGCCTATGTGGTGTACCTGTGGAACAGGTGATTGTCCTACTCTCCCCTGTCTGTTGTACCTGTGGGACTGCCTCAGCCAATGCAGCTTCAGCTGGAGCTCTGACTTTGAGCACCTGCCAGGCCAGAGATGAAAAAGAGAGAGAACATCTGAAACGGCCACGCACACTGGTCAAAAGATCCCACTGCATATTCATGGAATCAGAAGATGAAAGCAAGGAGGGGGGAGAGATGAAAACAGGTGTTGATTGAGTTTAGTCTGCTACCAACTGAGATTTTGTGTGCTCTCGCCATTTCCTCTCTAATGCCAACAGACTGTAGCACTATATAACAAAGACATCAAAGCTGTTGTTGCTTTTTTAATCCAAGTGTGGCACTGTGATATCTCAGTCTTCACACCTCAGGGGACAGGGGCAGATTAATGTAAAATTGTATTTATGTAATCTCTGAAGGCTAGCTTTGCTTGGACCAACGGGACAAAGTTTGCTTTGTTCATTTGTCTATGTACAGCGACAGTCCCTTGAGAGAGTACAACTTATACAGACCATGCATCTGTGAAATTAGGTTAACTTTTTGTTTGGCACGTAAAATAAAACAAAGCAACTCCCACATTTTTTGGAGCATGTGCCTAAGTAAATTGTAGTGTTTGTGTTTCAGCAGGCTACAATCAGGCAGGGGGCAGCATAAGTCTGAAATCAAGCCACCCAGACTAATAAGAGGCTATTAAAATGCACAAGGCCATGCCACAGGCTCTGCCGTCACTAAGGAGCTGTGGCTCTTGCCTAGAGGTTAGGGGCTGCAGCTGATTGCTTTCTTTTATCCTGCCAAGAAATGTAGTATACTCAGATGTCCTTTTACATGTCCTTTTGCACTCTCAATTGTATTTTTAGTGAAGACATTCTTGCTACTTTTTTTAGATTGGTAATCTTTTGAAAGAACCTGGCATTTTTATTTGCTTTCATGATGGTTTCACTTAACATGTCACATGTCGTAAAGTCACATTTTTCTTGTCTACCTTCATGATGTGGCAATCGAAAGTCTGTAAAAGTCTGCCATTCTCAAAGCTGCATTAATGGGTAACTGAAATGATTCTGTAACATGTGTCTGGAGTTGACCTATTTTTGAGCATTTTTTTAATCTTTTGAAATATTTGAGCAGTACATCACACGCTACATCCACTGAGAAAAAGTAGAAAGTCGGCACACCTTGAAGCAGAGTGTAACTGTATCTCTTTTGTTCTTCAAGCTTTAGTCTCAGTGGAGAATGTGTGTAAATATTGGGTGTGATCTTGGCATTGTAGTGTCTTACCTCACTCCGTGACAGACATACATAAAAAAACACAAACAGTGACTTGCGCAGTGTGCAGAAAGGTTGTACCTTTTCATTTAACAGCAGATGTATCAAACCAGTGCCTGATCAGATAATCACTGCATATCTGTGCCCTCTGTTAATTTGGGTCAACCACAGTTGCTATTACTTATTCTCAACCAACACTAAAAGAAATTAAAAGCCTAGCTACAAGGAAGTAGGTATGCATACGAGTGAATGCATACTCGAGTGATTAACGAGTGATTAAACAGTTGTGATGTACAGTTGTGGTCAGAAGTTTACATGCACTCATCATAAGTGTCATGAATTTTTAACTTTTAATTATTTAATTGACCTGTGTAGCGAAGGGGAGGAGAAGTCGCCCCACCGGGATTCAAACCCGGGTCTCCCGGGTGCCAAACGTGTACTCTGACCGCAACGCCAAAGAGCCAGGCTCGTTGGGATGGCAGTCAGAGCACACCCACAACTCTAGTGATGGTCACTCCATCACACTACCTTCCCCTTCGGGAAGCGCAGCCATGTGCTTCACACACACCGGGGTCCCTCACGCCATGCGCTTCACACACTCACGGTGTCCCTCACGCCATGCGCTTCACACACTCACGGTGTCCCTCACGCCATGCGCTTCACACACAGGGGGTCCCTCACGCCATGCGCTTCACACACACAGTGGGTCCCTCACACCATGCTGCGCCTCCGATGACCTCACGGCAAGCCATCCCACTTCTGACACCATTTGTAGCGAAGGGGAGGAGAAGTCGCCCCACCGGGATTCAAACCCGGGTCTCCCGGGTGCCAAACGTGTACTCTGACCGCAACGCCAAAGAGCCAGGCTCGTTGGGATGGCAGTCAGAGCACACCCACAACTCTAGTGATGGTCACTCCATCACAACCTGTTAATTTTGTCAGGGTGTAATAATAAAACAACATACTGCTTCTGGGATTTTAAAAACAAGAATTGGGTACATTAGTTTGGATTTATTTTAGATTTTGTCCAATCACAGGTTGAAAATTATACATTCAGGCTCAAACATATGCATACAATCCCCTAAACATTTGAATAAGTTAAGTTGAAGGTTATAGAATGTCTTTTAACTTCACAAGGCCAAGGCCTGTGAGTCTCTTGCTAGTTATTATGGTTGAATGCTGCTGGTAGTTTCTCACTGCAGCATAAAAACAATGTGTTTGGCAGCCATCATTGGACTGAATGACACTCAGACAGTGGAAAAGTCCAGGGAGATCTAAAAAAAGAAATGAAAGGGAATTAGTCAGGATGTTCAAGAGCAATCTAAAACCCATCAAGGCTCAAGGCTGCCATGAACTGGAAAGTGCTGGAACATCAGGTTGTAAATTCGCCACTATTGGGTGTTACAACAGGACAGTGATCCCAAAAATGCATCAAAACCCAAAGCTCTGACCTTAAACCATTTTAAATTATACACTATGCTTAAAAGCAAGGTCCATGCCAGCAAACAAACCAAGACACATGGTTAAATATCCAGCCAAATTATTTTGATAAGCTTGTTGATGGCTAAAAAAGATTAAACTTGCTCAAGTTAGAGTATATTTTAGGCTATATTTGAGCCTGTATTTGAGTCTATATGTACAATTTTGACCCGTGTGAATTATACAAAATCCAAAATAAATCCAAATTTGTGCACCTAATTCTCGTTTTTAAAAATCATCAAAGTCGTATGTTGTATTATTATTCCACCCTGGAAAAAGAATGGAACGTCAAAAATTAATATGGCATTTACTGTATGCCCATGATGAGTGTATGTAAACTTCTGACCACAACTGTAGGGCAATAGTTCTAACGTCTAAAAGAGACGATCACATTAGAACATCTGGCTCTCAGTGGTCTGTTCTCTCTTGGCATTCCACTCCAGCGGAGATGCGCTATGGCATCTGGACAGAGTCCGGCCGAAACCCACTGAGAGGGAATATGCCTTCCATTTATTATTAATGCGTGATTAAATGCGTTTCAGTGTGACTGTAGTTTAACACACAGTCAGGGCTTGTAAAGTCAAGGCATGTCATTTTCCTTATTTTCTCCATTTGTTATTAAGACTTTTTTCTTGAAGCATATGTGCGTTATCTGGAACATATCTCTAACCAGATGTCGTAATGTGAACCGACTGAGATGTTTCTCCTGAATGTCACAATGCTTGGAGAGGTTACCAGAAAGGCGAAATTCATCAGATAGTTTTAGCCTAATGCTCTGTGACACTGATGGTGCACTCCAGTGACCTTTTTTTGCAGTGGCCTCACGCTGGCAAATCTTTCTGCATGTGTTTATGTCCCAAAGACAGGCTAATGAGAGTGTGAGAGTCTGCTGATGTCCGCCCACTCCTGAGAGGAAGAGCCAGCATACAGCTGCCTCTAGCAGGCTACTAATCACAGCTCCCAGCTTGACATTGCTGTCTCAAACTCCACTGTGTATCTGTGTGTCTGAGAGAAAGAAGGTATCAGGGTGGAGGTGCACATATCTAAAAATATACATAGTACATACAATAACCAGAAAAGGGAAGATATGTCTCATGGTATCTACAGTAAAGTACCCAACCTATCAAAAGTCTGACCAGAATCTGGCAGTTAGGTCATTTACAGAACAAAACTTTCCTTTGAGTAAGACGGATGAATAAATGATGATTCACTTTTAATGTCCTTAATTTTTTTTAAGGTGAACTGAAAGTGAATATCAAGGCTTGACAAGGAGGCTCAAAGAAGCAGTGATAAAGGCCTCTGGTTGTGTGTTAGGTCATGTTATGAGAAAACAAAATTCCCAGTGGAAGTGCTACCATCTAGACATCGGTTGTCAGTTAACTGTCCCCTTTAGCACTTTTCTGAGAGGAGCTCAAAAAGGAAAAGAGAAAAAGCAGTTGAGAAGTGTGTGTGAGTGAGAGAGCTTAGCATGTAAAATCGCAGCGGTAGGTTCCAATTTATTTTGATCGCTCCTCACAGCCTTCCGCTTCCTCACTCAGTATTCACAGAGAGCTGGAGGACGTCACCTTGGGGCAGAGGCCTGTCCAGCCACCACCTGCCTCTCTGCTGCTATGGGCTCCACTGCCCTCACACTGGGGCTGTCTTCATGTCCAACCTTTTCCACCTCATTAAATCCTCAGTCACGCCACAGTGTTAGACCTGTGCCCATAGTGGAGATTGGTATCAGTTGTCATTGTTGCTAACACTAGCTTCATAAAACACAGGTAAGCGAGAAGTAAAATGCCCTAAAAACAAGTTTAGTGTAGCTAGACTATTTCTCAGTTTGCGACTCAACACAGCAGTCAATGGCTGAGTAACATGCAAGACTTGTATATGGAATTTGGCTGATTACTGTTTGCTGTGTGTCCGCTGTTGCCTCAAGTTCTAGTGCTGTGCCGCTGTCCTACAAATGTCCTACTCGGCACTGCGGAGAACTGATGAATTGAAAAAAGCTTCCTCGTTTTTCTTCCATGTTCACTGGCTGTCCCAGGGCTTACAAGGATTGAGGAGATAGGCTCTCTCTCTGGAGGAGAGGCAGTGATGTGTGTAAAAAGAATATGTTTCATTTAACCACCCCTCTCCACTAAAATGCCAGTGGAATACATTTTTCTTCTGAGGAAGGAAAACATAGTTTAGGAGCTGACTGATGGGTGAAACACTTTGTTGTGAGTGCATAGGACAGAAATCGAATCATTCAAATCATTCACCTGGTGCACATTATTAAAAACATATTGATGGCATGTTGAATATGGATTTCTAGTTTTGGCGTTATGATGGTGAGTTCTGGCGTTGATTATTGACAAAAGCAATGAAATATAATGTTTCCTTTTACACATTTAGTTAATCACTATGTCTGCTTATGTGATGCTTGGTTACACAAATGCATTAATCCTGGTTGCCTTCACTCCTGTGCCCATGTGTCTGCTGCAGGAACTACTACTACATCACTATGCTCCGAGACCCCGTGTCCCGCTACCTGAGCGAGTGGAAGCACGTCCAGCGTGGTGCCACCTGGAAAACCTCGCTGCACATGTGTGACGGCCGCTCCCCAACGCAGGACGAGCTGCCCAACTGCTACAATGGTGACGACTGGTCAGGTGTGCCCCTGTCCGACTTCATGGACTGCCCTTCTAACCTGGCCAACAACCGGCAAGTGCGCATGCTGGCCGACCTGAGCCTGGTGGGCTGCTACAACCTCTCGTCCATGAACGAGAGCGAGCGCAACCACATCCTGCTGGCCAGCGCCATGACCAACCTCAAAAACATGGCTTTCTACGGCCTGACGGAGTTCCAGCGCAAGACTCAGTACTTGTTTGAGCGGACGTTCCATTTGCGCTTCATCTCGGCCTTCACGCAGATCAACAGCACACGTGCCTCCAACGTGGACATCAGCGAGGCTGTGCGGCGCCGCATCGAGGCGCTTAACTTTCTGGATGTGCAACTGTACGAGTTCGCCAAGGACCTGTTCCTGCAGCGCTTCCAGTTCACAAGGCAACGCGAGCACCAGGAGGAGCGGCTCAAGAGGCGTGAGGAGCGACGCTGGCTGAGGGAGCAGAGGGCCAAGTGGCCCCGTGGGGACGCCGAACCCCCCGAAGCGGCCACCACTGAGGACTACACCAGCCAGGTGGCGCGCTGGTGAGGCTTTCAGAAGCATGGGGAGCGGAAACAGAGGAGTGCAAGATTGTTTTTTTTCTCATACACCTCTCTTCCCTCTCTCCCTCTTTCTCTATGTCTCTTGCTAACCCTCTTAAAGGTGGAGTCAGTGATACCTACAGAGAATGGTTGTTTTGAAACTCAACAGCCAAATACGTACACCCCTTCCTTCAATGTCATGTGCAGAGCCCTGCACAGGACATTGCAGCTCTGCACATGGGCTGGCTTGCCTGTGACACAGCAACACCTGGTAGATCATTGACCTGAATGGTGTAGTGAGGTATTTCCTTGTTCCAACTGGTTAAATCTAAACGCACCACTGTTTGTTCTTGACCTGCTCTTTAACTCAGAAAATATATACTGTATTGATAGCTGTTGAAATGTGATTATTTCACCAAATGTTCAAAAAAAGACGTTGTAATTAGCATTGCTGACCCCACCTTTAATGCACTGAAATTAAGTTTTGTTGCCGTTGAAACTGCAAAGTCTATGTGTCTCTTACAGCAGCTCTTGCCTTTGAGTACCCTTTGGTGTCTTATGTATTCAAAATACTTCATGTTTTTTATTCTTTTTGTGCTCAATTGCTCTTGCTGTTTTGTCATGGGTATTTATTAGTGTACAGATGTAAAACTTTAAAAGACTTGAAAGAAAGAAAGAAAAATAACACCAAATGGACCTTCTGTTGGAACTGTTCATGCTGACATTTGTACAGCTCAAAGGTGTGGTCAGTTGGCACTTGAAGTTTTTCATTTTGCCATTCCAAAGCCATATTGACCATGATCATAATATATCTACCATTTATGGAATGTGTGCTGTGAGTATTGAATTTAATTAAATGTGTCAAATGTAATTTGCCAAAAAAATAAATGACTACAAGTGAAGTATATTTTCAGGATCATCATGGTACATGTTTAATTTTAATGTTGCATGCTGTTGCACACAAAATATTGTTGTATGCAGTGGAACAGTTTTGTCATTATGCTGCAACAAAAAAACTAGCCTGGTAAACCAGCCCCTCATACTTCACTTCGTTCTGTACATAGGGTCTGGCACTGCTGTATTGACAAGCTCTTTCTCCAGTAGAATGGAACAGTGGGAGTGCTTGTGAGCGATGACGCTGTTGTGTGCGCTACATTTCACTTGAAGTCTATCTGTATGTAGACTGGCAATGGCAGTGGAGAAAGAAAGTAAGGCCATTCAGTTTGTTGTGGCAACGCTTCAGAATATTGAAGAATTAAAGTTGTAGCAAGAAGAATGTTTAGGAAGTCTCATTTGTGGAAGACACATCATGGCCCTACTACCCATGGGATTCAGGAAAGTTTAATCTTCCAGCTTGTTCTGATAATTGTTAGTTTCTTAGTTTCCAGAAAGCTTTGTAACCTCCTTTACAATCCGGCGCATTGTATACGTCACGATAAGGCGTTAACGTTTGGGTAAAGACAGATCCAATTGTTTTACATTTTTAGCAGAGTCCACACCTCCAGGAATAAAAGAGCTTTTCAATACTGCAGTGCCCGACTCTATGTACAGAATGAAGTACAGTACATGGGGCTGGTTTACCAGGCTACAAACATAACACCCTTACAAAAAGTAAACATGCTACACATAGAAAATAAGTTGTAAAATGTCAGAATTACCAAGACTTAAAAACAAACAGCCGAAAAGGTGGTTAGGTCTGAGTAGGATGTGCAGGGATATCTATACAGCATTGTGTGTGTACAGTATATGCCTACAGGAACATGTGTGTGGGTGTGTATACAGGAACCTGGAGCTACATTTTCATCCCAACAAAATTAATAGGATTATCTGCTTAAGCCATCATAGCTAATAAGGCTGACCACAGTCAGAGCGACGGAGCACAAAGAAGCCGCCGTAACAACAAACTCACATCCACAAAAGCTATTGCTGTAGTGCAGCATCTGTCACAAGTTGTATGTTGTGGAAAAACGGAGGTCCTTCAGACAGAGGTCTGGATCAGGTGTGACTGATGCGGTCCTCCAGGAAGCAGGTCAGTGAGGCGGCATCTACTGCCCGACTCCGAATGAGGCCATCAGTATTCAGGCCCAGTCCTCCTCTCAGTCACACTATCTGCCTTTACACCGTTCTGGAACCCATGCTGAAGGCATTATGAGCTGTGAGTGGATTTTTAATGCCAGGAGAATAGCCATTGAAGAGCCCTGGCATTGCAATCACACAAGCCTCAAACTGTACAATGGGTCCTCTTTGTGTTTGGCCTCTTGGACTAAAGGTAAAGTTATGTACCTGGTTACTGAGCAGTTACACAAAATGAAGTGCATCTGAAAGACACTGAGTGACGAACTCTTTCAACAACTTAATGTCACTATTGGACAGAGATACTGCCCCCTGCCCCAGTTTCATATCAGAGAGCCGGTACAAACTAACCTAAAAATGAACATACACATTCCATTATTAAATGATGAAGTAATTTATCATGATATTTTGTTAAACTTCATATCAAAACTCTATGTAGGTTTTTGGGTAACATAACAGCTTATAAGGGCATTTTAGTGCATCTTAGAGAAACTACACCATAAACTCTTATCAACAATCAAATATAAAAATCTGTCCAAAAAAAACACATGGCACAGTAGAAATGTAGTGGTATAGCAGTCTTTCCTTGTTTGGCACAGGAAATCTACTTATCCACTAAGTCCCTCATGTTGCACCTTCAGTGTCACTTGAGAGCAAAGAGAAATAGCTAAGAACTATCAATACATCTGTATTGAGTCTTTCTGGCTAAATCATACATGTTCACTCGTTCACTATATAGTGCACCAGGGAACAAAACAAAGTAGCTCACACTCTGTGTAGTGCACTATAGTGACCGAGTGAACATTTCAAGACCTCTGTGTATGTGTGTGCACAAGTAGAAGCACATGCACATTTATACTTCAGAACATGAAGTGAAATGCTAACTGAAACACTGTATTTCAATTAGGCTTGGGCAGAATTTTGAAAATACCGTATACTGGGGCATTCTTAAACACCAAATATAGGATTTGTTATACCGTGGCCTTAAACAGGTCATAGTGAGACATATTGAATTACTTTCCACACATTGGAATGGTAGATATATGCTCTGATTGATGCAAAAGAAACATTTCTTATATTATTGGAAAAGTTATAATAAGTAAACAACACTCCAATATATTAAATACTTTAGGGCTACTTCATAGATACTACTTGTCTAATTTATGGCTATACTGGTGTATTACATCAGGAAAATATCGGGGTATGACAAATTGTATACCGCCCAAGCCTAATTTCAATAGCTCGCTTTTTAAAGTGGCATTCTACACTGGAAGATGGGGACATTGCCATGAAAGCTTATTTCCTTTCTCAATTGTTTTCAAAACATGAACCATTATTGACAATAGTGTTTAGATGCATAAATAAATGACAAAGTTCAGACATGAAACATAAAGTGGACAAAGCCAACAGTTAGCAATGTCCATATCATGTACAGAGTTTAAATAATTTGCATTTTCAATGATATATGATAATGTTAAAATGTACTCATTACCACTGCAGTGTCAGTTTGAGAATATCTTAAATTGTTTGAACTCATGTTCATTTTAAAATATTGTGATGTATAAGGTAAGCGTCTTCAAGAAATATGTTACAAGCTCTACCAGCTAATGTCTTTGAAGACCTAAAAATGCTAACTGGAGGCATTAAAGGAAAATAAGAAAACAGTGTGTGACTATTTTGATTCCCATGAGGCAAGTGTGAGATGGATGCAAAGTTCAGTTGGATGTGTAAATGAACAGGAAGCATCACAATAATGAATAACAGAACTGTAGGGTTTTGGATTATTTATTATTCCTATAGTATAGGACTTTATATGAAATATGAAACTTGCTATTCAACTTCATCATCGGTTCTGTGATGTCTCACTCATCCAGTAAATAATGCCTTGTAGTTAGTCATACCTGATATTTACATGGCATAATAGCTTATGCTGAAAAAATATTTTTTTCTCTGTGGTGAGTTTGGTTTTCCTTGGTGTGGTGAGATTGCTACTGAGTGATAATAATCCAGGATGTTCTGGTCCAGAAATCACGATTCTTTGAAATTGCAACTGTCTGTGCCGACCTGAATCTCTTTGTCATTTGTTACTGTGCAGTGGTGATGGAGCACAGAAATAGAAATACACTTAACAGACACTGATTTGACTTACCTGACAAAGACGGGAGCTCTTCCTGTGCAGGAAATTGCCGCGAGCAGTGACACACTCCAGTAACTGAGCATAATGAATGGCTGCGCGCTCATCAGACACCCAAAGCTTCACTCATTTTCTGACAGGAATTTCTCTGAAAGCTCCTCAGTCTTGGCCTCTCAATGTGAACCCAATAAACAGTTGCTGAAAGTGGAAATAGCACTATTCTTTCACAG
The DNA here is from genome assembly GCA_030347295.1 of Setipinna tenuifilis. Classification (NCBI taxonomy): domain Eukaryota; kingdom Metazoa; phylum Chordata; class Actinopteri; order Clupeiformes; family Engraulidae; genus Setipinna; species Setipinna tenuifilis. The sequence goes on along the minus strand of CM059269.1, from coordinate 28,709,005 downwards.
AGATACTTAAAGCTCGACTGAGGACTAATATCAAAGCTGTCAAAAGATTCAAAATCAGTCCAGACATGTGATTTCATTATAATTTGCAGTTTCTTTTAATGCTTTATTTAGAATGCATTCATTTAAATACAGCTTTAATAGCAAAAACATTGACCCGCAATATTTGTAGTGTTTTAATATTTTTATTGGCATATAAATGGACTATTTTTAACATTTTGTTAATATAAGTTGGATATGTTGTAGAACAGAATAACGCATATTGTATATAAAAATCTAAGAATTTATTTGTAAAATAGGTAAATGATAGCATTGGTAATGGCCTGAAAAACAAGCATGAGAAGGAAACAGATGTGGGAGCTCACACTCCAAATTCTACATATATTGATTGGATACGTCTATTTTCAGCTCTGTGTAAGCAATGCTGGCCCTGAAAATGTGCCTTATCAGATATGTTATGTTGGCACACCCAAGGAAAAAAAAGATAAAATACTTTTTTGTCATAATGTAAGATGCAGAGTGAACACTAAATAAGACCCATACACAGCCACAATGCACCAACTTCAGCTAAGCAGTCAATTTTTTTGGTGATGTTAATTACACATACAGTATATAAACCTACCCAGACTAACTTCAACTCAAAGATGCAATACCTTGGTCATGTTGGTTTGCAAACGTTGACACCACCATATGTTGTAGTTATGCTGGATAAAGTCCAATCATCAGTCAATCTATGCACCATACGTGTCTATCACAAACAGTAAAGTAACAGCCAATAATACCTCCATATTTGCCTTGGCTATGTGCTAACCCATCTGTCAACAGAAACAAAGGCTACCATTACAGTAATCTATCCCTCACTGTTGATGGGACAATCTCTCAAGTTGTTCCATCTTGTTTATAAAGGTGAAGGCTATGACCTGCAATATTCTAAACACCTACACACAGCAAAATATAGATTCACCGGATTAGACATCCTGTTATCCTGCTAATAGGCTGACATTAGCTGGCCCCTTCAAATGTCTGGCAAATTTGCAGGAGGGGACACTCCTAGCAATGAGTCCCAGTGTCATTTTGCATTCTAGGCAACAGCCAATCATTTATGCCACTAGCTGTCACTCTGTGTGTGAGTGGTAAATAAAATAGAAGATGGAAGGCAGGCACAAACCTAATTTAGAATGAATATAAAAAGGAAAAATAGATCCACATAAGAATGTCCATGTCAAATCAGTGTGTATCAGTGTGCAGGATTCTGTAGCTCAAAAATGCATTGCAGCTTCTCTGGGTGAGTCATGCTGAAGAGCAGACACTGAAGCGTTTCATGTCATCAGCAGCGAAAGGCACACTTCTATATTTGCAGAATGTCCTGTACTCTTGCCACCCTCAGCACTACTTCACACACAACCAAGCACAAACAGAAAAACATTGATTTGTAAAAAGATTTCCCCCCGGGCAAAAATAATTCCCAAAATAGAAGCACTAATTACATCCACACGTAGTATGGAGGGCTGAAGAGGTGTTTAAAGGAGATAGCGAGCAGGAGGTATGCTGTGCAAGCAGCTTGTTGTAGCTAACATTTTACAAGTCACATGGTACATGACAATAAGTGTTTATTACAGTGAGCCTCTCGAGTGTTTGTCTTTTTTTTTGCTAAAATCCAAGTTAATTAAAACTGATATTACATGACATTCTTTATTACATGTATCTGTATATGCAGTTGAGATTAAGGTTCCAGAAGGCTCAACACAATGCTCCTATGCTAAACACAATGAAATGTGTCTTGTTCAACTGCAGACCCAAACAAACCATCAATTTACACCTATAAAATGAAATATGTTGGGATCTGTGTTTTGCACTAATGCCAATTTTTTAAAACGGAATCTTCCTATCTAAAAGCTTGTGCATTTATCTTTTTCACAAAGGAACAACTATGCACAAGCAGGGTAACATAAGACTGGAATGAAATATCATGCAACGTGAGGAAATATTGGCTAAGAAGAAGTGATATTTATCCAATCAGAATTTGAGGTTCACATTTCCTCACCCCTACCCCTATGTTGCCAGGAATGAAATACAGCACCATCTTGTGCATTTTTATTAGTACTGCAGAGGAGATACAATTTCACACAAAAGCAAACTAAATGTCTACATCAGTGATGGGCAACCTGGCTTGAGAAGCTACAGTCCAGTACTACATATTTATTTCAGAAATTTAGTAAATTGGCTTTCTAATTATCTTATCTCCTTAGCCAGGTAGAGGAGTTAATTAGTGAAATCACCTGTATTAACACCACTAGTAGAACCACATGATTTGGAATATGTGCTACTAGATTATAACTTCTGAATCCAGGTTGCCCATCACTGGTCAACACCAAGCCACAAGCAAAATCATTAACTATGAAGAAGGTCATTGCATGACCAGCCTCTGGGTCTGTAAACAGACGTAACTAAGCTGCGAGGGGAGACGCTGTAGAGAGGGCAGCCATTCCAGTGGAGAAGGCTCCGGAAGGCCTGATGAAATCTGTCCCCAGCCAAGGTGTACAGAGCCAGGTTGAAGACGGTGTTGAGGCCTGCAAGAGGGCGCGAGATGGTGTACGCCGCATTGACTCCAACCTCCAGCACACAGGACACCGTCCTCCTCCTGGTGTCCATGCGCGCCAGCCGGAGGAAGTGGTAGGGAGTGAAGCAAACCACAAACACCAGCAGGGTCAGCACAGCCAGACGACGGGCTTGCAGGTGAACCGGCCTTTGGGGTAGCACCCGTCTGGACAGGGCCCTGGCCACACAGGAGTAACTGAGACATACCACTAAGAGTGGATTTAGGAAGCCAAAGATGGTGAGAATACAGCCGTACACCCACACAGAGTCGTGGCTGGCAAAGTCTAGATAGACTCCCGGACTGGCATCTTTTGGTTTGATCAGGCTGTACATGGGGTGGATTAAAATTAGGCAAAGCAGCCACACAGTCAAGCACGAGATGACGCCGAAACTCGGCCTGTTCACCAGTTCCGCCTTCAGAGGATATACGACTACCACGTAGCGAAAGACACTGAGCACAGTGAGCAGGAGAATACTCCCGTACAGGTTGAAATGAAAGCATGAGCGGACCAGGCGACTCATGAAGTCCCCAAACTCCCATTTCTCTGTGAAGTAGAAATGGACCAAGAGGGGCAGGCTCAGGACGTAGAGTAAGTCAGCAATCGCCAGATTTACCATGATGATACTGCTACTGTTAAAGGGACGGATCTTCACCAGGTAGACACCAAGTGCAGTGATGTTACCCACAAGTCCCACAATGAATATTATTCCATACATGGTAGGAAGGTAGTACTTCTTAATGACATGTACAAGACATTCCCCACATTCCCTGTCCGGCAGCTGACATCCATTTTCTGCCCTCACTGTTGTGGTGTAGAACCTAGAAACACACCCAATAAGTGATCCATGATGTGTCTGAAAGTACCTTTAAATTCCTGTAAATAATGTTACAGCATGTGCTGGCAATCCTCTGACTGTTTTATACGGACTGTATGTCAAATGTAAAGCATGTACAAAATTGCAGCTGAAAATTCAAAGTATATTTAAACGACACCTATTTCAATACTTTACGATAACTTACTGTGTGTCAATATGTAGATCCATCGCTTCAGATCACCATTAGTTCCAACAACACTTTGATTCTACATCAAAGAGACAGATTTCACTGGGTTTCTCGACAGTTCTTTGCAAAAAACAATGGATCCAGTTTTCTTTGTTTAATTAATGAGGCATACTGCATGACTCATAACATAGCTACAGGGTCACAGCACTCTACCAGTCTAGTCAAGTTACTTTTTAAACTCCAGTCTTCCTCATTACTTCAGTAAGGGAAGTTGATAGGGAGGTCATTACCACAAAGGTTCTTTGTAAGTATGGGCATTCGAAAATGTATCCAATTCCTGTAATTTAGCACTAAAACTGCATACACAGCGGAGACTGTAGAGCAGGTCTAGAATTTTGGTGCTCCATTTTGTAGCCAAAATGTTTATGTAGTGTATGAGTGTATGATACTGTTTGTAAAGTAAAGGGAGGCAGTGACATCTAGAGGACATATTTTGGCATTGCAGTCGAGTGAATGAGGCTTTCAGGCTACAGTTTTTCTCCATGGGTTTGGCTCATTTCTTGAAACTGAGATGACATTCCTATAACTATAAGGTCATTGGGCCAAACATTTTTACAGTTCTGCGCAACACTTCAGATAACCAGCAAAATGTCATATGTCTCCAAAAACTGTTCATTCAGTGTTCAAAATAAAATCCATTTTCCATTTAAATAGTCAACACCATAAAAATTACACAAATCCTTCTCAATTGCTTTGGCTCATTTTCACTCATTCAGTACTTTTGTCAAAACTAACTGGATGGTTCAGCACAACTACACGGATCACCTGCAAATGCTCATATCTCTCCAAAAACAGTTTACCCATGTGTCAAAACTAAATTTCCTTCTCAAATAAATAGTCAGTGCCCCCAAAATGCATTGTCCCTTTGGCATTGTGTAAACACTGCAAGCCAAAATGCTTAGACATTTTGTCATTACGGCTACACCACAACTACACCACACACACTGCACCCGTTCTGCCAAGGAAATTGTAACTATTTTTATTCACACATAAAGTAAATTTCACGCATTAGAGAGCCTAAAAGGAAAATGTATACAGTTTTCTGCTAAAAAAAATCCAAATAAAAATTGTATCATGTCACTGCAATCGGCACATTGACGCCCCCTAAGTGTTCTCCACCTGCAAGCGGAGAAAAACTCCTCAATGGGATTGAGGAACTGAGAATATTAGGTTGTTAGGTTGTTGTGAGAATATTAGTGGTAGTAACACATTATGCATCCTTGGATGAGTGATGGACCATGGCACGGTGGAAGTTCACATTGCCTCACACAATGACAAACTGTGGTAGGTGGGGCCCTTCGAGACCCCTCTCATTTTCGGGGACTAAATTCATATAAAGACAGTCCAGGAAAAGAAGGAGCTTCTGGGTGCTGTACAGGCCCAAGCTTGCAATGTGTGTGGCCACACCATTTTCAGATGTGGCCGCACACATTGTAATATTTCCCTCTTACTGACCCGGGACGTCCACTATGGTCTGTGGGCCAAGGATGTTTCGGCCGCACCTGCGGCCCTTGGCCACGTTGAAACCAGCCTCATCAACAAATAAGAGGATGTGAGGTGTTTCATTTCCCTCCAATGCCATTATTCTCTACAAAAAATAAAAATAAAACCAACTCAGTCATATAGATGGGTCATACACAGCGATAATATGTTCTTCACAAAGTCAATATAACCCACTGCAGTGGTTCCAAACCTGGAGTACAGACCTATGCAGAGGTACTGCAAGTAGTATTTGACACAAGGAAAAGGGAGAAATACTGATGACAGTGTTCTGTTACAGTTCTTAGGCAAAATGCTGTGGTCAGATACTGTAAAGCTAGATTCCGAAGGTAAAGAGGATACTGAAACCCCCCCAAAATTGGAACCTCTGCATAGTGTAGTTATAGGCTACAATGATAAACAACAAATAATTAAATTACCTGGTACCACAGTTCTTTCACTCTGTCCGTGTTCCTGTCGAATGGTACCCTGTAGATAGTGCTTCATGGTCATTTGGTTCTTCTTCAGTACCTGGTCTATTGTCGATATGCTGATGGAGTTGAAGTTTTGGAAGATGGCATTGTCTTGGAAGACTGCATCACGGACTAACTGTTAGATTGGACATCTGCGATGTGGGAAACTTGTCCTTCGTTAGTCAAGACCTGATTTCACCTGTCACCTGACTTTCATGAATTTATGACATGTTCCAAAAAATGTATACCATATTGTATTATATCCTTAACTGATTTTGACAATTGAGCAGACTATTCTGCATATGATGACTTATACAATGATGTTGCGCTGACATGTTTTGAAAAGAATGACCATTACATTGAGAACCAACTAATTGGAATACATCGGCAAGATCAATTTATTTGGAAAATGTGCTGAATGTGGGCTAATTGTGTTAACTGTAGGTAAGTGTACATAACCATTTGCAAAGATGCACTAGACACTTGAGACATGTACAAAGCATTTAAAAATTTGATGAATGCAATGAGAAATGCCATTCTGTTGTGACAAACTGCAAGTTGGTTTGGGGATTTGTCCATGTTGTTTTGAGAATGTCATCTCAGTTTCAAAAAATGAGCCAAACCGATGGAGAAAAACTGTAATATGTGTATTAAAGAAATTTAGATGGGCATTTATGAATAAGCAACCATAAATTAGATACACACAGAATACATTCACCACAGGCTAAATCTGTAACAATTTTCCTACTTCAACATTGCCCTTGTCCTCTTACTTTTGGAAGGTTATGAATTGGTTATTCTAAAAGAGGTGTTGGAGGTATCCTGACTTCAGCTTTTTGCCAAGCATTGAAGAATTAAGTTCTTTGGTACTAGCATTCACGCCAAAAGTGACCAAAGCATAAAAGTAGCCAAATATGCTGAAGAAGCTTCACTGTCAACAAATAGTCGTGTTCGGATAAGGGTAGACGTCTACAGACGGCTGTAGCCGCCTGTAGTCAGCGATGCATTGTGGGCTGAAAATGTTGCATTATGGTTAGACTTTGTGTCAGAGTTGCCAGAAAGGCATGGCGCTGTCACAAAAACGTCACAAGGTCAGATGACCTAAAAACCCATGTGATGTAGCCGCTTGTAGCCGTCTGTAGACAAAACGTGCAGCCGCTTGCAGTTGCTTTTCCGCGGCTACAATCGTCTAACTAACGCCTCCGTGGTGACGCAACTTTGCCCTGGTTGGTTTAAAGTTCATTGACGTCTGGACACGGATGTTGTGTAGCGCTCTGTCACGGAACTTCTCATCTTATATGTACGTTATTTTAGTCCAGTTTGAAGACATATCTTTTCTCTCTCGTCTTAGCTTGTTCTGGGGCGTGTGTCTGATGCTGTCAAGCTCAATCTTTTATTTATTTATGTATCTGTTAATCTCGTTTTAATTGTATTGCTTTGTGTCAGTAGGCTATACCTATTAATGATCTTTGGGTTATGGTTTTGCCGTGTTATTTTTCATCCTTGTGTTGTGCAGCACTTTGGGACATCTCTGTTGTTTTGTTTAAATGTGCTAGTAAAAAAACGACTCGACTTGACTTGAAGTCTCAATGCACCCTACTACAACCGCCCGCCCCCTCCTTGTCCTCACACACAACACATGACTTCTCCGCCCTCTACTACGAAGATCAGGTGGTGTAAACAAAAGACTTGTGTCCGACTTTGACCGCCGCCTTTTAAACACCCGCCCATGCTGCGAGGCGGAGTTCTTGCTGACGCATGTAGCCGAAGTTAGACAGACGTAGACAGACCGGTGTGTTACTCGAACGGGCCTAATGTTAAATTCGCTTTATCTACTCATGACGTGAGATTCGAATGTTCGATTTAGCTTATCTGGAACCCTACCAGCCATGTGTGATCTATGGAAGCCCGTTTCTATGGAAGCCCGTTTCCGCCACTTTAAATAGAAGTTTTTTATGAGCTGTGAGATAGTATCTCACAATTCTGACTTAGTATATCACAATTCTGACTTATTATCTCACAATTCTGACTTTTTTTCTCACAATTTTGAGTTACTATCTCGCAAGTCTGAGTTACTATCTCACAATTCTGACTTATTATCTCACAATTGTGAGATAGCCTAAAGGCATTGGGCAGACACCCTAGCCCACATTCCCATGGTCATTCAAGATGGATACGATCATTGAAAGCTATTTTCGATGGTTTCACACAAAGTGAGATCCGGACGCTATTACACGAAGAGCATGGCATTGAAATACGCCTCCGCACTTAACAAAGAACTTTGGCAAGAAACCAGCTCTAGTGCAGGCCGGATCACTGTTGGTTTTACAGGCTTCTAGCCAGACTATCTTTCGCGAGAAGCCGTCCATACAGCCACTGATGCAGACGCCGTATGGCTTCAGTTTATCATATCCATCTATATGCCACACGTAATTTGGTCCACGACTGGCATAAACACGACGTTGCAAGCGATGCCTCGCTCGTAAATCAACGCCACCACCATCTATGACTCTTAATAAGAGATGGACAGGTAATAGCGAATCACCATGGGAATGTGGGCTAGGGTGTCTCGGCCTGGGTTGAAATTGAAGGGTCTTGATACTGGGAGGTGCGCTCCGCTGTTTGCTTACCTGGGTCGGCTGCCTCTCTCCCTCTCAATTCTGCCTGCTGTTGTCTGCTGCTGTTAGTTGGTTGACTATACACAGAAAAATCAAGGCTGTGTGCTGTGCTAGTTGGCAGCTGCATAGAGGTGTAAGAAGAGTTGGGATCCGGCTCAGTTAACCAGCCCTCTAATACACAAACCATGGATCTAGACATCTATTTAACCGGCTCAGTTGAGTCCTACCATATTTCATTGATATATAATCAATAAATGGCACCACTTAAACATCTTGCATCTCAGTTGGCAGAGAAATTAAACATACCCGACTTGAGCACAACTAGTGGATCCAAGCAGTAGCTCAAAACATAGGCACTCAGCCACTCACTCGCTCAGTTGGCAGAAAAACGAAACTTAACTTCTCCGACTCAACTGCAAGGATCCAACCGACTTAACTTAACCGACAGCTGTCACTTGTGGTGGATCCTGAGTTTTGTTTCTGTCGCGGATCGCTGCTTTCGGTTGGTTCATGCTTGACCTGCGGATCGCTGCGTTTGGTTGGCTCATGGCTTCACTCGCGTATCGCTGCTTTCGTTTGGCTCATGCTTGACCTGCGGATCGCTGCGTTTGGTTGGCTCATGGCTTCACTCGCGTATCGCTGCTTTCGTTTGGCTCATGGCTTCACTCGCGGATCGCTGCTCTCGGTTGGTTCATGCTTGACCTGCGGATCACTGCGTTTGGTTGGCTCATGGCTTTTTCTCACGGCTTCTCTCACGGCTCGCTCTCTCACAGCGCTATTCCTTCAAGTGAGTGTTTATGGGATGGGTTGATACGCCTCTTTAACACTGGCTTACTAACACAAAATCATTGTCTTGGCCAAAATTCTTGATAAGTTATTTAACAAAAACTGTTTTTGTACACCTAGCTTTGACCGGAAACATTGCACCCTGTGATGAAATGTCACACATGAATGAAATGCACATGAAAAGAAAGCCGTTCAGAGTTGTCATGTCAACTTTGACCAAATATGAGCAATTAGAAGCCGAGATATGGACTTTTGGAGAATTTTAAGCTATGTTTTGAATTTTAATTGACATGTAACTTTGAAACAGTCCATCTCAAGGTAAATCCTTTGATAACTTTTTGTCAGCATTGTCTGTAGATGACATATACCAAATTTGGTGAGATTCACATGAACGGCCTATGACGAGTTTATTTACTTTCACTTTCGCAATTTTAAAATTTCAGTGAAATTATTTTCATTGGAAGTGGCCTTTACCCAGTGTTGTCAATGTGGGAGGGTCAACAGATTTTACAACAAAAAACATTTGGTTGTAAACATTACTAGATAATAGGCAAAATGACATTCTGTATAATTACAGCGCCCCCTATGGGCCTAGGTCAATACGCCTCTGTCACCGACATATCACAAAAATTTCATGTTGTTCGGTGAAACATTCATTTAGTTATTCAGCAAAAACTTTTCGGCTTCTATTTGCTCAAAAACTTCTAGGGCTACATGCCTACAAAGATTCAGGTCTCCCAGAGTTCCAGTGTCCCGGCAATCATTGGACCATTGGTCATTTTTTAAATAATATGGAAAATAAATCAACACACAAATTACAAACAACAACCTTCTATCTTGAGATAAACCATTTAAAAGTTACATGTCAATGAAAATTTGAAACATAGCTTAAAATTCTTCAAAAGTCCATATCCTGGCTTATAATTGCTCAAATTTGGCCAACATTGATATGCCAACTCTACTAGTGGGGCAGATTGCTAAAACAATCTTTCACTTGGTGATACAAGCACCAAAATTGGCACACAGGTGCTTCAGAACCTCCTCTCTCAGAAAAGCATGTTAGCCAAATTCAAAAACAAAATGGCCGCCATTTTTCAAGATGGCCGCCATTCGTTCCAGTACGAAACAGTATTTGCACTAAATATTGTCAAAGTAATGACATTTTCATGATCTGTACATCAAAATATATGTTTTTTGACACGAGGAATCAAATTCTGCGATCAAAATTTCAATATCATTAAGCGTTATAGTGATATGATGACAATTATATGAACTAACACTGTCTCAGTGAAGTTGCCGATGTGGTATCTCAATTTGTTGTGACAGAAGCACAATATAGGTACTACAGCAGACTGCTGTAGCAGACTGCAAGTCACTACAAAGTGACTTGTTTGCATTTAGCCTGGATCATTGTTTTACTCTTTGCATTTACAGCTACACAGTTGTGTACACTTCAGGGTGTAGTGATAACATTTGCATGGTCCCCGACATTCACCCGTGCAATGACATTTTGTCAACTGCTGGCAGGACTGGGCAATGTGTGGGAGGGTTGACCAAAGAACTTCCCAGGCTTCACCTTTTTTTGCCAGCCCCAGTTGCCAGGACTTTCAGGTTGCATTGTTCATTCTGTTGATTGGCCCCATATGCAAGCAGCTTGGAATGCTGATCGTCTAACATGCTGAACGAGAGATGCACTAGTTGGAGGAATGGAGTTATGCTTTGCTTCCGAGCAAACAAGTGCAGTCTCGCCTCATCAACCTTGGTAGTGTTGCTGTGTTTGTCATACATAGTGACAACAAATTTCTCGAGAATGTTGAGATCAGCATCTTCTATGGTAGGTGGGTACTGACTCAGTTTGCTGAACACTAGGCCCACTTCAGGACAAAGTGCCAATGTGACAATGTTTGCCATGCAGTTGTCTTCCCTCTACCTCGAAAGGCCGAGACCATGTCACAGCCAGTGAAGGCATGAAAGAAGAGCATGCCACTACATTTGTCTTGGCCGAGGTTCACCACGAAGTTGTGAATTGGGAACCATCTAATGGACTGTCCCTGGCCGAATTCTACCCAAAGCATTTCTAAGCCAACATTCTGAAGACTCGCAAAGAGACCAACTGCTATGACAAGGATATCTGTGTCGCATGCCTTGATCAACACAGACTTTGTCTTCTGTTTGGCTGCATGAACTGCGTGTGTGAAAATCCTGGAGTCAGCTTCTTCATGATTGCAAGGTTGTAGGCCTTCAAAGTTGATGGATTTGTTTCACAAGACCTTCTCTCCTTTGGTCACAACTACGACATTGTCGGGACACATGGATACAATCTTGTCTGCTAGATATTCAAACAGTTCTGTCTTATTGTCACTGTCTCTGAGAAAGATGGACCAGATGGGTGGCAGCTTGGTTTTGTCTGTCACTCTACACCGACTTCCTTTGCCTCGCTTTGATCTCGTTTCAGCCTTGAGGCTTGAAGTCTTGTAGACATCAAACACAATGTCTGTTCGCTCATACTTCGATTAGTAACTCCGAATCTTTGGCACTACATCATGGACAGCATATTCCTCAAGTGTCTTTGAGGTCTTTGGTGAGAGAGAGTGTACAAGAGCAGCACCATCAATAATAAAGGTCGCCGGGCGCCGACGCGAGTGGCAGCAAGTCTGAGTAGCTCCGTGTTTTTGTCTGTTATGCTCGTCTCTGTGTTGTTTTAGTTAGTTTCGTTTACGCTAGTTTAGTTAGTTTCTTTTTACTTTCTTAGCTTTCTGAAAACTTCTAATTGCAATAGAAGTATTTCGTCTATCCTATGGATATGGATATGGAGAGATCCCTGCAACAACCTGGCAGCAGCAGACTTGTGTACACAAGGAATCAGCTGTTTGCCTTACGCAAGTTCGCCGGTGCGGTTCACGCGACCATCCCCAAGGAAGTGTTTTGCTTTCGGGGCTGCAGATCAGGAGTCGCTGTGAGAGCGAAGCGACAGGAGAAGAAGAGGAGATACAAGCCCTCAGTTCCAGCTATTGTGATGGGAAATGTGAACTCGCTGGCGAACAAGACAGACGAACTGACTGCCCTGGTAAGGAACCAAAAGTTGTACAGGGAAGCGAGCCTGATCTGCCTGACGGAGACGTGGCTGACTAGCAACATTCCCAGTGCTAATGTTGACCTACCGGGCTTCAGTGTAGTCAGACACGACAGAGACACTAAACTCTCCGGGAAAAAGAAGGGAGGAGGACTGGCGATATACAGTAACAACAGGTGGTGTCATCCCGGACATGTAACTGTGAAGGAGACAATCTGCAGTAAAGATGTGGAGTTACTTGCGGTGAGTCTGCGACCTTATTGCATGCCGAGGGAGTTCTCGCACGCCATTGTTCTCTGTGTTTACATCCCGCCACGAGCCCTTTCGGACATTGCCTGTGAGGTCATCCACACAACTGTGGCAAAGCTGCAAACACAACACACGGATGCTTTTTTTGCCATAACTGGTGATTTCAATCATGTGACACTGGATTCCACCCTCACTAACTTCTATCAATGTGTGGACTGTGCAACGAGGAAAAATAGGACAATTGATCTCCTGTATGCTAACGTGAGGGATGCATACACAGCAACCCCCCTCCCTCCCCTGGGCAACTCAGATCACAACCTCGTCCATCTCCAGCCAGTGTACAAGCCAAGAGTACAACAACTTCCAGTCACCACACGCACTTTCAGAGAGTGGACACCAGAAGCAGAGGAGGCACTGAGGGATTGCTTCGCGTCTACTGAATGGAGTGTACTACAGGACAATAATAATTTGGAGGAGGTCACCGCATGCACTACTGACTACCTTAACTTCTGCATGGACATTGTAGTACCCACTAAGACAGTCCGCTGCTACCCCAATAACAAGCCCTGGGTGACTAGCGATGTCAAAAAACTCCTTAATAAGAAGAAAAAAGCTTTTAAGGAGGGCAACATGACAGAGCTGAAGAGTGTGCAGGGTGAGCTGAAGAGAAGCCTGAGGGAGGCCAAGGAGGCTTATGGGAGGAAGGTGGAGCGGAAAATGCAGGACAACAACTTGAAGGAGGTATGGAGGGGTGTAAGGAACATCACTGGGCTTGGCGGAAAGGCTAGCAAGGCTGAGGGTGACATGTCCAGGGCCAATGAGCTGAACCACTTTTACAACCGGTTCAACAACTCTGGCCACGGGGCAGCCCTTCACACCTCCATTGCCACCTCCAGCGCACCTCCCCCACCTGCCTCTGTTGACAACGACGTTGACAACGACCCTGACAGGGACGGCTCCACCTCCAGCGCACCTCCCCCACCTGCCTTTGTTGACAACGACGTTGACAACGACCCTGACATGGACGGCTCAACCTGCGACATCACACCTCCCCACCCCCCACTTCTGCTCATGGACCCACAGCCATCACCCCCCACACCCACCCCCTCACCCCAGGTTACGGACCCCCAACACTCACCACCCACAGTCACTGCTGACCAGGTGAGAGGAGTACTGCGAAGGCTAAAGCCCAAGGCTGCAGGCCCTGATGGCGTCTGTGCTAGATTGCTCAGGACCTGCGCAGAGGAATTAGCTGAGCCTCTCCAACACCTCTTCAACAGGAGTCTGCAGACAGGCAAGGTCCCCACACTGTGGAAAACTTCTTGCCTGATACCTGTACCAAAGAAAGCACACCCGAAAGAACTCAATGACTACAGACCGGTTGCCCTAACCTCACACTTAATGAAGGCCCTTGAGCGGCTGCTGCTGCTCAACCATCTGAAACCCCAGGTTCGCCATGCACTGGACCCCCTGCAGTTTGCCTATCGGGAGAGTGTGGGAGTAGAGGACGCTATCCTGTACCTGCTGCACAGGGTACACTCTCACCTGGACAAAGGAGGCAGTGCTGTGAGAATCATGTTCTTTGATTTCTCCAGCGCTTTCAACACCATCCAGCCACTTTTGTTAAAGGACAAACTGCTGCGGATGGGAGTGGAGCCTAGTCTGGTAACCTGGATCACAGATTACCTCACTGAACGGCCCCAGGTTGTCAGACTGGGGAACTGCTCATCTGAGACTGTGATCAGCAGCACAGGGGCGCCACAGGGAACGGTGCTCTCCCCAGTGCTGTTTACTCTGTACACCACTGATTTCAGCTACAACTCAGAGACTTGTCATATGCAGAAGTTCTCTGATGACACTGCAATTGTGGGGTGTATCAGGGATGGACAGGAGGGGGAGTACAGGGACCTCGTGGAGGAATTTGTTGGGTGGTGTCGGACTAATCAACTGCAGCTGAACACCACCAAAACCAAGGAAATGGTGGTGGACTTTAGGAGAACCACCCCACCACTGGAACCTGTCTCAATTGATGGGGTAAATGTTGAGGCAGTCTGCACATACAAGTACTTGGGGGTACTCCTTGACAATAAACTGGACTGGTCTGCTAATTCAGATGCCCTATACAGGAAGGGGCAAAGCAGGCTGTACTTCCTGAGGCGACTGAGGTCCTTCAATGTCTGCAACAGACTGCTGCTGATGTTCTACCAGTCTGTTATGGCCAGTGTGCTCTTCTATGCTGTGGCATGTTGGGGTGGTAGCACTAAGAAGCGGGATACTGGTCGTCTGGACAGACTGGTGAGGAAGGCAGGGTCTGTGGTGGGCACGGAGCTGGATGCTCTCTCTACCATAACTGAGAGGAGGACCCTGAGCAGGCTGCACTCCATATTGGACAATGACTGCCACCCCCTGCACACCATCTTCATTAATCAGAGGAGTTTGATCAGTGACAGACTCCGGTCCCTCCCCTGCAGGACTGACAGGATTCGGAGGTCCTTTGTTCACAGGGCCATACAGCTTTACAACACCACACAGAGGGAGCTGGGCATAATTGACTGGACTGCTTGAGCTGCACCCCACATACACACACACACACACACACACACACACACACACACACACACACACACACACACACACTCACACTCACACACCACGCTGTGCTGGTGACCCCTACACCTTCCTGGACATACATTGCACTGCACTACCCGGATTACATCCTCCACTACATGACTATTCCATGGTCAACCTACACTATCCTACACTACCCTGGACAACGTGTACTGCACTGTTTGCATTGCCACTTTGATTTTACTTGCACTAAGGACCATTCCCCAACTCAAACTTAACCTGTTCACTTAAATTACGGCAATGCACCTTATATAGACACGTCTTAGTACCCCCCCCCCCCTCCTAACCCATTTCAGTGAATGTTGTATGTATGTTGATGTGTGCAATATGGTGATTCGTCTTGATTCGTTTTGTAATGTGTATTTATTATGGGTAATGTGTATTATGTGTATGCTACAAGACACCTTAATTTCCTTCGGGATTAATAAAGTTACTCTACTCTACTCTACTCTACTCTAATATCACATTCTGGCTGAGAATCAGGAAGAGCAATGGTATCTTCCAGAATGCCAACAAGGTCAGACTTCTTTCCAGGATAGAGATTCCCTGTGTCACTCAGTGCTGCAGGAAAAGACTGATTCTCATGCCTGAAGAATTCTGACAGATCACATTCTCATGCTTGACAGGATATAAAAAGCTGTGAGAACAGATTGCAGTCACTTTTCAGTACCTGCTTCTTCTTGTCAGTGGAAGCTACAGCTGCTTCCTGGCGGAAGAAGTCACCTTTGTTCTTTTTGATGGGCTTGTAGAAGGAAGCCTCATCACCAAGACTATTGAAAAAGTCTTTGAAGGCAGGTTGACCTTTATCAAAGTGAGTTTTGACAAGCTCTGCAGCACTGGGATGTGCAAAGATCTTTGTGTCCAGTGTGAGAAGATCTTTGGACCAATCCTGGAAAGGATTGCCTAGATCCTTCATTGCACTAAACAACTTCTTGACCTTGTCAGTGAAGGCCTTCTGAGACTGGCTGGTCTGCTCATGATGTCTGATATCCTCATTCCCCAATTCCCGTCAAAATCCAGGACTCTGTTTTCTTCTGCACAGTGGTAGTTATATGCTTCCTTTTGGAGCATATACAGACAGCATGCTGTGACCTCGTGCATATGGCGCGTTTTTGTGACACTGGATGCAGAGAGAAACGAGTCTGCAATTCCAGAGGAAGCCACTGCAGCCTCCACGAGAGCACCTGTCCATCCGCTATTCTGGAGCAAGGTCCCAAGTGACCTGAATGCAGCCATTTCTAGCAGTAATGTCACCAGTGTGCCCTGGTTGTGCTTTGACATCACTCTCTTAAGGTATCACAAGCCAAAAGCTTTAATATTAAACTACAGTAGTGTGACAAATAATTAGCAATGGACATGTAAACTTACTGTTACTTTGTTACCACAGAGCTTAGAAACATGCAAGGTTTAAGTTGAAAACAGCACTATATACAGTCATCAACACGTCGCCATTTTGAAAAATGGTGGCTATATTGAAATTTGCACGGCATCATTGGTTTACCATATGAGAATACATTAATTTTATTTTTTTTTACCATAAAGAAATTGTATTAATTGGAGTTCCACTTCAAAAATTGCAATTTGTCAGGTTTGCTTCGGCAGCCATCTTGAATTTTCTGATGGCTAATGTACTTGTCTTAAAATGTATGTCCTGGACGTCATTTGTGCCAATTTTGGTGCTTGTATCACCAAGTGAAAGATTCTTATGAATATTGAGATAACCTGCCCCACTATACACAGACTTCATTTATGTGCACCAAATTTTGTGACATTTCGTCACAGGGGGCGATGTTCCTTGTCAAAGCTAGGTGTCCAAAAATGTTTTTTGTTAAATAACTTGTCAACATTTTTTTCCAAAACAATGATTTTGTGTTAGTATGCTGGTGTTACAGAGGCGTATCGACCCAACCTATAAACATTCACTTGAAGCGTAGCGCCACCTAATTATATGGTTAAATGCAAACATGGGGATTTTGCATTGCCAAGATCTTGGATCGAGAAGTGTGAACTACAGAACATATGTCATGCACGATCAGCACAACGACCTCTGAAAGCACATCACATGCCATAAAATTTGGCCCACAGGGGACGCTGTAATTGTACAAAGCGTCATTTTACCTATTTGTTAAATTTCATGACATTTTGTCACAGGGTGCAATGTTTCCTGTCAAAGCTAGGTGTACAAAAACAGTCTTTGTTAAATAACTCATGAAAAAAATTGCCCAAGACAATGATTTTGTGTTAGTATGCCGGTGTTAAAGAGGCGTATCAACCCATCGCATAAACACTCACTTGAAGCATAGCGCCACCTAGTGATATAGTTAAATGCAAAAATTGTGATTTTGCATTGCCAATATTTTGGACCGAGAAGGTGGGAACTACACAAAATATACACAAACACACACAGTGTCGATCATTCAAAACCCACATCCATGCCCACTTACAGCAAATCATTTACACACAAACTCTCACCTCACAACACTGACCTATCACAAACTCACCATACTGTACCTACGGTTCCCACATTTCAATACACTGCGACGGTCATACCATGTACCGCTATGCGGTACATCTAGTTCTAATCTGGCCGCCAAGCAGTTTCTGTACAATTAAGTCTTTATCACTTATCCAGATAGTGATTTGCTCCTGCCTTTATGGCTTTTGAGTTGTGACAGTTTATCAATTAATGAAAGGTAAGATGTTATATGCTCAATCATCAGACCACTACTGGAAGATCTGTTGTGGTGCAGATATGTGTTTTCTGTGTGTATTAAATTATCCCATGTGCCTTGAGTGCAACACCTCATAAAGCTGTACAGTCTACTCTGACAGACATTCCTGTCATGGTGGGGCTGCCATATAACAGTGGCACTGATTTATCTTTCATGACTGCCATTTTTATTAAGACTTTATGTGGATAGTCTGTCCATAGAGACTTTACAGATGGTTTGTTAAAATTTGTTTTTTGATTTTCTTTATTGTTTACTGAGAATCACCTTAACAAAACCAACCCCCTAACCTTAAACTCAACTAGACACAGAGTTTTGACAGATGCTTTATAGGCTCAGCAGCTGTAGATAGTGTACAGACCAGTCTATAGGACAATCCAAATAAAGTGTGACCTATTTGGTGTACAAACCTACATACATTTGTTAATGGTTATTATTTCAGGATTTGTGTTAAGCTCCAAGATGTGTTCTTTGAGACATATGTATCTGCAAATCTCAAAATGAACTTCAGCAATTCCCATGGACAATGCTAGACTGCATACCATGAGAGTGTTCAACTATTTAGTTTTGTGTGTCATTATGTCTCACCCAACATGGAGGTACCACCATTACTGAAACTGATATTTTTTGGTCTTCTGAGCTTTGCTCAGTTACATTTTATTCAGTGTTGCAGGACTAGTTACACTTTTTAGAGTATTGCAGGATTTTCAGACCTACTGCAACGAACATACTACTATTACATTCAATGTTACCCAAAGCAACATACAATTTGGCTGCTATACAATTTTAGCATATGTAAGTTTGTAGTGTAACACTTTTTGTTACTGTGTACTGTACTGTGTACCTACATGTAACAACATGTATCACTATGTACTTGTATTGTCATTATGTTTGTCATTATCATTATGTACTATACCACTGTATACACTAAAACTTACCCTAACCCTGAGATACAGTGTACATCATGTTACATGTTGTTATGCACTTGATTAATTTTTATGTCTCGCCTGGAAAATCGACAAGAAATGTCTTTACATTATAATCGATTATGTTCTGCCTCTAAATCGATCATTATTTGTTCATGTCTGTGTCTTGATGCATCAATTAGACAATGTAAATTCAACATCCCTGTTTGCAGCATCAGTTAGTGTGACACCTCTGTTAGGAAACTCCTAACAGATACTGTATACAAAAATTATCTTCAAAATGTATATATTTTTATTACTACAAAAAACACAACCATACAGCAGACCTTTGAATGGTGTCATCAAACATAAAAAAACTAGAATTTGTAGAATTTGAAAATGATGATGCAAAATGCTAAGCAAAATTGAGATTTACCACCACCAGGTGGGGTATTTTCACTGATTTCATTGCTTAAATACTTTTTTTCCCCCAAAGATTAACCTTTAGGTTGCTTTCTCATAGGTCAGCAGCTTCAACGTAACTAAGACTTTTTCACAGATTAAAAGCACTGTTTGGCACGAGTTTGAGGTTAATGTGGATGCCAAAACATGTGTAATGGTGGGTATTCAGATCAGTCCTATCAGAAAAGTGCACTTCCCATTTAGATCGTGCAGAGGAGGAAGTTAAGAAGTTAAGAAGACTGACAAATCTAAACCATGTAAATCATCTAAAGTTTCATTTGCAGCATAAAGGGGGATTATGGTCTGATAAGCAGTCATAGTCACACTAGTGTAATTTTTGCCCCAAATACTTCAGTGGTATTCCACTAGTCCTCGATTTCTGGTTTACAAATAATGACCAATTTCCTGTTGACCTTGTTTGGATATGTGTATCTTTTTTCAGATGTATACTTGAAAGAGATAACCAAGTAGGCCTACTGAACATCTCTCAAGTCCATCGCACATTATGGAAAGTCATAAGAGGACCCCCATTTCCTTTTCCACCCCCTCTCTGTGGTACCATGAAACAGTTTCCTCCAAACATGTAGCTTATCTCTCTCTCTCTCTCCCTCTCTCTCCGTGTTCCACCACAGACTGTTTTATGTATGAAAACCACAAACCTGATGCCTGACTGTGTCTGCCTCTGCTTACTAACAGTGTTTTAAAATGGTTTAGTTTTTAGTTTTAGTTTGATCCATGTTAGAAATTGCTTGCCAAAAAGGTGAAGCAAGACTGTAAAAACCCACTCAGTCACTAGTCAAGTCAAGTCAGATTTATTTGTATAGCGCATTTCATACATAAATGCAGTTCAATGTGCTTTACACAAATTTTAAAATAAAATACAATTAAACATTGGAAGGAAGGAAGAGAAAATAGGTACAAGAAATAAAAATGTCCACAATCGTGTAAAATATGGTAAATATGCAGCATCTTCCGTAGAGGGCCCAGAGGCTGGCTGGCGGGTTTAGGCCCTCTCGCCCCTCATCCTGCGAGTCAGCTGGATAAATCCTTGGGCATGATGGTGACCCTCTTGGCGTGGATGGCACACAGGTTGGTGTCCTCGAACAGACCCACCAGGTATGCCTCGCTAGCCTCCTGAAAAGCGCCAATGGCAGCGCTCTGGAAACGCAGATCGTTCTTGAAGTCCTGAGCAATCTCACGCACCAGGCACTGGAAGAGCAGCTTGCGAATCAGCTCAGTGGACTTCTGGTAGCGTCGGATTTCTCTCAGAGCTACGGTACCGGGCCTGTAGCGATGGGATTTCTTGACTTCACCGGTGGAAGGCGCGCTCTTCCTGGCTGCCTTGGTAGCTAGCTGCTTCCTTGGCGCTTTTCCTCCAGTAGACTTACGGGCGGTCTGCTTGGCACGGGCCATCTTCCAGTTCTGCTTAAAACCCAGAGTGATCCGAAGACTCAAAGTTGTCAGGTCCCAACCAAGTATGTCTCGCTGCAGTCCGTAGGACACCGATGCGGGATATCTTATCCCTCACCAAGACGCCATATTGATTACGTCACTCTTGAGGTCGGCCATTTGTATGACGTCAAGTGTATTTCTCTATGCATAGATTTAAACGCTAGAAAGAAATTCCCCGTTAAATAAAGAACAAAGCTTGCGGTCCTGTGGGTTATGTTCAGTTTGATAATTTTTAGATTTGAAAATTAAACTTCTTAACACTGACAAAAGTAATTACCGGCCATAGAACGGTGGGAAAAGGGGAACAATTTCACTAAGTCTTGGGTTCATATCCAGAATGTAATATATGTGACCGCCCGTAGCAAAACCAGTCACAAGTCGTCCCACAGGCATTTTGAGTTATTCACAGATTCTGAAAGTGTAATTTCTGTTGAAGGGATAAAAACTAAATATTACCCCAAACACTAAAATGTTGCAATTATCATGTATTGTGAAAAATAATTGTTTCATATGGCAGTAGACTATTGGGGTGTATAATTTAATAACTTCTAAAGTATGATTTAATAATTATAATGCAACCTTTTAAATGAACCTTGCAAACAGCAGCTTAACACTGAATGCAACTGTACACATATTAGCCTATGTTAAATAGGTTTGCACCAGAAGT
This sequence comes from Setipinna tenuifilis, assembly GCA_030347295.1. Taxonomy (NCBI): domain Eukaryota; kingdom Metazoa; phylum Chordata; class Actinopteri; order Clupeiformes; family Engraulidae; genus Setipinna; species Setipinna tenuifilis. Next base: position 28,687,826 of record CM059269.1, on the reverse strand, counting down.
CCAAACAAGTTTTCCCACACAAAAACATTTATTGGCACACAATCAACACAAAAAACAACAATCATGAAAAACACACATACATATATAAGTATACAATCTATGAATTTACAAATCAAGATGAACATAAGTAACACTAATAAATAAATAAATAAAGACATAAATAAAGACATCCTAAACGGAATGGGTAGGGGTGTGGAACATAGCCGACACTTGTATGTTCTCAGCCAAACAATGTTTGAGAAAAGTCTGGTAGTCGTCTTGGTGTTCATATGAGAACAGGAGGCAGTCTTGCAACTCAATGTCGTCATCTGTCGCAATCTTTTGCAGTGCCTGCTCTGCATCCTCTTCTGTCATGTCCAATATGGGGGGCATGTCCACATGCCCACGGAAGAGAGACCGGTGTTCTTGAAACCAAGATACGGCAGTGGAAATATTCTTCATGATCGTCTGGGATAGAGACAAGGCATTTAGTACAATACATTGCAGCTATTAACATATTCTCATCCTAACAACTTACTGTTAAAACCACTGAGGTCAAAGTGATGCATAGGACTGTGTTTGTTTTTGAAAGGGCCGCCCTCAGGCCATCCAAAGTTTACAGACACTTGACGCTGCACATGTCCATACCCATCACGTTACACTACACACACTTGTACCAGACTTACAGCACTTCACACACCCTACAGTATCACCCACTCACATGTTCTGAACCTCAACATACCGCTTTACACACAATCTATTTCTCATCACCGCATTCACCACCCATTGACCTGACATACACCACACACAGCTTTTACATACATTATTGTAACTAAAATTATATTACATTCCAAATTAACATACATCACATTTTACCCCTCCACCCCAAACCCCCATAAACACCTGTTCAATGGAATCCACTGGTTCTCCAGTGTCCAACACATCAGGTGGCTCATCAGCACTGTCACAACAAACCAGTATATGCAGTGTTAGAAACAGGTTGCTCGTCATGGAGTCATTACATTCAAGTAAGTAAGTATTAATTGCATACGTTGTAGCAGGTATCACGTTTTCGAAAAAGGAGATGACACCACCACCTTCGTATCCAGGGGATGTGATCCTAACAGAAAGGCAAACAACAGGTTCAGGATTCAGTTTAAACTAAAGTGTGCTTTGTCAGTATGACAAAGGTTGTGTGCAAATATCAGTGTATGACAGTAGCTTATTTAATCACCTACAAATATAAGATTGAGTGATGCAATTAGTGTTTGTTCTTTACATATGTGTGTGTGTGTCTGCGCGCACACATCAATTTGTACAAGTCCCCACAAAAACACTTAACCACAGACTTTTTGTGCACCTCATGTCCACTTTTTGTAAACCCACCCAACCCTCTCACCTGACCACTACACATTCACTCTTCATCTTATCCATACCATTCTACCCCAACTTTACACACCGATTGTCTCTTACCCCACAAAGCCCCCTAATACAATTACTACCACAGACCATGACAGTGTTGAGTAGTACTGTACCGTGTTTTTGACGAGTTTCCAGTGGCCAGGAGGCGACGGAGCACTGGTGGCTGCAATGCTGGAGGACACATGGAGGGTGGAGGCAGGAGGTGACAGAGCACTGGTGGCTGCAACGCTGAAGGACACACGATGGAGGGTGGAGGCAGGAGGCGATGGAGCACTGGTGGCTGCAATGCTGGAGGACACATGGAGGGTGGAGGTAGGAGGTGACGGAGCACTGGTGCCTGCAACGCTGGAGGACACACGATGGAGGGTGGAGGCAGGGGGTGACGGAGCACTGGTGGCTGCAACGCTGGAGGCCACACGATGTAGGGTGGAGGCAGGAGAAGAGAGAGGCAGCTCGTTGGACAAGCATTTCTTTAAATGTGGTGTAACCTGGTCGTTCCAGATTATTGTTTTTCTGCAGAACAGACAGTGAAAATGTGCTGTTTTCCTGCACTCAAAGTTGCACTTGCAGATGTTGTAGTCTGTGAAAGAGAAACAAAACCACTCATCAACAACTCATCATAACTTTTGTTTATAGTGTAAAACCACCCATGTCAATGTCTATAACCCTACCTCCATGGTGCACAGCATGCTTAATGTGATTATCAATATGGGCCGAGAATGTAAATTCTTTGTTGCTGGACAATTTGCAACAAGGGTATTTGTAGATGTGTATAAGCAAGATTATTAAGAGCTTAACTGTCATTAGAGCAAAACATGACTTCGGTTGGATAAACGTAGTACCAGTTTCCAGTGTTGGATATCTTGGATATCTCGCTAGCGGTGTTTATAACTTCTATTTCGCTTGCAAAAACAAATTGCTATTTGCTTTTGGGTCTTACTGAAAGAATATCTGACTGTGTTGGCAAAGAGTACATTGACTGTACATGTACGTTCGAAGAATTAGAATTTGGGCAATACATCTATTTTGCACAATAAACAGTGCTCTTTGCCAACACAGTCAGATATTCTTTCAGTAAGACCCAAAAGCAAATAGCAATTTGTTTTCGCAAGCGAAATAAAAGTTATAAACACCGCTAGCGAGATATCCAACACTGGAAACTGGTACTACGTTTATCCAACCAAAGTCATGTTTTGCTCTAATGACAGTTAAGCTCTTAATAATCTTGCTTATACACACACAAAATCATGTGTAGTTAATTCGCGCAGAGAGTGTTGCATACATTCAATTTCACAAGACATATCTTTATCTAAAGGTAGGCTCGAGCTAGTGCTAGCTAACACGATAGGTTATCCATAATGTTGGATAGTTGGATAAATTATCGAACATGCAAACTACTGAACCCCACAAACTACATCAACAAATCAAATATCATATATACTTTTTTCTGTGCCGCAGGGTCAACGATGTAATATCGTTGTGAGCATAAAATGAATCAAATGTACTTTTCACTTACCGTCATGGCGTCGTCTCCTTTCCACAGGCAGTAGATTCTGCTTTAGACGTGACGTAATCAATATGGCGTCTTGGTGAGGGATAAGATATCCCGCATCGGTGTCCTACGGACTGCAGCCAGAGGCTTCTCGGTCCCAACGAGCTACACCAACGTCGAACAGCCAAACCTCTCTGGCGTCCACCAACTTCAAAAGCACACCAGTCGTAAGGTAAAACACGCAAAAAAGAAAAACTGGCACACCATCAAAAAAGAAAAACTGACTATATACAACCGCCAAACTTAGTTAAACTATTACAAATGAAAACCCAACAAAATATTCAGTATATTCGCCAAAAACATCAAAAATACCGAACAAAAACAAGCCAGACGGAGCGGCGTTAAACTTGCCAGCGTCCCCGTTACTAGGCACTAGATATGTGTGTCATGCATTGTGTACAAAAACAATGCAAAGTTTACAAATAAAGCTAACATGCAGGAGGAGACTTTCATTACACTAAAAACACATAAACAATGCTGTTACAGCTGGTTATTTGCTTCAGAGAACTTTGATTTAACTGGAGCTTTTAGAAGACTGTAGGCCCCTACACTGTTTTTTTCAGGGTCAAACATTGATACACTGACCATTCTATACTATAGTAGGACCTCACATATGATATTGTCTTGTGCTCATGTCTTGGTTACGATACATAAGTGAAACTAGACTGCATTTCCACAGAAAATGCTAAAAGTGTGCTTGAATGTGCCAAGTTTCCTGACCATCAGAGCAAATATGTATCACTTGAGAGTTCCATTCCTTAACATTCCAAATAAAAAAAAATGGCAGTTGGTCTAGGTGTAACTGCCACAATATTTGCTGCCTCATTTCTAAACTGTCAAATGTCATAGCTGCCAATAGACCCCAGACCTCCATGACAAAGTTTATAGGTTAAGTGGTTCAGTTTTGATTATTTAAAACTTCAGACATGCACCCTGACCCTTTTACAGTAAGAAGATGAAATGTATGACAAAATCTCACCGACTGTCTGACACTATTGTTAAACTGTCCTGTCTCAAACAGTTTATATAGTTGCCACATGAAAATAACACAAGTCACAGTCAGATCCCTGACCCCTCGGACAAAGTTTCAACCAAGTTTATAGGTTTAACAGTTCAGTTTTCATCATTCAAAAACCAAGTGGAGGTTAGAGTGAGGGCAGAGCTCACCCTGGCTGGTACAGTGAAGTTGTGACATCATCAGCCTGAACATTCCACCATTACTTGTTGACAAATTGTTGCAGAAAAACGACAGTAACGGGCGAACGACAAGAGATATGGTAAATCTAATAATAATTAACAGTAGGATAACTATAAGTGTGCTCTTTTCCAGCACACTTAATAATGCTGCTTCTCAGAATGTACCTGAATACAGTTTCCTGTCCTTGCCTCTAACCTGAGTTGGGGCATGGGGAGGAAGGGGGCTGTGAGTAGGGTAGACAGGAGGAGGGGGCTTCCTGGTGGGTTTGCTCACTTTGCTCACTTGCTTTTGTGGTTCAGTGGCACAAATGCAACTCTCATTTAAACTATCTAACCAATATATAAACTAGCTTAAGTGTGCCCTGTCAAGTGTGTGCTTTGCTATGAGACAAGTCAGACCATCATTTCATTTATGTGCACCATGAGGGATTCATTAAAAAAACAATGTTTGTCAAATAGTGTACAGACACACACACATGTGCGCACACCAGGGAGGAAAATTTGCACCAGCCACCAGCCAAATACTGATAAAATATGAAAGTGGCTGGTGGCTGGTACTATTGCGTGGCTACTGAATTTTATCCTTTATTTCTCAGTGGCTGATCAAGTTAATTTTCACTCTTGGTACAGACACATACACAGACAGAGAGAGAGAGAGAGGAATGAGGGCAAGACATAACTACTCAACCAGAACTATATTACTGTTATCGAACCTATTATTATATTATAAATAGTAGTAACACACTCACAGATGTATTTTTTCAGGGTCAAATATTCATACATTGACCATTATATACTGTAGTAGGACATCACACATAGTCTTGTGCTCATTTCTTGGTTGTGGTATAATAATGCTGTTTCTCAGAATGTACCTGAATAGTTTCCTGTCCTTGCCTCTAACCTGATTTGGGGCATGGGGAGGAAGGGGCTGAGCAGGGTAGACAGGAGGGGGGCTTCCTGTTGGGTTTATTCACTTTGCTTTTGTGGTTGAGTGTCACAAATGCAACTCTTGTAAACTAGCTTATGAGTGCCCTGTCAAGTGTGTGTTTTGCTATGAAACTTGTTAATCCTGTTCATGGGAGCTTTTTCCTGTTGAACACCTTGTGTCTATGGCCAGATAGGAGGAGCATAAAAAGTATATGTGATTTTCATTAAAATTGTTTTTGCAGGTAATCATTAACATTGTAAAGACGTGGATGGATGGTATAGCAAGATGAGTTATTGTGGATTTTCAACTGAATCTCAAAGGTCCTGTTTTAGGAGTACATGTACATCGGACTCACATTTCCCACAAAGGTGTGTGTGTGTGTGTGTGTGTGTGTGTGTGTGTGTGTGTGTGTTTGTGATGAAGGCCACCTCTCTCTCTGACCAAAAGTGCAGAAGTATCTATAATACCACAGTTCTCTTCAGGACTAAAACAATCAGCAAACCGCAGACACTAAAGTTTAAAACAGATTCAGTAAAGCTAAAATAAGTAATACTGTAAATTTCATTCTTTTTCCGTTTGTTTTTGTGTTGCTAGAAGTTTGTTAAAACGTATAAACAAATTTTTGTTATAACAGCTTTGGACCTTATGTTTAATCAATATACTGATTCTATCTTAGACTATGAAATTTATGTAGGATGAGAACCAACTACTTCAACCTGTCTGTGGTGTAATCAAGAAGTTTCCTCCTTAGCAGCAAGTTTATATGTCTCTCTTTCCCTCTCTGGTCTCTTAATCCAACACACACAAACACTTGTTCACACTAACTCTAAGACAATCACGCTGTACAAAATGACCACTAACTGTCCTACATTTGAAAACCACACGCATGATGCTGGCTGTGGTTCTGAGGCCTTCTGCTTACTGCTGGAATTTTCCTTTAAGCTTTTAAGACCTCAAACACACACACACACACACACACACACACACACACACACACACACACACACACACACACACACACACACACAGTCAGTTGGTTGCTCACAATACAAGAACACATCGCATAACTGTAATGCATTGATGTGGTATGGACAACTGGTCATTCTGAAATGTCAAAGAGCATCAAATTGCATGTCAACTCAATGAACATTATCAACAAACACAAAGGAGAGAGCATCAAATTGCATGTCAACTTAATGAACATTATCAACAAACACAAAGGGAACGTGGTGAAATAAACAGTTCATCTATTTTCGGACATGTACAGGAGCTTGCACACAAACATTTTCTGCTTCCTGTACAACACTGACAGTTAGGTAGCTGAGGTTAGGGCAAGATAGGGGTGGAATTTGAAGAGGAAGTGAGAGCCTTTTCACTCATTCGCTGTAGCCATGTGGCTGGGGTTATGAAAGGGCAATGCTGGTTTGACGGCCTGTACCATCACTATGGTAGGTTTTATTTCATATTTAAAACACACTGTCAATGCTATTTCACCATAGCCTGGTCACTTCACGTTTTGTACAGAGGGACTGCCGATGCTGTATTGAGAAACATTCTTCCTGGAGGTGTGGACTCTGCTGAAATTTGAAAAGATTGGATCTGCCTTTACCCCAGTCACTAACTTCTAATCTTGACATTAACTTTGTTTAGTGAACAAAGTTAAACTTTTCCCAGACCTGGTGGGGAGTAGGGCCAGGATGTCTCTTCCACAAATGAAACTCCTCAAACATTCTTCTTGCTCCAACTTTAATTCTTTAATATTCTGAAGCGTTGCCACAACAGACTGAATGGCCTTGCTTACGTTGTTCTTCACTGCCATTGCTGAGCTACATCCACAGATAAACTACAGGTAAAATGTAGCTCACACAAGGTCATCATCGCTCACAAACACTCCCTCTGTCCGCTGATTGGCTAATATGGAGTCTGTCCTACAACTGTTGCTCGGAATGATACCAGTGGCCAGGCCTTCTGTACAAAACGAAGTGAGGTACAAGGGGCTGGTTTACCAGGCTAACTTCACCATGACCTTAGATTAATATTCACAGCCCAGTCAAGGTTTCTCTGCTTCCTTAGTGTCTGACCCATGTAGTGTCTGACTCCAGTTCAGGTTTTTTTCTGGCCAGTCTAATTGCACCTCTTGCCAGAAGCAGCACACTTTTGCTACTTTATTTCACTAAGCTAAAAAAAAAACCCAAAACCCCACATCTTCCTGAATCTTCCTGTTTTGGCCCTTGCCTGTTTTTGCCTGCCATTTGATTGCTCTGTTTTGAATGATTCTGACTTGTTGATGACTGAAGCCTGTTTAGTTCCCCAGTGTTTGTAAAATCTTGTTGTTCTTGTTCCCTTTCCTATACCTTGACCTATTTACCTGTGCCTGCAGCACTGGTGAGTTTTTTTAAACTAATTTTGTTGAACTGCAGAACCTTCCCAACCCTACGAGCCCTGTGGGCTGTCATTTCTCTCCTCTGCTCATTTTCCGTTTTGCTTAAAGAGAAGTCACCCATCGTTTTTTGTGAGTTTGCATTTTGGGTCTCACTTTTCTTAGTTTCAGTTTCTCAGTTACAGTCCCAACGGGCCCTGGCCAACATGTGATGTAATGTAGAAAAAGAAAGTGAATGTGAATGTGATAACACTGTGCAAATGTGACAGACTGAAGGATGGTTGGTTAAGGATTGAAATTAGAAAGTGGACCAGGTCTAATCAGTGTGGTTGTGTTAGCATGCTATTCTGTTATTCTGTGTAGAAGGTGTTAATACCCGTGTAGTTACTTGTGTGGTTTGTGTACTTCTCTGCCATGAACCGCTGCGTAATGTAGGGATTAGAACCCCTTGTGTTTCCATCCAGTTTGCAGTAATGCTTTCCTTAGAACATATCTAACAATGGGAGAAGTATGAGTGGTGTCCATATCATTTTGTGATTTATTGTATATGCATTTCATTTCAGTGAGCTGATGAATCAATTAAAAAATCTTAAAAAGTGTTGCATTAACAGAACATGTGTGTTTCTCATCTACTTAAACTGCATAATGTATAATATTTCAGTAGTACTCTGGGTTTGTATCCTCTCCTTCTGTCTGTGACGTGACATTTCAGAATCCCCTGCCTGTGAAGGAAACAAACATAGCCAAAGTGTTATTCCTTCAGGTTTCAGGCATACACTGACCCACAGAAGATCCCCATAGTCAACAATCTCTTTAATTTGACATCCTTAACAAATGCATTCAGATATGATACTGAACAGGCTTGGGGGAGTAAGGAAAATGTCAAGGACACAGCAAATGGTGACATTTCAGGACATAATTTATAGAAGAGGGAGGCCACAATTAACCTATCCCAAAAATGACAACTGACCAATCCTAACTTAGCAACCGTTACTATAGGCTTTGAAATCTTTGATACAGAAACGCTGCGCCTATGAAGTCTGTCAATTAGATAGCAAATATCTGAAGAGTTTTGGGTTATTGAGTTTGTTTCATTCCTGAAGCTTAAAACTCAAGAGGGAAAATCCAGGATGTTGAGGAAGCAATACGGACAACCTTACTAGCAACTTAAGCATCAGCCAGCCAACTTAACATTTAGTTCCGTTCTCTCAGTACACAGTTGAAAAACTACATCATGTATGTAACTTTTAAATATTTTAAAATATTATAATAATATAATACAAATGTTTCACATTTTCCAGAAACTGGCAATAACATGTTTAGGTTCTTAAGTGAAAACACGTTTAAATCAATATTGAGTAATATACTGTGATCCGGCAAGTTTGTCAGGCAATTAAGGGCGGCAGGGCTTAGCAAAGGATATTCTGTCATAGGACTGCTCCTGGACATTATCCTATAGAATATGTATGCTTGTAACACCACCTTTAAACAAATTTTAAATAATACAAAATATGTAAGGTGACACTTTATTTGAAGGTGACTGTAAAAGTTACATGAGCATGTTATAAACACGACATGGCAAATATCACAAACACTACTTACACTTCATTCATGTTGGCATTAAGTGGAATTTGTAATGTCAAGTTGATATATTTTGGAATGCAGGCATTGTTAAAACCAAATGACATTTAATGACAACAGTCATAAACATAAATATATATTTCATTTAATGAACTGTCATTAATGGGCATGATATCATGTCATGTTTATAAAAGGCTTATATCTCCCATATGTAGACACCTTCATAAAGAAGTGTTGCCAAATGTAGTCTGTACTCAAGACAGTATACACATTCTGCTTGTACTTGTATGTTCTGCTATACTCATGTCCTTTCATCCTCATATTGCCTAGACAGGTGGCATAGACACAGAATATAACTCAGGTACTATTCCACAAATAAAAAAAAAATTGGAACAGAACTCACAGAACTCACCCTGTTACAGACTATAATGGCACACAAAAGTATTCAGATCCTCTGAAAATGATCACCGGCATCGTATAACACAATGCATTTCAATATGTCCAGTGTTTTAAGACTGAAGATTCTTTTACAGGGGGGGCCCTGATTCCTCTTACTTTCTCAAGTTTCAAACTGTAATGCTTCATACTGTTTAATGCACCAGTGGACACTGATTCTTTCTAACCTTTTACCTGGCTAGCACTGCTTATTTGTAATTTGAAATGTTTCACAAGGTTGACATGACTTACAAAGTTACACAAATAGGATGGTAGGAATTAAACATACTTGTGCAGTCACTTCTCTTGTTTGATTTGATTGTCGGCAACCATAGTTGCTCCTCTTTTTCTTTATCCTGTTGGAAACATGTATATTTCACATACATAGCATATATACAGTGTGTTTGATGTTCAACTCTCTCCTTGCTCTGCCCCCTGTGTGTGTGTGTGTGTGTGTGTGTGTGTGTTACATGTTGATGAACAAAAATTAACCACACAATAGTACTTTCATACTATACTTATTCAAGTTTACAATAAACGTACAATCCTGTATGTAATACCTTTACAGACTGTTGCATTTGCAGTAATTAAAGATTAAATCAAAATGTACATACCTGTGTAATATGATAATGACAATGATGAGGAAGACGGTCCCTGCTATGGCAGCAATATTGATGATGGTGCTGTCTGATAGGCTTGATGAGGCTATGGATTACAGGGCATGGGTCAGTACTAATAAGAAAGTGTGTTGAATGTAGAACGATGCTTTAAGAAAAAACCTCAAATGAGTTACCTGGAGAAATGGTGAAGTTCCATCTTTCTGTCCTCACAATACTTGGGACTGTAACATTGCATGTATACATTCCTTCATCAGATGTCTGCACATCATATATATGCAGTATCCCTGGAGTAGCAGGATCAACACGCATCCTCTCTGAGGTGAGGTTTGTTTTGGTTTTGTTGGCTCCCAGCAGTGGGCTATGTATAAATATCATGATTCCATTCTTTGTCCATTTGATATTCAACATGGCCGATGTGTTGCACTGCAATGTGACGTTCTTTCCAAGAGGTTCAGAGATGAAATAATCTATATGTATCATTAATAACCAAAATTGAATTAATAATGAGCTGTAGTGGTCATGTGAGTTGTGTAAGTCTTACAATGTATGAAAACCTTTCAACTATGTTGCTGGCCATATTTCAAGACTTTAATGAAATAACAATTTATCTGTACACAGACAACTAATAAATAACATCAATTTTGGTTTATAGTCTCTTTCCTTTCTTAATGCTAGAACACACTACCAAATGGTACCAGAGCACATATTTCCTGCCTACTTACAAGAGATATTGCAAAAAATAATATCACTTAGAAAAAAACACTTGTCTTGACCTTACTTTAAACACCCCAGCATTCAGCACATACTATGCACATCTTTACCTGCATCACTTACACTCGCAATTATGTTAACAGCTTAACAGTTAGCACTTTCTCACACTTTTGTAGCTCTATGCTGTCTGATAAATGTCCTGTCATTTTATTGTGGTGGTATAATGATGATACGCTCCTTGCAGTAAGTCTCAAAGGATATTAACATGTAAAGTGTTGCTCAGTAAAATTCTCAAACTGTAAAAGAAACATTTGGGTTTTACCTCCACATGTAAATGCATCAATATCACATTTTAACCCAAAAACTAGATCTAAATAGACTTTACCAAGGAAAAAGGCATGCAATTGCGTTACACACAAAAGTTTAATATACTATTCAGTAATTCACCAGGAATGCCTGCAAGGAGTTACATAGAGATTTTTAAACTGCTTATTTCTGTCTTGCATGTGCTTGTAACATCACTTGTATATTGCCTTATCACATTGGTGCATATCAGATATGTACACTATCTATAGGCTAGCAGAATCAACACTCCATCTTGGTGAAGTAAAGTTCTGTTTTGGTTTCACTGTTCTTCAGTACTGAGCTATATAAAAATACCTGGTTACCATCCTATCTCCGTCTAATATTCTACACATTCTATGATGTAAGTTGGAAACATCTACATCTTCATCTGGATCTCTAACATCCACTAGTAAGTAGCATCAGTGATAGTATGTTTCTTACAGTCAATGTCATTAACCAAACTTTAAACACAATGGAAAAGTTTCAATACTTTTGGTACCTCCACATGTAAAATGCAGCAGAATCACACACAAGCCCAGACACTGGAGTAGAGCAGTTGTTGCCATGTCCTGCAAAAAAGCAATGGTGTCCTTCCACTGCATAGCTTGATTGACAATTGCAGTGAAAAAGAAGACAGTATATAAGAGGATGTGGTTGGCTGTGGTGATGGTATAAAGAAATTTACTCTTAAGGTCACTAGTGTTTGAGATGACTGCAGTAAATTTGAAGTTGTCCAAAATCTCTCTTGCTACTTTTGTACAGAGCATTTTCCTTCTTTGTAAAAAAAACTAGAAAAATAAACCCATGGAGCATCACAATTTAAGCTGCAGTCCAGGCCATAAAATTCAGTCTCAAATGTCTCAACAATAACAGTAGTAAGCTGTAGTCTTATCACAACTTGGCTTAAGTTAAGTGACACACCTTCTGTAGCTCAAATGTTCCTCGCTTTGAACCTCTTTTTGACAGAATTTGGTCTATAAACAATGACTATGTTTACAATTTGGATTGTGTGAGATTTATCGGATTTTTATATTCATAATTTGGCCATATTACAGATTCTATAAACTACAACAACTGCCATATGCCAGTGTTAACCTAGAATAATGGTCATGCTCACCCCTTCATAAGAAAATTCTCCTTACCTAGTGCACCGATATCTATAAATGAAGCCAACAAAAACTTTTAGCTATCCGCAAACTCAGAGCACTTTCCGTTTCCCCCCTCATCACTTGCTCCTCCTGTACAAGAGCATAGACCAGCCCATGCCTCTCTACTGTTTACCTTGCTTCTTCATCATGCTAACTGCTGTCAACAGTCATTCACATCACACAACCTGCATCTAGGACAATAGGCCTCCCCACCCCAAACTTAACAGACCCAAAAACAGAGCACGGACCATTGCACATGACCACAGACTCTTACCCCAACCCCGTTAACCAATATTACACACTACTTTCATCTAGACACAGATAAGACACAACTTACAACTTACAACAAAACAGATATGCTATGAAAGGAGTTTCTCACTATTGGCCATAGCGGCCCTGAATGAACGCGCCAAGCGCTGATAAATAGCTGGTTTTTGTTACTGTGTTTGTGCTTATGTTTGTGAATATAGTATGTATATGTTGGATAAGGGGAGGTGGGATAAGTGTGTTTCTATGTACCTATGTACAGTATGTTATAGTTGTAAGGCCTGCACTGTGCTGTATCGGGCTGTGAAACCAAATTTCCACTGAGTGGACAATAAAAGGTTATCTATCTATCTATATTCTCATATGCTGTGAAGACTGTTAAACAGATATATCGCTATCGATATTTCCTATGTCTTCATTCTTGTTTTTGATACAGATGAAGTGTTGCCCACTACAAATTCCCTAACATATGTCTTGATGAGGATGTTAAGCTCCATTGTAGCATACAGTATATAGATAATCTGATGAGAGGGAATCTAGGCTTTTTATTACGTGTTACAGGATTAGTTACATGTTGTATTTTTATAGGGTTTTCACACTTACTGTAAGGATATTACCCAAAGCGACATACAAGTAAGAAACATCGCTTAACTATTGTGCAACATGTGACACACTGTACCACTGTATACATTATCTATACCAATACCTCTTATCCTAAATCTTACCCTAAACCTATGACACAGCGTACATCATGTTACATGTTGTTATGCACTTGATTACTCTGTACCTATGTAGATACACTTTAACTGTTAAAGTGTACCCTTCTGTAGTATTACCATTCATAAGGGTCTTCCTAGATCTCTGGTGTTCTTCAGGTGTGTGTGTGTGTGTGTGTGTGTGTATGTTACAACATCAGTTAGGGTGACTGTGATGGAGTACACAGGGTTGAGGATGTCTGCCATCCCTTTTGAGACCCATGCGCTTCACACATACTTAGGTCCCTCACACATCTCCCACCCACAACCCTAGTGATGGCAGTCCATCACAGTGATACCCCTGTTAAGAGGAAACTACCTGCTCAGAGGGGCTGTAAAATTTGTAATGCCACAGACACAGTACACAAAAATGATCTTGACTTCTTCCAAATGTATATATTTTTATTCTTATAACAAACAACCTGTCACGAGGACGGGCTAGGAACCAGGAAACCGGGAAACAGACAGAACAGGAGAGAGGACCCAATGGTGTGGCGTAACCCCAAAAGCCTTTATTTAGGGATTCAGGGGATTGCAGGTGTGCTCGCTTGAGCACATGGGCACGAACGACGTGAGGACTCAAACCCACAACTCTGGGGACAAGGGTCATATGCTCGGTGGAGCTGGGTAACCCGGGGATCGGACCCCCGACTCTGGGGATCCGAGTCAGACGCTCGGTGGAGCTGGGTTGTTTGGGGATCGAACCCACGACGCTGAGTATTGCAGCCCAACACTCTACCGTCTGAGCCAGCAGTAGTTGAGTTGTCAGAGGCAGTCTGGGTCGAAGCCGTGGGCAGGAGGGGTTGCAGTCTCTCGCTCCACCGCCTGGATGTAGTAGAGGCACAGGTCCAGGTAGTAGCCGTGGTCAGAGAACAGGTAAACACAGACAACACTGGAGGCAGGACAGACAGAAACAGGACAAGAAACAAGACACAGGCACAACAAAATCCAGAGAACAGGAACACGACATGAGACTAGGAAATACAGGGACTAGACTTGACGGAACGGATAACAGGCAGGAGAACAGAAAACAGGACTGACAAGATCAAGAACACAGGTCAGGAGTCAGAATGCTTGGTGTGCAAAAACACACCGTGGGTGGGAAACAAACCGACAGCGGGGGAGTGATAAGCCAGGGCTTAAATAGTGGGGAAACTAAGAAGCTAATGAGCATAAATGACGGAGTGCAGGTGATGGGAATAATCAGAGAAACCAGGAAACGAGACGAGCAGGTGAGGCAGATTAATGTGGCAGTGCAGGGAGCGCAGGGTGCAGAGTGAATAAGTGAAACTAATAATGTGATTAGGGGCAAATAAACGGTGAGCCCTAAGCCCTAAGAAACTCAGTGACACAAACAAACAACCAAGTTTTTTCCCCAAAGATTAATCTTCAGGTTGCTTTCTAATATGTAATTTACCCTTAGCTTCACTGTAACTAAGACATTTGTTTGGTTTAATGTAAATGTGGCTAAAAACTCGTTTAATGGTGGGTATTCAGATCAGTCTTATCAGAAAAGTGCATTTCCCACTTAGATCCAACAAAGGGAAAAACTTATGAGGAAAGACAAACCACAAGGTATACTTCGTGAAAATCATTAGTACTGACAAAAAAGAATTATGTACAGTTAAATATTAATTAATGTGATAACCTGTTTTACTTACATAGAATTACAAGATCCAACATTTCTTTAGTTCATTATTCAAGAAGTGTAGCAGCTATCTACAGTATATTTAACTTCTCTGCATGTAACGTGTGTATGTGTACGTGCACATGTGTGTGTGGGGGGGGCTTCCTGGTGGGTTTGCTCACTTCGCTTTTGTGGTCCAGTGGCAGAAATGCAACTCTCATTTACACTATTTAACCAATATATAAACTAGCTTAAGTGTGCCCTGTCAAGTGTGTGCTTTGCTATAAGACTTGTCTGACCATCATTTCATTAATATGCACCATGAGGAATTCATAAAAAAAATCAACAGTTTTGAATGACAGTTTCAAACCGTACAGCTGGTTTCTGTTACCTTAAAGTAGGCGTATATTTGCAAGGTTCCTATTAAATACTAACCACTTCCTCACAGACACAGTCTCTCAAAGTCTCATCTCAATGTCTGTCGCATCACGCTGTACAGTGACCACTAACTGTCCTTCATTTGAAAACCACACGCATGATTCTGACTGTGGTTCTCAGGCCTTCTGCTCACTGCTGGAATGGAGTGAATGAAAAAACAGAAAATAGACAAAATTACAAACTCAAGAGGACTTAAAGGGACTAGAATACTTGTGCACACACCACGTGCGCACCACAAGCAT
Organism: Setipinna tenuifilis; assembly: GCA_030347295.1. Lineage (NCBI taxonomy): Eukaryota > Metazoa > Chordata > Actinopteri > Clupeiformes > Engraulidae > Setipinna > Setipinna tenuifilis. Next base: position 28,672,199 of record CM059269.1, on the reverse strand, counting down.
GTGATGCACAATGGTCCTGGGCAATGTGCATGTGGACTGTGCATGCACTACAGTACACGAAAACTCTAGCAAGTTCCAAATTTGCCAGAAATCATCTGCAGTGTTTTTGGAATGATAATGCAACAAACTCAGATTAAAAGCTTTTCTATGAGGCCTGATATGGCACTGGCATCAACCTGCTAAAGCCTGTGACAACAATTGTTGTGGTAGCTTTGAGCCTTCTATCTTCACTGTTTTAGTATGTTAGCCAACCTCATCCCCTAGCTTCCACTAGGCTAACAGTTCTGCAAGGTTCAGCCTTTTCCTTTCAAAAACATCCTCAATTATGTCTTCATGGGGAATAATAAGCTTAAAGGGGTCCTTCCATCGTTATTTTTATTCATATTTCTGTGTCGCCACTATGGTTGAATGCATTGTGCGTCATTTCTGTGAAAAATTATGTCCTAGTTCTCTTGTTTGACGCCGTTTTCTGTAAGCTAGAACAGGTCTAGTGGTTGAACGACTGGCTTTTCCGGTGTCCCGCGTGAATATCCATGACGTGTCAGTAAGGCACCTTTGATTGGGCAAATTCGCTGTCTTTCGTTCACCTAGCTTCTGTCCACTGTTCTCAATGGATGTGAGCGTGCCATACATGGCTCTGGGCGTGGCTTACGACCTAGTGACGTAGATAGGTTTAGCCTGCTCTGATCCGCTCGTTTTGGTTAGCTTGACCAGTAAAACCATGAGGATCGAATTTCATGTCTTGGCTGCGTGCATATACTGCTTGTTGTGACCCACCATATTGTAAATAGAGCTACTAAAAGTGGTTTTTGATGGAAGGACCCCTTTAAATATGAAAACTTAAAATACTCCATATGGACAATGGTGTCTCAGGAGGAAGAAGTTGATCAGCTAACTGCTAACATTAGGGTTACTGATCTGAACCCAGTTTCTTCTTGAGCAAGACACTGAACATACTGCTACCAATGTGCTAGTTAGTGCCTTGCATGGCAGCCTTTCACAATTCATTTTGGTTTGTCTTTCGATGGATTTGTTTAATGTCTAGAGGAGGAAACTTATAGAGAACTACTTGGTGTGTCTGAATGATCTTAACAAACAACTGAGCAAATGATGTTTTTTAGGTTTTAGGAGTTTAGTTGTTGCTAGAATCTACATATAAAAGTTTCCAACCCCAAAGGGGTGTTTGTGCAAAGCCTTCCAAGTCATCAAACGTTTGCACATTTACAGAGAAGTGTGACATTCCACCACAAAACCTCACACTTCTTCTCTGTAAATTGTCAGAGCCCACTGCTGTGAGAGATGGGTCACACCTTAGTCTAAATGTCAGACAGATATTAATGCGCGCACGCACACACACACACACACACACACACACACACACACACACACACACAAACACACAGAGTCAGTTGGTTGCTCATGCTACAAAAAATGCATTATATTGCATACATTTAATGCATTGATTGCATGCACTTACAGTATATCTCTTTAACAAAAGACATTGAAGGTGTTTTAGAGTAGTGACGTGGACTGCTTGACATGCACTGAGCGACCTCAGGGCGATCTGACCGTTTCTGACACTTTGTTAATCTAAGTTTCTGACACTTTGGATAAAAGTATCTGCTGAATACGGATCAATGAATAATGAAGGAGTAGCATAATTTACTTTTTGTACATTAACGGGAGATGCTGTTTATTCTAATCATTAGCAGTGTAAAGAGGGCATAGGGGTCAGGTGTACCTCATACACCTCCCACCATATTTCTCCCATCCAGGGTGTCCCATACTCATGCTTCAACCATCCATGGGGTCCCTTGCACCAGGGTCAACCTAACCTGTGTGAGCTTAATGGCTCACACAGTTGGTGCGCCTCCGATGGCCTCACGGCAAGCCCTCCCACTCCTGACAACAAATGTGAATAGTCAACGCAGCCCCCATATCCTCTGGGATGTGGGCAGACTAGGTGAAATAGTGAGAACTGGACAAACAGGCCAGAGATGGTGTTCTCAAAATTGAATTGCTTTTATTTTAGCACATTATCAAAAAACAGAGTGTAGACAAGCCAAGGCACACCAAAGAAAGTAGACACAATGGTTAAAATAGTTGCAACTATTAGTAGTTAATAGTCCACTGTCACTGTGTTTCTTCGGGCTTTCTGGCAGTGCTGTGTTTTTTCTTTGTTCACCGTTCATTTTCCCCTAATCACATTATTAGTTTCACTTATTCACTCTGCACCCCGCGTTCTTCGCACTGCCACGTTAATCCTCCTCACCTGCTCACCTCGTGTCTCCGTCTCCGTGATTATTCCCTGCACCTGCACTTCCTCGTTTCCTCCTTATCCCATTATCACTGTCACCTGCACGCTCACCCACTATTTAAACCCTCGTGTTTCACTCCCTCCTGGTCAGTTCGTCTGCAAACCATGGTGTGTGTATCCTAGTCTAGCGTATAGACTCCTGACTCTTGTCTGATCTCGTCCGTCTTGTTTTCCGTGTATCTCTCCGTCAAAGTTTGTTCCTGTTCTCCGCCTGTCTGTTCCTGTGAGTCTTGTTCCCCAGTGTTTCCTTCCCCGACTCCTCGGACCAGTCCTGGCTATTCGATTCTGGTCCGTGCCTGACTACGCTCTGCTCTCCTGCCCCGGCTGCACGACCTGGGCCGTCCCTGACCGCGCTATGCTCTTCGGCCCCGGCTGCCTGGAGGGTCTCCAATAAAGGTGGAGTGTCTCACAGGCAGGCTCAACCCGTGGTCGTGTAACTGGGACTTGGAGAGCGCTGCGTGTCAGGGACGACCCGGATCGTGCAGCCGGGGCAGGAGAGCAGAGCGCGGTCAGGGATGAGCGCCACCCTGCATTCCTGTCCATCAGCCCGGAGCTCCTCCAGGCTCTGTGCCCACGCGCTCAGCCGAGCACTCACCTGTATTCCGGGCTACCAGTCCGGAGCCCCTCCAGGCTCCGTGCCCGCGCGCTCCGACGAGTGCGACCCTGCATTCCTGTCCATCAGCCCGGAGCAGCTCCAGGCTCCGTGCCTGCGCGTTCAGCCGAGCACTCCCCTGTATTCCAGTCTACCAGCCCGGAGCAACTACAGGCTTTGTGCCCGCGCGCTCAGCCGAGTGCTCACCTGTATTTCTGTCTGCCCAGTTCTGGGGCACTGACTCTGTCCCTGTTTCCCCTGAATTGATTTACGTTACGCTCTTGGGTCCGTCCATGTCTGTCCTGGGTATCTGACAGTCCCCTACCTCTCTCTACTCACAAAATGAGGCAGTTTAAGTAGCAGTTCACATTGACACAAATTAGCCCAATCAATGACCGCAATAACAATAACAAAACAATACATATTAATACTAAAGCTGCAGTAAACACATTACGTGTGTGTGTGTGTGTGTGTGGTGCACAATGTCTCATGTTCACTCACTGCATCGCGGTGCTGCTGCGATACACAGACATTTTGGGGAAACATCACAAAGTGTTCATAGTGACAGTGAAATGGTGAGAAGACAAAGTTCATTTTCTCACATTGTGTACACTCACACATGCATGCACACACACATACACACCCACACACATACACATACACATACACACACATCATACACAGTCAGCAGGTTGTTCATTCGACAAAAAAAATCATTCTATTGCACATTTAATGCACTGATATATTTGACACTTTGGATAAAAAACATCTGCTAAAGACTGGTCACTCTAAAGTACCAAGGAGCATCAAATTGAATGTCAACTTAATTCTGGTCATTCTGAACATTAAAATAATGCCTCATTTGTGTTTATTGCTAGAGGTGAGATACACATTTCACCTGTTTTTGGAGATGGACTGGAGTGCTTGCACACAACCATTTCTGTCTTTCCTGTGTGAGCACTGACATTTAGGTAACTGAGGTTAGGGCAAGATAGGGGTGGAGTCTAAAGAAGAAGTGAGAGCCTTTTCACTCATTCGCTGTAGCCATGTGGCTGGGGTTATGAAAAGGCAGTGCTGGTTTGACAGCCTGTACCATCACTATGGTCTGTTTCATTTCATATTTAAAACACACCGTTAATACTACTTTACCATGATGTTAGATTAATATTCACAGCCCAGTCCAGGTTTCTCTGCACCCTTAGTGTCTGGCCCATTTAGTGTCTTACTCCAGTCCAAGTTTTCCTGGCTAATTGCACCTCTTGTCAGAAGCAACACACGTTTGCTACTTTATCTCACCAATCTAAAAGAACACAAAAGTTTTTCAGTGTGATCTTGCTGTTTTAACTCTTGCCTGTTTTTTTGCCTGCCATTTCCTTGCTCTGTTTTAAATGATTCTGACTTGTTTGTCCGTCTTGTTGATGACTGAAACCTGTTTAGTTCACAAGTGTTTGTAAAGTCTTGTTGTTCTTGTTCCCTTTTTTATACCTTAACCTATTTGCCTGTGCCTGCATGACTGGTGACTTTTTTAAACTAATTTTGTTGGACTGTGGATCCTGCCAAACCCTGCCATTTCTTTTTTTTTTTTTCCCACTGTATTTTTTATTCAAGAAAGCAGAAATAATATGCATTTAGGTACAATTTCTTGAATTGGATACGTTTTCAACCCCCACCCACAACACTCATATACTGCTGTGAAAGGTAAAAAAATAAAAATAAATAAATAAATAATAATAATAATAATATAAAAATAAAATAAAAATGACAGACAATTGGGGCATTACCTGCTCATAAACATGTCAATAGTCATAAAGTATATATCATATCTCAGGGCGCCATAAGCTTATGGAAGGGTTTTAAGATTTTAAAAGTACTCAATCAGAGGGTCCCACATCTTATGAAATTGTCTTGTTGAACCTCTAGTAAAGTATTTAATTTTCTCTAATTTCAGGAAAAACATCAACTCAGTGAGCCAGACAGACACTTTGGGTGGTTCAGGGGATTTCCAATGTAAAACTATATTTCTGCGGGCTATCAAAGATGCAAAAGCAAAAGCATTCATCTTGTCAATGGTTAGCGTGTGCTCGTCAACCAACTCTCCAAAAATGGCCATATCTGCAGATGGTTTTACTTTGGTGTGAAATGCATTGTTTAGAGTTTTACAGATAGATGACCAAAATTCAGTTAACTTGGGGCAGTCCCAAAACATATGGGTCATATTTGCTGGAGCAGAATTGCAGCGCTCACACCTGTCATCAATGTTGTCATACATTTTTGAGAGTTTAGACTTAGTGTAGTAAATTCTATAAAAGACTTTGAACTGTATCAGGCTAAGCCGGGCACAGGACGATGTTCCATTAATTCTTTCCAGAGCACGTTCCCAGAAGTATCCAGGGATTTCAAAGCCAAGTTCTTCAGTCCATGCAGTTCTTAGCCCATCTAGTGATGTTTCCTGAAGGGAGGTTATTATATTGGAAATATTTGCAATATGTCTCCCCAAGTGCATAGGATGACGCAAGATCTTCTCAATTCCTGAGTCTGCTGGGAAATCAGGGAATGTTGGACTCTGGCTTTGAATAAAATGGCGGACCTGGAAATATCTGAATAAATCAGATTTTTGTAAATGGAATTTGGCAGAAAGGTCATTGAAATTGGCAAAAATACCATCTATATAGAAGCAGTGACAAGCACTCAAGCCATTCCTTCTCCACATAGTGAAGGTATGGTCTATTCTGGCGGCAGGGAAAAGGTGATTATTACAGATAGGGCTATATATAGAAAATTCTTTTAGTTTGAAGTGTTGTCTGAATTGTGTCCATATCCTCAGGGTAGCAGATACCACAGGGCTAGAAGTGAATTTGGAGGGTGACAGTGGCAATCCAACAGTGACCAAAGCAGGAAGTGAGGTAGAGGAGCATGAGTTTGCCTCAATCTTACACCAATCCAGCTGCGGATTCTGGTACCAATATATGATTTTTTGAATATTAGATGCCCAGTAGTAGTTTCTCATATTAGGTAGTGCCATGCCCCCCTTATCCCTTGGCCTTTCTAAAAACTCTCTACGTATTCTCGCATTTTTATTTGCCCAAAGAAAAGATGAAATTAATTTATTTAAAGATTGGAAAAAGGATTTTGACAAAAATATAGGAAGACATTGAAACAGATATAAAAAACGGGGTAAAACATTCATTTTTATACAGCTAACTCTACCTGGCAGAGATAGATATAGGCCAGACCATCTCTTAAAATCAGCTTCTAATTTGAGCAAGAGGGGTTTGAAGTTATTTTCATAGAGATCTGGGAAGGCACGGGTGATGTGTATGCCTAGATATTTAAATCCAGACTTTGATACATGGAAGGGGAGCGCGTTGTCTGGTAACTGAAGGGCCAACTGATTAATGGGAAACCATTCACTCTTAGAGAAATTTAATTTGTAACCAGAGAAAAGTCCAAAGTCATTAAGGATGTTGACAATAATAGGGATGCATGTTATTGGATCAGAAATATACAAAAGCAAGTCGTCAGCATATAAAGAGATCTTATGTTCGGTTCCAAACCTGCGTATACCAGAAATGTAGGGGGTTGTCCTAAATTTTATTGATAAAGGTTCAATAGCTATTGCGAATAGTAGTGGGCTCAGGGGAAAGCCTTGGCGGGTACCCCTTGAGAGAGAAAATAGTTTGGATGGTATTTTGTTAGTAGTTACTGATGCCTTAGGTGATAAACGTATCCAGGATATGAAGTTCGAGCCAAAGCCAAATTTCTCTAATACAGTAAATAAATAAGTGAATTCCACCCAATCAAATGCTTTTTCAGCGTCCATGGAGACAACGACTTCAGGAGTCTCTTTGGATGCAGGGGAGTGAATAACATTGAGAAGTGTACGGATATTAGTGAAAGACTGGCGACCCTTTATGAAACCAGTTTGTTCTGTTGAGATGATAGTGGTGGTAACATTCTCTAGTCTTGAGGCTATCAGTTTAGCTAAGATTTTAACATCCACGTTAAGCAAAGATATAGGTCGATATGACCCACAATCGTTCGGGTCCTTGCCTGGCTTTAAAAGAAGTGAAATGGAAGCCTCTGTCAGAGTTTGTGGTAAATGTTTCTGATCAAAAGAGTGATTGAACATTTCAAGGAGCAAGGGGGCGAGTTGAGAAGAGAACTTTTTATAGAACTCGACGGTGTAGCCATCTGGCCCAGGTGACTTGCCACTCTGCATTTTGCAAATGGAGTCAACTACCTCCTGTAATTTAATAGTTTCTTCAAGGCTGTCTTTGGCTTCTATATCTACTTGTGGGAAATGAATGTTGTCTAAGAAAGTCATCATGCTAGATTTGTCCTGTGGGGCAGAAGATGTGTATAAGTTGAAATAGAAATCTCTAAAAGTGTCATTTATCTCTATTGGGTCTATGGTCAAGGATTGTGATATGGTACGTATCTGAGGTATTAAGCGTGATGCAGACTGGCATTTCAGTTGGTAAGCCAGAAGACGACCTGCCTTATTTCCATGTTCATAATAGTTTCCCTTTAACCAAAGCTGGTGTTTTTCTGTTCTTTCTGTTGACAATAAATCATATTGGGCTGTCAGTGCAACTCTTTCTTTGTATAGCTCAGGAGTTGGGGTGATGGAATATTGTTGGTCAATGTGTCTTATTGATTTCAGTAGTTCGTTTTCCTTTTGTTTTCTCGCTTTGCTGCATGAAATAGAATAAGAAATAATCTTCCCTCTTATAACAACTTTAAGCGTTTCCCGTAATATGGATGGGGATATGGAGTCAGACCTGTTAAAGTATATGAACTCATCTATAGCTTTACCAATGAATTCACAGAAGCGACTGTCAGATAGCAGGGACCTGTCTAATCTCCAGACACTTGGTTGTGTGACATTTTGAGAGAAAGAGATATCCATGGACACTGGTGCATGATCAGATTCGACAATTTCATTATATTCAATCTTCTTTGTGAAAGGGAGAAGTGTCTTATCAATGAGGAAAAAATCAATACGACTATATGTGTGATGGACATGTGAAAAGTAGGAAAATTCCTTTTTATGAGGATTAAAGAACCTCCAAGGGTCAACACAGCCTGCTCTGTCAGTAAACTCACCAAGAGCTAAAGACATTTTAGAGCGTGCCAAAGTCCTGGGGCTGGAGCGGTCTAAAGCTGGGTCCATACATGTGTTGAAGTCGCCAGCTATTATAAGCTTATGTCTGTTTAAATTTGGGAAAAGAGAGGTAAGTTTATGTATGAAGCCAACATCATCCCAGTTTGGGGCATACTTGCTAGTATTACTGGAGTGTTAAACAGCAACCCAGATACGATCACAAATCGCCCTTGGGGGTCTGAGATGGTTTTAGATGGTGTAAACAATATTTTTTTATGGATCAGGACGGCAGCCCCCCGTGATTTATTATTGAAGTTAGAATGGAAACTCTGTCCTATCCAGTTCTTCTTAAGCCTGATATGGTGTGCTATTTTCAAATGTGTTTCTTGTAATAAAATGATTTCTGCTTGTAGTCTTTTTAAATGAGAAAAAATCTTCGCCCTTTTATTAGGCCCATTCATTCCTTTTACGTTCCAGGTAATGAAACGTGTTGGCATTACACCTATATCCGCCCTGCCATTATTTATGTTATGCGTCATGTGACATGTTAAAAAATAAAAAGTGAGATGTGCTCCCCAAAACGTCTGTCAATACCAAACAAAAACTAAGTAAATAATATAAAAAAGCAGTATAAAATCCCTGTTCAATAGGAGAAAACAATGATGTTCCCTCAGGAATAACCCTCCCATTAACCCCAAACATAATAAATCCTATGCCTGCCCCTGGAACATGGGCAGACTGCAGGCTCTCTTCTAACTCCTGAACCTTCCGGTACACCCTCTTCTTCTAAACTGTGAAGAGCCTGTGACCCTTAGCATTGATAACTGGTAGTAAATGAAACCATATTCAAGTTAAAATTCAATTGAAAAAGCACACCGAGAAATATGCTACCGACGATACTGCAGTCACGTTCTCTGTTAAATCAAGGAAAAGTAGTCTATGATCGTCGGCAGACATTAGCAAGGCCACGTCTAACATATAAGCTAGACGATAAGAATGAAGTGAGAAAAACAGAAAAAAAAGCAGGTAGACTTAAGGCACTTACCAGGGAAAAATGAAAGAAAGAAAGAGAACAAAAAGAGTCAGTTAGATACCCGTAGTCCTTGTCGTAGCCAAATAGTTAACTAAAACACGCTGGTTAAAGTTCCTGATCACTGACATGTCAAAACGTCCTTCGAGCTGAAAAGCGGTCTCCCTCCATTAGGCGCGTGTGAACTATCCGTATCAGTCCTCCATACTAGCCACCTGTCGATCGTAATAATCCCGTGCCTCCTTTGGTGTGTCGAAATTGAATGTCTTTCCCTTGTGGAAGACTCGTAGTACAGCTGGATAACGCAGGCGGAATTTGACACCCTTTTGGTAGAATGCTTCTTTAACGCCGTTGAAGTCAGCGCGTTTTCGAGACAGGGCAGGGCTGTAGTCAGGATACATTCTCAGTGTAACACCTCGATAGGTGATTGTGTTCTGTCTTGCCCATTGAAGTAATCGCTCCTTCTCCTGGTGACTTTGGAAACATACCAGGAAGGGTCGCGGTGTTGGATGGTTCTCTTGGCTGGATTTCGTGCCCACTCTGTGTGCTCGCTCCAAAACTGGAGCGGAGGCAAACAGCGCATGGTCGCTATCGCCGCTAATCTCCATAAACAAGTTTGCCACAAAGTTAACTGTACTGTCCACACCCTCGCTGCCCTCTGGAACATTTATAATCCTCAAGTTATTGCGGCGTGATCTGTTTTCTAAATCTTCGATTCGGTCCAACAGTGCCGCATTTTGGGTTGTCAAAACTTCCGCAGCTGACTCTAGTGCACATATCTTGTCAAAATTTTCACCTGTAAGAGATTCTGCTGCCGTCAGACGTTGTTGCACAGAGTTCACATTTTCTGTCAAAGCATTCACTGTAGTCTGTAACGGCACCAGTGATTCTTGAATAAGGGTAGAAATATCTTCTTTTAAACTTTCTCGCTGCTTGGCCAATTCTGTCACCAGCTGAGCCATGGTTATTCCGTCGCTTTTGGAAGGGCTAGCTTCTGATGCCATGATGGTGGATAGCTTACTAGCCAACGTGTGCTTGGCCTTCGAAGAAGTTTGTTTGGGTTTTGAGGTAGGCATTCGCTGTTCGGGGTTGTTTAATTCTGTAATGTACGTTAATCACACCATTCCCATGGTAAAGGTATTACATTTGGTCACATAAGTTGCAAATTCGGTCGGAGCTCTTCACACACGCTGCCTACTCCGCCATGACCCAAACCGGAAGTCCAAACCCTGCCATTTCTCTCCTCTGCTCATTTTCTGTTATGCTTAAACAGAAGTCACCCACAGTGGCAGTGTTTTACTCCCCGGGCGAGACCATCTCTCAGCACCCCCCCCCCCCCCCAGGGAGAGAGACACGCTGCTTCTGTGCACGCACCTTCTCCGCAATTCATTTAGGGGGCGTCAATGTGCCGATTGCGGCGATATGATACACGGAGCTTTTTATTTGATTTTGTCCCCCAACCCCTCGTGGCGCCCCCCCCCCGAAATGGCGCCCCAGGTGGCTGCCCTGTTCGCCCGTGCCTAAAACCGCTACTAGTCACCGATCGGTTTCTGTGAGTCTGCATTTTGTTTGTTGGTTCTCACTTTTCTCAGTTTCACAGTTACAGTCCCAACTGGCCCTAACCAACATGTGATGTAATGTACGGACAGAAAACATACAATGTGAATGGGATAACACTGTGCAAATGTGAAAGACTGAAAAATGGTTGACCTTGTAGTTAGGGTTTGAAATTAGAAAGTCGACCCTGCCTAATCAGTGTGGATGTGTTGGAATGTTAATACCTGTGTGTAGTTACTTGTGTGGTTTGTGTAATTCTCTGCCCTCAACCATTGTGTCATAGGGATTAGAATTCTTTGTGTTTCCACACAGTTTGCAGTAGTGCTTTCCTTAGAACATATCTAACAATGGGAGTGGAGTCCATATCATTTTGTGATTTATTGTGTATGCATTTCAATTCAGTGAGCTGATGAATCAATTGAAAAATCTTAAAAAGTGTTGCCACCAACAAATTACACACATTTTTTAGAGTAGCCACATTAACAGAACATATGTGTTTCTCATCTACTTAAACTGCATAATGTATAATATTTCAGTAGTACTCTGGCTTTGTATCCTCTGCTTCTGTCTGTGGCATGACATTTCAGAATCCACTGCCTGCGAAGGAAACAAAGACAGCCAAAGTTATTCCTTCAGGTTTCAGGCATACAATGACCCACAGAAACCCCCATAGTCAACAATCTCTTTAATTTGACATCCTTAACAAATGCATTCAGATATGCATTACTGATTCTTAACAGCAAGAACAGGCTTGGGGGAGTTAGGAAACTGTCAAGGACCCAGCAAATGGTGCCATTTGAGGACATCATTTATAGAAGAGGGAGGCCACAATTAACCGCTCCCAAAAATGACAACTGACCAATCCTAACTTAGCAACCGCTACTATAGGCTTTGAAATCTTTGATACAGAAACGCTGTGCCTATGAAGTCTGCAAATCAAATATCCAAAGAGTTAAGAGGGTTGAGTAAGATTTGTTCCATTCCTGAAGCCTAAAACTCAAGATGGAAAATGCAGCATGTTGAGGAAGCAATACGGACAACCTTAACAGCTAACTAATGATAGCCTCACCCTGCTTATCTTTTCCCCTCTATTTTTATTTCAGTCATCTCAGTACATAGTTGACAAACGACATTATGTATGTAACTTTTAAATATCCTAAAATATTATAAGGAAATATGCGTATTTCACATGTTCCAGAAACTGGCAATAACATGTTTATGTGCTTAAGTGAAAACATTGTTAAATCAATATTGAGTTATATGCTGGGATCTGGCACATTTGTCAGGCAGAGTAACTAAGAAGGCCAGGGCTTAGGAAAGAGTCAATCGTATTCTTTTATAGGAGTGCCCTGGATATTGGCCTATAGAACAGGTATGATTGTATCACCCCCTTTAGAGAAATTTTATTAAGGCAAAATATGTAGGGTAACACTTTATTTGAATGTGACTACATAAAAGTTACATGATCATGTTACATGGCACATATCATGAACACGACCTACACTTCATTTAGGTTCATGGCTGTTGCCATTAATTGGATTTTGTAATGTTAAGTTGATATATTTTGGAATGCAGACATTGTTAAAACCAAATGACATTCATAAACATGAATGAATTCCATTCAATGAAGTGTCATTAATGTTCATGATATGTTATGTCATGTTTAACACCTTCATAAAGAAGTGTTGCCAAATGTAGTCTGTACTCAAGACAGTATGCACATTCTGCTTGTACTTGTATGTTCTGCATACTCATGTCTTTTCATCCTCATATTCCCAAGACAGGTGGCATAGACACAGAATATAACTCGAAGGTACTATTCCACAACAAACCACTGAACAGAACTCAAAATTTTACCCTCTTACAGACTATATTGGCACACAAAAGTAATCAGACCCTCTGAAAATGACCACCGGCATCGTATAACACAATGCATTTCAATATGTCCAGTGTTTTAACATTGAAGATTCTTTTACAGGCGGGCCTTGATACCTCTTACTTTCTCAGTTTCAAATTGTAATGCTTCATACTGTTTAATGCACCAGTGGACACTGATTCTTTCTAACTTTTTACCTGGCTAACCCTGCTTATTTGTAATTTGAAATGTTTAACAAGGTTGACATGACTTATTATACAAAGTTACACAAATAGGATGGAAGGAATTGAACATACTTGTGCACTCACTTCTCTTGTTTGATTTGATTGTGTTGATTGCCGGCAACCATAGTTGCTCCCCTTTTTCTTTATCCTGTTGGAAACATGCATATTTCAGACATAGCATATTATGTACAGTATGTTGTTCAAGCACGCACAAACCCTGTCCTTTTACTCCAACCCCCACAGTTCCCCCTGTGTGTGTGTGTGTGTTCCATGTTGATTAACAAAAATTAACCACACAAAAGTACTTTCATACTATACTCATTCAAGTTTACAATAAGCAATACTGTAATACCTCAAAAATGTACTGACCTGTATAATATAGTGATAATGACAATGATGAGGAAGATGATCCCTGCTATTGCAGCAATATTGATGATTGCGCTTATGTCTGTTAAGCTTGATGAGGCTATGGATTACAGGGCAGGGGTCAGTACTAATAATAAAGTGTGCTAAATGTAGAAGAATGCATTGAGAAAAAACCTTAAATCAGTTACCTGGAGAAATGGTGAAGTTCCATCTTTCTGTCCTTACAATACCTTGTGTGACTGTAACGTTGCATGTGTACATTCCTTCATCAGATGTCTGCACATCATACATATGCAGTATCCCTGGAGTAGCAGGATCAATACGCATCCTCTCTGAGGTGAGGTTTGTTTTGGTTCTGTTGGCTCCCAGCAGCGGGCTATGTAAAAACACCATGATTCCATCCTTCGTCCATTTGATTGCGATTATATCACCTGATGTGTTGCACTGCAATGTGACGTTCTTCCCAAGAGGTTCAGATTTGAAATAATCTATATGTAGTACTAATAAGCAAAAATAGAATTAATAATGATCTGCAGTGGTCATGTTATTTTGGTAAGTCTTAGAATGTATGAAAACTTTTCAACTATCTTGCTGGCCATATTTCAAGACTTTAATGAAATAACAGTTTATCTGTACACAGACAATAAATAGCATCAATTTTGGTTTATAGTCTCTTTTCTTTTGCTAGAACACACTACCAAATGGTACCAGAGCACATATCTTCCTGCCTATTTACAATTGATCTTGCAAAAAATAATATCACTTAGAAAAACCACTTGTCTTGACCTTACTTTAAACACCCCAGCATTCCGCACATACTATGCACATCTTTACCTGCATCACTTACACTTGCATTATGTTAACAGCTTAACAGTTAGCACTTTCTCACACTTTTGTAGCTCTATGCTGTGCCTCACTTGTCTTCCGGTGTCTGATAAATGTCCTGTCATTTTATTGTGGTGGTACAGTGATGATACGCTCCTTACAGTAAGTCTCAAAGGATATTAACATGTAAAATGTTGCTCAGTAAAAATCTTAAACTGTAAAAGAAACATTTGGGTTTTACCTCCACATGTAAATGCATCAATATCACATTTTAACCCAAAAACTAGATCTAAATAGACTTTACCAAGGAAAAAGGCATGCAATTGCGATACACACAAAAGCTTAATATACTATTCAGTAATTCACCAGGAATGCGTGCAAGGAGTCACATAGAGATGTTTAAACTCCTTATTTCTGTCTTGCATGTGCTTGCAACATCACTTGTATATTGCCTTATCACATTGGTGCATATCAGATATGTACACTATCTATAGGCTAGCACAATCAACACCCATTCTTGGTGAAGTAAAGTTCTGTTTTGCTTTCACTGTCCTCCAGTACTGAGCTTAGAAGACCTGGTTACCATCCTATCTCCGTCTAATATTCTACACATTCTAGGATGTAAGTTGGAAACATCTACATCTTCATCTGGATCTCTAACATCCACTAGTAAGTAGCATCAGTGATAGTATGTTTCTTACAGTCAATGTCATTAACCAGACTTTAAACACAATGTAAAAGTTTCAATACTTTTGGTACCTCCACATGTAAAATGCAGCAGAATCGCACACAAGCCCAGACACTGGAGTAGAGCAGTTGTTGCCATGTTAGAAAAATTCTGCAAAAAAACAATGGTGTCCTTCCACTGCATAGCTTGATTGACAATTGCAGTGAAACAGTATATAAGAGGATGTGGTTGGCTGTGGTGATGGTATAAAGAAATTTACTCTTAAGGTCACTAGTGTTTGAGATGACTGCAGTAAAATTTGAAGTTGTCCAAAATCTCTCTTGCTACTTTTGTACAGAGCATTTTCCTTCTTTGTAAAAAAACTAGAAAAATGAACCCATGGAGCATCAAAGTTTAAGCTGCATGCAAATCCTTTAGTATGCCATCTTTCACATTATCACCAAATGTCTTCTCACTCCAGGCCATAAAATATTCTTTTAGCACGGCATCAACAATAACAGTAGTAAGCTGTAGTCTTATCACAACTTGGCTTAAGTGAAGTGACACACCTTCTGTAGCTCAAATGTTCCTCACTTTTAACCTCTTTTGACAGAATTTGGTCTATAAACAATGACTATGTTTACATGCATAGTTTTGACCACATTCGGATTGTGTGAGATTTAAGAAAACTCCTCAATCGGATTTTTAGATTCTTAATTTGGCCATATTACAGATTCTAGAAACCACAACAACTGCCATATGCCAGTGTTATCCTAGAATAATGGGCATGCTCACCCCTTCATAAGAAAATTCTCCTTACCTAGTGCACCAATATCTATAAACGAAGCCAACAAAGACTAGCTAGCTATCTGCAAACTCAGAGCACTTTCCGTTTCCCCCCTCGTCACTTGCTCCTCCTGTACAAGAGCATAGACCAGCCCATGCCTCTCTACCGTTTACCTTGCTTCTTCAACATGCTAACTGCTGTCAACAGTCATTCACATCACACACTGCATCTAGGACAATAGGCCTCCCCACTCCAAACTTAACAGACCCAAACAGCAAAGCCCCCAAAAACAGAGCACGGACCATTGCACATGACCACAGACTCTTACCCCAACCCCGTTAACCAATATTACACACTACTTTCATCTAGACACAGATGAGATACAACTTAAAACAGATATGCCATGAAAGGAGTTTCTCACCCTTGGCCATAGCGGCCCTGAATGAAGGCACCCAGCACTGATAAATAGCTTTTTTTTGTTACTGTGTTTGTGCTTATGTTTGTGTATATAGTATGTATATGTTGGATAAGGGGAGGTGGGATAAGTGTGTTTCTATGTACCTATGTATACAGTATGTTATAGTTGTAATTTCCACTGAGTGGACAATAAAAGGTTATCTATCTATCTATATTCTCATATGCTGTGAAGACTATTAAACAGATATATCGCTATATTTCCTATGTCTTCATTCTTGTTTTTGATACAGATGAAGTGTTGTCCACTACAAATTCCCTAACATATGTCTTGATGAGGATGTTAAGCTCCATTGTAGCATACAGTATATAGATAATCTGATGAGAGGGAATCTAGGCTTTTTATTCTGTGTTACAGGATTAGTTGCATGTTGTATTTTTATAGGGTTTTCACACTTACTGTAAGGATATTACCCAAAGCGACATACAAGTAAGAAACATTGCTTAACTATTGTGCAACATGTGACACACTGTGCCACTGTATACATTATCTATACCAATACCTCTTATCCTAAATCTTACCCTAAACCTATGACACAGCGTACATCATGTTACATGTTGTTATGCACTTGATTACTCTGTACCTATGTAGATACACTTTAACTGTTAAAGTGTACCCTTCTGTAGTATTACCATTCATAAGGGTCTTCCTAGATCTCTGGTGTTCTTCAGGTGTGTGTGTGTGTTACAACATCAGTTAGGGTGACTGTGATGGAGTACACAGGGTTGAGGATGTCTGCCGTCCCTTTTGAGACCCATGCGCTTCACACATACTTAGGTCCCTCACACATCTCCACGCACAACCCTAGTGATGGCAGTCCATCACAGTGATACCCCTGTTAAGAAAAACTACCTGCTCAGAGGGGCTGTAAAATTTGTGATGCCCCAGACACAGTATACAAAAATGATCTTGACTTCTTCCAAATGTATATACTTTTATTCTTAAAACAAACAACCAAGTTTTTTCCCCAAAGATTAATCTTCAGGTTGCTTTCTAATATGTAATTGACCCTAAGCTTCACTGTAACTAAGACATTTTTCCAAATTAAAAGCACTGTTTGGTTTAATGTAAATGTGGCTCAAAACTCGTTTAATGGTGGGTATTCAGATCAGTCTTATCAGAAAAGTGCATTTCCCACTTAGATCCAGCAAAGGGAAAAAATTATGAGGAAAGACAAACCACAAAGTATACTTCGTCAAAATCATTAGTACTGACAAAAAGAATTATGTACAGTTAAATATTAATTAATGTGATAACCTGTTCCTGAGTTCCTTACAGGACTATCCATAATTTTACTTACATAGAATTACAAGATCCAACATTTCTTTAGTTCATTATTCAAGAAGTGTAGCACCTATCTACAGTGTATTTAAATTCTCTGCATGTAAGGTGTGTATGTGTACGTGCACATGTGTGTATGTTTGTGTGTGGGGGGGCTTCCTGGTGGGTTTGCTCACTTTGCTTTTGTGGTTCAGTGGCACAAATGCAACTCCTTTACACTATTTAACCAATATATAAACTAGCTTAAGTGTGCCCTGTCAAGTGTGTGCTTTGCTATGAGACTTGTCTGACCATCATTTCATTAATATGCACCATGAGGAATTCATTAAAAAAAATCAACAGTTTCGAATGACAGTTTCAAACTGAAACCACTTTCTCACAGACACAGTCTCTCAAAGTCTCATCTCAATGTCTGTCGCATCACGCTGTACAGAGTGACCACTAACTGTCCTACATTTGAAAACCACACGCATGATTCTGACTGTGGTTCTCAGGCCTTCTGCTCACTGCTGGAATTTTCCTTTAAGCTTTTAAGACCTTAACAAGTGAATGGAAAAACAGAAAATAGACAAAACTACAAACTCAAGAGGACTTAAAGGGACTAGAATACTTGTGCACACACCACGTGCGCACCACAAGCATGTGATGCACAATGGTCCTGGGCAATGTGCATGTGGACTATGCATGCACTACAGTATACTAAACTCTAGCAAGTTCCAAATTTGCCAGAAATCATCTGCAGTGTTTTTGGAATGATAATGCAACAAACTCGGATTAAAAGCTTTTCTATGAGGCCTGATATGGCACTGGCATCAACCTGCTAAAGCCTGTGACAACAATTGTTGTGGTTGGTTTAGCAAAAAGCTTCGAGCCTTCTATCTTCACTGCTTTAGTGTGTTAGCCAACCTCATCCCCTAGCTTCCACTAGGCTAACAGCTCTGCAAGGTTCAGCCTTTTCCTTTCAAAAACATCCTCAATTATGTCTTCATGGGGAATAATAAGCTTAAATATGAAAACTTAAAATACTCCATATGGACAATGGTGTCTCAGGAGGAAGAAGTTGATCAGCTAACTGCTAACATTAGGGTTACTGATCTGAACCCAGTTTCTTCTTGAGCAAGACACTGAACACCATACTGCTACCAATGTGCTAGTTAGTGCCTTGCATGGCAGCCTTTCACAATTCATTTTGGTTTGTCTTTCGATGAATTTGTTTAATGTCTAGAGGAGGAAACTTATAGAGAACTACTTGGTGTGTCTGAATGATCTTAACAAACAACTGAGCAAATAATGTTTTTTAGGTTTTAGGAGTTTAGCTGTTGCTAGAATCTACATATCAAAGTTTCCAACCCCAAAGGGGTGTTTGTGCAAAGCCTTCCAAGTCATCAAACGTTTGCACATTTACAGAGAAGTGTGACATTCCACCACAAAACCTCACACTTCTTCTCTGTAAATTCTCAGAGCCCACTGCTATTATGAGAGATGGGTCACACCTTAGTCTAAATGTCAGACAGATATTAATGCGCGCGCACACACACACACACACACACACACACACACACACTCACACACACACACACACACAGAGTCAGTTGGTTGCTCATGCTACAAAGAAATGCATTATATTGCATACATTTAATGCATTGATTGCATGCACTTACAGTATATCTCCTTAACAAAAGACATTGAAGGTGTTTTAGAGTAGTGACGTGGACTGCTTGACATGCACTGAGCGACCTCAGGGCGACACTTTGTTAATCTAAGTTTCTGACACTTTGGATAAAAGTACCTGCTGAATACAGATCAATGAATAATGAAGGAGTAGCATAATTTACTTTTTGTACATTAACAGGAGATGCTGTTTATTCTAATCATTAGCAGTGTAAAGAGGGCATAGGGGTCAGGTGTACCTCATACACCTCCCACCATACTTCTCCCATCCAGGGTGTCCCATACTCATGCTTCAACCATCCATGGGGTCCCTCGCACCAGGGTCAACCTAACCTGTGTGAGCTTAATGGCTCACACAGTTGGTGCGACTCCGATGGCCTCACGGCAAGCCCTCCCACTCCTGACAACAAATGTGAATAGCCAACGCAGCCCCCACATCCTCTGGGATGTGGGCAGACTAGGTGAAATAGTGAGGACTGGACAAACAGGCCAGAGATGGTGTTCTCAAAATTGAATTGCTTTTATTTTAGCACATTATCAAAAACAAGTAGACAAGCCAAGGCACACCAAAGAAAGTAGACACAATGGTTAAAATAGTTGCAACTATTAGTAGTTAATAGTCCCCTGTCACTGTGTTTCTTCGGGCTTTCTGGCAGTGCTGTGTTTTTTCTTTGTTCACCGTTCATTTTCCCCTAATCACATTATTAGTTTCACTTATTCACTCTGCACCCCGCGCTCTTCGCACTGCCACATTAATCCTCCTCACCTGCTCACCTCGTGTCTCCGTCTCCGTGATTATTCCCTGCACCTGCACTTCCTCGTTTCCTCCTTATCCCATTATCACTGTCACCTGCACGCTCACCCACTATTTAAACCCTCATGTTTCACTCCCTCCTGGTCAGTTCGTCTGCAAACCACGGTGTGTGTATCCTAGGCTAGCGTATAGACTCCTGACTCTTGTCTGATCTCGTCCGTCTTGTTTTCCGTGTATCTCTCCGCCAAAGTTTGTTCCTGTTCTCCGCCTGTCTGTTCCTGTGAGTCTTGTTCCCCAGTGTTTCCTTCCCTGACTCCTCAGACCAGTCCTGGCTGTTCGACACTGGTCCGTGCCTGACTACGCTCTGCTCTCCTGCCCCAGCTGCATGACCTGGGTTGTCCCTGACCGCGCTACGCTGTTCTGCCCCGGCTGCCTGGAGGGGCTCCAATAAAGGTGGAGTGTCTCACAGGTGGGCTCAACCCGTGGTCGTGTAACTGGTACTTGGAGAGCGTTGCGTGTCAGGGACGACCCGTGTCGTGCAGCCGGGGCAGGAGAGCAGAGCGCGGTCAGGGATGAGCGCCACCCTGCATTCCTGTCCATCAGCCCGGAGCTCCTCCAGGCTCTGTGCCTGCGCGTTCAGCCGAGCACTCCCCTGTATTCCAGTCTACCAGTCCGGAGCAACTACAGGCTTCGTGCCCGCGTGCTCAGCCGAGCGCTCACCTGTATTTCTGTCTGCCCAGTTCTGGGGCACTGACTCTGTCCCTGTTTCCCCTGAATCCCTCAATAAAGTCTGTTGATTTACGTTACGCTCTTGGGTCCGTCCATGTCTGTCCTGGGTATCTGACAGTCCCCTACCTCTCTCTACTCACAAAATGAGGCAGTTTAAGTAGCAGTTCACATTGACACAAATTAGCCCAATCAAGGCTTGTTAGATCATACCACTGCGTGCAGGGGAATAAGAAGGCACCAGGAAATTCAAACAACATTGTATGACAGCAATAACAATAACAAAACAATACATATAAATACTAAAGCTGCAGTAAACACATTACGTGTGTATGTGTGTGTGTGTGTGTGTGTGTGTGTGTGCGCAGGTGCACAATGTCTCATGTTCACTCACTGCATCGCGGTGCTGCTGCGATACACAGACATTTTGGGGAAACATCACAAAGTGTTCATAGTGACAGTGAAATGGTAAGAAGACAAAGTTCATTTTCTCACATTGTGTACACTCACACATGCATGCACACACACATACACACCCACACACATACACATACACACACATCATACACAGTCAGCAGGTTGTTCATTCGACAAAAAAAATCATTCTATTGCACATTTAATGCACTGATATATTTGATGTATTTATTTCTCTATGACATTAGAAGCAGTTAGCAACATGCAGTTAGCAACCTCAGAGCAATCAGACGATTGTGAGTTTGACACTTTGGATAAAAACATCTGCTAAAGACTGGTCACTCTAAAGTACCAAGGAGCATCAAATTGAATGTCAACTTAATTCTGGTCATTCTGAACATTAAAATAATGCCTCCTTTGTGGTTATTGCTAGAGGTGAGATAAACATTTCACCTGTTTTTGGAGATGGACTGGAGTGCTTGCACACAAGCATTTCTGTCTTTCCTGTGTGAGCACTGACATTTAGGTAACTGAGGTTAGGGCAAGATAGGGGTGGAGTCTAAAGAAGAAGTGAGAGCCTTTTCACTCATTCGCTGTAGCCATGTGGCTGGGGTTATGAAAGTGCAATGGTGATTTGACAGCCTGTACCATCACTATGGTCTGTTTTATTTCATATTTAAAACACACCGTTAATACTACTTTACCATGATGTTAGATTAATATTCACAGCCCAGTCCAGGTTTCTCTGCACCCTTAGTGTCTGGCCCATTTAGTGTCTTACTCCAGTCCAAGTTTTCCTGGCTAATTGCACCTCTTGTCAGAAGCACCACACGTTTGCTACTTTATCTCACCAATGTAAAAGAACACAAACGTTTTTCAGTGTGATCTTGCTGTTTTAACTCTTGCCTGTTTTTTTGCCTGCCATTTCCTTGCTCTGTTTTAAATGATTCTGACTTGTTTGTCCGTCTTGTTGATGACTGAAACCTGTTTAGTTCACAAGTGTTTGTAAAGTCTTGTTGTTCTTGTTCCCTTTTTTATACCTTAACCTATTTGCCTGTGCCTGCATGACTGGTGACTTTTTTTTAAACTGATTTTGTTGGACTGTGGATCCTGCCAAACCCTGCGAGCCCTGTGGGCTGCCATTTCTCTTCTCTGCTCATTTTCTGTTATGCTTAAACAGAAGTCTGTCAGGATCGGCGTTTTGTGTGTTTCGTTTTGTCACTGTTTTCCCTAGCCCTTGCTCCTGTGTCCTGTTTTGTTTCTTGTTCTCACTCGTGCTTTTGTTTGCCCCTTGGTTTTCTGTCTCTCTCGCCCCACGTCTCTCTCTCTGTCTCTCTCTCACCCATTGCCTACACCTGCCCTACTGCCTCGTTTGTATCTCGTTTACTTGTCTATCTGTTACCCTGTCCTAGTTAATTGTCTTGATTGCCTTGTTGTCCCCCACCTGTGCCCTGTTGTGTTTTGCCCAATCGTGTGTCCCCTTGTAATTGGCCCCTCTGTATTTAAACCCCGTGTTCTCATTGTCCTGTGCTTGTCTGAACTTCGCGTAATTCTGTGTCTTCTGTGCCAGATCCTGATCCGAGTGTGTAAGTCTTGTAACTTCCTGAAGTTTGTCTTTATGTTAATAGTATTTTCTGTTTTTCCCCCTCGTGGGTATTTTTGGTTTGTAGTTCCCCTCTCAGTGTTCCCCCCTCTCAGTGTGTTTGTAATCTAGTTTCCCGTGTCCTCCCGAGTTCTCCTCTCCGTGTTTTGCAATCTAGTTTTCCGTGTCCTCCCGAGCTCCCCTCTCAGTGTTTTGTAGTCAAACTTCCTGTGTTAATAAATCCTCTATACCCTGGACCTCTGTTGTGTGCGTGCTGCTTCTGGGCTCCCACTCCTTGAACCGTGACAGTCACCCAGGCAGAGAGACACGCTGCTTCTGTGCACGCACCTTCTCAGCAAGCAAGGGCGCCTGCAGGCCGCAATTCATTTAGGGGGCGTCAATGTGCCGATTGCGGCGATATGATACACGGAGCTTTTTATTTGATTTTTTCCCCCAAGCCCCCGTGGCGCCTCCCACGAAATGGCGCCCCAGGCAGCTGCCCTGTTCGGCCGTGCCTAAAACCGCTACTGGTCACCCATCGGTTTCTGTGAGTCTGCATTTTGTTTGTTGGTTCTCACTTTTCTCAGTTTCACAGTTACAGTCCCAAGTCGACCCTGCCTAATCAGTGTGGATGTGTTGGAATGTTAATACCTGTGTGTAGTTACTTGTGTGGTTTGTGTAATTCTCTGCCCTCAACCATTGTGTCATAGGGATTAGAATCCCTTGTGTTTCCACACAGTTTGCAGTAGTGCTTTTCTTAGAACATATCTAACAATGGGAGTGGAGTCCATATCATTTTGTGATTTATTGTGTATGCATTTCAATTCAGTGAGCTGATGAATCAATTGAAAAATCTTAAAAAGTGTTGCCACCAACAAATTACACACATTTTTTAGAGTAGCCACATTAACAGAATATATGTGTTTCTCATCTACTTAAACTGCATAATGTATAATATTTCAGTAGTACTCTGGCTTTGTATCCTCTGCTTTTGTCTGTGGCGTGACATTTCAGAATCCACTGCCTGCGAAGGAAACAAAGACAGCCAAAGTTATTCCTTCAGGTTTCAGGCATACAATGACCCACAGAAACCCCCATAGTCAACAATCTCTTTAATTTGACATCCTTAACAAATGCATTCAGATATGCATTACTGATTTTTAACAGCAAGAACAGGCTTGGGGGAGTTAGGAAACTGTCAAGGACCCAGCAAATGGTGCCATTTGAGGACATCATTCATAGAAGTGGGAGGCCACAATTAACCTATCCCAAAAATGACAACTGACCAATCCTAACTTAGCAACCGCTACTATAGGCTTTGAAATCTTTGATACATAAACGCTGTGCCTTTGAAGTCTGTCAGTCAGATAGCAAATATCAAAAGAGTTAAGAGGGTTGAGTAAGATTTGTTTCATTCCTGAATCCTAAAACTCAAGAGGGAAAATGCAGCATGTTGAGGAAGCAATACAGACAACCTTACTAGCAACTTAACATCAGCCAAATTAATAAAACACACTGCCTTGTTCTAGGGCAGAAAATAACAGCTAACTAATGATAGCCTCACCCTGCTTATCTTTTCCCCTCTATTTTTATTTCAGTCATCTCAGTACATAGTTGACAAACGACATTATGTATGTAACTTTTAAATATCCTAAAATATTATAATGAAATATGCGTATTTCACATGTTCCAGAAACTGGCAATAACATGTTTAGGTGGTTAAGTGAAAACATGGTTAAATCAATATTGAGTTATATGCTGGGATCTGGCACATTTGTCAGGCAGAGTAACTAAGAAGGCCAGGGCTTAGGAAAGAGTCAATCATATTCTTTTATAGGATTGCCCTGGATATGGGCCTATAGAACATGTATGATTGTATCACCCCCTTTAGAGTAATTTTAATTAAGGCAAAATGTGTAGGGTAACACTGTATTTGAATGTCACTACATAAAAGTTACATGAGCATGTTACATGGCACATATCATGAACACTACCTACACTTCATTTAGGTTTATGGCTGTTGCCATTAATTGGATTTTGTAATGTTAAGTTGATATGTTTTGGAATGCAGACATTGTTAAAACCAAATGACATTAAAGGACAACAGTCATAAACATGAATGAATTCCATTCAATGAAGTGTCATTAATGTTCATGATATGTTATGTCATGTTTAACACCTTCATAAAGAAGTGTTGCCAAATGTAGTCTGTACTCAAGACAGTATGCACATTCTGCTTGTACTTGTATGTTCTGCATACTCACGTCCTTTCATCCTCATATTCCCAAGACAGGTGGCATAGACGCAGAATATAACTCGAAGGTACTATTCCACAACAAACCACTGAACAGAACTCAAAATTTTACCCTCTTACAGACTATATTGGCACACAAAAGTAATCAGACCCTCTGAAAATGACATTTCAATATGTCCAGTGTTTTAAGACTGAAGATTCTTTTACAGGGGGGCCTCTTACTTTCTCAAGTTTCAAACTGTAATGCTTCATACTGTTTAATGCACCAGTGGACACTGATTCTTTCTAACCTTTTACCTGGCTAGCACTGCTTATTTGTAATTTGAAATGTTTCACAAGGTTGACATGACTTATTACACAAAGTTACACAAATAGGGTGGTAGGAATTAAACATACTTGTGCAGTCACTTCCCTTGTTTGATTTGATTGTGTTGATTGCCGGCAACCATAGTTGCTCCTCTTTTTCTTTATCCTGTTGGAAACATGTATATTTCACATACATAGCATATATACAGTATGTTTGATGTTCAACTCTCTCCTTGCTCTGCCCCCTGTGTGTGTGTGTGTGTGTGTGTGTGTGTGTTACATGTTGATGAACAAAAATTAACCACACAATAGTACTTTCATACTATACTTATTCAAGTTTGCAATAAACGTACAATCCTGTATGTAATACCTTTACAGATATAAAAGACTGTTGCATTTGCAGTAATTAAAGATCAAAAATGTACATACCTGTGTAATATGATAATGATAATGATGAGGAAGATGGTCCCTGCTATTGCAGCAATATTGATGATGGCGCTTATGTCTTTCAAGCTTGATGAGGCTATGGATTACAGGGCATGGGTCAGTACTAATAATAAAGTGTGTTGAATGTAGAACGAAGCATTTAGAAAAATCAGTTACCTGGAGAAATGGTGACGGTCCATCTTTTTGTCCTCACAACATATTGTATGTCTGTAACGTTGCATGTATACATTCCTTCATCAGATGTCTGCACATCATATATATTCAGTATTCCTGGAGTAGTTGGATCAACATGCATCCTCTCTGAGGTGAGGTTTGTCTTGGTTTCGTTGGCTCCCAGCAGTGGGCTATGTAAAAACACCATGATTCCATCCTTTGTCCAACTGATTTTTATCATATTGCCCGTTGTGTTACACTGCAATGTGACGTTCTTTCCAAGAGGTTCAGAGATGAAATAATCTATATGTATCATTAATAACCAAAATTGAATTAATAATGAGCTGTAGTGGTCATGTGAGTTTTGTAAGTCTTACAATGTATGAAAACCTTTCAACTATGTTGCTGGCCATATTTCAAGACTTTAATGAAATAACAATGTATCTGTACACAGACAACTAATAAATAACATCAATTTTGGTTTATAGTCTCTTTCCTTTCTTAATGCTAGAACACACTACCAAATGGTACCAGAGCACATATTTTCCTGCCTATTTACAAGAGATATTGCAAAAAATAATATCACTTAGAAAAAAACACTTGTCTTGACCTTACTTTAAACACTGCAGCATTCCGCACATACTATGCACATCTTTACCTGCATCACTTACACTTGCCTTATGTCAACAGCTTAACAGTTAGCACTTTCCCACACTTTTGTAGCTCTAGGCTGTCTGATAAATGTCCTGTCATTTTATTGTGGTGGTATAATGATGATACGCTCCTTACAGTAAGTCTCAAAGGATATTAACATGTAAAGTGTTGATCAGTAAAAATCTTAAACTGTAAAAGAAACATTTGGGTTTTACCTCCACATGTAAATGCATCAATATCACATTTTAACCCAAAAATGATCTAAATAGCCTTTACCAAGGAAAAAGGCATGCAATTGCGATACACACAAAAGCTTAATATACTATTCAGTAATTCACCAGGAATGCCTGCAAGGAGTTACATAGAGATTTTTAAACTCCTTATTTCTGTCTTGAATGTGCTTGCAACATCACGTGTATATTGCCTTATCACATTGGTGCATATCAGATATGTACACTATCCATAGGCTAGCAGAATCAACACTCATTCTTGGTGAAGTAAAGTTCTGTTTTGGTTTCACTGTTCTCCAGTACTGAGCTATATAAAAATACCTGGTTACCATCCTATCTCCATCTAACATTCTGCACAATCTAGGATGTAAGTTGGAAACATCTACATCTTCATCTGGATCTCTAACATCCACTAGTAAGTAGCATCAGTGATAGTATGTTTCTTACAGTCAGTGTCATTAACCAAACTTTAAACACAATGTAAAAGTTTCAATACTTTTGGTACCTCCACATGTAAAATGCAGCAGAATCGCACACAAGCCCAGACACTGGAGTAGAGTTGTTGCCATGTTAGAAAAATCCTGCAATGTCCATAACAAAAACAATGGTGTCATTTCACTGCACAGCGTGATTGACAACTGCAGTGAAAAAGAAGACTGTTTATAAGAGGAGATTGGAGGATGTGGTTAGCTGTGATGATAGTATAAAGAAATTTACTCTTACGATCCCTAGTGTTTGAGATGACTGCAGTAAATTTGAAGTTGTCCAAAATCTCTCTTGCTACTTTTATACAGAGCATTTTCCTTCTTTGTAAAAAAAACTAGAAAAATAAACCCATGGAGCATCACAATTTAAGCTGCATGCAAATCCTTTAGTATGCCATCTTTCACATTATCACCAAATGTCTTCTCAGTCCAGGCCATAAAATATTCTTTTAGCGCGGTCTCAACAATAACAGTAGTAAGCTGTAGTCTTATCACAACTTGGCTTAAGTGAAGTGACACACCTTCTGTAGCTCAAATGTTCCTCACTTTGAACCTCTTTTTGACAGAATTTGGTCTATAAACAATGACTATGTTTACATGCATAGTTTTGACCACATTTGGATTGTGTGAGATTTATGAAAACTCCTCAATCGGATTTATATATTCATAATTTGGCCATATTACAGATTCTATAAATCACAACAACTGCCATATGCCAGTGTTAACCTAGAATAATGGTCATGCTCACCCCTTCATAAGAAAATTCTCCTTACCTAGTGCACCGATATCTATAAATGAAGCCAACAAAGACTTTTAGCTATCCGCAAACTCAGAGCACTTTCCGTTTCCCCCCTCGTCACTTGCTCCTCCTGTACAAGAGCATAGTCCAATCCGTGCCTCTCTACTGTTTACCTTGCTTCTTCAACATGCTAACTGCCGTCAACAGTCATTCACATCACACACACTGCATCTAGGACAATAGGCCTTCCCACCCCAAACTTAACAGACCCCAACAGCAAAGCCACCAAAAACAGAGCACGGACCATTGCACATGACCACAGACTTTTACCCCAACCCCGTTAACCAATATTACACACTACATTCATCTAGACACAGATAAGATACAATTTACAACTTAAAACAGATATGCTATGAAAGGAGTTTCTCACTATTGGCCATAGCGGCCCTAAATGAACGCGCCCAGCGCTGATAAATAGCTGGTTTTTGTTAGTGTGTTTGTGCTTATGTTTGTGAATATAGTATGTATATGTTGGATAAGGGGAGGTGGGATAAGTGTGTTTCTATGTACCTATGTACAGTATGTTATAGTTGTAAGGCCTGCACTGTGCTGTATCGGGCTGTGAAACCAAATTTCCACTGAGTGGACAATAAATGGTTATCTATCTATCTATATTCTCATATGCTGTGAAGACTGTTAAACAGATATATCGCTATCGATATTTCCTATGTCTTCATTCTTGTTTTTGATACAGATGAAGTGTTGTCCACTACAAATTCCCTAACATATGTCTTGATGAGGATGTTAAGCTCCATTGTAGCATACAGTATATAGATAATCTGATGAGAGGGAATCTAGGCTTTTTATTACGTGTTACAGGATTAGTTACATGTTGTATTTTTATAGGGTTTTCACACTTACTGTAAGGATATTACCCAAAGCGACATACAAGTAAGAAACATTGCTTAACTATTGTGCAACATGTGACACACTGTACCACTGTATACATTATCTATACCAATACCTCTTATCCTAAATCTTACCTTAAACCTATGACACAGTGTACATCATGTTACATGTTGTTATGCACTTGATTACTCTGTACTGTAGATACACTTTAACTGTTAAAGTGTACCCTTCTGTAGTATTACCATTCATAAGGGTCTTCCTAGATCTCTGGTGTTCTTCAGGTGTGTGTGTGTGTGTGTGTGTGTGTGTGTATGTTACAACATCAGTTAGGGTGACTGTGATGGAGTACACAGGGTTGAGGATGTCTGCCATCCCTTTTGAGACCCATGCGCTTCACACATACTTCACACACATAGGTCCCTCACACATCTCCCACCCACAACCCTATGGCAGTCCATCACAGTGATACCCCTGTTAAGAGGAAACTACCTGCTCAGAGGGGCTGTAAAATTTGTAATGCCACAGACACAGTACACAAAAATGATCTTGACTTCTTCCAAATGTATATATTTTTATTCTTATAACAAACAACCCGTCACGAGGACGGGCTAGGAACCAGGAAACCGGGAAACAGACAGAACAGGAGAGAGGACCCAATTGTGTGGCGTAACCCCAAAAGCCTTTATTTAGGGATTCAGGGGATTGCAGGTGTGCTCGCTTGAGCACATGGGGACGAACGACGTGAGGACTCAAACCCACAACTCTGGGGACAAGGGTCACATGCTCGGTGGAGCTGGGTAACCCGGGGATCGAACCCCCGACTCTGGGGATCCGAGTCAGACGCTCGGTGGAGCTGGGTTGTTTGGGGATCGAACCCACGACGCTGAGTATTGCAGCCCAACACTCTACCGTCTGAGCCAGCAGTAGTTGAGTTGTCGGAGGCAGTCTGGGTTGAAGCCGTGGGCAGGAGGGGTTGCAGTCTCTCGGTCCACCGCCTGGATGTAGTAGAGGCACAGGTCCAGGTAGTAGCCGTGGTCAGGAAACAGGTAAACACAGAAAACACTGGAGGCAGGACAGACAGAAACAGGACAAGAAACAAGACACAGGCACAACAAAATCCAGAGAACAGGAACACGACATGAGACTAGGAAATACAGGGACTAGACTTGACGGAACGGATAACAGGCAGGAGAACAGAAAACAGGACTGACAAGATCAAGAACACAGGTCAGGAGTCAGAATGCTTGGTGTGCAAAAACACACCGTGGGTAGCAAACAAACCGACAGCGGGGGAGTGATAAGTCAGGGCTTAAATAGTGGGGAAACTAAGAAGCTAATGAGCATAAATGAGGGAGTGCAGGTGATGGGAATAATCAGAGAAACCAGGAAACGAGACGAGCAGGTGAGGCAGATTAATGTGGCAGCGCAGGGTGCAGAGTGAATAAGTGAAACTAATAATGTGATTAGGGGCAAATAAACGGTGAACCAAGGAAAAACACAGCACTGCCAGAAAGCCCAAAGAAACACAGTGACACAAACAAACAACCAAGTTTTTTCCCCAAAGATTAATCTTCAGGTTGCTTTCTAATATGTAATTTACCCTTAGCTTCACTGTAACTAAGACATTTGTTTGGTTTAATAATGTAAATGTGGCTAAAAACTCGTTTAATGGTGGGTATTCAGATCAGTCTTATCAGAAAAGTGCATTTCCCACTTAGATCCAGCAAAGGGAAAAACTTATGAGGAAAGACAAACCACAAGGTATACTTCGTGAAAATCATTAGTACTGACAAAAAGAAGTATGTACAGTTAAATATTAATTAATGTGATAACCTGTCTTACTTACATAGAATTACAAGATCCAACATTTCTTTAGTTCATTATTCAAGAAGTGTAGCAGCTATCTACAGTATATTTAACTTCTCTGCATGTAAGGTGTGTATGTGTACGTGCACATGTGTGTGTGTGTTTGTGTGTGTGTGTGGGGGGGGCTTCCTGGTGGGTTTGCTCACTTTGCTTTTGTGGTTCAGTGGCAGAAATGCAACTCTCATTTACACTATATAACCAATATATAAACTAGCTTAAGTGTGCCCTGTCAAGTGTGTGCTTTGCTATAAGACTTGTCTGACCATCATTTCATTAATATGCACCATGAGGAATTCATAAAAAAAAATCAACAGTTTCGAATGACAGTTTTAAACCGTACAGCTGGTTTCTGTTACCTTAAAGTAGGCGTATATTTGCAAGGTTCCTATTAAATACTAACCACTTTCTCACAGACACACAGTCTCTCAAAGTCTCATCTCAATGTCTGTCGCATCACGCTGTACAGAGTGACCACTAACTGTCCTACATTTGAAAACCACACGCATGATTCTGACTGTGGTTCTCAGGCCTTCTGCTCACTGCTGGAAAGGAGTGAATGAAAAAACAGAAAATAGACAAAATTACAAACTCAAGAGGACTTAAAGGGACTAGAATACTTGTGCACACACCACGTGCGCACCACAAGCATGTGATGCACAATGGTCCTGGGCAATGTGCATGTGGACTGTGCATGCACTACAGTACACTAAACTCTAGCAAGTTCCAAATTTGCCAGAAATCATCTGCAGTGTTTTTGGAATGATAATGCAACAAACTCGGATTAAAAGCTTTTCTATGAGGCCTGATATGGCACTGGCATCAACCTGCTAAAGCCCAGTGGAGATTTCTCTAAGACTGCAAGGGAAGCTCAGCTTCCCCTAAAATGTACAAAAAAATGTAATGGTCAAATGTTTACAAAATGCCTTAAAACGTTCATTTCAAACACCAGTTTGTTAATAATAGACCCATTATCACAAATCAACTGAGTTGGTGTTGTTAACTTAGCATTCCACTTTGTTCTCATGGCCTATGGCCAACGCATTTCCTCATAGACGTCCAGCGTCCATGCACTTCAATGGGCCAGCACGGACCCCTCATTTTCTATGCATGGAAACTGGATGGTCATTGGAGAAATGCCATTTTTTTCTCCCGCCCCCGGACGCTGAGCGTCTCTGGGGGTGAATGGAATGGTGGGCGGAGTTTTTCTGGTGTGGACTTCAAGCAGTCCCCGCGTTGATTGGTGAACCTCTGAATCCAGGTTTGATTGGCTGGCGTTTTTGATACATAGACTGTCACTTGGCTGCTGGAGGAGCTCAGTCCCATCGCGGATGTTGCATGCGAAGTCGTAAGTCAAGCAGTGACCAATTTCTTAGCATTTCCTCAGCGAAAATACTTTTCTTACACTGTATATAAATCACACTCACACATATTTCCGTTTTGGTTTATTACAATTTTCTTGTTCGTGTTTAATTTCGTTTCGTTAGGTTGGTGCTAGTGCTACTTAAGTTCAGCTCTCCTGAACTAGCCCGCTAGCGCACCTACACTAGCCCGCTCACGGATGTGTCTGGTCAAAACTTGGCTTTGAGGATTTGTCCAACTTTGACCGAGCATATAAACGGCACGAAAAGAGCAACGAACATGTCAATGCCTGTGCGAGATTAAGTTGCCTCGGCAGAGTTAGAGTTGAACACGCACTTGACGAAGGTACTCGCATTCAAGTAGCAAAGCACAACGCAAATGTAAAACAAAACCGAGCCTTCTTAAATCGCCTCATTGACGTAACGTCATTGCTTGCCAGGCAGGAGCTGTCATTTAGGGGGCACGATGAAAGTAAGTGATAGGGTCACAGACCATTTTCAAAAGAAGGAACGAAGGGTAGAATTTACATATAAGTAAATGGACACATTTTATGATTAAGTTGGCAGTGAGCTTCCCCTCTTTGGAATACCAGCATCCGCCACTGCTAA
This sequence comes from Setipinna tenuifilis, assembly GCA_030347295.1. NCBI lineage: Eukaryota > Metazoa > Chordata > Actinopteri > Clupeiformes > Engraulidae > Setipinna > Setipinna tenuifilis. Next base: position 28,639,941 of record CM059269.1, on the reverse strand, counting down.
AGCCTGTGACAACAATTGTTGTGGTAGCTTTGAGCCTTCTATCTTCACTGTTTTAGTATGTTAGCCAACCTCATCCACTAGCTTCCACTAGGCTAACAGTTCTGCAAGGTTCAGCCTTTTCCTTTCAAAAACATCCTCAATTATGTCTTCATGGGGAATAATAAGCTTAAAGGGCTCCTTCCATCGTTATTTTTAGTCATATTTCTGTGTCGCCACTATGGTTGAATGCATTGTGCGTCATTTCTGTGAAAAATGATGTCCTAGTTCTCTTGTTTGACGCCGTTTTCTGTAAGCTAGAACAGGTCTAGTGGTTGAACGACTGGCTTTTCCGGTGTCCCTCGTGAATATCCATGACGTGTCAATAAGGCACCTTTGATTGGGCAAATTCGCTGTCTTTCGTTCACCTAGCTTCTGTCCACTGTTCTCAATGGATGTGAGCGTGCCATACATGGCTCTGGGCGTGGCTTACGACCTAGTGACGTAGATAGGTTTAGCCTGCTCTGATCCGCTCGTTTTGGTTAGCTTGACCCTTCAATGACCAGTAAAACCATGAGGACCGAATTTCACGTCTTGGCTGCGTGCATATACTGCTTGTTGTGACCCACCACATTGTAAATAGAGCTACTAAAAGTGGTTTTTGATGGAAGGACCCCTTTAAATATGAAAACTTAAAATACTCCATATGGACAATGGTGTCTCAGGAGGAAGAAGTTGATCAGCTAACTGCTAACATTAGGGTTACTGATCTGAACCCAGTTTCTTCTTGAGCAAGACACTGAACACCATACTGCTACCAATGTGCTAGTTAGTGCCTTGCATGGCAGCCTTTCACAATTCATTTTGGTTTGTCTTTCGATGAATTTGTTTAATGTCTAGAGGAGGAAACTTATAGAGAACTACTTGGTGTGTCTGAATGATCTTAACAAACAACTGAGCAAATAACATTTTTAGGGTTTAGGAGTTTAGTTGTTGCTAGAATCTACATATAAAAGTTTCCAACCCCAAAGGGGTGTTTGTGCAAAGCCTTCTACGTTATCACACTTTTGCACATTTACAGAGAAGTGTGACATTCCACCACAAAGCCTCACACTTCTTCTCTGTAAATTGTCAGAGCCCACTGCTGTGAGACATGGGTCACACCTTAGTCTAAATGTCAGACAGATATTAATGTCCGCACACACACACCCAGACAGAGTCAGTTGGTTGCTCATGCTATAATAAAAATGCATTATATTGCATACATTTAATGCATGTAATGCATTTACAGTATATCTCTTTAACAAAAGACATTGAAGGTGTTTTAGAGTAGTGAAGTGGACTGCTTGACATACACTGAGCAACTTCAAGGTGATCTGACCGTTCCTGAAACTTTGTTAATCTAAGTTTCTGAGACTTTGGATAAAAGTATCTGCTGAATACTGATCACTGAAAAACGAAGGAGTAGCATAATTTACTTTTTGTGCATTAACAGGAGATGCTGTTCATTCTAATCATTAGCAGTGTAAAGAGGGCACTATCTCAGGTGTAGCTCACACATATCCCACCATACTTCTCCCATCCAGGGTGTCCCATACTCATGCTTTAACCATCACTGGGGTCCCTTGCACCAGGGTCAACCTAACCTGGGGGTCTCTTAATGCCTCCGATGGCCCCACGGCAAGCCCTCCCACTTCTGATAACAAATGTGAATAGTCAACGCAGCCCCCACGTCCTCTGGGATGTGGGCAGACTAGATAGAATGGTAAGGACTGGACAAACAGGCCAGAGATGGTGTTCTCAAAATTGAATTGCTTTTATTTTAGCACATTCTCAAAAAACAGTGTAGACAAGCCAAGGCACACCAAAGAAAGTAGACACAATGGTTAAAATAGCTGCAACACTTACTTAGTACTACTGAACCTCACCGCAAGAAAGCACTTCTTCCCCTACCTCTTTCTACTCACAAAATGAGGCAGTTTAAGTAGTAGTTCCCGTTGACACAAATTAGCCCAATCAAGGCTTGTTAGATCATACCATTGTATGCAGGAGAATAAGAAGGCACCAGGAAATTCAAACACCATTGTATGACAGCAACAACAATAACAAAACAATACATATAAATACTAAAGCTGCAGCAAACACATTATACAGTATGTGTGTGTGTGTGTGTGTGTGTGTGTGTGTGTGTGTGTGTGTGTGTGTGTGTGTGTGTGCAAGTGCACAATGTCTCATGTTCACTCACTGCATCGCGGTGCTGCTGCGATACACAGACAAAGTTGATTTTTTTCACATTGTGTACACTCACACATGCATGCACACACACACATACACATCCACACACATACACATGCACGCACACTTGCATGCACTCACTCTTCCACGCAGGCAGACAGACAGACAGACAGACAGACACACACACACACACACACACACACACACACACACACACACACACACAAACACCATACACCGTCAGCAGGCTGTTCATGCTACAAGAAAAAACATTCTATGCATACATTTAATGCACTGAAGTATTTGATGTATTTATTTCTCTATGACATTAGAAGCAGTTGGCAACATGCAGTTACAACATGCATGCAACCTCAGAGCAATGAGACCATTGTGAGTTTTACACATTTTCGATAAAAACATCCACTAAAGACTGGTCACTCTAAAGTACCAAGGAGCATCGAATTGAATGTCAACTTAATTCTGGACATTCTAAACATTATCAATAAACACACAGGAGGCATTATTTTAGAGGTGAGATAAACAGATCACCTATTTTTGGAGATGGACTGGAGTGCTTGCACACAAACATTTCCTGTGTTTCCTGTATGAGCACTGACACTTAGGTAACTGAGGTTAGGGCAAGATAGGGGTGGAGTCTAAAGAAGAAGTGAGAGCCTTTTCACTCATTCGCTGCAGCCATGTGGCTGGGGTTATGAAAGGGCAGTGCTGGTTTGACAGCCTGTACCATCACTATGGTAGGTTGTATTTCATATTTAAAACACACTGTTAATGCTACTTCACAATGACCATAGATTATAATTCACAACCCAGTCCAGATTTTCTGCTCCCATAGTGTAGTGTCTGACACCAGTCCAGGTTTTCCCTGAACAGTCTCTTGGCTAAATGCACCTCTGGTTATTCAATTTGCATTGCCCTATCAGAAGCCACACACTTTTGCTACATTATCTAGCCAAGCTCAAAGAAGACACATCTCTAGTGTGTATCTTGCCATTTTGACCATTTCCTGTTTTTTTTTTGCTTGTTCTTTGATCACTCGGTTTTTAATGATTCTGACTCAGTTGATGACTGAAGACTGTTTAGTTCATAAGTGTTTGTAAAATCGTGTTGTTTTTGTTCCCTTTTCTACACTTTGACCTATTTGCCTGTACCTGCACCACTGGTGTGTTTATTTACACTAATTGTGTTGGACTGTCGGAGCTCCAAAACCCTGCGAGCCTTGTTAGCTGCCGTTTCTCTCCTGTGCTAATTTAAAAGACATCTTTAAGTCTACCATCTGTTTTTGTAAGTCTGCATTTCGTTTCTCACTTTTCTCCAGCCCCAACTGGCTCTGACCAAAATGCAATGTAATGTACAGACTGAAGAACGATTGGCCCTGTGGTTAAAGTGTGAAATTAAAAAATGGACTGTGTCTAATCATTGTGGCTGTGTTAGCATGTTATTCAGTGTAGAACGTGTTAACACCTGTGTGTAGGTGCTCGTGTGGTTTGTGTAATTCTCTACCATTAATCAATGTGTCATGTAGGGATTAGAACCCCTTATGTTTTCATGCAATTTGCAGTAGTGTTTTCCTTTCAACATGGCTTAAAGGGCAATAGCTGCTCGAATTTAGCACAAGGCTGTAATTATAGTCTACAGAGTGACTTTGGGGTCTGCCCCTGCCTACCTAAAGACAATAATAAAGACTTTTGTCCAATTTAGGGTGCTACTATCCTCACATTCAAACTCCTTGGCTTTGCCGTATCCTCACTCAAGGCAATCTCAGTCAAAATTGTTCTCTGTTCCTGTCCCTCAATGATGGAACCGGCTACCAGTTGCTATGAGAGTAGGGTTATCCATCTCTACCTTGAAGAAGCACCTGAAGACCCTTCTTTTCCGTGAGCACTTCTCATCCTAACACTGCTGGCCTCCACTTACCAGCACTATCCTGTATGCTCTTGCTTACTCTGTTTTTCTCTGCATATTTGTAACTTGATTTGTGCTAAGTGTAATGTAATGTCAAAGATTGGCAATAAAGTCAGAGAGGTCTGAGCGTTGCTCATTCTGTTTTTTTCTGTTATTTATTTTGTATTAGTGACTCAATGAATCAATTGCAAAATCTTAAAAAGCTTTGCCATTAACAAATTAAACACATTTGTCAAAGGAGAACACATTTACACAACACAACGTGTGTTTTTGATCTACTTGAGCTGCATAATGCATAGATTTTTAAAGTAAAAAAAAAACAGTCTGACCAACTAACCAACTTCTACATTTGTATTGATGATTTCCATTAAGTGCAAGTGCATGGGTCTGTTTTACTACTATTAGGATAGAAAAACTAGCTTTCTTAACACTTGTACATCACAGACTCTGGATTTTCTATATAAACCACCTTACGCCTACAATGACATCAGAACTGCCCGTACACAGAGTTATACCTCTCAAAATATTGACTACTCTGTCTGTGCATGCTCTGCTCTTGCCTTTGGTTTGACATTTCAGTATCTTGGCCCTGTAAAGAAAACAATAGAAGACTGTACAGTTGTTCAGGTGTTATAGAGCTGGTCATTAACCAATAACTACTGAAATACATTTACCCCACACAAGATTGTTAATCAGAAAAATATATAGACCACTTCGGACTCGACGTCACAGTTACGTAGTCAGAGTGACTGGTGGCAGAAAAATACCGGAAGTAAACAGCAAACTAACCTGAAACCATAGGCCTGAAACTAACTGAGGTCAACAGAGAGATAGGAAAGAGTAGTGAAAACAGTGAGAACAAAATAGAGTGAAATGTCGTGTTGTGCCGTTGGCTGTCAGAATCGGAACACAAAGAATGGGAGCCTTTATTTTTAATATAGTTGGTCGCTTTTTTGACGATCGCCCACGTCTTGTACAGCACCGTTTTGTGCCCTTGTCGCTGACTAAGTAGTACATCCGTCTGTAATACACAAACATCACCGGACAGTTCTTTGTACTTAATATCCTGGACGTGACCACAAAATAAGGAAGTTATAGGCATCGAGGGACTTGTATGCCTTTAGCTTCTCTTTTGTGTAAACGCTGGGTTTCTCCACTTGGTAGACATATGTCTGGCCACTGACGCTTCGGCCATTTAGTCGGATCATTGATCCACGGACCCGACAGTGAATATGGGTCAGGAAAACTCACCCCGTTGCTGATAGATAATTTTTTTCTGTATGCCAATTTATTTTCTTGTGATAACGTTGTGATAACGTTAATAATAGGCCCATTATCACAAATCAACTGAGTTGGTGTTAACTTAGCATTCCACTTTGTTCTCATGGCCTATGGCCAACGCATTTCCTCATAGTCATTTCTTACACTGTATATAAATCACACTCGCACTAATTTCCGTTTTGGTTTATTACAATTTTCTTGTTCGTTTTTTATTTCGTTTCGTTAGAATCATACTGTTAGGTAGGTTGGCGCTAGTGTTACTTAACTAGCCCACTAGCTCTCCTGAACTAGCCCGCTAGCGCACCTGCACTAGCCCGCTAGCAGCACTAAAGCAGACAATATCAGTATTAACGATTTGAGGGTAGTATTAACGTATAAGTAAATGGACAAATTTTATGACTAAGTTGGCAGTGAGCTTCCCCTATTTGGAATACCAGCATCCGCCACTGACATATAAATATATATGTAGGTTGATCTCGCCACCGATACAGTTGACACTACACAGTCAATGAACACAACTGTCACTTTCTGCCACCAGTTAAGCCCCGCCCACAAAATACGTCACAAGTGTTTACAAACATAGAAATGGTCTATATTTCAGTTAAAATATGTATATTACAAAAACGGTACCAACATTACTATGTTGAGAAAAAAAAATTGAGCTCAAGTTACCAATATGACATTAAGCAGGAACCAAAATTAAATGGGATTACAAGAAATATCACCTGCAATTTATTACACCTTAACAATAATATGCTTGTGATACAAGTACTTGATTCTAAATGGCTAGGCCAGTCTTCAAAACATTACAAATGGCCAAATTATGGACATCACTTCTGTCTACATTAATCTTATTATATACCATGAATACCTCATTTACTCCTCTTTTACTTGTAGCACTGCTTTGCCTCTCTATTACGTCACTATTACATACTGCAACTACCTTCCAAGACCTCCAGATTTTACTCCATCTAGTATTTCCCCCAATAGAACATGATTGGAAATTCAGAATTTCATGATTTTTTGCACATAAGTGTATGTGCAAAGTAAGGCTGCAAAAGGTGACATGTTAAGAGTTGTGAAGCATATAGAATCTCATTTTCTAGTTGTCTACACAGGCAAGTAATACATTGGGCTCTATTTTCATGATCATAAGCCCATTGTCTAAAGTCTGTCGCGCAAGTTGCTTTGGGGGCGTTCCCGACACAATCTGGTATTTTCATGGCGGAAAAAGCGAACATTGCGCCAGGCGCATCGTTCAAAAGGGTTGGGTTAAGTTACTTCATTAGTCATGGGTGTGTTTTGGGCGTAACATACAATTAACCAATGAGAATTTATACTCTCATTCCCTTTAAGAGACAGCGGGCGCATTGTCCATAGCCTTTTGCTATTACGATGGCGGATTTACCCGGACGAGAGGAGCTTTTCGGTGGAGGAGAACGATCTGCTCGTGCTTGAAGTAAAAGCGCGTGAGTAGTTAATATTCGGGGATGGAAAGAATCCCCCCAAACCTCCGCGGGTCATAGAAGTATGGGAGGAAATATCTTCAATAATTGTGTCCTCCTTTCGAGGACACAAAAGAGAGAGAACTTTCGAACAGTGCCCAAAGCGGCAACGTTAGAAGACGTGAAACAAAAGCTTTAAACTCAAAGGAAACATCAAAAATAAAAGGTGGAGGTCCATCAAACCATTAGTCCACTGGTTTTCTTTTTGATGATTAGTCCATTTCATTTCTTACAACTTGCCACGCTGTTTATTAAATAACCTGCAGAGCATTGCAATCGCTGTTTATTTAAAAGACAAAAGAAACCGCAGCACATTGCTATAAACTGCAAAACATTGCTATACTCTTATTATTTGTGCCCGTTTGCTTATTAAAACATAAAAATACATGGCTATACAGGCTATACACGTTGCAACTTTTCTGCCAGTTCAGCTCGCCTCTCTGGGGCAGCAGCAGGTCCATCGGGGTTCAACGCGCTGTGCGCCGAAAGCGGTACAACAACGTTAGAAGACGGGAAACAAAGCCTTAAACTTCAAACATCAAAAATAAACGGAAGGAATAGATCAATCAAACCATTAGTCCACTAGTTTTCTTTTTGATGATTTGTCCATATTATTTCTTACAACTTGCCACGCTGTTTATTTAAAACGACAAAAGAAATCGTAAATAAACTGCAGAACATTGCAATCGCTGTTTATTTAAACGACAAAATAAATTGTAAATAAACTGCAGAACATTGCTATAAACTGCACAACATTGCTATATTCTCATTAATTGTGCATGTTTGCTTACTAAAACATACAAATACATAGCTATACAGGCTATATATGTTGCAACTTTTCTGCCAGTTCAGCTCGCCTCTCTGGCGCAGGAGCAGGTACATCGGGGTTCAAAGCGTTGTGCGCCTCTAAAATAGCTTTTCAACAATGCGCCAGTGACGAAAAAGCACCTTTTTATTAATCAAAAGCGCAAATGGTTTATACGTCCTCATAATAGCATCTGGTGCGCTTTGCGCCAGACCACACCTCTTCTTTTCGCTGCCCCGCCAGTCACGGCGCAATGTCATCTGCTATCTAGACAACGTGATTTTTTGCCTGAAAAAATGAACGTTGCGCTGGCACAGAATAGCAATGACAGCATGCGCATGTCGCGAATGCACAATGCGCCGCGGCAAAATAGGGCCCATTGTCACTGAATCCATGTTGGTTAGTTTTTGCTTTGCGCAAATTTATATTGAAAAACTCTGATGATGGCAGGCTAGTTGTAATGGCAGTCAGAACAACTTCTCAACCATAATGATTGCACACCATTACACTGGAAGAGCACACATGCCCCACAAGCATGATCTACCCTCCTTTATCCATCTCAGGGCTCTAACATACTCCTGCAGACTTGTGACAAGCATGGCGCGTGCCATGTGCATGTGTCGAAAAATGTGCATCTTTGCGGCACTCTGTATTGACCAAATTGGGCAAACTGTGCATTGGTGCGTGTGGATGGCACAAAACTGAAGTTTCAAAATGTACCTGAAATCCTTGGCAATGCACTTTCTGTCTTTCTGGGATAATACCACAACAACACATCTTTGGCACATCTTTGGAATCAACTGTGTACTATGCCTATTCCCAATATGTAACTACGGGCTATACTTTGTTAGGAGCTTTCAGGAGCCAGGAATGGTAGGCCTCTCACCAACACTCCTGATGGAAAGGAGACCGATGCACTTCGACAGAACTTGGAAAAAGAGTATGTCTAGTCTACACAACAGCAAATGCATTAGCGTGGAAGTATGCAAAAGCCTTCAGGGTGGTCTACAAACCAGTGCTCCACCAGTGCAATTATTCATGCATATCTCAGTGTTTAGTAGCTTCTAATGTTTAGCTTTAGGTACAAACATATGTACTCACCACTCTTGTTTCATTTAATTGCCGGCATACTGAATTTTTCTTCATCCTGTTTTAAATGCCGTTTAGGAAATTAAAGAATATATTGAATGAATGAATATATATACAGTATATGCCATAATACTCACGCACACACACACACACACACACACACACTAGAGTTCAGTAGAAGTGTCAGGGCTGGGTGAACAAGGATGTGATGTTGATTAATGATTGTTGCACTGTTTCTGTTTTGAACTGACATGACATCTGTATAATGATGAACTGACATGACATCTGTGAAATGATTGGCTGTGGACATTATTTGTTGAGCCAATGGCAAGAGTGCCAGGTTGGGACAGTGGGACACAGGTGATTGGCTCTCTGTTCTGTGGCTGTAGCCAATGACTGGCCTTGGATCTAGGTGGGGCTGTATGGGAGCATCTGAGTCCTGATTGGCTCTAGGTTCCAAGTCTAGGGCCAATCGAGAGGAGGGACTGGTTGTATTTAAGCCTGCATGCAACTAGTGTGGAGAGAGAAGACCGGGAGCGCATGTGGAGCCCAGGAGCCTGACTGCAGCGGGTGCCAGGGGAGAACATCGTGTTACAACGTTGTGACGACGCATCTATTGAGACCACGCTCCCAAGTTGCAGCAAAGAGGGAAGTTGTTATGTTTTTGTGCTAATCGGCTAAGTTGGCTGAGTTTCCTCCCAAGTGTCAACTGTTTTTTAGGGTTTGCTTTTCCCTTGGTCTCCAGGCTGGGTGGTAGGGCCCCAACGACCCCCAGCAGGCGGACACCGGATTGCGGACCTTCTTTGTGACTTCCTGGTCGGCAGACGGGGAGCCGACCAGGACGAACTTTTCCTTCTTTTCCACGTGGCCCCAGGACTGGCGGGGTGGCAGCACTGGCTACACAGGACTGAGCCTGGACTGAGGACTACTGTGTGTGACGTTTTCTGATGTGTGCTGTGTTGGGTGGTTATGCTCCTATGACATCATGTATTGTTTGTCTTGCCTTTGAGTGATGTATTGCTCTTTGCCACTTGTGTGAATATCCTGTGTGGATTCTTGACACTGGTTGTAACCTAAAAAACGTTTTAAATCTGTTGGACTCTAGAGGGGGTACAGGAAAGTGTACTGTGCTGCTGTCTGCTACCTTGGCCACGTGTTTGTAATAAACTGTATATATCTACATCTGTCAGTTGTGTTGTGAGTTGGGAGGACTAACCGGTACGGGAGAGCTAGACCCACACGACATAAATTTGGCGTAGTCGGCAGGATCGTCCTCCCAATTTTGCAAACAACATGACAGACACAAGTGAGGGCGCAACAGCCAGTAATGTTATGATTGTGCCATGGTTTCTGGGTGGTCCCTGGGTGCCAAAGTTTGAGGGTGGGCAAGGGCAGTTGTCCTTTGGGCAATGGCGGACTCAAATTGAATCCTTTTTAAGAGCACAGACGTTAAATGCTGCCCAACAAGTAGATTTTGTTTTAAGTGCCCTACAGGGAGATGCCAGACGAGAGGTGTTGCTGTTACCAGAGGCCAAACGAAGGAGTGCGGAGCTTCTCTTGCAAGAGCTACAGGGTCTCTATGGTGAGAAGACGACAGCAGCACAGTTACGGACACAATTCTTCAGCTGCAAACAGAGGCCTGGAGAGGGGGTTGGTGCCTATATTCTCCGCCTTCGTGAATGTCTATATCAGTGGTCTCAAAGGGAGGCGTTGGACCCAGATGCCACTGATGAGAACTTGAGGTCACAGCTGATGCTGGGTTTGCTGCCAGGCCCCATACAGATAGAATTGCAACGCCTTCTCCGCCGGGCTGAGCCCATGACTTTCCTAGACCTGTGTAAGGAAGCTAAAGCAGTGGAACATGAGCTGCAGACCCCTGAAGTGCATGCAAGGGAGGTCCACAGCACAGTATCTGAGGAGGGTCACGTTCAGCAGGTGGCTGCAGCAGCAGGACCTCACACACGTAGCTCGGTTGCAGACTGGCAGAGCCTCAAAGAAGCCTTGAGATCAGAAGTGATGGCAGAGGTTCGAGAACAGATGTCCACCTTGAAAGGTGACCTCTTGGGCGAGATTAAACAGCAGCTCCAAGGGTTTTGCAGCCAGCAGTCCCAGGCATCTTCAAGACAAGCAGGAAGGGTGGATACACGACCTCGGGAGCCGAGAAGAGATCGTACTCCTCGATGGGACGACCAAGGTAGGCCCATCTGCTTGCAGTGTGGCCGTGTAGGTCACATGCAGAGACGGTGCCCCTCTCGAGGGTCGAATCAGGGTTTTTGATGTCCTCGGCCACCGTAGGGCGGGTGGCTGAGGAAGGGACACAGACAGAGACCCCATTGAAGCCCGCGTTACTAGGTGGATGTCCAGAGGTGGAGGTCAAGGTTCAAGGATGCTCCATTCCATGTGTTCTGGACACTGGCTCCCAGGTAACCCTCTTCAGTAAATCCTTTTTTAGACATCATTTTCACAATGAACAAGTTGGCAGTATAAATGACATATCATGGCTAACTCTGAAAGCTGCCAATGGACTGAAATTGCCATATGTCGGTTATGTAATTCTTGATTTTGAGGTAGGGGGGATATCAGTACCAGCTAAGGGGGTGATTATTGTGGAGGATGATTGTCTGCAGTCAAACCGCGCCATCTTGGGCATGAATGTTATTAATCATTGTTGGGAAGCTCTGTTTCAGGGGGGGCACCCAGGGTTGACTGCGTTTAAGTCCACCATTCCATCAAGCCATGGGGCTACCTGGGACAAAGCTTTCAGTGTGTGCCGACGGATACAGGCCATTGGAGAGATGGAAGACTTCCAAGGCACCGCTCGGCTTTCTAGGATTGCTGGTGTCCAACTCCAGCCAGAGACGGAGATGCTGGTCTGGGCTCAAGTACCGCAGGCAACTGGGGTACCGGAAACCTGTGTCTTGGTCGAAGATTTGGGCGGAGATGTCAACAAGTGGAGAATTGGACGGGCAGTCCTACACATGAAGGGGGGTAAGGTGCCCCTCAGGGTATGTAACCCCCACCCCTACCCTATAACATTACCTACACGGAAGCCTTTGGCTAAGGTTACAGGAATCTGCAAGCAGGACATCAGACCCCAGAGACAACTGGTGTTGCGGCAGACGGGGACCAGCACGATTGAGGTAGACGTCCAAATGTTGAATGCTGACCCAGTTGCCAGTGAGTCTGTGTCTTTCCAGGGAGAGGACTTGACCCAGGAGCAGCAGTCCAGACTGGAAGAACTGTTACAGAAATGGAGCCCAGTGTTTGCTGCTCACGATGAGGACTATGGTAAGACCAGTGCCGTGCTTCACCAGATACATACCGGAAACGCACCACCGGTCCGTGAACGTTACCGCCCTGTTCCACCTACCCTGTACCCAGAATTGCGGGCTCTAATACAGGGAATGCTAGAAGGGGGGGTCATCACAGAGAGTGCTAGTCCATGGGCAGCTCCAGTTGTTTTAGTCCGGAAAAAAGATGGTAGTTTGCGATTTTGTGTAGACTACCGTAAACTCAATTCTGTGACTCATAAGGATGCGTACCCCCTTCCCCGTATAGAGGAGTCATTAACCGGGCTGAGAAAAGCAGCCTGGTACTCCACTCTGGATCTCGCCAGTGGCTACTGGCAAGTGGAGGTGCACCCCAATGACAAAGAAAAGACAGCTTTTGCAACACCAATGGGGCTATACCAGTTTGAACGGATGCCCTTTGGACTTTGTAATGGGCCGGCAACATTTCAGCGCCTGATGCAGCGGTGTCTGGGGGGTCAGGTCAATGAATTCTTAATGATTTATCTTGATGATGTAATTGTATATTCTGCTGATTATGACTCTCATTTGCTGCATTTGGAGCAGGTGTTTGAGCGCTTACACCAGCATGGGCTAAAGCTGAACCCAAAGAAGAGCCTCTTTTTCCGGCGGTCGGTCCATTACCTGGGCCATGTGGTGAGTCAGCATGGCGTAGCAACAGACCCGGAGAAGGTGTCCGCGGTACAACAATGGGCCATCCCTAAGACGGTAAAAGAAGTGCGTGCCTTCCTTGGGTTTGTCGGCTATTACCGCCGTTTTGTCTCTGGGTTTTCTCGCATTGCAGCGCCACTGCATAAGCTCCTCCAAGGTACTACAAGCTCAAAGGCGGCCCAGATCCAGTGGACGGAAGACTGTCAGGATGCTTTTGAACAATTGAAGCAAGCGCTGCTCCAGGCTCCCATACTGGCCTTTGCGGATTTTACTCTGCCCTTTATACTCTACACTGATGCCAGTTTCCATGGGTTGGGGGCAGTGTTGGCTCAAGTTCAAGAGGGCAAAGAGAGAGTGATTGCCTACGCCAGTCGAAGTCTTCATCCAGCGGAAAGAAATGATCAGAATTATAGTTCATTTAAGCTTGAGCTGTTGGCATTGAAGTGGGCAATCACTGAGAAATTCAAAGACTATCTTTGGGGAGCTCAATGTAAGGTGGTGACCGACAATAGGCCATTGGTCCACTTGCAATCTGCAAAGCTGGGTGCCACAGAGCAGAGGTGGGCGGCCCAGCTAGCTAACTTTGACTTTGTTATCTCCTACAGGCCAGGGGTTAGCAACCAAAATGCCGATGCCCTGTCTCGCCTGCCAGAAGTTGGACAAGTTGGTGTGGTGGCAGAATCTTCGACTGCAGTCCCTGAGTTGCAGGACTTTGCTGAAAGGGAGATGGACTGGCGGATGTCCCAAGATAAGGAGCAGGATCTGTCTCTCCTTCGGAGATGGAAGGAGTCGGGCAGCCGTTGCAGCGAGTTGGACCGGCAGGCCTTAACACCAGAGGGTCGTCAGCTTCTCCGGGAATGGGAAAGGCTGGCCCTTGTCAATGGGGTGCTGGTTAGGAGGACACTGGGTCGTCAACAGACAGTGGAGGCAGTGGTGGTGCCCAGTAGTGAGCGACGGCGAGTGTGGGAAATGCTCCACCACACGTTGGGCCATGCACGAGGACAGCGGCAGTTGGAAGCCATCCGCCTCCGGGCCTTTTGGATTGGCATGGCGAGGGATCTACGAGATTGGGCAGCAGAATGCCATCAGTGTGTGCTGGGAAGAGCTGGGTCGGAGGTGAGGGCACCCTTGCATCCAGTGGTGAGTCAGTACCCCTTTGAAATTCTGGCATTGGACTATTTGTCCTTGGGGCGGGTTGCAGACTCTCATCCCTGTATACTGGTTGTAACAGATTTGTTCTCTAGATATGCAGTAGCAGTGCCAACCCGAGACCAGTCTGCACAGACGACAGCAAAGGCCCTGTGGGTCCATGTGATACAACAGTTTGGGTGTCCTGAACGAATCCTGACAGATCAGGGTGGGGCATTTGAGTCACAACTTTTCCAGCAGCTGTGTCAGTTGTACGGGTGTAAAAAGAGCCGGACAACGCCATACCACCCTCAAGGAAATGGCGCTTGCGAGCGGTTTAATCAGACGCTCCTTACTCTACTCAACACCTTAGATCAGGAAGGACAAGAACGGTGGGCGGACCGGTTGCCAGCTTTATTACAAGCTTATAACAACACTCCACATAGTAGTACTGGCCTGGCACCTTTCTATGTGGTGTTTGGTAGACATGCAAGACTGCCTGTGGATATGGCTCTTGGTCTGTCCTGTCCTCAGGAGAGATGTACAACTGACTCATGGGTGCAGAAGCATTACCAGAATCTTGTTGCAGCGTATAGCCAAGTCCGTACTCAAAGTCGGCAACGTCAAGATTGGGATCGACGGCGCTACAGCAAACAAGCTCGTGCATTGCCTCTGCTCCCTGGAGAACGGGTACTTTGTCGGAACTTTCGCCGACGAGCAAGAGGTAAGCTCGGTCCCTACTGGCTCCCTGAACTCTTTGTTGTCATCAAACAGGTGCGACCGGGCCAGCCGGTATACGTCATCCAACCAGAGGGGAAGGAAGGGAACACCAGGACTATTCATCGGAATCATCTGCGTCCCTGCCCAGGGGGATGGACTACTTGGGCGGATGAGATTGTGGAGGAACAGCCAGCTGCCATGGCAACCCCCCCTTCTGTCCAAAGCAAGGGTAATGTAAGATTTTGGCCGTTGGCCATACGGGACCAAAGGCACCCAGGTCAGCCCATTATGGCTCAGAATGATGTGGAGGTGGGTGCGCCCCCTCCGAGATTGGAGGGGGAGGGCCCACATCCACTGAATCTAAATGTGGGTGGGGACGAAGCCTTCCAACTTCGTAGGTCCCAGAGAAGTAATTTTGGGCTCCCTCCTGCTCGCTATGAGGGGTGAGGCCATGGTCGGGACGACTTGGTTTTTAATGGGGGGGAAGTGTCAGGGCTGGGTGAACAAGGATGTGATGTTGATTAATGATTGTTGCACTGTTTCTGTTTTGAACTGACATGACATCTGTATAATGATGAACTGACATGACATCTGTGAAATGATTGGCTGTGGACATTATTTGTTGAGCCAATGGCAAGAGTGCCAGGTTGGGACAGTGGGACACAGGTGATTGGCTCTCTGTTCTGTGGCTGTAGCCAATGACCGGCCTTGGATCTAGGTGGGGCTGTATGGGAGCATCTGAGTCCTGATTGGCTCTAGGTTCCAAGTCTAGGGCCAATCGAGAGGAGGGACTGGTTGTATTTAAGCCTGCATGCAACTAGTGTGGAGAGAGAAGACCGGGAGCGCATGTGGAGCCCAGGAGCCTGACTGCAGCGGGTGCCAGGGGAGAACATCGTGTTACAACGTTGTGACGACGCATCTATTGAGACCACGCTCCCAAGTTGCAGCAAAGAGGGAAGTTATGTTTTTGTGCTAATCGGCTAAGTTGGCTGAGTTTCCTCCCAAGTGTCAACTGTTTTTTAGGGTTTGCTTTTCCCTTGGTCTCCAGGCTGGGTGGTAGGGCCCCAACGACCCCCAGCAGGCGGACACCGGATTGCGGACCTTCTTTGTGACTTCCTGGTCGGCAGACGGGGAGCCGACCAGGACGAACTTTTCCTTCTTTTCCACGTGGCCCCAGGACTGGCGGGGTGGCAGCACTGGCTACACAGGACTGAGCCTGGACTGAGGACTACTGTGTGTGACGTTTTCTGATGTGTGCTGTGTTGGGTGGTTATGCTCCTATGACATCATGTATTGTTTGTCTTGCCTTTGAGTGATGTATTGCTCTTTGCCACTTGTGTGAATATCCTGTGTGGATTCTTGACACTGGTTGTAACCTAAAAAACGTTTTAAATCTGTTGGACTCTAGAGGGGGTACAGGAAAGTGTACTGTGCTGCTGTCTGCTACCTTGGCCACGTGTTTGTAATAAACTGTATATATCTACATCTGTCAGTTGTGTTGTGAGTTGGGAGGACTAACCGGTACGGGAGAGCTAGACCCACACGACATACCATACACTACGGTTATGGCCACACAGATATAAAAGACTGTTGCACCAGTTTTCAGCATACCGACCAATCAAAATGTACATACCTGTAAATGTATAATATAGTGATGATGACAATGATGAGGAATATGGTCCCTGCTATGGCAGCAATATTGATGATGAAGAATGCATTGAGAAAAAACCTTAAATCAGTTACCTGGAGAAATGGTGACAGTCCATCTTTCTGTCCATCTCACAATCTTTTGCATGTCTGTAACGCTGCATGTATACATTCCTTCATCAGATGTCTGCACATCATATATATGCAGTATTCCTGGAGTAGCAGGATCAACATGCATCCTCTCTGAGGTGAGGTTTGTCTTGGTTCTGTTGGCTCCCAGCAGCGGGCTATGTAGCGGGCTATGTAAAAACATGATTCCATCCTTCGTCCATTTCATTGTCATTATATCACCTGATGTGTTGCACTGCAATGTGACGTTCTTCCCAAGAGGTTCAGATTTGAAATAATCTATATGTATTACTAATAAGCAAAAATAGAATTAATAATGATCTGCAGTGGTCATGTTATTTTGGTAAGTCTTACAATGTATGAAAACTTTTCAACTATCTTGCTGGCCATATTTCAAGACTTTAATGAAATAACAGTTTATCTGTACACAGAGCATCAATTTTGGTTTATAGTCTCTTTTCTTTTGCTAGAACACACTACCAAATGATACCAGAGCACATATCTTCCTGCCTATTTACAATTGATCCTGCAAAAAATAATATCACTTAGAAAAAAACACTTGTCTTGACCTTACTTTAAACACCCCAGCATTCCGCACATACTATGCACATCTTTACCTGCATCACTTACACTTGCATTATGTTAACAGCTTAACAGTTAGCACTTTCTCACACTTTTGTAGCTCTATGCTGTGCCTGACTTGTCTTCCGGTGTCTCATAAATGTCCTGTCATTTTATTGTGGTGGTATAATGATGATACGCTCCTTACAGTAAGTCTCAAAGGATATTAACATGTAAAGTGTTGCTCAGTAAAAATCTTAAACTGTAAAAGAAACATTTGGGTTTTACCTCCACATGTAAATGCATCAATATCACATTTTAACCCAAAAACTAGATCTAAATAGACTTTACCAAGGAAAAAGGCATGCAATTGCGTTACACACAAAAGTTTAATATACTATTCAGTAATTCACCAGGAATGCCTGCAAGGAGTTACATAGAGATTTTTAAACTCCTTATTTCTGTCTTGCATGTGCTTGCAACATCACTTGTATATTGCCTTATCACATTGGTGCATATCAGATATGTACACTATCTATAGGCTAGCAGAATCAACACTCATTCTTGGTGAAGTAAAGTTCTGTTTTGGTTTCACTGTTCTCCAGTACTGAGCTATATAAAAATACCTGGTTACCATCCTATCTCCGTCTAATATTCTACACATTCTAGCATGTAACTTGGAAACATCTACATCTTCATCTGTATCTCTAACATCCAGTAGTAAGTAGCATCAGTGATAGTATGTTTCTTACAGTCAATGTCATTAACCAAACTTTAAACACAATGTAAAAGTTCCAATACTTTTGGTACCTCCACATGTAAAATGCAGCAGAATCACACACACAGTGGAGTAGAGTAGTTGTTGCCATGTTAGAAAAATCCTGCAAAAAGTAATGGTGTCCTTCCACTGCATAGCTTGATTGACAATTGCAGTGAAAAAAGAAGACAGTATATAAGAGGATGTGGTTGGCTGTGGTGACGGTATAAAGAAATTTACTCTTAAGGTCTTTGAGATGACTGCAGTAAATTTGAAGTTGTCCAAAATCTCTCTTGCTACTTTTGTACAGAGCATTTTCCTTCTTTGTAAAAAAAAACTAGAAACTTAAACACATGTAGCATCACAATTTAAGCTGCATGCAAATCCTTTAGTATGCCATCTTTCACATTATCACCAAATGTCTTCTCAGTCCAGGCCATAAAATATCCTTTTAACACAGTCTCAACAATAACAGTAGTAAGCTGTAGTCTTATCACAACTTGGCTTAAGTGAAGTGACACACCTTCTGTAGCTCAAATGTTCCTCACTTTGACCCTCTTTTGACAGAATTTGGTCTATAAACAATGACTATGTTTACATGCATAGTTTTGACCACATTTGGATTGTGTGAGATTTATGAAAACTCCTCAATCGGATTTATATACTCATAATTTGGCCATATTACAGATTCTATAAATCACAACAACTGCCATATGCCAGTGTTAACCTAGTGTAATGGTCATGCTCACCCCTTCATAAGAAAATTCTCCTTACCTAGTGCACCGATATCTATAAATGAAGCCAACAAAGACTTTTAGCTATCCGCAAACTCAGAGCACTGTCCGTTTCCCCCCTCATCACTTGCTCCTCCTGTACAAGAGCATAGTCCAATCCATGCCTCTCTACTGTTTACCTTGCTTCTTCAACATGCAAACTGCTGTCAACAGTCATTCACATCACACACACTGCATCTAGGACAATAGGCCTCCCCACTCCGAACTTAACAGACCCAAACAGCAAAGGCCCCAAAAACAGAGCACGGACCATTGCACATGACCACAGACTCTTACCCCAACCCCGTTAACCAACATTACACACTAGTTTCATCTAGACACAGATAAGATGCAACTTACAACTGAAAACAGATATGCTATGAAAGGAGTTTCTCACCCTTGGCCATAGCGGCCGTGAATGAAGGCACCCAGCACTGATAAATATCTGTTTTTTGTTACTGTGTTTGTGCTTATGTTTGTGTATATGGTGTGTATATGTTGGATAAGGGGAGGTCGGCTAAGTGTGTTTCTATGTACTTATGTGTACAGTATGTTGTAAGTGTGAGCCTGCACTATGCTGTATAGGGCTGTGAAACCAAATTTCCACTGAGTGGACAATAAAAGGCAATCAATCAATCAATCAATCAATCAATCAATCAATCAATCCATCCATCCATCCATCAATCCATCAATCCATCCATCCATCCATCCATCCATCCATCCATCCATCCATCCATCCATCCATCCATCCATCCATCCATCCATCCATCCATCAATCAATCAATCAATCAATCAATCAATCAATCAATCAATCAATCAATCAATCAATCAATCAATCAATCAATCAATCAATCCATCCATCCATCCATCCATCCATCCATCCATCCATCCATCCATCCATCCATCCATCCATCCATCCATCCATCCATCCATCCATCCATCCATCCATCCATCCATCCATCCATCCATCCATCCATCCATCCATCTATCTATCTTCTCATATACTGCAAGGACTATTAAGTAGACACATCACTATATTTCCTATGTCTTCTTTTAATACAGATATAGTGTTGTCCACTACAAATTCCCTGAAATATCTTAATGAGGATGTTAAGCTCCATTGTAGCATACAGTATACGGAGGGAGGGAATTTCAGTTTTTACATAGCCCTGCACTGGGTGCCAGTGGGACAAAAACTGAGTTCACTTCAGAGAAGATGAATACTAAATATGCTACCCTGCAAATACTGCATGCATCTAATGTGTAGGAATCTTGTGAGGAAATACACACATGAAATTACAGACATCCAAAATACAATGAGGGGAGGAGCTTTATTCCACGGTAAAGCCTCTTCAGCTCCAGGTTCTGGCATGGTTTGTCATTTTACTGCATGTGGATACTACCATTACCGAAACTAATATTTTATGGTCTGCTCTTCTGAGGTTTGCTCAATTACATTTTATTCTGTGTTACAGGATTAGTTACATTTTATATTGTTGCAGGATTTTCAGACTTACTGTAAGAATTATAGTACTATTACTTTAAATATTACCCAAAGCAACATACAAGTAAGAATCATTGCTTTTTTTTACCGTAAATACATTTTTCCCCAAAGATTAACCTTTAGGTTGCTTTCCAATACGTAATTTACCCTTAGCTTCATCGCAACTAACACATTTTTCCAAACTGAAAGCACTGTTTGGCTTCATGTAAATGTGGCTCAAAACATGTTTAATGGTGGGTATTCAGATCAGTCTTATCAAAAAATTTTCCACTTAGATCTAGCAGAGGGGATTTTAGGAGGAAAGACAAACCACAAGGTATACTTCGTCAAAATCATTAGTACTGACGAAAAGAATTATGTACAGTAAAATATTAATTAACGTGATAACCTGTTCCTGAGTTCCTTACGGGACTATCCATAATTTCACTTACATAGAATTACAAGATCCAACATCTCTGTAGTTCACTATTCAAGAAGGGTAACAGCTATCTATACTGAAATTATCTCTGCTTGTAAGGTGTGTACATGCTTATGCATGCGTGTTTGTGTAAACCCACTCTTCTCCCTGATCCACATAGTAGAAGGAACTGTGTAACCACAGCTCTTTAGGTCTTTAGAAAACCCAACCATCTAAAGTTTCATTAACAGCATAAAGAGCAATAATAGTCTGACAATCACTTATAGTCATACTGGTGTCATATATCCGCAAAACACTTACTGAATGGCATTCCATTACTAGTCTTCAATTTCTGTGTTAAAAGTAATGACCACTTTCCTGTTAACCTTGATTGGATACAGAATGTGTTTCTATTTTCAGATGTATACCTTAAGGAGATAACCGAGTGCTGGAAATCTCTTAAATCCATCACACATTATGGAAAGTCATAAGAGGACCCCCCATTTCCTTTTCCACCCCCGCTCTGTCGTACCATGAAAAAGTTTCCTCCAAACATGAAGTTTATTTTTCTCTCTTGCGCGCTCCCTCGAACTGTAACCACAGACTGTTTTATGCTTTAAAACCACAAACATGTAGCCTGGGCACGCCCATACTTCCTGTGCCGCTGCATTTGAATTTCACTTGCAAAGTCAGTCTGGCCAAGCTCCCCTTCTACACCGTTTCTACATTAACAGAGAAACTGGGACCAATGAAAATCTAGCGTTTCAAAAAGGCAATGGCGAACGTGGAGCAACGGCAAGATTTCAATGCAGCTGTAGCTGCTGTTTTGGAAGATGGATGAACATGTTAGCCAACAAAGTCTACAAAGAAAATCTCCTTGGCATTGTTGTCGACGAGGTTCATCTGACTTATAAATGGTAAGTGTTGCCAAGTCAACCCAGTTTACAGTATGTAAATAGCAGAACAACACAGTAATATCTTGCAAAGTTGTGGAGCTATTTCATTGACAAAATAGCTGCACGTTACATTGTCAGCGATAGCATATGGAATTTCGAGCTTTTGTGCAGTTACGTTTTTGTTTACTCATATGCACGTTACTATTCTCTGTCTTATACATGGACACTAACGTGATTGGTCGAAGCTTCGTCCAGTAGCAAACACAGGCATTTCACACACGTGGGTTAAGCCCGCCCTCTGAGAAATGGGTTTACAACACAGCTTGGCCAGCCCAATGTTCGCAGAGCATTGATAAGTCGCGTTAGCCAGGCTAACAAACATGATGCCTGACTTTGGCTGTTGCCTTTTATTCACTAATAGTGTTGGTTGTAAAATATTAGTTTTAATGTAATCGGTGTTAGAAATGGGCTTAGCAAAAAGGTAAAGCAAGACTGAAACCCACTTGGTCACTAGATTTGCATGTCATGCATTGTGTATAACAACTGTAATTAAAAACAAAGTTTTCAAACAAAGCTAACATGCACTGAGGAGACTTTCATTACACTAAAAACACACAAACAATGTTGTTGTATTTGTAAGGTTCCTCCTATGAAGCACTAACCACTTTCTCACAGACAGAGTCTCTCAATGTCTCATCTCAATGTCTGTCTCATCACACTGTACAGAGTGACCACTAACTGTCCTACATTTGAAACCCACACGCATGATTCTGACTGTGGTTCTGAAGCCTTCTGCTCACTGCTGGAATTTTCCTTAACAAGTGAATGAAAAAAGAACAGAAAATACACAAAACTACAAACTTAAGAGGACTTAAAAGGGACTAGAATACTTCTGCACACATCACTCGTGCACACCACAAGCATGTGATGTGATGCACAATGGTCCCCGGCAATGTGAATGTGGACGATGCATGCACTACAGTATACTGAACTCTAGCAAGTTCCAAATTTGCCAGAAATCATCTTCAGTGTTTTTGAAATGATAATGCAACAAACTCTGATTAAAAGCTTTTCTATGAGGCCTGATATGGCACTGGCATCAACCTGCTAAAGCCTGTGACAACAATTGAGCCTTCTATCTTCACTGTGTTAGTGTGTTAGCCAACCCCATCCCCTAGGTTCCACTAGGCTAACAGTTCTGCAAGGTTCAGCCTTTTCCTTTCAAAATCATCCTCAATTATGTCTTCATGGGGAATAATAAGCTTAAATATGAAAACTCAAAATACTCCATATGGACAACGGTGTCTCAGGAGGAAGAAGTTGACAAGCAATCGGAGGGTTACTGATCTGAACCCAGTTTCTTCTTGAGCAAGACACTGAACACCATACTGCTACCAATGTGCTGGTTAGTGCCTTGCATGACAGCCTTTCACAATTTGTTTTGGCTTGTCTTTTTTTGGGTTCTCCCCCAGAAAATTTTGGATTTCTTAGATGCAATTTCTTGCATTCTAGTACATTTTGGGGTAGCCTGTTTCACATAGCAAAAGCAAAATCCATTCTGATTCAGCTTACATTCTCAGTTGCATGACCTTAATAAATACTTGTAAAATGACAATTGCAAAGTGATAATGAAATGTAGTCTTACAATGAAAGCACACAGCGCTACAGTGCTGCGCCCGCAGCGCGAAATGAAAGGGCCAATTAAAATTTGTAATGCTCTCAAACTTTTTTCACATGCTTCCATAGACTCAAGCTTTGTCGGCAAGTGGCAGGGTTTCGCTCACCGTACCAAATAACAAACAATCATCTCACGTTAAAGTTAATACTAATATGGTGGTTAAGGTGGAACGGTACGGTTTCTTGTTATTGTTAAGAGCGGTTGTCTGTAACTATCAAGGATGTCGCGCAGTTCGCAAAAAATCGAATTCTTTTTTTTGTACCAAAAGTGTTTTTAAGTATTTGAACTGGTTTCTAAGTCTTTGGGAAGTTAGTATTTGAGATCCATGTCCGATCGGGTCGTGACCACACAAAGCTTTTAGAGTGCCGAAATCATCCAAAACGCAACTTGAATCGGGTCTTCCCAGAGATTTGTTTTTGCAGTGCCCAAAAATTTTATTTCACGAATACCAAGTAAAAGTATTACTCTTCGACTGCGAAGTTTAAAATGTGACAATTTCCGCGTACTTTTGGGTTTATAAGCCTTTGAATTTGACCAAGCATAAACTCTAAGCGTAAAATGAAAATAAAGTAAAAATCCCTAAAATATTCAGATTTTGTCATACGAACTAATAAAACACCTCAAATTACTCACAAATATCTCTAGTTTTGTTGTGGAACTCTTTGGTTTTAAAATTCCTGCTCTATTTTAATATTTTTGTCAAAATGTCAAGCATGGCGAAATTAGCGTAAAATACAGTCAGATTCCGCCCAAAACTTCTAGGCCCTCGTTCTCCCAAAATATTTATCTGATTAGACTCAAACTTTCACAGGTGATATAAGTCATCAAATGCTATCGTTTGGGTACAAAAAAATTAGTTTTTTTGCGAACTGCGCGACATACTTGTTAGTTACAGACAACCGCTCTTAACATGCTTTGCACATTTTTAAAATATCCTTAGTAGCACGTACCTAGCCTATTGTGATGATTTTTTCACGAGCCAATTTATTTGGTGGTGCCCCCACAAGCACTTGGTGCCCTACGCACTCTGCGTTATGTGCGTGTGCGGGGCTACGGCACTGCTTGACCCCTCAATGACCAGTAAGACCACGAGGGTCGAATTTCACGTCTTGGAGTGCTGCGTGCATATACTGCTTGTTGTAACCCTCCACATTGTAAATAGAGCTACTCAAAGTGTTTTTTAGCGGAAGGACCCCTTTAAGACACACCTAATATTTTAAGTTTATTTGCGAAAATGGTATGCCCAAGTTGTAAGTAGCACAGCTCCTCCATAGTTTTAGACTCAGACATGTTCTTGGTATCAGTGGAAAGGTAACACTCTCGGGTTTATTTATAAAGTATTTGGGTGATTCTGTGATGCACTGACACAGAGGTACAGAGGTTAGAATGAAGGTTTTACCTGAGCCTGTAAAGTGACTGAGACCTATAATTTCAGTAACCTGTTGGCCAAACAAAGGCATAATGAGGCCACAGACACAGGTCTTACCTTCACACAGTAAAAAAATTGGAGGCAAAGGATCAAAACCTGATTTTTTTGTAGATTGTTATCAATAGGTATGTCCATGCGTTTTTCTTGTGTCCCTATTGGAAATTCCAATAGGACATTTGGTTCCGAAATCTGTATAACCAGAATCAAACCTCTATAACTTGAGAACCCCTTTGCCTACAAACAAAATATTGGCCTCTACTGAAAGCCAAGACCTTGAGGTTTCTTGCATGGGTTTTGGATTGGATGTCAGTCATTCTGGAATAGAATGACAGAAGAATGTGTGCCACCCCCGCCCCCCCCCCCCCCCCCCCCCCCCTCCCTCCTTGTGTGTATTAACAGGAAAAGTTGACCTGATTGAGAAAAACCAATGTGATATTTGGATTCAGCACATCAAACTTGTTATAAATCAGTTACAAAAAACAGAGACAATTTTCAAAAATGTTTTTTTGTTGCCTATTGTTATCCATCCAGGTTTTAATATCATCCAGACAGTTAAACAATTAGTTAATAACAAGGTGTTTTCTGGTGTCACAGGCAGGTAAAAGTGTGTGTCATCTGCATAGCAATGGTATTGAAAGAACAGGGTCTAGGATAGAACTTTAGGGGACACCACATGTAATAGAGGCAGAGGATGAAGTGCAGTTTCCCAATTTAACAGAAAAGGTTTGGTCTTTAAGGTATGAAATGAACCAATTCAGAACTGGCCCCTGAAGACCAACACAGTTTTTTAAATAAGTTGAAAGGTTGTCATGATGGAGTGTATTGGCCAAACAGGACTAGAACAGCCTCCTGGCTGACTCTGGGTCTAGAACAGAACACTCAGAGTCAAACTAGTGCTTGTCTGTTAGACAAGTTTGGGCACAGTATAAATGCTAATAATGAAATGAACATCAACATACTTTAGATGCATCTCATTTGTGTCTTTTTATGTAGTAACATTTTAATACAGCTTAATAATGACACCCGTTTTGTGGCAACAATTGGCTAGGCTAGTGCTACAGGCTGTTAACCTATGCAAATTGGGCTTGTTGAGAATTTATGCACGATATTACGCCTAATAAAAAAACACAAAGGATTTTGTATCTATACAAGTGCATTTTTTGTGATACTACATTAAATAAGCTTGTTGGTCTGTGTCTGGCCAGAAATACTGACATCTTAACAATGTTAGCCTTGATAGCCAGCAAGTACACTGCACATTGGCGAACTTACCAATCAGCTTGTGTTAAGTCTGTGTGTCATGCATGTAGCACATTATGTAGCCTAACGTTAGTCACCAAAAGCAGCACAAAAAAATGCACCTTCCAAGACACATCTCTTGTATAATCAAATAAGAATTCTACTGCTGTTTCATGAATATTTATTTAAAGTGTTACCATAAAACAGGTAATCAAATAAGTCTACATCTGCAGTAACCATAGCCACACAGAAACAAAGTTATAATATCAGTGCTTTATTATAAATGTCTATGAATTATGTTTAATTAATTTTTTTGTCTTGGTTAGAAAATAATGTCCAGTTAGGAGAATAGTCTCTGAAGAACATCAGTGAAGAAAAAAAAGACTTGTGAATATCTCTGGTAGTAACTTGTGTGGTTTGTGTAATTCTCTGCCCTCAACCACTGTGCCATGTAGGGATTATAACCCTTTGTGTTTCCATGCAGTTTGCAGTAGTGCTTTCCTTTGAACATGTAAAACAATGGCTAAAAAGTCCAACAGAAGTATGAGTGGTGCCCATATCATTTTGTGATTTATTGTGTATGCATTTCTTATCAGTAACTTGATGAATCAATTGAAAAATATTAAAAAGCTTTGCCATCAAGAAATTAAACACATTTGTCAGAGCAGAACATATTAACACAACATGCATGTTTCTGATCTACTTAAGCTGCATGTATAGTATTTCAGAAAAAAAAACATGCTTAACAACTAACCAATTTGTAGACTTATATTGATGCATTCCATTTGTTTTTTTCTGAATGCTTAAACACTAACAATGATTGTTGTAGCACATTTTCTAAAACTGGCAAAACTGATAGCACAAACTCTGCTTTGAACTCTGTTTGTAATTTTGCAACACACACTTTGCAAAAGTGTAAACACAATCCACTGCTTTACACTCAACTTGCAAATGATCAACGCACTCCTAGCAAAACTATACACACTGATGGCTATTGTTTACACTATTTTGCCAATTGTCTGGCAACAGTGTCACGTGTAAAAACCGTTTTAAATAATTTCTTCACTTTGCAATCACAGCCTGAGTATTATAAATAAATCACAGGTATGCTTTCGATGTGGAGTAAAATGTTGGGATAAGGAAAAGTGAGAAGAGTGAGAATTAGAGGAGGGTGAGGAAGAGGATGTGGAGGTGGATAAGCATGAGGACATGCAGATGAAGAAGTAAAAGGGAGGGGGTGATGAGGACAAGGAGGTGGTTAGAGGAAGAGGGTGAGGAGGCGAAGAAGCAAGAGGGGGACAAGGAAAGAAAGAGGAAGGGAAAGAAAAGTAAGAAATAGAATTACTGATGACATCAGAGCTACATTAGTGGACCAAGAAATGACCCTGAGGCAAGCTGGCCAACGGGTTTAGCCTATCCTGAGCTGCTACAGTGTCGCAAGCATCATAACATATAATGCTATGGTATCATTGGTACTGAATCTGGAAGTGTATACTCTAGTGTTGTGCATGGGCCTGCTGTGCTGCATTTGTTTTGTCTTTGTTTCAGAGAGTGATGAAGCTAAAGGCAGATGCCATAGGTCATGAGCTAATTTTTGTGGATGAGGCAGGTTTCAACCTCACCTAATGAGGAGACATGGCAGGAACTTTATTGGACACTGTGCCATAATCAATGTCAGAGGACAATGTGGTGGTAAAACAACTATGTATGCAGCTATAAGTCAAAATGGTGTGGTTCACTATTCACCTTCTCTGCCTTGCGCTGGAAGGCCTATGACCATCATCCCCATCATTGCATGGCCATTTTACAGGCAATGGAGGAGGCATATTGGGATATCAACCAGGCATCATGTCAGGACTTGATACGGCACTCCAGGAGATATTTTTTCCAGTGCCTTGGACTAGAAGACATTGTGTGCGATGTTGACAAAGTCTTGTGGCCACACCCAGAGACGAGAAGATGTAGACTGTTTTTTCGCTCAGTGAAATTATTGTATGTTTTCTTGTGTTTTCACTTGAAAAAAAAAAAAAAACACTTTGTTTGTTTCGATGTGTGTAAATGATCTGCCATACTTGAACTTTGGATCACTGTGTGTTGAGTTGGATCCCTGTGTAGGGTTTTGCTATAAGTATTAATAGTTTTAGAAATTGTGCTACAAGAATCACTGTTAGTGTTTAAGCATTCAGAAAAAAAACTGTAATATGATAGTTTGTGTTAACTGTTTGGTACAAAAATACCATTTAAAAAGTGAAGCAAGATGTGTTAGCCTTTGCAAGGTATCTACAACGTTTTGCTAATTTGGTGAAAGGTTTTGTTTATTTGTGTGTAGAGTTTTGCAAAAATAGCCAATAGGTACAAATAATGTGCTAGTGCATGGGTATATTTTGTCCCAGGAAATAACAAAAATCTTTCTGAACACTCTCGTCCATTACAGAATTTGGATGCAATACATCAGAACTGTCCATAAACAGAGTTATACCTCTCAAAATACTGACTGCTCTGCCTTTGTATCCTCTCCTCCTGTCTGTGGCGTGACATTTCAGAATCCCCTGCCTGTGAAGGAAACAAACACAGTCAAAGTGTTATTCCTTCAGGTTTCAGGCATACGCTGACCAACACACATTTCTGATAGTCAACAATCTATTTAATTTACAGTTTTTTACGATTGCTTAAGCTCAAATTTAAAAACTGTGCTCGTTTTTTCAAAACACTACACACAGTTAAGGCAACCATACACTCAATTACAGTTTTTTATGTTTGCTTACACGCAAAAATCTAAAGTTTTCCACAATTAATGAAACCCAATACTCAAATACCAAAACATCGGCTCAGGTAGGCACCAATCTAAGCACATTTTCAGCTTCACACTTTTTGCAAAACACTACACACAGCGATTTGCAAAACATTACACACACTTACATGCTTTACACACATGATGCTTTTGTAATGTCACCTTTTTTCCATTTCAAAACACTAGCTACCAAATGACCACACACTTGCAACCAACTGCTTAAACACAATTGTCATGTGCCAAAACACTAAGGGATAAAATGCAAAACACAGTAATCATACTTAAACACTGTAAAATAGAAAACAGGGGCGTAACTTTGACTTGAATATGAATGTAAAGCAGTGTTGTAGCAAGAGGAAAAGAAAGAGGGACAGTAAAGATTAGAGTGAGATGACATGTAACAAAAGGAAGAGGTAAATACTATCACTGCAAGGTACAATGGGAGGACAGCAGACAGAAAAGACAAGGACTAAATTGATGACATTGGAATGACATTGGTTGACTACCTTGAAAGCCCTATGTTGAGACTTGCCACCAAATTAGCCAGACATGATACTTAGAGTAACTTTTTGTCTCCAACAACACTGTGTTTTACTATGTTTGCTGTGAATATGGTTCTTTGAAAAATGGTTTTCAACATGCAACCATGCAACAAGCAAACACTTCAGCATATTGACTGATTGATTGAAAGTAAAAAAATATCTATTGAAATATATTTAGTGAACAGCATTTGTCATGTGTTATGTGTTAGTAACTGTGTGTAACCCTGTGTAGTTACCCTTTGCGCTGCTATAACAGTACATGGAGTCCTCCACCGCCATGCTAACCTGGGTCCATACAACAATGAACTTATTCTTGTATTTTTGGACAGAGTAAACAACATTGTAACTGCAGTGAACACGAATGAACGCATGCGTTACATTGTTGTGTGGGACAATGTGTCCTTTCATAGATCTCCTTTGGTACGAAATTGGTTTCTACAGCATTCCCAGTTTACAGTCCTTTTTCTTCCACCATACTCTCCTTTTCTAAATCCAATAGAAAAGTATTTCTCAGCATGGCGGTGGAAGGTTTGCGATCTTGATGAAATTCTGTGGCCAGATACAGCAAGGAGAAGGGATGCCTATTTTTTTCTTAAACATGGTTAAAGATACTGTTGTGTATTGTTTTGTTCAGTATATACGTTGTTGTCAAACTGCAACTATTGTCTGAGTTGAGTCTAGTTACAGGATAAAAAAATAAACATTTTCATTGGTCTGCAGAATTGCTGTCATGTAGTGTTGAATTTGTGAATTGGTGTCATTAGCGGTGAATTTACTATATTTTACTTTGTCTGTGTAATTTACAAGAAAGAGCAAATGTTACAAGTATTTTGCATTAATTACCACTGTGTCTAACTTATTCCAATACAAACATATGATGTGACTCATGTGTGTGCAATTTGGTGCCATAGTTGCATTTTTATAAATATGTGTACACTTTTGACAAAAGAATAGCATTTTGCAATAGAGCTGGGGTATTCTGTTAATTGGGTATATGGTTGCATTAACTGTGTGTAGTGTTTTGTCAACATGGGCCCAGTTTTTAAAATTGAGTTTAAGCAACTGTAAAAAACTGTAACAGAACACCCCTGCCCTATTGCAAAATGATATTCTGCTTACAAAACTATACACTTATTTATAAAAACGTGATTTTGTTGCCAAATCATACACATGATTCATATGATCTATTTGTGTTTCAGTGAGTTACACACTGTGGTAATTAACTTTTCTAATGACATGATCTGGGTTTCATTATTTCAGACATATTGATAAATGACATGAATGCCTTCATGAAACACAACACATGACAAACGCTGTTCATCAAATATATTTCAATAGATATTTTTCTACTTTTATGTAATCCAAAATCAGTCAATATGCTGAAGTGTTTGCTTGTTGCATGGTTGCATATTGAAGACCATTTTTCCAAAGAACTGTATTCACAGCAAACATACTGTAGTAAAACACAGTAAAGTGTTGTTGGAGACAAAAAGTTACTCTAAGTATCATCTCTGGCCAGTTTGGCGGCAAGTCTCAACATAGTGTTTTCAAGTCAACCAATGTCCTTCCAATGTGATCAATTTACTCCTTGTTATTTCTGTCTGCTCTCCTCCCATTGCAGTGATAGTATTTACTTCTTCCTCTTGTTACATGTCATCTCACTCTTTCTCTTGCTACAAAACTGCCTTACATTCATATTCAAGTAAAAGTAACGGCCCTGTTTTCTATTTTACAGTGTTTAAGTATGATCACTGTGTTTAGCATTTTATCCCTTAGTGTTTTGGCGCTTGCCAATTGTGCTTAACCAGTTGGTTGCAAGGGTGTGATCAATTGGTAGCTAGCGTTTTGAAATGGACAAAAGGTGACATTACAATAGCATTATGCGTGTAATGCATGTAAGTGTGTGCAATGTTTTGCAAATCACTGTGTAGTGTTTTGTAAAAAGTGTGAAGCTGAAAATGTGCTTAGAGTGGCGCCTACCTGAGCCGATGTTT
This sequence comes from Setipinna tenuifilis, assembly GCA_030347295.1. Classification (NCBI taxonomy): domain Eukaryota; kingdom Metazoa; phylum Chordata; class Actinopteri; order Clupeiformes; family Engraulidae; genus Setipinna; species Setipinna tenuifilis. The sequence continues at coordinate 28,608,983 of CM059269.1, read as the reverse complement.
TGTTATTTGAGTATTAAGTTTCATTAATTGTGGAAAATTTTAGATTTTAGCGTGTAAGCAAACATAAAAAACTGTAACCGAAAGTTGTGAAAAAGTTGTGTCATTTGTAAAAATACAAAGGATATGACGTATCCAGGTTTAAATGAAATTATCAACATGGTCGCCTTTCTTTGATATGTTGATTTTAATTGGATTTACTGTATATGAAGAAACAAGTCTTTTTGTACTTTTTTTTATTGTAGTATTTGTACGTCTAGTTTGTATGTCTAAAATGACGTTGCAGTGTATGATTGCACAATCTAAGTTAACTCATCTACCTCATCAGCTGTATGCTTACCTGTGCACTAACTAATGATGTGTACATAATGGGCGGTGAGGGGTAGGATGCATCAAGCCCTGAAGAAGGCTGACGCTGTGGTCGAAACATGTTGGTTACTTTTATCGTGCTCAAACATGAACTAGCTTCATTGAATAAAAAGCTTTTTAATTTAAAAGACGAGAAGAAGAACTGTCTTCTCTTCTAGCTGTTATTTCCTCAACCAAAGACCACCTTCGCATTAACTCCAGGAGTGCCGTAGCCATCCGACTTCACATTTTGCTTGCCTATGTAAATTATCACCTGCATCATATGACACAATGCATTGCAATATGACCAGTGTTTTAAAATTTATTTACAGGAAGGCCCTGAGACCCCTTGCTTTCTCAGGTTCAAATTGCAGTGGGTCATACTGTTTAATGCACCAGCAGACACACAGTTACACGAACATGACATAAAAAAATTAAACACACTTGTGCACTCACTTCTCTTGTTTGATTTGATTGTGTTGATTCTCGGCAACCATAGTTGTTCTTCATTTTCTTTATCCTGTTGGAAACATGTATATTTCACACGCAAAACATATATACAGTATATTTGAGCAGTGCATCACATTATGTGCTCCATGTCTCCACATAGAACATGATCATACAAAAGGCATGTTCTTGGCTCATACAATTTTTTCTGCAAATAGGGATATCGATCAAAATCTACCTACCTGTAAATACACAATGTCATTATGATGACAACGGTGATGAATGTTCCTGCAGCAGCAGAGATAGAAGCTACTGGTGGCCCTGACTCTTGGATTGTGGATTGATTCGTTGGGGCTGTGGATCATAAGGCATGAATCATTAGAAATGGCACAGTAATGTGTTGAATATAGACAAGTGCATTTAAAATGCCTAAGGCAGTTACCTGAGGAAATTATGGTCAAGTTCCATTTCTCTGTGTTGAATTCAGTGCTGTAAACTTCACATGTGTATATTCCCTCATCAGATTTTTGCACATTAGATATGTGGAGTATCTCTGGAGTAGCAGGATCAATACTCATCCTCTCTGAAGTAAAGTTTGTGACGGTTCCATTGCGTCCCAGTATTGGGCTACATAAAAACACCTGGACTCCATCTTTTTTCCATTGGACTCTTATTATCTTAGTTATCTTAGATATGTTACAGTGTAATGTAACGTTGTTTTCTGGAGGTCTATTTATGACAACCACTTTATCTGTATAACAAACATCAAAGACAGCATTATTAATAATTGCATTATATGTATACTACTACATGTTATATGTTGGGTGTATAGAGAGCTAAATTTAAATTCCTTATATACGTGTACTTGGCCAATAAAACTGATTCCTATTCTGATTCTCATTATATATACTAATATTACAGTATGATAATTACAGAAAGTCCAAGATGTATATTGCTGCTACACCATGAGAACAAAGTTTGAACAGAAGTCTTACCTCCACATGTAAGATGCAGATGTAGAATTACAAACAAACACAAATAGTGAAGCTGCTTTGCCATGCAAAATGCTCAGTGCTAAATAAGAAAAGCAAGTGTTGCGTTGCACGGTTCCACCCTGCAGCTTTCTAAGGGACATGTCGAAAAGACTGCATATATATGAGGAAGTGGTTAGCAGCCCAAGAGCTTAACTTGTGTGGCTGAATATAGCTACATACTAAGAAATGATTCACAATATTTTAAGTCCTATCAAATTTGAACACAAAACTAACATATTAACTCCACACAGAAAGTGCTTTGAGGAGTGATTGCATGCATCACTCTGTTCTCCTTAAGTATTCTATCTCTATCTCTTTGCAGTTAGTTTTTTCAACATGCTACTGTTTCTAGCCAGATCATGGCTCCAAATGATGATCATGACCCACTGTATTTCTAGCATGCATCTGATTGCAAAACCCACTGTTCTTTTTAGTGTGATTTTCTCTCTCTCTCTCTCTCTCTCTCTCTCTATATATATATATATATATATATATACACTACCGGTCAAAAGTTTTAGAACACCACACTTTTTCCAGTTTTTTACTGAAAAGTTTATTGTATCATTGCACTCTAAAAATGAAAGCACAAAACAAATAAGCAATTTCAGTTGAAAAAAAAATCGTGAAATCAATTTATAAACCAAATTGTATTCTAAACTTTTGACTTATCAAAGTAGCCATCTGAGCATACTCGTGGCATTCTTTCTGCAAGGGAAATCAAATATTCTTCAGAAAGATCTTCCAAAGTTTGTTGCAGAAGTTCCCATAAATCTGTGGCACTTGTAGGTTGCTTGACTTTCACTCTTCTGTCCAGTTCTTCCCAAACCAGCTCGATGGGGTTTAAGTCTGGAGATTGTGCTGGCCACTCCATGTTTTCAAGCTTACCATCTTGCTCTTTTTTTCCTGAGGTAGTTTTGGCATAGTTTGGACTAGTGTTTTGGGTCATTTTGCTTGCTGTAGGATGAACCTCTGACCAACTAGGCGCATAGCAGACGGTATTGCATGCCGCTGCAGAATGCTGTGGTAGCCATGTTGGTTGCTTGAAGTTGTTGTCCGGTGAGCTGCCTATCACACAATTTGTTAACTCTTAGAGACATGTTCTCTGATTCAGTTGTGGCTTTCGGTCTGCCAGACCACTTCCTGTCAGTTTTCCCGTTTTTGAGTGCCTTTTGATGGTGAAGAAAACTGTACTCACTGACACCTTGACTTTCTTTTGCAATTGTCCTGCAGGAAAGACTAACCCTTTTAAGTGTTATGAAGGTCTGTCTCTCTCCCAGTGTTAATTGTCCCTTTTTTGCAGCATTACACTACTTTCTGCAGTACAGTACTGTTCACCTGATGCTCCTGAGGGTCTGGTACCACAGTGTGTGTTTCAACACTGCTTTTATACCAACATTGGGTGTTGTAAGTAATCAAGAAAAGTTGGAACACCTATAGGAATTAGTAGCACTAGCTGTCTATTCTGAAATGTACACTATTTTTCGGTTTTAGTTAACCAATTTCTTTTTTTTTTACCTCTGGCTGTTCAGTACTTACCTTTGTACCATTTCAGGGTATTTATTGAACTTTCACTACTTGAATTGCAATAAATAACTGGAAAAAATAGGGTGTTCTAAAACTTTTTTCATTCAGATGCGTGTGGAAGGTCCTGTGCTGCCCCCTGTAGGACTTGAGCGCTGACTATGCAAGAGGATGCTTATGTCAACTGATTCGACAGTTTTGACACAAATAGATTTTTTAGCCCGAAGCACATAGTTTGCATCCCATCAATAACAATGTGTTTTAATCTGCTACTGAACCCTTCAATTACCGTATTATACAGATTTTAAAATGGGAAGCAACATACAATTAGTCATTAATCATCCAGAACCAGAATAAATGTAATCCCTTGACTCACCCTATCCCTTTTGGAGTTGCAAAACTAAGAAAAGTACATCAACTACTACATATAGCAACCAAAAAACATTTATGCAAATGAATGTACGAGTGTGTGTGTTGTGTGTGTGTGTGTGTGTGTGTGTGTGTGTGTGCACCAATCAGCGGTCTAGCGGTCAAGGCAGGCATTCTAAAATTCGTCACCAAAGCTTGACTACAAGTCCTTCCAACTCAATACATACTTTCTCTTTGGTTTCCAAGACATCACGAACCATACTGCCTGCTACACAATGACGAAACAACACATAATAAATGGATGCCCAGCATTCAAAGGCCTGTACACTGCCCATCCCGATCACATTGTAAACATAACTGCGACAGAATTACGCAAAGTATATGGACAAAATGCAATACATACAGTCCAGCTGGTTTTCAAATTTGTCCAACAATACCACTTTGGAAAATGTCCTAAAAGACTCTCCTAACACCCACTGACATTGTTGCTGTGGACGAGGCTTTAAAAACCATTCTGGTCTTGGAAGTGGGATGCTGCTTTGATACATATATGGACCTGTGCTTCTCTGAAAAAATGATAAAATACAAGCCATTAGTCAGTGCTCTCACAAAAGGTGGCTATAACACAAACCTGGTAGTATTCATGTAAGATACAGTATGTCACAAAAGTGAGTACACCCCTAACATTTTTGTACTTTTTTATTATATCTTTCCATGGGAGAAGTCTAAAGATATAATACTTTTCTACAACGTAAAGTAGGCAGTGTACAGCTTATATAAGTGCAAATTTGCTGTTCCCTCAACATAACTCAACACACAACCATTAATGTCTAAACCACTGGCAACAAAAGTGAGTACACCCCTACGTGAAAATGTATCAGTGCATTTTGGGTAAGTATAGCCATTTACTCAAACATTTTTTCTGCCATTTCAGCCTAAATCATTGTTTGTCTTTTGATGCTATGGCATCAGGGAGTAACTAAAATACTGCCATGAGTGTGAGGAATCAAAAATGTATCATTTACCTATGTTATCTCATTTTGAGGGGGTGATTTTCAGTCTTGTATCAGACATGGTGTTTTTCGAAAAACACAGTTTTTACCAGTTTTGACATGTGAAAGTCAACCACGCAATGCACAACATCCACTGTTGGTTGATGTACATAGTTCGTTCACAAAATGAGTATGAATCAACCTTGCTGTATTTGGTCTGCTTACTGTTTGGTATACATGTTTCTGTCTTTGGGGGGAAAAGAAACTGTGTTTTTCGCTTTGCGCCAGACCACACCTCTTCTTTTCGCTGACACACCCGTGACGGCACAGTGTCATCTGCTATCTAGACAACGTGATTTTTTGCCCGAAAAAATGAACGATGCGCTGGCACAAAATAGAATGCACAATGCGTCGCGGCATGATAGGGCCCATTATCTAATTTTCTTGCAAAGACAGCTATGGAATGAGCTGGTTTGGATTTTGTTAGCTTGAGCCTGTCTTGTCCCATTTGTCATGCTATCTCTATAGTGTGAAACATTTGACCATTAAAAAGCCCCTGTGCAGCACTCTCATGCCAAGGCATCACTTTAAAAATGTCCAGGAATACCTCCCAAAGAATCCTTTTGCATCTGCTATCTGAAGTTAGACAATGCTGGTTATAGGTAGTGTGAGGATCTGGGTGGTGCGTTTAGAGGCAAAGCTACACAATATATCGTAGGTTGATGTTCTTTCACATTATGTCCAGTTTCTCAAATGTTTGACGGCCTTCTGAGTAAGACCAGGCTGTTTCTTCTCAGTCATATGCATTTGTCTTAGTGTTGCCATACCTCAAAAATAGACTTGTATGACTACCACAGTTAACAAAGACCATTGGTGTTGCTACTAAGTTTAAAGATCTACAACTAAACAAACCCTACAATCGACACAGTTTGGATATCTTGATTTGTGAAATTTATTGTCTTTGAAACTGGCTTCTTGAACACAGAGTCAAGGCAACATCTCTCATGACTACTAGGAGTCCTCAAAGATCTTGTATATTGGATGTAATGAATGTGTTACTTCGCCACTAGGAACAGATTATACTAATGTTTATATTTCCATTTTTAGGAAAACCTGTGCATGAGTCACTGGAGGCTAGAAGCACAAACTCAGATTGTGTTAAACTGGAGTTTATCTGATTTGAACAACTTTATTTGCCAAAGCTACCCCCGCATTAGTTTAAATTTGGTAGGCTTTGAATTGGCACAAACAGGAAAAGAACAAGATCCAGAAATTACAAGTTAATTCTGTTAAGGAATTGAAAACAGTCGTTGGCAAAAGCAGGCTGTATATCGTGCCATGAGCCACCATCTTGCAGGTATGGAATTATATGCACAGGGGTTTGTCATACCACAGTGATATAAATGTGTTTTCTGTAATGTTTATGCCTATAATCGAAGTTACCCTCTGTACCCCCAGGTAACATCACCACCCTCTGCCATACCCCAGAATTCATTCCCACCACTTGCAGCTCCAACAGTAGACGAGACCTCACAAGTGGTTTCAGATCCGGGGCCTCATTTATCATCAGTTCGTAGAATTCCTCCTAAAATCTGTCGTACGAATGAAATGAAATGTTCCTAAGCACGGAAATTTCGGCATTTATCAACCGTTCCAACGCTGGTCGTACGCACATCTGCAATGATAAATTCCACACCTTCCAGATCACCTTGCGCGGGCATGAGCAGACTAATTTACATCCCGCAACGCCCCCAATTACCCATATATGGCATCAACAATCCCTTTAAAAGCCACCGGAATTCATAATTGAGCCTTGGTGGAATGATGGAGAGGCGCTCGAAGAAACGCAATTTCTCCGACACTGAGATCGAAACCCTGGTCACAGAGGTCCAACAAAATGAAAAAATCATATTTGGCACGTTGGAGGTAAGGGTTACAAACAAAAGAAAAAATATGGCGTGGGAAAAAGTGACAAGCGGCATAAATGCCGTGCAGTGGCGGTTCTAGACCAAAATTATCAGGGGGGCCAGAGAGGGGCCAACATGTTTTTAGGGGGGGCACATACTGTATACCCTAACTTAAGAACTTAAGGTATACAGTACTTCTTAACGATATGGAAGGTGCTCTTTGGCATGAGAAAACTTGTAGTTTTATGAACAAAGATTATCGAAGACACTCTTCATGTACGTGCAAAAAGTATAAGAAGCCTTTATTCCATCATGGCTGATTCGATTGCCTATTTTGTTTTTATAATATTTTTAACTGAACACATTGAGCTGCATGTCTTGTATGAATTGAGTTATGCAAATTATTAAAACATTAAGATTTACTGTGTCAGATCTCAAGACAGCTCTGCAAACGCTTCAACCTTTACATGAACAAATTACGATATCCAGTTCAACTAATATCAGTTAATACAGCTTAACATTGTCACGTTAGCTATGTCGCTAGCGTTAGCATGCCACCAAATACAACAGTGCTATCTGCCAGCAGCCAGACCATGAAAATTCGTTTTTCTCCACCAGTAACAACCCTGCCTTGCCATACTCACATCACCCAGTACACATTTCCAAAACAGCCCCAACACATCCAGAAAGTTGCAGTGACTGATTCATTGTATAAAATCCGTATCTCACTGGAATGGTCAGTTTCTGAAGTAGTTTACAAAGACAATGCACTATAAAATCAACTCACACACTAACATTGAGGACGGATCTGTCCTGAATTGAATGTCCGGAGGGTGGGACTGGTCATGTGTCATATGTGTCATATGCAGTCTTGAACAGGTGGGTCTTGAGGTGGCATTTGAAAGAGAGTAGTGTGTCAGAGTTGCGGATGGCCAGGGGGAGGGAGTTCCAGAGGGTCGGGGCAGCGATGGCGAAGGCCCTGTCACCAATGGTCCGATATTTGGTTGTGGTCTTAGTGTCTCAGCAGCTGTGGAGAAAAGAGTGGGTCGAAGACGTGCAATTGATTACTTAGCTTGTGTAATGATGACTGTAAACCTCTACTCATCTCACAAAGTCATTCAATCACCTCTGCTTTCTTTTTAGTGGACGTCATGAAACGGAACAAAAAGGACATATTTGCAAGGCATCACAATCGGACAATATTGTTGTTGTAGTGTTGTGTAGTGTGCATTGTCGGAATTTGAGGCCAATCAAAACAGGCTGTCAATTTGTTTTTATTTTCTATTTTTGGACTACACACTCTATGTGAATTTCTTTGTTCTTCTTTTCTCTTCAGTGATGATTACTGATTGTTGAACATCGTGCGGAATATTTTATGGTGTGAAAAAGAACTGTAATATTTAATGTTTTTATTATATTTTAAAGATAAAATCTGAACTTTTTGCCATTATATGGGTTCCATAATAATAATGACTGTATAACTCAATTCATACAAGACATGCAGTTCAATGTTTTCAGTTAAAACTATTATAAAAACAAAATAGGCAATCGAATCAGCCATGATGGAATAAAGGCTTCTTATACTTCTTGCACATGAAGAGTGTCTTCGATAATCTTTGTTCATAAAACTACAAGTTTTCTCATGCCAAAGAGCACCTTCCATATCGTTAAGAAGTACTGTATACCTTAAGTTCTTAAGTTAGGGTATACAGTATGTGCCCCCCCTAAAAACATGTTGGCCCCTCTCTGGCCCCCCTGATAATTTTGGTGTAGAACCGCCACTGTGCGTTACGGATGGTTTTCCAGGTTCACGAGCAATGCCAAATGGACCATGTTGCGGTCTTAAAGGCATATCCTAGGTATGCCTTTTATACCCATATTAATTAGGCCACACTAATTATTTTCAAGTTATGACTATTGAACAATTATATTTTACACTTTTGGTGGAATGAAACAAAAACTAGGCTGTGCTGTTACTTGCGCTTTATTCAGCACGCTTTTAAGACCACAGTAGGCCTACTTCTGAATTAGATACAAGGACCCAAATACCGTCCAACGCACTGTCATACAAAAATAAGCAACATTGTAGGTCCAATATATGCTCCTGTGCAGCGAACGAAGCTCTAGAATCAATACTATTTGCAGTTTCGTTATTCTACCTCTAGGTTCCTGTGCGTAAGACTGGTCAGAGTTGTGCGTATATTTAGGCACATTCCTACGTTCAAGTACGAGTTCATAAATCCCACACTTTGCACAGGAATGATCGCACGCACCCTTTACGCACATATCTGTTCGTAAGAACGCTTGATAAACTAGACTGCATTCCCGCAGAAAATGCAAAAAGTGTGCTTGTATTTTAGCAATGTTAGCATAACTGCTAAATAGCTTCAGCTAATATAGCTACACAACACTGTAAGCACAGTTAATTACTTCACATTTTTAGCATAGTTAGCATAACGGCTAACAAACGTTTGCTAGGTTAACAGAGTAGCACTGACTACATAGATAACTACTAGAGATAACTACTATAGGCTGCAATACACTCCCATGGCAGAACATTATGCAGGCCATGGCATAGGTATTATGACATCACTCAAGAGTTCTATTCCTGAACATTCCACATTTAAAAAATGGCAGTTGGTCCAGGTGCCATTTTTAACCTGTCCTATCTCAAACAGTTTAAGTAGTTGCCGCATGAAATTTACACAGGTCACAGTCAGATCCCAGACCTCTCTTACTAAACTTTAAATCAAGTTTATAGGTTAAGCGGTTCAGTTTTAATCATTAAAAAACTGAGTGGAGGTTAGAGTGAGGGCAGAGCTCACTCTGGCTGCTAGAGTCGAGCAGTGTACTCCGACATGGCATTCACCCCCTATTCCGACATGTCATTAGTCAGACATCCCACTATTCAGACATCCCACTATTCAGACATCCCACTACTCAGACATCCCGCTATTCAGACACTTTTTAGTACCGCTATTCCGACAGTTTTTTTTTTCACAGTTAATGATTGACAGCTGCTCTCACGAAGCGGAGTAAAAAAAAAATTATCACGATGTCTGCTCAGCCACCAGGCTACATTGAAACTAATACATTTGAGGTAGTCAACTTGGAAAGTGAAATCTCACGCATCTAGTATCTTAAAGCAATTCATTGACTAATTAAAACGGTCTCCCAAACAAATTATTGGCAGTGGATTGACGCAGCAGAAAACTTTTTGATAGCTTCAGGGCAGGTTCGAACCTGCGAGGATGACGGAACGAGTGCCAAAGGCGACTGCTTATCCCATTGCACCACCCACGTGAAGGCGCGCAGCTAATACTTCTGAAGGTATTGACCGTTTGTCATGGTGCTCATGTAAACACACTTCCACATCGCCTTCAACTTTTAATGCTAATGGCCGGGTTTCCCAGATGCAGTTAAGAAGTTCTTAGCGCTAAGAACGTTCTTAAACCCTTCTTAGGCCCTGCCGTAAGAAGCAACCGCGTTTCCCAAATTGCTTCTTAGCCTAAGAAGACCTGCCGTTAAGAAGGATCTCTAAGAAGAGTCTGGAGCCTTCTTACACCCTTCTTAGCGAGAGAACAGTGGAAACAACGCCACCTTAGGCCGATAATGCAACATGACACTAAGCAAGGAGATAGTCATGCAATGTGTCGGATAGTCCAATTGTGTTTTCCCCCTTTTTTCCTGTAGGCTATTTCGCGCACCCCTTCAATGAAATGTTATGAAATGTTAAATATTTGTGGGGAAATGTGTCATCTATATGGTATCATGTGTTTGAAATGTTGTACCGCAGTCCCCTCCGTAATATGTGCGCTATAATTTTTAAAAATAAATATTTAATATTTATTTGAGGCATGTTCTATAGCATTTAGGTTACTACTCCTGGAATGATATAGATTGCGGAGAAACATACTGTAGGCCTACTGCATATAACACTTACCCGAACCCTGAGGAAGGATGATGGGCACGGAGATGGAGGGGCGAGAGCACTGCGCAGCAGTTTGGCAGCATTTTACTATGCCGACGGTGCGCTCCAATCGGCCACTCTGAGATCGATTGCTCATTGTGCTCCAGTTAAGAAGACAGCTAAGAAGCATCTTAAGACGCACGTTAAGAAGGGCGTTAAGAAGGCATCTGGGAAACATTCTTATCTTAACGTTTCGTCTTAGCCGACCTCTTCTTAACAGTCTTCTTAACTCCTTAAGAAGATTCTTAACTGGGAAACCCGGCCAATATCTTTCAAACTAGGCGTCCAAATTAAGCGAAACACGATCGGTCAGCAAGAAGAATTATGTTGCTGCTGTGGAAACTCTCAGATTGTCTTGTGATTTCAACAAAGAAATGACACGACGTGAATTTCTGTTGTGAATGCACTCATATATGTATCATGATTTTCTGTGCATGGCGATTTATTTTCGCTGCGTTTGAAGCACAGGCTTGGGATATATTGACTCTTTTGTGGCCAAATGTGTAAAACTGGACCATTGCAAGATTGTGGAAAAACTGGAGGACTGATTGGACTTTGACTACAGTCGGTTTTGCCTCCATAGGCCTTGGTTTTCAGCGTCACAATAAAACTATTCATGTCGGAAAAGCGGAATGTTTCAAAAATAGCAACATGCCCCTACTCCGACAATGGGAAAAAAAATTGTCAGAATAATGATATGTTTTTAAAAAAATGATAATGTCGCTACTCCGACAATTGGACGCTAATGTCTGACTAATGACATGTCTGAATAGCGACATGTAACCGTCGACCCTGGAGGCAAAACCGACTGTAGTCAAAGTCCCTGTTAACTAGTTTTTCGGATTTAAGTTAGGTAAAGGAAAACTGGTCCGTGTGACAGCAGGCAAGGGATTTTTTCCTCTTTTCTTTTTTTTTAATATCAATACAACGTAGATAAGCAGCAGCGACAGACACGTACAGCAGCAGGAGTAAACGGGATAGGTGCGCTCAATTAACAAGGAGTTATGCACTACGCGCAATAAAACTCAAATTAAAGAATCGTTTCTCCTCGTAGGGCCTATGTCTGTCACATCAGCATAGCGTTGTTGTCTGCAGTAGTCGTTTCATCCAGCTGTATGCTGAATGGATACTGACGCAGACATTTACACAACTGTTCCTCAGTATCCGATGCCATCTCGTTGATCCTCCGTGCCACATTGCTGAGTGGCATGGCCCTCAACACCGATGCTGGATCTTGCTCTGCAGCACTGGACCTCTTCATTGACAGGAAGAACAAGTCTTTCTCCAAAAATTAACGGTGATCCCGATTTCGCAATTAAAAGAGAAATGCGTGATGACACCAACTCGCTCTGTGTTTGACTTCCCTTCCGACAAAACAAGGTAACAATGTTGCGCTTTGAATAGGCTAATGCTCCTTTAGGGCTTAGGGGAAAAAAACGTGGGCTATCCTCTGATGCCTTGCAGTGTGTATCTTGGTCAGGTGCTCGTTTCGTGTTTCATTGCCTCATTCGAAAACACGTTCACAAAGAACGCACATCGGGAGGTGACCATTTGTGAGTGAGTTGATGCTCGTTATGTCGTAGGACTTTCTTTTTCGCTGCCATGTTTAAAAATAATATATGCATATATATTGATAAATAGTGTGCTTATTAAACAAAACTCAATGTAGGATTTAAGTAGGCCTACTTTCTGAACCAGCTGAACCCAATTAATCAAGCAGCCCCGTGCGCTGCTTCATTGGGGACCATACACAAAAACCAGAAAACAAAATATCGAGTCGTTATTCTGTTTTTTCCGTTTACCAGTTTAAAGTGAATACTAGTGTAGCATAATTTAGTTCGCTAGGTGAACACCCCCTAGTCTTATTTTGTTTGTTTGTTTGTTTTTTTTTTTTTTTTTGAAAGGTGAGAGGTTTCCTTCAGATCTATAAACATGTCTTATGCTATCACCATGGATCTCCCTGGTTTTTGGAGGCATTACGCATTGCTATTTATGAACAAGTGGATGTGAATGTCTGTCTTTCCATTAAGACATTGACACCATGCTCACCTTGCATGCGCATGTTGCTGCTCTGCCAACTAAACAAAAATGAGGCCAACTCTGCCTAGAGTCTCACAAACACCGTCTACCCGCCAATCAGCGCCGTAATTAAAAGCGCTGTCGGCTCCGCTTCGTGAGAGCAGCTGTCAATCATTAACTGTGAAAAAAAAAAAAACTGTCGGAATAGCGGTACTAAAAAGTGTCTGAATAGCGGGATGTCTGAGTAGTGGGATGTCTGAATAGTGGGATGTCTGACTAATGGGATGTCGGAATAGGGGGTGAATGCCGAGTCGAGCAGTGCACTGTGACATCATCAGCCTGAACATTCCGCCATTCATTTTCAATGGCGGAAAAGTTGCAGAAAAACGACAATAACGGACGAACGACAAGAGGTACGGTATATAGAATTGTAGGCGCTCTGGTCCAAACCGGGCCGGTCGTTTTAGAGTTGGAACGGTGTCTCTATCTCGAAAGCCTAAGGACTAGTAGCGTCTTCAAGATCTGGTCTAGGAGAATAATAACTAGACTGCATTCCCGCAGAAAATGCAAAAAGTGTGCTTGCAAATATGCGTGCCAACATTCCGCCATTCATTTTCAATGGGCCAAAAAGTTGCAGAAAAACGACAATAACGGACGAACGACAAGAGGTACGGTATACCGAAATGTAGGCAGTCATGTCCAAACTGGGCCTGACGTTTTAGAGTTGGAACGGTGTCTCTATCTCCAAAGCCTGAGGACTAGTAGCGTCTTCAAGATCTGGTCTAGGAGAATAATAATAACTAGACTGCATTCCCGCAGAAAATGCAAAAAGTGTGCTTGCAAATATGCGTGCCAACATTCCGCCATTCATTTTCAATGGGCCAAGAAGTTGCAGAAAAACGACAATAACGGACGAACGACAAGAGGTACGGTATACCGAAATGTAGGCGGTCATGTCCAAACCGGGCCGGTCGTTTTAGAGTTGGAACGGTGTCTCTATCTCCAAAGCCTGAGGACTAGTAGCGTCTTCAAGATCTGGTTCAGGAGAAGAAGAATAATAAACGGGGAGATAACAATAAGTGTGCTCTGCAAGCACACTTAACTAGACTGCATTCCCGCAGAAAATGCAAAAAGTGTGCTTGCATTTTAGCATAGTTAGCATAACTAGCAATGTTAGCAGAACTGTCAAATAGCTTCAGCTAATATAGCTACACAACACTGTTAGCAGTTAATTACTTCACATTTTAGCATAGTTAACACAATTAGCATCGTTAACATAATTAGCATTGTTAGCATAACTGCTACCAAGTACAAGCTGAGTCAACCAAGTAACACTTTTAACCCAGTTAATTATTTTGCATTTTAGCATAGTTAGCATAGCTAGCATTGTTAGCATAACGGCTAACAAACGTTTGCTAGGTTAACAGAGTAGCACTGACTACATAGATAACTACTAGAGATAACGACTATAGGCTGCAATACACTCCCATGGCAGAACATTATGCAGGCCATGGCATGGGGATTATGACATCACTCAAGAGTTCTATTCCTGAACATTCCACATTTAAAAAATGGCAGTTGGTCCAGGTGCAGCTGCCACAGTATTCTCTGCCTCTCTTTCACCTTTTTTAAACTGTCCTGTTTCAAAAAGTTTAAGTAGTTGCCACATCAAAATTTCACAGCTCACAGTCAGATCCCAGACCTCTCTTACAAAGTTTAAATCAAGTTTATAGGTTAAACGGTTGAGTTTTGATCATTTAAAACTTCAGACATGCACCCTGACCTGTTTACAGTAAGATGATGAAATGTATGGCAAAATCCCATAGACTGTCTGACACCATTTTTAAACTGTCCTGCCTCAAACAGTTTAAGTAGTTGCCACATGAATTTTACACAGGTCACAGTCAGATCCCAGAACTCTCTTACAAACTTTAAATCAAGTTTATAGGTTAAGCGGTTGAGTTTTAATCATTAAAAAAACGAGTGGAGGTTAGAGTGAGGGCAGAGCTCACTGTAGCTGCTAGAGTAGAGCAGTGTACTGTGACATCATCAGCCTGAACATTCCGCCATTCATTTTCAATGGCGGAAAAGTTGCAGAAAAACGACAATAACGGACGAACGACAAGAGGTACGGTATACAGAATTGTAGGCGGTCTGGTCCAAACCAGGCCGGTCGTTTTAGAGTTGGAACGGTGTCTCTATCTCGAAAGCCTGAGGAATAGTAACGTCTTCAAGATCTGGTTCAGGAGAATAAGTAGAAGAATAAACGGGGAGATAACAATAAGTGTGCTTTTTGCAAGCACACTTAACTAGACTGCATTCCCGCAGAAAATGCAAAAGTGTGCTTGCATGTGCCAAGGTTTGTGACCATCAGAGCAAATATATGTGGGAATTATTTAGTTTTTACCAATTGGCACTATAGGCTGCAATACACTCCCATGGCAGAACATTATGCAGGCCATGGCATGGGTATTATGACATCACGAGAGTTCTATTCCTGAACATTCCACATTTAAAAAATGGCAGTTGGTCCAGGTGCAACTGCCACAGTATGGTCTGCCTCTCTTTCACCATTTTTAAACTGTCCTGTTTCAAAAAGTTTAAGTAGTTGCCACATCAAAATTTCACAGCTCACAGTCAGATCCCAGACCTCTCTTACAAAGTTAAAATCAAGTTTATAGGTTAAACGGTTGAGTTTTGATCATTTAAAACTTCAGACATGCACCCTGACCTGTTTACAGTAAGATGATGAAATGTATGGCAAAATCCCATAGACTGTCTGACACCATTTTTAAACTGTCCTGCCTCAAACAGTTTAAGTAGTTGCCACATGAATTTTACACAGGTCACAGTCAGATCCCAGTCCTCTCTTACAAACTTTAAATCAAGTTTATAGGTTAAGCGGTTGAGTTTTAATCATTAAAAAACCGAGTGGAGGTTAGAGTGAGGGCAGATCTCACTCTAGCTGCTAGAGTAGAGCAGTGTACTGTGACATCATCAGCCTGAACATTCCGCCATTCATTTTCAATGGCAGAAAAGTTGCAGAAAAACGACAATAACGGATGAACGACAAGAGGTACGGTATACAGAATTGTAGGCGGTCTGGTCCAAACCGGGCCGGTCGTTTTAGAGTTGGAACAGTGTCTCTATCTCGAAAGCCTGAGGAATAGTAACGTCTTCAAGATCTGGTTCAGGAGAATAAGTAGAAGAATAAACGGGGAGATAACAATAAGTGTGCTTTTTGCAAGCACACTTAACTAGACTGCATTCCCGCAGAAAATGCAAAAGTGTGCTTGCATGTGCCAAGGTTTGTGATCATCAGAGCAAATATATGTGGGAATTATTTAGTTTTTACCAATTGGCACTATAGGCTGCAATACACTCTCATGGCAGAACATTATGCAGGCCATGGCATGGGTATTATGACATCACGAGAGTTCTATTCCTGAACATTCCACATTTAAAAAATGGCAGTTGGTCCAGGTGCAACTGCCACAGTATTGTCTGCCTCTCTTTCACCATTTTTAAACTGTCCTGTTTCAAAAAGTTTAAGTAGTTGCCACATCAAAATTTCACAGCTCACAGTCAGATCCCAGACCTCTCTTACAAAGTTTAAATCAAGTTTCTAGGTTAAACGGTTGAGTTTTGATCATTTAAAACTTCAGACATGCACCTTGACCTGTTTACAGTAAGATGATGAAATGTATGGCAAAATCCCATAGACTGTCTGACACCATTTTTAAACTGTCCTGCCTCAAACAGTTTAAGTAGTTGCCACATGAATTTTACACAGGTCACAGTCAGATCCCAGACCTCTCTTACAAACTTTAAATCAAGTTTATAGGTTAAGCGGTTGAGTTTTAATCATTAAAAAACCGAGTGGAGGTTAGAGTGAGGGCAGACCTCACTCTAGCTGCTAGAGTACAGCAGTGTACTGTGACATCATCAGCCTGAACATTCCGCCATTCATTTTCAATGGCAGAAAAGTTGCAGAAAAACGACAATAACGGACGAACGACAAGAGGTACGGTATACAGAATTGTAGGCGGTCTGGTCCAAACCGGGCCGGTCGTTTTAGAGTTGGAACGGTGTCTCTATCTCGAAAGCCTGAGGACTAGTAACGTCTTCAAGATCTGGGTGAAAAATTTTGTGTTGAAAAATCATGGTGAACTAGACTGCATTCCCGCAGAAAATGCAAAAAGTGTGCTTGCATTTTAGCATTGTTAGCAATGTTAGCATAGCTGCTAAATAGCTTCAACTAATATAGCTACACAACACTGTAAGCACAGTTAATTACTTCACATTTTAGCATAGTTAGCATAATTAACATTATTAGCATAATTAGCGTTATTAGCACAACTGTTAACGAATACTAGCTGAGTTACCCAAGTAACACTGTTAACCCAGTTAATTACTTTACATTTTAGCATAGTTAGCATTGTTAGCATTGTTAGCATAATGGCTAAATAGCCTCAGCTAATATAGCTACACAACAATGTTATCACAGTTACTTACTTCACATTTTAGCATAGTTAGCATTATTAGCATTGTTATCATTATTAGCATAACTGCTAACAAGTACAAGCTGAGTCAACCGAGTAACACTTTTAACCCAGTTAATTATTTTGCATTTTTGCATTGTTAGCATTGCTAGCATTGTTAACATAACGGCTAACAAACGTTTGCTAGGTTAACAGAGCAGCACTGACTACATAGATAACTACTAGAGATAACTACTATAGGCTGCAATACATTCCCATGGCAGAACATTATGCAGGCCATGGCATGGGTATTATGACATCACGAGAGTTCTATTCCTGAACATTCCACATTTAAAAAATGGCAGTTGGTCCAGGTGCAACTGCCACAGTATTGTCTGCCTCTCTTTCACCATTTTTAAACTGTCCTGTTTCAAAAAGTTTAAGTAGTTGCCACATCAAAATTTCACAGCTCACAGTCAGATCCCAGACCTCTCTTACAAAGTTTAAATCAAGTTTATAGGTTAAACGGTTGAGTTTTGATCATTTAAAACTTCAGACATGCACCCTGACCTGTTTACAGTAAGATGATGAAATGTATGGGAAAATCCCATAGACTGTCTGACACCATTTTTAAACTGTCCTGCCTCAAACAGTTTAAGTAGTTGCCACATGAATTTTACACAGGTCACAGTCAGATCCCAGACCTCTCTTACAAAGTTTAAATCAAGTTTATAGGTTAAGTGGTTAAGTTTTAATTATTAAAAAACGAAGTGGAGGTTAGAGTGAGGGCAGAGCTCACTGTAGCTGCTAGAGTAGAGCAGTGTACTGTGACATCATCAGCCTGAACATTCCGCCATTCATTTTCAATGGCGGAAAAGTTGCAGAAAAACGACAATAATGGACGAACGACAAGAGGTACGGTATACAGAATTGTAGGCGGTCTGGTCCAAACCGGGCCGGTCGTTTTAGAGTTGGAACGGTGTCTCTATCTCGAAAGCCTGAGGAATAGTAACGTCTTCAAGATCTGGTCTAGGAGAATAATAATAATAACTAGACTGCATTCCCGCAGAAAATGCAAAAGTGTGCTTGCCTTTTACCATAGTTAGCATTGCTAGCATTGTTAACATAATGGCTAAATAGCCCCAGCTAATATAGGTACACAACACTGTTAGCACAGTTAATTACTTCATATTTTAGCATAGTTAGCATAATTAGCATTGTTAGCATTGTTAGCAATACTACTGACAAATACCAGCTGAGTCAACCAAGTAACACTTTTAACCCAGTTAATTATTTTGCATTTTAGCATAGTTAGCATTGCTAGCATAATGGCTAAATAGCCTTAGGTAATATAGGTACACAACACTGTTAGCACAGTTAATTACTTCATATTTTAGCATAGTTAGCATAATTACCATTGTTAGCATTATTACCATTGTTAGCATTACTGCTAACGAATACTAGCTGAGTCAACCAAGTGACACTTTTAACCCAGTTAATTATTTTACATTTTAGCATAGTTAGCATAGCTAGCATTGTTAACATAACGGCTAACAAACGTTTGCTAGGTTAACAGAGTAGCACTGACTACATAGATAACTACTAGAGATAACTACTATAGGCTGCAATACACTCCCATGGCAGAACATTATGCAGGCCATGGCATGGGGATTATGACATCACTCAAGAGTTCTATTCCTGAACATTCCACGTTTAAAAAATGGCAGTTGGTCCAGGTGCAACTGCCACAGTATTGTCTGCCTTTCTTTCACCATTTTTAAACTGTCCTGTTTCAAACAGTTTAAGTAATTGCCGCATCAAAATTTCACAGCTCACAGTCAGATCCCAGACCTCTCTTACAAAGTTTAAATCAAGTTTATAGGTTAAACGGTTGAGTTTTGATCATTTGAAACTTCAGACATGCACCCTGACCTGTTTACAGTAAGATGTTGAAATGTATAGCAAAATCCCATAGACTGTCTGACACCATTTTTAAACTGTCCTGCCTCAAACAGTTTAAGTAGTTGCCACATGAATTTTACACAGGTCACAGTCAGATCCCAGACCTCTCTTACAAACTTTAAATCAAGTTTATAGGTTAAGTGGTTAAGTTTTAATCATTAAAAAACGAAGTGGAGGTTAGAGTGAGGGCAGAGCTCACTGTAGCTGCTAGAGTAGAGCAGTGTACTGTGACATCATCAGCCTGAACATTCCGCCATTCATTTCAATGGCGACAAAAAGTTACAGAAAAACGACAATAGCGGACGAACGACAAGAGGTACGGTATACCGAAATGTAGGCTAACATGTCCAAACCGGGCCGGTCGTTTTAGAGCTGGAACGGTGTCTCTATCTCGAAAGCCTGAGGAATTGTAACGTCTTCAAGATCTGGGTGAAAAATTTTGTGTAGAAAAATCAAGGTGAATAATAACTAGACTGCATTCCCGCAGAAAATGCAAAAAGTGTGCTTGCATTTTAGCATAGTTAGCATAACTAGCAATGTTAGCATAACTGCTAAATAGCTTCAGCTAATATAGCTACACAACACTGTAAGCACAGTTAATTACTTCACATTTTTAGCATAGTTAGCATAATTAGCATTGTTAGCATAACTGGTAACAAATTCTAGCTGAGTTAACTAAGTAACACTGTTAACTCAGTTAACTACTAAGCATTTTAGCATAGTTAGCATTGCTAGCATTTTTAGCATAACGGTTAAATAGCTACAGCTAATATATCTACACAACACTGTTAGCACAGTTAATTACTTCACATTTTAGCATAGTTAACATAATTAGCATCGTTAACATAATTAGCATTGTTAGCATAACTGCTAACAAGTACAAGCTGAGTCAACCAAGTAACACTTTTAACCCAGTTAATTATTTTGCATTTTAGCATAGTTAGCATTGCTACCATTTTTTAGCATAACAGCTAACAAACGTTGGTAAGTTAGCAGAGTAGCACTGACTACATAGATAACTACTAGAGATAACTACTATAGGCTGCAATACACTCCCATGGCAGAACATTATGCAGGCCGTGGCATGGGGATTATGACATCACTTTAGAGTTCTATTCCTGAACATTCCACATTTAAAAAATGGCAGTTTGTCCAGGTGCAACTGCCACAGTATTGTCTGCCTCTCTTTCACCATTTTTAAACTGTCCTGTTTCAAAAAGTTTAAGTAGTTGCCACATCAAAATTTCACAGCTCACAATCAGATCCCAGACCTCTCTTACAAAGTTAAAATCAAGTTAATAGGTTAAACGGTTGCGTTTTGATCATTTAAAACTTCAGACATGCACCCTGACCTGTTTACAGTAAGATGATGAAATGTATGGCAAAATCCCATAGACTGTCTGACACCATTTTTAAACTGTCCTGCCTCAAACAGTTTAAGTAGTTGCCACATGAATTTTACACAGGTCACAGTCAGATCCCAGACCTCTCTTACAAACTTTAAATCAAGTTTATAGGTTAAGTGGTTAAGTTTTAATCATTAAAAAACGAAGTGGAGGTTAGAGTGAGGGCAGAGCTCACTCTGGCTGCTACAGTGGACCAGTGTACTATGACATCATCAGCCTGAACATTCCGCCATTCATTTTCAATGGGCCAAAAAGTTGCAGAAAAACGACAATAACGGACGAACGACAAGAGGTACGGTATACAGAAATGTAGGCGGTCTTGTCCAAACCGGGCCGGTCGTTTTAGAGTTGGAACGGTGTCTCTATCTCGAAGGCCTGAGGAATAGTAACGTCTTCAAGATCTGGTTCAGGAGAAGAAGAAGAAGAAGAAACGGTGGGATAACAATAAGTGTGCTTTTTGCAAGCACACTTAACTAGACTGCATTCCCGCAGAAAATGCAAAAAGTGTGCTTGCAAATATGTGTGCCAACATTCCGCCATTCATTTTCAATGGGCCAAAAAGTTGCAGAAAAACGACAATAACGGACGAACGACAAGAGGTACGGTATACCGAAATGTAGGCGGTCATGTCCAAACCGGGCCGGTCGTTTTAGAGTTGGAACGGTGTCTCTATCTCAAAAGCCTGAGGACTAGTAACGTCTTCAAGATCTGGTTCAGGAGAAGAAGAATAACTAGACTGCATTCCCGCAGAAAATGCAAAAGTGTGCTTGCATGTGCCAAGGTTTGTGACCATCAGAGCAAATATATGTGGGAATTATTTAGTTTTTACCAATTGGCACTATAGGCTGCAATACACTCCCATGGCAGAACATTATGCAGGCCATGGCATGGGTATTATGACATCACGAGAGTTCTATTCCTGAACATTCCACATTTAAAAAATGGCAGTTGGTCCAGGTGCAACTGCCACAGTATGGTCTGCCTCTCTTTCACCATTTTTAAACTGTCCTGTTTCAAAAAGTTTAAGTAGTTGCCACATCAAAATTTCACAGCTCACAGTCAGATCCCAGACCTCTCTTACAAAGTTAAAATCAAGTTTATAGGTTAAACGGTTGAGTTTTGATCATTTAAAACTTCAGACATGCACCCTGACCTGTTTACAGTAAGATGATGAAATGTATGGCAAAATCCCATAGACTGTCTGACACCATTTTTAAACTGTCCTGCCTCAAACAGTTTAAGTAGTTGCCACATGAATTTTACACAGGTCACAGTCAGATCCCAGTCCTCTCTTACAAACTTTAAATCAAGTTTATAGGTTAAGCGGTTGAGTTTTAATCATTAAAAAACCGAGTGGAGGTTAGAGTGAGGGCAGATCTCACTCTAGCTGCTAGAGTAGAGCAGTGTACTGTGACATCATCAGCCTGAACATTCCGCCATTCATTTTCAATGGCAGAAAAGTTGCAGAAAAACGACAATAACGGATGAACGACAAGAGGTACGGTATACAGAATTGTAGGCGGTCTGGTCCAAACCGGGCCGGTCGTTTTAGAGTTGGAACAGTGTCTCTATCTCGAAAGCCTGAGGAATAGTAACGTCTTCAAGATCTGGTTCAGGAGAATAAGTAGAAGAATAAACGGGGAGATAACAATAAGTGTGCTTTTTGCAAGCACACTTAATAAACGGGGAGATAACAATAAGTGTGCTCTGCAAGCACACTTAACTAGACTGCATTCCCGCAGAAAATGCAAAAAGTGTGCTTGCATTTTACCATAGTTAGCATTGCTAGCAATGTTAGCATAATGGCTAAATAGCTTCAGCTAATATAGGTACACAACACTGTAAGCACAGTTAATTACTTCACATTTTTAGCATAATTACCATTGTTAGCATAATTAGCATTGTTAGCATTACTGGTAATGAATACTAGCTGTGTCAACCAAGTAACACTTTTAATCCAGTTAATTATTTTGCATTTTAGCATAGTTAGCATAGCTAGCATTGTTAGCATAATGGCTAAATAGCCTCAGCTAATATAGGTAGACAACACTTTTGCAATTTTTGCAAAAATGCAATAATTACTGCGTATTTTAGCATAGTTAGCATAATTACCATTGTTAGCATTATTAGCATTGTTAACATTGCTGCTAACGAATACTAGCTGAGTCAACCAAGTAACACTTTTAACCCAGTTAATTATTTTGCATTTTAGCATTGTTAGCATAGCTAGCTAGCATTGTTAGCATTACGGCTAACAACCGTTTGCTAAGTTAACAGAGTAGCACTGACTACATAGATAACTACTAGAGATAACTACTATAGGCTGCAAAACACTCCCATGGCAGAACATTATGCAGGCCATGGCATGGGGATTATGACATCACTCGAGAGTTCTATTCCTGAACATTCCACATTTAAAAAATGGCAGTTGGTCCAGGTGCAACTGCCACAGTATTGTCTGCCTCTCTTTCACCATTTTTAAACTGTCCTGTTTCAAAAAGTTTAAGTAGTTGCCACATCAAAATTTCACAGCTCACAGTCAGATCCCAGACCTCTCTTACAAAGTTTAAATCAAGTTTATAGGTTAAACGGTTGAGTTTTGATCATTTAAAACTTCAGACATGCACCCTGACCTGTTTACAGTAAGATGATGAAATGTATGGCAAAATCCCATAGACTGTCTGACACCATTTTTAAACTGTCCTGCCTCAAACAGTTTAAGTAGTTGCCACATGAATTTTACACAGGTCACAGTCAGATCCCAGTCCTCTCTTACAAACTTTAAATCAAGTTTATAGGTTAAGCGGTTGAGTTTTAATCATTAAAAAACCGAGTGGAGGTTAGAGTGAGGGCAGATCTCACTCTAGCTGCTAGAGTAGAGCAGTGTACTGTGACATCATCAGCCTGAACATTCCGCCATTCATTTTCAATGGCAGAAAAGTTGCAGAAAAACGACAATAACGGATGAACGACAAGAGGTACGGTATACAGAATTGTAGGCGGTCTGGTCCAAACCGGGCCGGTCGTTTTAGAGTTGGAACAGTGTCTCTATCTCGAAAGCCTGAGGAATAGTAACGTCTTCAAGATCTGGTTCAGGAGAATAAGTAGAAGAATAAACGGGGAGATAACAATAAGTGTGCTTTTTGCAAGCACACTTAACTAGACTGCATTCCCGCAGAAAATGCAAAAGTGTGCTTGCATGTGCCAAGGTTTGTGATCATCAGAGCAAATATATGTGGGAATTATTTAGTTTTTACCAATTGGCACTATAGGCTGCAATACACTCTCATGGCAGAACATTATGCAGGCCATGGCATGGGTATTATGACATCACGAGAGTTCTATTCCTGAACATTCCACATTTAAAAAATGGCAGTTGGTCCAGGTGCAACTGCCACAGTATTGTCTGCCTCTCTTTCACCATTTTTAAACTGTCCTGTTTCAAAAAGTTTAAGTAGTTGCCACATCAAAATTTCACAGCTCACAGTCAGATCCCAGACCTCTCTTACAAAGTTTAAATCAAGTTTCTAGGTTAAACGGTTGAGTTTTGATCATTTAAAACTTCAGACATGCACCTTGACCTGTTTACAGTAAGATGATGAAATGTATGGCAAAATCCCATAGACTGTCTGACACCATTTTTAAACTGTCCTGCCTCAAACAGTTTAAGTAGTTGCCACATGAATTTTACACAGGTCACAGTCAGATCCCAGACCTCTCTTACAAACTTTAAATCAAGTTTATAGGTTAAGCGGTTGAGTTTTAATCATTAAAAAACCGAGTGGAGGTTAGAGTGAGGGCAGATCTCACTCTAGCTGCTAGAGTAGAGCAGTGTACTGTGACATCATCAGCCTGAACATTCCGCCATTCATTTTCAATGGCAGAAAAGTTGCAGAAAAACGACAATAACGGATGAACGACAAGAGGTACGGTATACAGAATTGTAGGCGGTCTGGTCCAAACCGGGCCGGTCGTTTTAGAGTTGGAACAGTGTCTCTATCTCGAAAGCCTGAGGAATAGTAACGTCTTCAAGATCTGGTTCAGGAGAATAAGTAGAAGAATAAACGGGGAGATAACAATAAGTGTGCTTTTTGCAAGCACACTTAACTAGACTGCATTCCCGCAGAAAATGCAAAAGTGTGCTTGCATGTGCCAAGGTTTGTGATCATCAGAGCAAATATATGTGGGAATTATTTAGTTTTTACCAATTGGCACTATAGGCTGCAATACACTCTCATGGCAGAACATTATGCAGGCCATGGCATGGGTATTATGACATCACGAGAGTTCTATTCCTGAACATTCCACATTTAAAAAATGGCAGTTGGTCCAGGTGCAACTGCCACAGTATTGTCTGCCTCTCTTTCACCATTTTTAAACTGTCCTGTTTCAAAAAGTTTAAGTAGTTGCCACATCAAAATTTCACAGCTCACAGTCAGATCCCAGACCTCTCTTACAAAGTTAAAATCAAGTTAATAGGTTAAACGGTTGCGTTTTGATCATTTAAAACTTCAGACATGCACCCTGACCTGTTTACAGTAAGATGATGAAATGTATGGCAAAATCCCATAGACTGTCTGACACCATTTTTAAACTGTCCTGCCTCAAACAGTTTAAGTAGTTGCCACATGAATTTTACACAGGTCACAGTCAGATCCCAGACCTCTCTTACAAACTTTAAATCAAGTTTATAGGTTAAGCGGTTAAGTTTTAATCATTAAAAAACGAAGTGGAGGTTAGAGTGAAGGCAGAGCTCACTGTAGCTGCTAGAGTAGAGCAGTGTACTGTGACATCATCAGCCTGAACATTCCGCCATTCATTTTCAATGGAGGAAAAGTTGCAGAAAAACGACAATAACGGACGAACGACAAGAGGTACGGTATACAGAAATGTGGGCGGTCTGGTCCAAACCGGGCCGGTCGTTTTAGAGTTGGAACGGTGTCTCTATCTCGAAAGCCTGAGGAATAGTAACGTCTGAAAGATCTGGTTCAGGAGAAGCGGGAAGAAGAACTAGACTGCATTCCCGCAGAAAATGCAAAAAGTGTGCTTGCAAATATGCGTGCCAACATTCTGCCATTCATTTTCAATGGGCCAAGAAGTTGCAGAAAAACGACAATAACGGACGAACGACAAGAGGTACGGTATACCGAAATGTAGGCGGTCATGTCCAAACCGGGCCGGTCGTTTTAGAGTTGGAACGGTGTCTCTATCTCCAAAGCCTGAGGACTAGTAGCGTCTTCAAGATCTGGTTCAGGAGAAGAAGAATAATAAACGGGGAGATAACAATAAGTGTGCTCTGCAAGCACACTTAATAAACGGTGAGATAACAATAAGTGTGCTTTTTGCAAGCACACTTAATAATAATAACTAGACTGCATTCCCGCAGAAAATGCAAAAAGTGTGCTTGCATTTTAGCATTGTTAGCAATGTTAGCATAGCTCCTAAATAGCTTCAACTAATATAGCTACACAACACTGTAAGCACAGTTAATTACTTCACATTTTAGCATGGTTAGCATAATAACATTATTAGCATAATTAGCGTTATTAGCACAACTGTTAACGAATACTAGCTGAGTTAACCAAGTAACACTGTTAACCCAGTTAATTACTTTGCATTTTAGCATAGTTAGCATTGTTAGCATTGTTAGCATAATGGCTAAATAGCCTCAGCTAATATAGCTACACAACAATGTTATCACAGTTACTTACTTCACATTTTAGCATAGTTAGCATAATTAGCATTGTTAGCATTATTAGCATTACTGCTAACAAGTACAAGCTGAGTCAACCGAGTAACACTTTTAACCCAGTTAATTATTTTGCATTTTAGCATAGTTAGCATAGCTAGCATTGTTAACATAACGGCTAACAAACGTTTGCTAGGTTAACAGAGCAGCACTGACTACATAGATAACTACTAGAGATAACTACTATAGGCTGCAATACACTCCCATGGCAGAACATTATGCAGGCCATGGCATGGGGATTATGACATCACTCAAGAGTTCTATTCCTGAACATTCCACGTTTAAAAAATGGCAGTTGGTCCAGGTGCAACTGCCACAGTATTCTCTGCCTCTCTTTCAACATTTTTAAACTGTCCTGTTTCAAAAAGTTTAAGTAGTTGCCACATCAAAATTGCACAGTTCACAGTCAGATCCCAGACCTCTCTTACAAAGTTTAAATCAAGTTTATAGGTTAAACGGTTGAGTTTTGATCATTTGAAACTTCAGACATGCACCCTGACCTGTTTACAGTAAGATGTTGAAATGTATGGCAAAATCCCATAGACTGTCTGACACCATTTTTAAACTGTCCTGTCTCGAACAGTTTAAGTAGTTGCCGCATGAATTTTACACAGGTCACAGTCAGATCCCAGACCTCTCTTACAAACTTTAAATCAAGTTTATAGGTTAAGCGGTTGAGTTTTAATCATTAAAAAAACGAGTGGAGGTTAGAGTGAGGGCAGAGCTCAC
Organism: Setipinna tenuifilis; assembly: GCA_030347295.1. Lineage (NCBI taxonomy): Eukaryota > Metazoa > Chordata > Actinopteri > Clupeiformes > Engraulidae > Setipinna > Setipinna tenuifilis. The sequence continues at coordinate 28,582,052 of CM059269.1, read as the reverse complement.
TCTAGCAGCTAGAGTGGAGCAGTGTACTGTGACATCATCAGCCTGAACATTCCGCCATTCATTTCAATGGCGACAAAAACTTGCAGAAAAACGACAATAACGGACGAACGACAAGAGGTACGGTATAGGGAAAGGTGGGCGGTCTTGTCCAAACCGGGCCGGTCGTTTTAGAGTTGGAACGGTGTCTCTATCTCGAAAGCCTGAGGAATAGTAACGTCTTCAAGATCTGGTCTAGGAGAATAATAATAATAACTAGACTGCATTCCCGCAGAAAATGCAAAAAGTGTGCTTGCAAATATGCGTGCCAACATTCCGCCATTCATTTTCAATGGTCCAAACAGTTGCAGAAAAACAACAATAACGGACGAACGACAAGAGGTACGGTATACCGAAATGTAGGCGGTCATGTCCAAACCGGGCCGGTCGTTTTAGAGTTGGAACGGTGTCTCTATCTCCAAAGCCTGAGGACTAGTAGCGTCTTCAAGATCTGGTCTAGGAGAATAATAATAATAAACGGGGAGATAACAATAAGTGTGCTCTGCAAGCACACTTAACTAGACTGCATTCCCGCAGAAAATGCAAAAAGTGTGCTTGCATTTTAGCATTGTTAGCAATGTTAGCATAACTGGTAAATATCTTCGGTAATATAGCTACACAACACTGTAAGCACAGTTAATTACTTCACATTTTAGCATAGTTAACATAATTAGCATTGTTAACATCATTAGCATTGTTAACATAACTGTTAACAAAAACTAGCTGTGTTAACTAAGTAACGCTGTTAACCCAGTTAATTACTGTACATTTTAGCATAGTTAGCATTGTTAGCATAACGGCTAAATAGCTTCAGCTAATATAACTACACAACACTGTTGGCACAGTTAATTACTTCACATTTTAGCATAGTTAGCATAATTAGGATTGTTAGCATAGTTAGCATTGTTAACGTAACTGCTAACGAATACTAGCTGAGTCAACCAAGTAACACTTTTAACCCACCTAATTATTTTCCATTTTAGCATAGTTAGCATTACTACCATTGTTAGCATAACGGCTAACAAACGTTTGCTAAGTTAGCAGAGTTGCACTGACTACATAGATAACTACTAGAGATAACTACTATAGGCTGCAATACACTCCCATGGCAGAACATTATGCAGGCCATGGCATGGGGATTATGACATCACTCAAGAGTTCTATTCCTGAACATTCCACATTTAAAAAATGGCAGTTGGTCCAGGTGCAACTGCCACAGTATTGTCTGCCTCTCTTTCACCATTTTTAAACTGTCCTGTTTCAAAAAGTTTAAGCAGTTGCCGCATCAAAATTTCACAGCTCACAGTCAGATCCCAGACCTCTCTTACAAAGTTTAAATCAAGTTTCTAGGTTAAAAGGTTGAGTTTTGATCATTTAAAACTTCAGACATGCACCCTGACCTGTTTACAGTAAGATGATGAAATGTATGGCAAAATCCCATAGACTGTCTGACACCATTTTTAAACTGTCCTGCCTCAAACAGTTTAAGTAGTTGCCACATGAATTTTACACAGGTCACAGTCAGATCCCAGACCTCTCTTACAAACTTTAAATCAAGTTTATAGGTTAAGTGGTTAAGTTTTAATCATTAAAAAACGAAGTGGAGGTTAGAGTGAGGGCAAAGCTCACTGTAGCTGCTAGAGTAGAGCAGTGTACTGTGACATCATCAGCCTGAACATTCCGCCATTCATTTTCAATGGCGGAAAAGTTGCAGAAAAACGACAATAACGGACGAACGACAAGAGGTACGGTATACAGAATTGTAGGCGGTCTGGTCCAAACCGGGCCGGTCGTTTTAGAGTTGGAACGGTGTCTCTATCTCGAAAGCCTGAGGACTAGTAACGTCTTCAAGATCTGGGTGAAAAATTTTGTGTTGAAAAATCATGGTGAATAATAAACGGGGAGATAACAATAAGTGTGCTTTTTGCAAGCACACTTAACTAGACTGCATTCCCGCAGAAAATGCAAAAAGTGTGCTTGCAAATATGTCTGCCAACATTCCGCCATTCATTTTCAATGGGCCAAAAAGTTGCAGAAAAACGACAATAACGGACGAACGACAAGAGGTACGGTATACCGAAATGTAGGCGGTCATGTCCAAACCGGGCCGGTCGTTTTAGAGTTGGAACGGTGTCTCTATCTCAAAAGCCTGAGGACTAGTAACGTCTTCAAGATCTGGTTCAGGAGAAGAAGAATAATAAACGGGGAGATAACAATAAGTGTGCTCTGCAAGCACACTTAACTAGACTGCATTCCCGCAGAAAATGCAAAAAGTGTGCTTGCAAATATGTGTGCCAACATTCCGCCATTCATTTTCAATGGGCCAAAAAGTTGCAGAAAAACGACAATAACGGACGAACGACAAGAGGTACGGTATACCGAAATGTAGGCGGTCATGTCCAAACCGGGCCGGTCGTTTTAGAGTTGGAACGGTGTCTCTATCTCAAAAGCCTGAGGACTAGTAACGTCTTCAAGATCTGGTTCAGGAGAAGAAGAATAACTAGACTGCATTCCCGCAGAAAATGCAAAAAGTGTGCTTGCAAATATGTGTGCCAACATTCCGCCATTCATTTTCAATGGGCCAAAAAGTTGCAGAAAAACGACAATAACGGACGAACGACAAGAGGTACGGTATACCGAAATGTAGGCGGTCATGTCCAAACCGGGCCGGTCGTTTTAGAGTTGGAACGGTGTCTCTATCTCAAAAGCCTGAGGACTAGTAACGTCTTCAAGATCTGGTTCAGGAGAAGAAGAATAATAAACGGGGAGATAACAATAAGTGTGCTCTGCAAGCACACTTAATAAACGGGGAGATAACAATAAGTGTGCTCTGCAAGCACACTTAATAATAATAATAATAATAATAAACGGGGAGATAACAATAAGTGTGCTCTGCAAGCACACTTAATAATAAACGGTGGGATAACAATAAGTGTGCTCTCCAAGCACACTTAATAATAAACGGTGGGATAACAATAAGTGTGCTCTCCAAGCACACTTAATAATAAACGGGGAGATAACAATAAGTGTGCTCTGCAAGCACACTTAACTAGACTGCATTCCCGCAGAAAATGCAAAAAGTGTGCTTGCATTTTAGCATTGTTAGCAATGTTAGCATAGCTCCTAAATAGCTTCAACTAATATAGCTACACAACACTGTAAGCACAGTTAATTACTTCACATTTTAGCATAGTTAGCATAATTAACATTATTAGCATAATTAGCGTTATTAGCACAACTGTTAACGAATACTAGCTGAGTTAACCAAGTAACACTGTTAACCCAGTTAAATACTTTGCATTTTAGCATAGTTAACATTGTTAGCATAATGGCTAAATAGCCTCAGCTAATATAGCTACACAACAATGTTATCACAGTTACTTACTTCACATTTTAGCATAGTTAGCATAATTAGCATTGTTAGCATTATTAGCATAACTGCTAACAAGTAAAAGCTGAGTCAACCGAGTAACACTTTTAACCCAGTTAATTATTTTGCATTTTAGCATAGTTAGCATAGCTAGCATTGTTAACATAACGGCTAACAAACGTTTGCTAGGTTAACAGAGCAGCACTGACTACATAGATAACTACTAGAGATAACTACTATAGGCTGCAATACACTCCCATGGCAGAACATTATGCAGGCCATGGCATGGGGATTATGACATCACTTTAGAGTTCTATTCCTGAACATTCCACATTTAAAAAATGGCAGTTGGTCCAGGTGCAACTGCCACAGTATTGTCTGCCTCTCTTTCACCATTTTTAAACTGCCCTGTTTCAAAAAGTTTAAGTAGTTGCCACATCAAAATTTCACAGCTCACAGTCAGATCCCAGACCTCTCTTACAAAGTTTAAATCAAGTTTATAGGTTAAACGGTTAAGTTTTGATCATTTAAAACTTCAGACATGCACCCTGACCTGTTTACAGTAAGATGATGAAATGTATGGCAAAATCCCATAGACTGTCTGACACCATTTTTAAACTGTCCTATCTTAAACAGTTTAAGTAGTTGCCGCATGAAATTTACACAGGTCACAGTCAGATCCCAGACCTCTCTTACAAACTTTAAATGACGTTTTTAGGTTAAGCGGTTGAGTTTTAATCATTAAAAAACCGAGTGGAGGTTAGAGTGAGGGCAGAGCTAACTCTAGCTGCCTGAACATTCCGCCATTCATTTCAATGGCGACAAAAGTTGCAGAAAAACGACAATAGCAGATGAACGACAAGAGGTACGGTATACCGAAATGTAGGCGGTCTTGTCCAAACCGGGCCGGTCGTTTTAGAGTTGGAACGGTGTCTCTATCTCGAAAGCCTGAGGATTAGTAACGTCTGAAAAATCTTGAGTGAGGGCAGAGCTCACTCTAGCTGCTAGAGTAGAGAAGTGTACTGTGACATCATCAGCCTGAACATTCCGCCATTCATTTCAATGGCGACAAAGTTGCAGAAAAACGACAATAGCGGACGAACGACAAGAGGTACGGTTAATAGAACGGTGAGCGGTCATGTCCAAACCGGGCCGGTCGTTTTAGAGTTGGAACGGTGTCTCTATCTCGAAAGCCTGAGGAGTAGCAACGTCTGCAAAATCTGGTTCAGGAGAATAATAATAATAACTAGACTGCATTCCCGCAGAAAATGCAAAAAGTGTGCTTGCATTTTAGCATTGTTAGCAATGTTAGCATAGCTGCTAAATAGCTTCAACTAATATAGCTACACAACACTGTAAGCACAGTTAATTACTTCACATTTTAGCATAGTTAGCATAATTAACATTATTAGCATAATTAGCGTTATTAGCACAACTGTTAACGAATACTAGCTGAGTTAACCAAGTAACACTGTTAACCCAGTTAATTACTTTGCATTTTAGCATAGTTAGCATTGTTAGCATAATGGCTAAATAGCCTCAGCTAATATAGCTACACAACAATGTTATCACAGTTACTTACTTCCCTTTCTAGCATAGTTAGCATAATTAGCATTGTTAGCATTATTAGCATAACTGCTAACGAATACTAGCTGAGTCAACCTAGTAACACTTTTAACCCAGTTAATTATTTTGCATTTTAGCATAGTTAGCATAGCTAGCATTGTTATCATAACGGCTAACAAACGTTTGCTAAGTTAACAGAGTAGCACTGACTACATAGATAACTACTAGAGATAACTACTACAGGCTGCAATACACTCCCATGGCAGAACATTATGCAGGCCTGGCATGGGGATTATGACATCACTCAAGGGTTCTATTCCTGAACATTCCACGTTTAAAAAATGGCAGTTGGTCCAGGTGCAACTGCCACAGTATTCTCTGCCTCTCTTTCAACATTTTTAAACTGTCCTGTTTCAAAAAGTTTAAGTAGTTGCCGCATCAAAAATTCACAGCTCACAGTCAGATCCCAGACCTCTCTTACAAAATTTAAATCAAGTTTATAGGTTAAACGGTTGAGTTTTGATCATTTAAAACTTCAGACATGCACCCTGACCTGTTTACAGTAAGATGATGAAATGTATGGCAAAATCCCATAGACTGTCTGACACCATTTTTAAACTGTCCTGCCTCAAACAGTTTAAGTAGTTGCCACATGAATTTTACACAGGTCACAGTCAGATTCCAGACCTCTCTTACAAACTTTAAATCAAGTTTATAGGTTAAGCGGTTGAGTTTTAATCATTAAAAAACAGTGTGGAGGTTAGAGTGAGGGCAGAGCTCACTCTAGCTGCTAGAGTAGAGCAGTGTACTGTGACATCATCAGCCTGAACATTCCGCCATTCATTTCAATGGCGACAAAAAGTTGCAGAATAACGACAATAGAGGACGAACGACAAGAGGTACGGTATACCGAAATGTAGGCTAACATGTCCAAACCGGGCCGGTTGTTTTAGAGTTGGAACGGTGTCTCTATCTCGAAAGCCTGAGGAATAGTAACGTCTTCAAGATCTGGGTGAAAAATTTTGTGTAGAAAAATCGCGGTGAATAATAATAAGAAACGGTGGGATAACAATAAATGTGCTCTGCAAGCACACTTAATAATAAACGGTGGGATAACAATAAGTGTGCTCTCCAAGCACACTTAATAAACGGTGGGATAACAATAAGTGTGCTTTTTGCAAGCACACTTAATAAACGGGGAGATAACAATAAGTGTGCTTTTTGCAAGCACACTTAATAAACGGGGAGATAACAATAAGTGTGCTTTTTGCAAGCACACTTAACTACTATAGGCTGCAATACACTCCCATGGCAGAACATTATGCAGGCCATGGCATGGGGATTATGACATCACTCAAGAGTTCTATTCCTGAACATTCCACATTTAAAAAATGGCAGTCGGTCCAGGTGCAACTGCCACAGTATTGTCTGCCTCTCTTTCACCATTTTTAAACTGTCCTGTTTCAAAAAGTTTAAGTAGTTGCCACATCAAAATTTCACAGCTCACAGTCAGATCCCAGACCTCTCTTACAAAGTTTGAATCAAGTTTATAGGTTAAACGGTTGAGTTTTGATCATTTAAAACTTCAGACATGCACCCTGACCTGTTTACAGTAAGATGATGAAATGTATGGCAAAATCCCATAGACTGTCTGACACCATTTTTAAACTGTCCTGCCTCAAACAGTTTAAGTAGTTGCCACATGAATTTTACACAGGTCACAGTCAGGTCCCAGACCTCTCTTACAAACTTTAAATCAAGTTTATAGGTTAAGCGGTGAAGTTTTAATCATTAAAAAACGAAGTGGAGGTTAGAGTGAGGGCAGAGCTCACTCTGGCTGCTACAGTGGACCAGTGTACTATGACATCATCAGCCTGAACATTCCGCCATTCATTTTCAATGGGCCAAAAAGTTGCAGAAAAACGACAATAACGGACGAACGACAAGAGGTACGGTATACAGAAATGTAGGCGGTCTTGTCCAAACCGGGCCGGTCATTTTAGAGTTGGAACGGTGTCTCTATCTCGAAAGCCTGAGGAATAGTAACGTCTGAAATATCTGGTTCAGGAGAAGAAGAAGAAGAAGAAGAAGAAGAAGAAGAAGAAGAAGAAGAAACGGTGGGATAACAATAAGTGTGCTTTTTGCAAGCACACTTAATAATAAACGGGGAGATAACAATAAGTGTGCTTTTTGCAAGCACACTTAATAATAAACGGTGGGATAACAATAAGTGTGCTCTGCAAGCACACTTAATAAACAGTGGGATAACAATAAGTGTGCTTTTTGCAAGCACACTTAATAAACGGTGGGATAACAATAAGTGTGCTCTGCAAGCACACTTAATAAATGGTGGGATAACAATAAGTGTGCTTTTTGCAAGCACACTTAATTAACGGTGGGATAACAATAAGTGTGCTTTTTGCAAGCACACTTAATAAACGGGGAGATAACAATAAGTGTGCTTTTTGCAAGCACACTTAATAAACGGGGAGATAACAATAAGTGTGCTTTTTGCAAGCACACTTAATAAACGGTGGGATAACAATAAGTGTGCTTTTTGCAAGCACACTTAATAAACGGTGGGATAACAATAAGTGTGCTCTGCAAGCACACTTAATAAACGGTGGGATAACAATAAGTGTGCTTTTTGCAAGCACACTTAATAAACGGTGGGATAACAATAAGTTTATGACACAATGTGTTTATGACACATTCATGATGGTGTCATGACAGGCAATGATATTCATGGTGTGAAGAAGGGCAGTAACACATTCATGTTGTTGTTAGTAAAGGATCTTATGGTGTAGTAACACTTAATGACATATTAATGAGTAGTCCAAAGTGTACCACTTTACTTGAGCTCAAAGAAAATGTTTATGACACATTCATGATGGTGTCATGACAGACAAAGTCACGTTCATGACGGTGTGAAGACATGACATGACCATGAAAAATCATGTTGATACAAAACCAAGAAATAAAACAAGTTTCAAATGTTGGTCCTGCCACGGAATGAAATGGCTGAAAGTGACAGGTAAGTTGTCTCGAGTAACGATAGCTAGCTGGTAGCTGTGTGATAAGTAGGCTACGTTAATAAGCCCTCCTCAGGGCACACGGAGAGCACCCTGGTTTTTAAGTTCACTGGGTAGCATGTCTCCACCCCAATCCCAGGTGCTCACAGGTCCAAGCCTGGCTAGTGCATGGCTGAAGTGAAAGTCACCTGCAGGTCATGCTGGTTAATGTCAGGTTGTCATGACAAAGACACTTTCTAGCTATGTGGTGTTGGTTAATGTCAAGTTGTCATGACACAGAACCTTCCCAGCTAGTGGTCTTGGCTAATGTCAAATTGTCATGACACATGCATGAGCAGCCTTTGTCATCTTGGTAAATATCAAGTTGTCGTTACCAACAATGTCAGGTTGACAGTAGAAAGTGACATAATTTACCGCATGACAATTAATGAGTCATCAGCAGTCATTGGCAAGTGTTATGTCATAGTTATGACAATGTCGGTTACATGTCACTATTCAGACATGTCATTAGTCAGACATTAGCGTCCAATTGTCGGAGTAGCGACATTATCATTTTTTTTAAAACATATCATTATTCCGACATTTTTTTTTCCATTGTCGGAGTAGGGGCATGTTGCTATTTTTGAAACATTCCGCTTTTCCGACATGAATAGTTTTATTGTGACGCTGAAAACCAAGGCCTACCCTGGAGGCAAAACCGACTGTAGTCAAGTCCCTGTTAACTAGTTTTTCGGATTTAAGTTAGGGAAAGGAAAACTGGTCCGTGTGACAGCAGGCAAGGGATTTTTTTCCTCTTTTCTTTTTTTTTTTAATATCAATACAACGTAGAGATAAGCAGCAGCGACAGACACGTACAGCAGCAGGAGTAAACGGGATAGGTGCGCTCAATTAACAAGGAGTTATGCACTGTAAATAAAACAATGCACAATAAAACTCAAATTAAAGAATCGTTTCCCCTCGTAGGGCCTATGTCTGTCACATCAGCATAGCGTTGTTGTCTGCAGTAGTCGTTTCATCCAGCTGTATGCTGAATGGATACTGACGCAGACATTTACACAACTGTTCCTATCCGATGCCATCTCGTTGATCCTCCGTGCCACATTGCTGAGTGGCATGGCCCTCAACACCGATGCTGGATCTTGCTCTGCAGCACTGGACCTCTTCATTGACAAGAAGAACAAGTCTTTCTCCAAAAATTAACGGTGATCCCGATTTCGCAATTAAAAGAGAAATGCGTGATAACACCAACTCGCTCTGTGTTTGACTTCCCTTCCGACAAAACAAGGTAACAATGTTGCGCTTTGAATAGGCTAATGCTCCTTTAGGGCTTAGGGGAAAAAAACGTGGGCTATCCTCTGATGCCTTGCAGTGTGAATCTTGGTCAGGTGCTCGTTTCGTGTTTCATTGCCTCATTCGAAAACACGTTCACAAAGAAGGCACATCGGGAGGTGACCATTTGTGAGTGAGTTGATGCTCCTTATAGGACTTTCTTTTTCGCTGCCATGTTTAAAAATAATATATGCATATATATTGATAAATAGTGTGCTTATTAAACAAAACTCAATGTAGGATTTAAGTAGGCCTACTTTCTGAACCAGCTGAACCCAATTAATCAAGCAGCCCCGCTTCGTGAGAGCAGCTGTCAATCATTAACTGTGCAGGGTTCCCACGGTCATGGAAATCCTGGAAAAATCATGGAAATCAGAAAAGTCATTTTCCAGGCCTGGAAAAGTCATGGAATTCTGTAAATTCAATTAAAGTTTTGGAAAAGTCATGGAATTTTAATAGGTCGTTCACGCAATGACATTGTTTTGTCAAGATATCATTTATTATTTCACGAAATATGTGCTAGCCGACCGCTCTAGTAATTTGATGGGATCCGAAAGTACTGTCTGTCTTTGGTCGCTGAGAGTGAGGGAAGAGGGGAGGGGAGGGTTGCAACAAAACGAAGGCTTAACATTTCATCTTTAGCCGTAAAAGCATGCAAAAAATTTACATACATACGGTGTCGTGGAAAAAAAAAGTCATGGAAAAGTTTTGAAATTTTGTCAGTGAAAAAGAGTGGGAACCCTGACTGTGGAAAAAAAAACTGTCGGAATAGCGGTACTAAAAAGTGTCTGAATAGCGGGATGTCTGAGTAGTGGGATGTCTGAATAGTGAGATGTCTGAATAGTGGGATGTCTGACTAATGGGATGTCGGAATAGGGTGTGAATGCCGACAATGTCATGTTAGTCTTTTGAAAGGGGGTGTCAAGTAAAGTGTTACCAAATGTTCTAACATGATTAATGTCTTTTAATGTCTTAAGGTGAGAATGACAATAAGGTGGAGACTTAAGCTGCCTTGGCGGAGGTCTGCGCTCTCTGAGTGTTTTTCTAGTTTTATCTTGCAAATCCCATGCAAAATAGTTAAAGCCTCTTCCACTTTTCCAAGTATTCATATTAAATTAGTTGGCTTTTAATGCATATTATTCATATTCCATTTAAACCTTAATGTATGTTCAAAATGTTTTCCGTTTTGAAGTTGACATGAAACATGGAAAAAAGTAACGACGGAAAGTATTTAAAAATGGGAATGCATTTTTTGAATTATGCATTTGTTTAATTTCGTGGTGATGGTGATGGTGTCACTTAATAAAAAATGTGGATGGCTTCCTGACTGAGGAGACAGGTGTCTCCTCTCGCTGGACTTCTTCACCAGGCCGCGTATAATGGAGAGGAGACGTGGCATTCCATCATGGAAGTGACGCAATCTGCGCAACAGGCCCTGATTGGTCCAAATTAGACAACCTACTTTTAAAAAAAGTCTTCGCAGGATTGTGTTTGTAACCTTACCTAAAGAAGGTCTGATGACCGAAACGTTGTAGCCTATTAAAGTTTGCTGGTGGATTAGATAGTGTGCGGGATATTCTTTTTTACAAAGCCCCATCATCTAATAACATCCCAGGTCAACCATGCTTGATTCAGCGGTACTGAATATCCTTCCCCCACAGTCCTTACAATGTAGACATGCCACACGGTTAAAAATTCATAAATTACAGCAGCCCTTTGAAAGGCCCACTTGCTGATGTGCTGTGCTGAGAACATGAAAATGCCAGCTTTATAATGGAACAGCTCTCAGGTATCTTCAATTGATATTCTTATTGGTCATGCGAATCAGGAAGAGTATCAAAGTATTTCAAAAGCTTTATTTAAAGTCACATTTATATTAGTAGAAGCATCAAGAGTAAGGTACAGTACTGCTGGTCTAGCTCGGTGCTCCATGGTGAAATGACGCTTAAATCTAGGCTACAACACAGTGAAAAACGATGTCAAAACACATGTATGTACATACCTGCAAAGATTTCCCTATTATCGGTATACGCACCCTATACACATTTATATGCTTGCCTTGTAGGCTATATTGTAAGCTATTGTGAATAATCAGTGTTGTGCCAAGAACGAACATTTAAATCTCAATCTAATGTAATCGACAGTTAAATGTTAATTACCACTCAAACATTATTTACCTATTACCTATTCATATTCATAATTGTGGAAGAGGAAAGAAACGAGAATGTCCACCTGTAGTCGCAGACTCGCAGTGAAAAGCAAACGATGCGTTAGTAATCTATACATCTGTGCTTGAGTTTTAACGCCTCTATCTGAATTCAAATCGATGTGCTCACAAAAGAAAAACTGTTAGTAGCCTAACTGAGTGTTTGCTGAAAAACTGCAAGCTCCACAAATCCTAAATGGTAAATAAACAACACATCAAGCGTCCTCACGAAATATCCGATGACAGCCGAAGAGTCCACAGACACTAAAGAGTCCACAAAGACACTAAAACCATTTTTTGAACCAGGCTGTAAAAATGGGCTTTTTAAGATGGGAGTCTATGGGAAATTGCTCTGTTTTGGAGGCAGCCCCCAAAAGACAAAATAGGTACTGCAGCCTTACAACGTTCACTTCCGGCTTCATTTTTCAGCCTGGAACGTTGTCGCTTGGTTTGGGGGTTTAGGCGTACAAAAAAAAGAATTACATAAAATGAAGATTTCGTCGTCACTTCGTATTGATCCAATGGTAAGTTTCCGGTTCGAAATAGGGACTCTGTATTGGGAGAACTTTGTATTGGGAGAATTAAGAAATCAAGAAACTGAATGGGTTCGTAAAGCCCAATGCCTTTGTTTTCATTTTCAAAGCTAGAAGTGTCCATGTACATGAACTGTCTGTACATGTGCTACAGACTGTGAAATATCTGAATTGTTAAATTACTTTTCAGTCATAGCCTAATTGTCGTGGCTTTGGTGTGTGCATCCAGATGTATTCGGAGAGTTTTGGCGGAAGCAGAGAACAACTAAAGCGTAATAATAACAACACTAACTGTCGGTACCATAAGGGTTAAGCCTACCATATAGGTTAAACCTACCAGAAAAGCACTCGGACCTCCGCCAAGGCAGCTTAAGTCTCCACCTTATTATCATTCTCACCTTAAGACATCAAAAGACATTAATTATGTTAAAACATTTTATTACTGGTAACTTCACTGAATTAATGCAAACTGAAAATGAACATACAACACATTATGGGGCTGCATTATGAATATTATATACAACACAAATTATCAAGATTATGAACACTATATACAATACATTATGAGGCAACATTATGAACTCTATACACAACACATTGTGAGGCAACATTGTGTACCCATTCAGAGGTAATATATGAACAAATATTCTGGGGTTTGGCACACCTTATGATGGTCTTATACTGTTTTTTTTTTACTAAACATTGTGGGCATTATTTGTGGAGTTTATTTGTGTCTATAAGCAAAGATGTCCAAATTGCCCCTATCTCGCAATGGTGAAGAATCCTTTTAAAAAAATCCTGGATCCAGATGGTTATCCAGATCACCACCAAAAACTAATCAGTTTTAAGTTAGCCCAGTTTTCACCTATCCTGAAATTTCCATTTAAATTCGTTCATAACTCTTTTGAGAAACAAACAAACTGACAGACGGACAAACAAACCAACGCCGGCGAAAACATAACCTCGGAGGTAAAAATGCTCATGTACTCACGTGTGTGATGGGTTAAATGCAGAGGTTGAATTTTGTTGTGTGCACTGTGTGTTGTGATGTGCCGTGTGATTATAATGACCAATGGGACTGACGTTGATAATAATAATAATAATACAATTCTCACAACAGCAACCACAGATATGTCTAATTTGAAGATTTTTTTGCCTCATGCATTCATCAATAAGGTCAATGCAAGGCAATAATGGTAATAATGAATGACCTTGAGAATCGGCGAATCTTTTGCAAATGCTATATATAATACTATAGTTATACACAAGATAGGTGCTTTTAATGAATTGCAGGTAGTCTCCTGCATTCTGGTGCATTTTAACAGGTTTTCAGATAGCTTAATTTTATCTAAAATTTTTTTGGATTTTTCGGGAACACGATCCTTGTAAACGAAAGGATAGCAGAAAAAATCCATGCTTTACATAGACAAATATACATTGATAATAAATTGTTATTTGGGATATCATCATCATAATCACAATAAACAAGTGTGCTCCAGCAATGCAGTTATGTTGTGTTTGATATTTGTAGACTAAAGCCTAATTTGGCGCCTGTCACTTTACATTTCCGCTCATGATCCTAATGTGAAATAAAGTTGTATGGGCTTCTGCCTGAGTAAGGGACCGTCAACAAATGGCAGATTGAAAGTGAGACTCATTTAAAGGAAACTTATTCAGCAAACCTCAGCGAAATTATGTTTTCTAATTGCTGTAGTATATCCCAATCCATAATTGCTACTTATTACAGGTATTGTTTGTTTGAAAATTTATGAAAAATATTCATCGACCAAATTTGCCTTGAACAGTTCAAGTCTTACTTAAAATAATGAATAAGTCCCACTTTAATCATATGAGTGTCATGCACAACTGTAATTCATGTTAGGGTGACCTTTGATAAACTGAGTACACTGAACTGATTTCATTTACTGTATTAGTTCTAAAAAATGAAATGTGTGTTATCAAACTCAGACACTGTCACGGGAACTAGGAGACAGACAGAAACGGACCCAATAGCGTAGCGTTATCCAAAGGACTTTAATTAAGGGATTCAGGGGAACAGGGACAGAGTCAGGGGGCCCAGAACTGGGCAGACTGAAATACAGGTGGCGCTCGTCTGAGCGCGTGGGCACAGAGCCTGGAGGGGCTTCGGGCTGACAGACAGGAGTGTGGGGTGGCGCTCACTTGATAAAATAGCTAATAAAAAGTATACCTACCACTTTTAATGAACTTTAGAAACAGTGGATGTGTTGGATCCGCTACAATTTCATCCATCTTTTTAACAATCAGCTCGTTGTACAGCTGGCCTACAGATGCCTGGTAACACACTTCTTTTTTATACCACCTCTTAAATTGTAGCTCCATGTTTCATGTTTGTTCAAAAATTGTGAGTCAACAGATGTAACCCATGTGTATCCAACAGTGTGATAGGTGCGTGCCATCAAATGTATATTTCAAGTTCACATTTTCATCACAAAACCCCACAAATAGCTTCTCTAAACACGATCTATACAGGCTATAAAAATGTTAACTTGGAATTTAAATCTGATGGCATGCACTTATCATACTGTTGGTGGTAGGACTAATCTAAACATGATCTCAACAGTTCTTTCCACAGCCTGCACTGAACATAAGATGATGTTTCATGGCCCAATTAAGTAGCCAGTTGGAGAAGAGTCCTTCTAATCAATCTGAGAGTGGTGGTACCTTCCCCTACTATCCTACATTTCGCAAATTTGCATACCACTGTACATCTAGTTTAAGCTTTGTTTAATACTCGCCGTGTGCCTGTCATCCCTTTCATACTGGTGCTCCACATGTCCTTTCCTCATCAGAAGTGTCATAATGCCACAGTAGTCAAACAGTTTGGAAAACCTTGCTTTTTAGAGAAGTGAAACATGACTGATTGCAGATTCTTGGGAATTAAACTGGATAAATACTAAACGTTTTGGGTCAGCGGGTATATTTCTTGTGTTTCCAGCAGTATAAATGTTTTTCATTAGGAAAGATGTTATGAATGGTGGTAGGGAAATAATAAGCAAAATAAGTTAGCCTAATAAATGGATTTTAGGCTTGCACTTATGCTGGTTTGTGAATAAAACTGAATACATCCTATACGTTTCTAGTCAGTGGTTGAATTTATTGTGAGTGTCCAGCAATATTAGCCTATTTGTGCGAATCTTCTACAAGATGTTAGAAGTAATGGTAGGTAGGCTAAAAGAAAGACATGTTAGGCTGTTAGTTACTAGGCCAAAGTAAGCTTGAAACATTGCCTGTTGTTTTGAATGGGTCGCTGTGTCAATGTCTAGCAGCAGTTACAAAGTCTATTGTGTGCACAATCTCACCACAAACCCCTAAAATATGCTGCAGCCTTAGAGAATATTCATTTCTTTTCATTTGGACATTTTCTCTATGACTGGAACAGTAGATATGGACAGCAATATGTAGTATATTACTAATTAAGCAACCAAATATCTTTTTCTTGTATATTTGAGAAAGTGTCTGTAACATCTTTCCTGTGTTTGTAGTTTCTGTCATGATTACGCTTGATCCATCTGCTATTGTTTAACCCTTTAAATTGATTTATAGCACAAACTTTACACTGTTGGACAGCAGATTCCATGCTGCACATCTTTGCTAAATTAAAAAGATCACATTAGATCTGTTGTTAATAGCGGACTAATGAGTGTGTACAAACACTATGTGTAGGCTTAGGCTACATGGGACAAACTTATTTCTGCTGCTTTTCGACTTTTACAGCTGGTTGCAGTACCACATATGACCACAGGACTATAGGATATACAGTATAGGTACATGCAGAGTCCAACCAAAAGTGAATTGTAATAATCCAGGTTCCACCATTACTTACCATTATTGAGTGAAATCAGGTCTTTTCTTCTTGATATTGCACAGCGTAAATCTACAGGACTTAGTGACGGCAGCAGTATGTTAACAAAATGTAAGTCTATCATCAACAAAGACAATCAAATTATTAGCCTGGCTAACGCGACTTATCAATGCTCTGCGAACATTGGTCTGGCCAAGCTGTGTTGTAAACCCATTTCTCAGAGGGCGGGCTTAACCCACGTGTGTGAAATGCCTGTGTTTGCTACTGGACGAAGCTTCGACCAATCACATTAGTGTACATGTATAAGACAGAGAATAGTAACGTGCATATGAGTAAACAAAAACGTAACTGCACAAAACGTAACGTGACAATGTAACGTGCCGCTATTTTGTCAATGAAATAGCTCCACAACTTTGCAAGATATTACTGTGTTATTCTGCTATTTACATACTGTAAACTGGGTTGACTTGGCAACACTTACCATTTATAAGTGAGATGAACCTCGTCGACAACAATGCCAAGGAGATTTTCTTTGTAGACTTCGTTGGCTAACATGTTCATCCATCTTCCAAAACAGCAGCTACAGCTGCATTGAAATCTTGCCGTTGCTCCACGTTCGCCATGTTGACAGTGACTGAGGTAGATTTCCGGTCGCTAAACTACCGCGTCATTGCCTTTTTGAAATGCTAGATTTTCATTGGCCCCAGTTTCTCTGTTAATCTAGAAACGGTGTTGAATGGGAGCTTGGCCAGACTGACTTTGCAAGCGAAATTCAAATGCAGCGGCACAGGAAGTATGGGCGTGCTCAGGCTATCAAATTATATGCAGATCTAGTTGTAGTAAGTGAGAAAGAATCAAATCAGTGATGTGGAAAATGGCTGGTTTGGCAGGAAACACAAGCAGCTAAGATGTAATATTGTGTTTGATAGACTGCAGAAAAGTGAATGACATGGGATCTAAAGGGCTACATGTTTAATGAGCATGCAACATTTTTTTTATTTATTACTGGAGAGAAACTATCCAGTGATGCTTCGATCTCTACACAAGACAGTATCTTCCTTAAAGGTTCATTTGTTGCAGTTCTTGCCCTCTGAGCTAAAAACATAAACAAACTTTTGAATCATTAATGGTTTTACTAGGTGATGACACTACAAATGACAAGTTATAAAGGATTTGTGTGATATCAATACCCTCCATTTTGGAATTTTATGAAAATACCTTTTTGTTAAAAAAACAACATAAAATTGTTGCTACTTGCAGGAACAGAAGAGTCAGACAGTAATCTATGTGGCACTTCTGTTGAGCTTTCTCTGGATTTCTCAAGGTAAATAACACAATTACACCAGTTTTGACAATTTGTAATTGATGTTCATTGTTAAGTACTTTGCAGAATTCCTATGGACATGGTTTTCTTGTCTTTCCTTTAACAGCATTTGAAATTATTGGTGGTGATAAAGAAGGCAATGTTGGAAAAGATGTTGAGTTAGTGTGTACATTACGTGGAGCTGGTGATGAAGTTCTTCGAGTTGACTGGGAGAGAACAACATTGAAGAAACCATCCACGAAAATTTTTACGATCATAAGAGATACAGAGAGCACACCTGAAAAAGAGAATGGTCTTGAGCACCGCCTGAAATTTGTTGGGAATGTACAAGGTGGCATTGCTAATATCCGTCTTGAGGATGCAAGAATAGAAGATTCTGGAAATTACACTTGCAGCTTTATTTTGTTTCGAGGCAATCCTGTTAGCAAATCCATCCAGTTAAAAATTCAAGGTATGATACACTCTGTTAGCATCATTAATTTCAGGTGTTCATGATTGAGGGATTGAGGTTTAGGGAAACCTTTATTTTCCAAAAAAAATGCTGTTTAGTGACTGTAGTATAATGTTTACAGCTTTAGTGACTGTACTATAATGTTAACAAAGATCAGCTGAATTTATCATTATGACTGCTGGTAACGTTAGCGTGGTCATATAGGTTTAGAGGTTTTTTTTGTTTGTTTGCTTTTTTGCATTTTGTGTTGAGGATTCCTGAAAGAATGGGAAACATGAGACCTGGTGGGGTGTAGCCCCATTCGGATGATACGGAATAAATGTTTTTTGTGCTGGGGGTCTACCCCTGTTTGTGCTGGATCCCCCAAAAGCCAGGGAGACCGAAATCATTTGTTGCGGACAAACTTGCCAACTGTTTTTAACAAAAAAGACCAAATTTGTGTTATAACTTGGTTTCAACAAGATGTGGAAACTCCGTTCATAAATGATCAGTTGGCATGTAGCCTCACCTAGGGAAAATTGTTCGTGTAAAAATTAAGGTTTTGAATTTGTTTTATAATTTTTTAAAGCACTGTCTGCAGATGACATTTCTTGACAATGGGATGAATGCCCTTGAAGGAGTAAGTTTACTTTCTCTTTCAGTTTTTTTTTTTTTTTTAAATGGGGGAAAGGGGCATGGCCTACTGTGTTTGATGCAGATCTTCTCAGGGAATGTGGGGAAAAGGAATTGTGTTTTTATGTTTTGTAGTTATTAGGCAAAATATATATTTTGTGAATTATAGGGCCCCCTATGGGACAAAGTTTACAAAACATGTGCTTTGAGAGGTTGGAGTAGTGATCCTACATGACAAATTTGATGCGATAACGACTTTCTCCTCCCAAGATGTTGGCGATTGAATGCCTCAATTTTTGCATTTGCAATTTGGACTAGGTGACGCTACATGGCAAATTACCATTTGTAGACTGAGTGTATATGCTTTGTCGTGCCCAAGGTACAAATACATTTTGGTCTTCTTAATTGGAATAGTTGGCAAATTATTCCGCACCAAATGATTTCCATCTCTCTGCCTTTTTTGGGGGTAAGCGCAGAATGGGAGTGGCACCCAGACACCAAAACAGCTTCCATATCATCTGGATTGACTTACATCCCCAACAACTTTCAGTGTTCCAAGAATCCTCGACACAAAATATGTGAGAAAAGGAAAAAGCAAAAAAAAGCCCTCAAAACCTACAGTATGTCACAAAAGTGAGTACACCCCTCACTTTTTTGTAAATTTTTGATTATATCTTTCCATGTGAGAAGTTTGAAGATGTAACACTTTTCAACAACGTAAAGTAGGCAGTGTACAGCTTATATAACAGTGCAAATTTACTGTTCCCTCAAAATAATTCAACACACAGCCATTAATGTCTAAACCACTGGCAACAAAAGTGAGTACACCCCTAAGTGAAAATATTCAAATTGTGCCAAATAAGCCATTTTTCCTTCCTGGTGTCATGTGATCCGTTAGTGTTACAAGGTCTCAGGTGTAAATGGGCAGAAGTTGTGTTAAATTTGGTGTTATCAGTCTCTCACTCTCTCATACTGGTCATTGGAAGTTCAACATGGCAGCTCATGGAAAAGAACTCTCTGAGGATTTGAAAAAGAAAATTGTTGCTTTACATGAAGATGGCCTAGGTTATAAGAAGATTGCCAACACCCTGAAACTGAGCTGCAGCACAGTGGCCAAGACCATGCAGTGCTTCAAGAGGACAGGCACTACTAAGAACAAGCCTTGCCATGGTCAACCAAAGAAGTTAAGTGCATGTGCTCAGCATCATATCCGGAGGCTGTGTCTTCAAAATAAGCGTAGGAGTGTTGCTGCAGAGGTTGAAGGGGTAGGGGGACCGCCTGTCAGTGCGCAGACCATACGCCGCACACTGCATCAAACTGGTCTGCATGGCTGTCATCCCAGAAGGAAACTTCTTCTGAAGATGATGCACAAGACAGCCCGCAAACAGTTCGCTGAAGACAAGCAGACTAAGGGCATGGATTACTGGAACCATGTCCTGTGGTCTGATGAGACCGAAATAAACGTATTTTGTTCAGATGGTGTCAGGTGTGTGTGGCGGCAACCAGGTGAGGATTACAAAGACAACTGTGTGCTGCTAACAGTCAAGTATGGTGGAGGAAGTGTCATGGTTTGGGGCTGTATGAGTGCTGCCGGCACTGGGGACCTACACTTCATTAAGGGAACCATGAATGCCAATATGTACTGTGACATACTGAAGCAGAGCATGATGTGCCCCCTTTGAAACTGGGCCACAGGGTGGTATTTCAACATGGTAACGACCCCAAGCACACCTCCAAGATGACCACGCCTTGGGTGAGGGTGAAGGTGATGGACTGGCCTAGTATGTCCCCAGACCTGAACCCAATTCAGCATCTGTGGGGCATCCTCAAACGGAAGGTGTAGGAGCTCAAGGTCTCAAGCTCAAGGTCAGCTCCGTGATGTCGTCATGTAGGAGTGGAAGAGGATTCCAGTGACAACCTGTGAAGCTCTAGTGAACTCCATACCCAAGAGAGTTAAGGCAGGGCTAGAAAATAATGGTGGCCACACAAAATATTGACACTTTGGGCACAATTTGGATATTTTTGCTTAGGGGTGTACTCACTTTTGTTGCCAGTGGTTTAGACATTAATGGTTGTGTGTTGAGTTATTTTGAGTGAACAGCAAATTTGCACTGTTATATAAGCTGTACACGGCCTACGTTTACGTTGTAGAAAAGTTTTATATCTTTAGACTTCTCCCATGGAAAGATTTAATTTAAAAAGTACCAAAATGTTAGGGGTGTACTCACTTTTGTGACATACTGTATATGACTGCACTAACACTACACTAGCAGTGGTCACAAAAAATCCTACATCTAACTTACAGATAAGTTATTCCATTATATTAATTCAACCCTATTTATGCTATGTATCTTTCATGCAATACAAAATTATGTTTTTTTATGCCTTAAGCTCAACCAAAGATAAATGTCTGGGCCATGACACCATTGGTTGGCGTATATGAAGTAACTCTGGCAATCTGCAGAGCTGACAATGGTTACCCTCCTGCTTATTTGTCATGGAATACCAGTTCCCTTGGAATTTCGGGAAGAGTTATAACAAACTCTACTAAGAACCCAGATGGAACTACCAGTGTCACCTGCAATCTCATGGGTATACCTTCCAGAGACATTCACAAGAAGGACATCCAGTGTTTGGTCACACACCCGACATTTATTCAACAGCGGACGATCAATTCTTTCATCAATGTTCATTGTGAGTAACAGATCTCTCCATGTTCAGATTTTTATGCCTAATTAAGGTGCCTACTACCCCAGTGAAATTTCTCTATGATGCATGTGCATACAGCAAATTCATTTTGGCAGAATTGTTGATAGCAACAGCGGAGAGAAGCCCATTGAGTTCTTCCAGGCTTGTTTAGAGAATAGGCTTTTAAATGTAATCATTGTTTGTATTTATGTTGCATTTTAAAGACTGCTGCTTCTGTTAAGGAGCTGGTTAATTAGACAGTCCTTCCCAGATTTCACATACCTGATCTTTGGTGAGTTGTTGCAATGAAGTTGTGGGATCAAGTATAAACCTGCAAAAAGCCGAATTTTAACTACGAAACTAACTACAAAAATGTAGCTGTAAACAGTGATGAGGAGTCCAAGCATCTGACTATAACATGGCCTGTACATTTTGTCTGTAACAGTTCCCTCTAACAAGTGTGTCTATCAAGTTTGGTTGGCATATGTAAAGTCTTTCTTGATATATGACCTGAATTACTGTTTGGCAGCTTTGCCGCTCAATGCAATTGGCTGTGACATGCAAATGCTTTCCCTGATCAAATTGGCCTTTGTGTGGATTGGTCTGCAGATTATGTAAATTTTGGGAATATTGGACAATGTGTGACTTGTGAAAATGTAGTCTCACTTTGAACTTTTTCAAAAATGTTGGAAAAGTTTAGAGGCAGAAACAGATGTCATGGGGATTGTTGAACTTGATCCAAAGATTCACAACACATGATCTTTTCGTTTCAAACCAAAACACAGTAATAGATAAGCCTTTTGCCTTTTTGCCAAATGACACCAAATTAATTGTGATTATTCAGAATGTAGTCTTGTATCATATAACCAAGTGAAGTTTACTTCCTGTTTGGTGGCCTTCCCACTGAATTTGATTTGCTGACATGAAAAGCAGGGCCATCACTGGGACATGCCAAACTGATATGGGAGATATCATAACATATAACACAGATAACACATTTTTGCTCATTATAGTGCCTCTAGTGGCCAAACTGCAACACATTTGTTGTGACCTCTTGTGACATTAGGCGCGTTCGGGTTACAATCTCGTCTGTTTGCGTTTGTCTGCGTCTGTCTACATACATCAGCAAGAACTCCACCTCACAGCTTGGGCGGGTGTCAGTCAAGTCGGACACAAATTTTTACCGACACTGAGTTTGCACCACCTGATCTTCGTCGTAGATGACGGAGAGGTCATGTGTTGTGTGTGGGGGACAAGGAGGGGGCGGGCGATTGTAGTAGAGTGCATTGAGACTTCAAGTCAAGTCGAGTCTTTTTTTAATAGCACATTTAAACAAAACAACAGAGATGTCCCAAAGTGCTGCACAACACAAGGATAAAAAATAACACGGCAAAACCATAACCCAAAGACTATTAATAGGTATAGTCTACTGACACAAAGCATTTAAATAAAAACGAGATTAACAAATACATAAATAAATAAAAGATTGAGCTTGACAGCATCAGATACAGGCCCCAGAACAAGCTAAAAAGAGACAGAAAAGATATGTCTTCAAACTGGACTAAAATAACGTACATATAACATGAGAAGTTCCCGTGACAGAGCGCTACACAACACACGTGTCCAGACTTCAATGAACTTTAAACCAACCAGGGCAAAGCAGCGTCACCATGGAGGCGTTAGTTAGACGGTTGTAGACGTGTGGAAGCAACTGCAAGTGCTTGCACGATTTGTCTACATGCGTTTAAGTCGCGTGGATTTTTAGGTCATATGACCTTGTCACGTTTTTGTAACATCGCCACGCCTTTCTGGCAAGTCTGACACAAAGTCTAACCATCATGCAACATTTTCATCCCACAATGCATCACTGACTGCAAACGCATGTAGGCGCATGTAAACGATTACATCAACCCGAACGCGCCTATTGTCAAGAAGCATGTCACTCAGTTTTGTTACAATACATCAAAGTATTGCCGAGATATAACCTCACTTCGTGTTTGGCAGCTTTTCTGGCCAATTTGATTGGCTGTGACACGCAAATGTAACAGAGTTAAAAAGAACCCTATTTAGATTGACTGAATTCCTTCAAAATTACTGTATTTACTGTTTCACTATTTTCAAGTCGTACCCATTCACTCCAGGTTAAATAAGAGGCTTCACGGCTGCAACTGTAATTTACTTTTTACTTCTGCGTATTTTTTGAGCTTTTGCGCTTTCCATACTCCAGTTAGTGTTTTAGTCTGCTGGAGGTAAGTTCTGTCTGGAAGCGCTGAGCGAATAACTTTATTTTTTAAATAAAAGAACACATGTTATTGTAAAACCCTGGATGTATGTGTGTCTGTAAAAGTTGTATAACAGATACCCTTGGAAAGTAGCATTGTAGAATGATAAGTTAACCTTTTATCTAAGATATTTTGTTTTGGAGGGAACCACGTTGTGTTAACTATGTGCTATGGAGAGAATACTTTTTCTTGACTTTGTTTTACAGTATGTGTATGTAATTTATTTTGCATGTTTCCTAAGTTCCTTTACTACAAACATGAGAAAACTTCGGCCAGTCAGTTTAGTTTAGTTTAGTTTAGTTTATTGGTTTATTTCATCAGGGACCATGTGCAAAGTACATTAGTTACATAGTAAAAAGATGAACTGCACCAGATTATAGCTAATAGCTAATTTCCATCTGCAGTGCCTGGGCAGGTAAGAAAACATACAATCCAGTAAAATGGGAGTAGCCACTCACTTCACGTGAGAATGAATAAAAATTTGTAATGCTTTTTAGGTGGGTGGGAAGGGCATTCCATTGTTTCGTTGCTCTGAAGGAAAAAGCAGATTGTGCAAATGCTGTTTCCCGGCTTGGGAGGGTACAGTTTCCTCTGATGGTGGATCTAGTTGTTCTGCTGATTTGTTCAGAACAAGGATGGATGAAGGTTTTCAGAGGTGGTGGAGCGGAGTTGTGAATGATTTTGTGCACAAGGCGCACATCAGAATATAAAATTATGTTGTCAAAACTGAGCAAGTTATACTTGTCCAGTATGGCACAGTGGTGAAATTGAGATGGACGTCTGTCCAAAACTTTAAGAGCTTGTTTGTAAAGTGATGCGGTGGATTTCATGGTAGTCTTGTTAGCCTGAGACCAGCTTGACATACAATAGTGTAAATGAGACATTATCATGGCATTTACATAGGTCTTAGCAGCATCAATAGTTAGAGAATTGCGAATATGTCTAAAATTTGCTATGCTATATTTCACAGTGTTGCCCAGTTTTTTAATATGTTTCTTAAAAGTTAATGTGGAATCCAAGGTCACTCCTAAGTATTTAAACTCGTCAACATTTTTCAATGGTTTTCCATTTACATATACGTTTGGTACAGGATTTAGTTTATATCTATTTTTAAAAAACATAGTGACCGTTTTATCAGTATTAAGTGTGAGACAAGAGCTGGTCAGCCACTTGGTAACCTTGGTGAGTGTTTGTGTCAGTGTGCTTGCAACTTCTACTGGGTCTTTACCATGTGTGAACAACACTGTGTCATCAGCATACATCAATATCCCCACACCGTCACATATTTGTGGGAGATCATTGATGTAGGCGCTGAACAGTAAAGGCCCCAAAATCGAGCCTTGCGGCACCCCCATAGAGCATGCTCTGAGGGATGATGTTTTATCCTTTACCTGACACACTGGAAACGATTAAATAAATAGGATTCAATCCATTTTAGTATATTTGGAGACAATTGAAAGCTAACTAACTTTGTGAGGAGTACTGAGTGGTTTACGGTGTCAAAGGCCTTTCGCAAATCTAAAAACACAGCACCCACTACTCCTCCCTTGTCCAGATTTGCCTTGATGTGTTCAATAAAAAAACAGCATGCCGTGTCAGTAGAGTGGTTTGCTCTAAATCCAAACTGCATGGGATGTAATAAGTTATTTTTATTGAAGTGTGCTATTAGCTGTTCAGACGCTATTTTTTCAAGTACCTTGGAAATAGTAGGCAGTATACTTATTTTTAGTCAGAGTTTTAGTCTGCTGGAGATTTCAATGCAATCGCGATCGCCATTCAAATAAACAAATGTTTATTTTGTGAATGCAGAGGGAAATAAATCCACAGTGAGACACTCCATCGTTGGTCTGTCTTTGAATCATCGCATCAACTGGTAACAACAGAGAAGTTACACAAACGCACCAGTAGTTTCAAACCAAAACACATTTTTGCTCATTACACCGCCTTCTAGTGGCCAAAACTGCAACACCTTTGTTGTGACCGTTTGTGATATTGTCAAGAGTCCTGTCACCAAGTTTGGTTACAATACATCAAAGCGTTGCAGAGATATGACCTCACTTCCTGATTGGATTGGCTGTGACACACAAACGTTTTCACTGATCAAATCGCCACATATGTTCCCCAATTACAAAATATGCTTTATTGGTACCAAAACATGTGCACTTGTGGGATACAAGAACATCCGTGCAAGACATTATGAACGTCTCAGCCATCACATCCAAAGTCTTCTTGATCTGCCACTCTTACTATGTACTATGTACTAAATAATGATAGTGGCTCTCTGTTGTCTATAAATTGAATAAAATTACTCAGCAGTAGCCACGCTAGCACCACCGGATGGACTTTTGCTCTATTTTGTATTTGAGAACCAGCAAACTACAATTTGTATGTGACCAAATTTTTGGGCTGTCAGACATTGAAAAGAGGAAAGACTAAATCACTTGTTGAGACTGAAAGCATTGATGATAAACATAAATGTTAGGTTTGACTATATATATATCCTACATTCAGGCATTTTTAAGTAGCTTTTAAATTCACAGACATTACTGCCAGAAGGGTAGAAACAAGACTCGAAGTAAAACAAAGAAACGGTTAGGAACCTAGAGCGAGAAAGCATAAGCTTACACGAAAGTGACACTGTTTGGCGCTGTACTAACTTCAGCACTCCCAGTGCAACTGAACTCATCCTGCACAGGAAAGAAGACACACTACCAAATCAGCTAAAAGCTGGGTTATTAGCTAAATCAGAAATATGTCCTCTTGAGGTTTTGGTAGGGAGGTTTACTAATGTTCTACAATGAGTCTACACAGAGTTATGCTAGCTGGCATGCATTACACTCACCCAAATAACTTTACGCACAACAGGGTACACGGCACCACTGTAACTGTGCAGTCTAGTCAGATAGGTGTAAGGTAAGACATATCAGGAGATTATCATTTAACACATTAGTGAGAATTTGTGTTCCATTATTAACATCTTAACATTAACAAAACATTCACATATACTGTGCATAACAATGAATCCAACAGTGAAGACTTTTTTCCTTTTTTTAAGGAAATCCATCCTGCCAGTGAGTTTGAGATGCAAAATCCAAAAAGAGTGGTGACAAGGTGACAAATATGACTTTAGAAGGTTGGTTTGTGAATATGTTTAAGTACAACACAAGATGCTTGTGTACTTAGGAAGAGTACTTTTGGGAGAAGATATTCAAGCCTTTTTGACAACAAACCTAATCCTAACATACTATCCTTACTTTGATTCTTAGTAGGACCAACCAAACAAGATTGGTTTAAGTGAGGAGCAAGTAAGACAACACACTGGTTCTCCAGACTGTGTGTGGTGCTAACAATGCCACTCTGTACAAGAAGCTGTTATTAAAACTACAGTAACCAAGCCCACAGACATCAGACACATATCAGATCTTGATCACTCAACCTCCTTGATTGGCAATATGACCTCCCCTGATGAAAGATGGGAGGAATTCAGGAGTGTGAAAGAGGGGCAATTTTGGCCAAAGACCAAAATCTGCTTTGGAGCACAGAATGTCCAAACCATGTATGAGACCTCCAAGTCCAAAGAGATACCACCTGAATCTTCTTGTGATACGTTACAGGCTCTGCAAGATGGATCTCTCACCGTCCACTCAGGTCATGAGTATGACCATACACATGGCGTAGACATCATAATCATAAGGAGAAAAACGAAACCTTGCAGTGATTGATCCACTGATTGATCAGCACGTGACTCAATGGCTCAATAGCAGTGGAAAACCTAGCTGTCCTATAAAAACAAGAACAAAGGAGTGAATAGGAGTGGAAGGAGAGATCACTAAACAATTCTCTGGAATGATTACAAGGCAAAAGACAAGACAACTATACCCTTTTTAGGGATAGGATTGGCAATATATTTTAATCAGATGGGTCCAAGGGAGTAGCTCAACCACCCCAAGCCAGAACAACTTGCAAACACTACTGTTGTGACCTGTTAGGATGGTTGAAGTAATCGATGTGTGGGCTCCGCCCCCTTGTTTTTGGAATTGTCTCCACAGAGTGCCGGAGATGGGGAACACCAGGTGCTCTAATTATGGACCCTATAAAAGAGGGTGGGTTTTGCTCTCTGCGCTTGCCACGCCGGGTTCCTGTTCTCTGCAAATGGACGTTTAAATTGCTTATGTTGTTCCTCAAAAATAAAACATCTAACGTAACTTTGATGCTACTGTGTGGTCTCCCTTTTATGCTGAGTCTGCCTTGAGCCAGGCGGCCGTCCACAAGACAGCATTGTACTCAATGTTCCATCAGTAATGTGGCACCTAATTGGACAAAAAGGTGGCGGGAATCAGTTCCATGAAACTTTTCCTTGGAAATGAAGAAAATGTGTTCCA
Organism: Setipinna tenuifilis; assembly: GCA_030347295.1. Lineage (NCBI taxonomy): Eukaryota > Metazoa > Chordata > Actinopteri > Clupeiformes > Engraulidae > Setipinna > Setipinna tenuifilis. The sequence goes on along the minus strand of CM059269.1, from coordinate 28,554,397 downwards.
TTTCGACTAAATTCTGTAGCATTGGGCATTGAAATGAAAGGGAGGTTGCACTGTCTCCAGTTCTTATAATGCCTCCATTGCATAAATCCTTAATCTTAATGGTAAACTTTAGAAGACCAGGAAGGGCCAATCATTCTCAAAACCCTTGCCAGGCTCACATGGCAGATTATCATGGGAATCACTGGGGGCTTGTTACTTCATGGCCTTCTAATAACCTGTCTTCTTGTTTCTCAGTGGTCAATCAAGACTCTCTTTTGTTGTACTGAGGGCTGTTTGAGTTGTCTACATGCTTCCTGTCAAGATTTCCTTAGCATAGCAAACAATGATGTAGAGGTCTGCACTCTTATGGCATTGCCAGAGAACCTGTGGGTCGTCTTGACACATACGCTTGCAGTATGACACCAATTTTAAGAGCTCAGTGTACTGTGCAGTAGGTGGAGAAAGAAATGATTCTCCTGCAAATAAGAAAGTAGAAAAATGCATCAAGTAAAATGAAGACCATTCAAGAGGCCTACAAAATTTGTCTGTCCAAAATACTGTTTAAAAAAAACTACAAATACGTTTGAGGTAGCCTAAACTAGCAAAGTTATGCCATGCGGCACACATGTTTGGCGTACTTAGTGCTTTTTTGATGAAGGGTACATTCTCACCTAAGAATCTCAGTTTTAAATTTGATATTTGGAAGAATTGTACATTACAATGAGGGGAATCAGTTGTCATACACCTGTTGCAACAAATGCCAAAAGACGCTTGCTAAAGGCATTTAGTGTGCGGGACTATATTTTCCCATGTTTGTGGGAGTGAAACAAAATCTTGTGGGAGTGGTACTAGGAAATGTGTCCTGCACAGACCTCTACATAGGTGGTCTGTTAGAAATAAAATAGGAAGTAAGAGACACTACACAATTCCTTGCACCATTAAAAAACACCCAATCAACTTGACACAGATCAGTAGCACACCTTTTCCATAAGTGTATTTGGATTCGGATTCGGATTGTCTTAAATTCAGCCATGACATTTTCAACCATGACATTTTTCCAACAAGGAAAAAAGATAGCACAGACAATCCAAAAGCACCTATGCACCCTTAAGCCTTTTTTTAAGGACTGCTTTTCTGTTTTGAACAAGATCTGCTCTGACTAAAGTTTAGTTTATGGTCACTTAATGGTAATCGGACTCCCACACAGACAGCCCCTTGCATTGTTGCAATTGGAGAGCCACTTGTGAGGTTGCGTGCACCACCTCTTTATTAACTACACATATTCCTAAATCAACATATTTACGAACGAATCCTTGCGTAGTTGTCCTTCCTCCCTGCTGCTCAAGCTGGGATGAACACAAGTTCCCGTCAACAGTATTGTGTTGGACACACAAAGAACTTTGAATGGCTTTTGTCTCCAACAGTCTGACTGCGTGGCCACCCAGGCACAGAGTTGGAGGAACGTAATGAGCTCTTAAGTTTTGCCAGTTACAATACCCTGAACTTCCTTGAAAGTCTGTAAACTTGAAGACACAGATTTACTTTGATGAGTTTTCAGTTTAAAGTAAAAAAAAGTAACTCTTGAAACCTCATCCTTATGACCTGAGATTGTGCTCAACTCTCATTGTAACAATGTCATTATTAAACTGCAAAACTGACGTGATGATCACACCATTGCATACATCGTATCACTTCATCCACTTCATGGTTTCCCTCCCGGAACTACCACCCACTCCTCCACCCATTGTCATCTTCCACCATACTCTCCACAACTCCTCTGCCTCAGCAGCAACACTGACTCATGGAAACTGTCCTCCACCTTAAAATCGCTGCTCAACCCTCCCCCGCCTCCTCCTGCCACCAATCTCACTGCTGACAGCTTTGACCATCAGCAAATAATTCTGTGATGCCCCCCCCCCCCCAACATGCTACCTCCCCTGGTCAACAGTGCAACACTTTCTCTCTCCTCATTCACCCCCCCTCTGAAGACTCATCACTGGCAACCCGCTACCTGCCCGCTGGATCCCGTCCTCTCTAAACTCCTGCAAGCTATCGCCCCAGCAGTAGTCCCACCGATCACATCTGTGATTAATGCCTCACTGTCCTCAGGCGTACTTCCAGCTGGCTTCCATCAGGCCAGAGTTACTCCACTACTAAAAAAGACCACACAACCCAGCCCAGGTTGAAAATTATTGGCCGGTGTCACTGCTTCCCTTCCTCTTGAAAACCATCGACCGTCTCAAAACAGGTTACTGATTTTCCCGCCTTCCTTTCCTACTTGACCCAAGAGGCTTTAGAAGCAGCCACTTCACTGAAACAGCTCTGCTATCCATCACTGAAGCCCTAAGAGCACCCAGAATGCAAAGGACAATCATCTGTACTTATCCTTCTTGACTTATCGGCTGCCTTCGATACAGTCACAACATATTGCTAACCACACTCGCAAACATTGGCATTACAGGCGTAGCACACTCCTGGTTCAAATCCTACCTCGCTGGACGCTCCTCTAATGTGTCATGGCAATGTCATCTGTCATCAACTCACACCCTCTCAACAGGGGTGGCCCCAAGGGTCAGTGCTGAGACCTCTTCTGTTCGCCATCTACACCACCTCGCTTGCCCATGTTATCCGCTTACACGGCTTCTCTTACCATTACTATGCTGATGACATACAGCTGTACAACACCACGGTCTCTGCACGTATCTCTGTCTGTCTCTATGATCTGTCCACATGGATTAAGGATCCACCATCTCCAACTTAATCTGTCAAAAACCGAACTCCTGGTCATCCCTGCCCAGGATTCGATCCACCATGACATCAACTTCTCAGCTCCTGATACCAGCTACGGTCACCTCTTGCTAATACAAACCATCTGGCCGTACCCTTGCCTCTCACGAGGTCAGGCGAGGTCACTCTAAACTTATCTCTGTCATTGTCCCTCAATGGTGGAACAGTCTACCAGTTGCTACAAGAACAGCAACATCCCTCTCTACCTTTTAAAAGCTTGTAAGGACCCTTCTCTTCCGAGACTGCTTCCCTTCCTAACAAAACTAACAAAACTATCAGGCACTAAACCATCTCTCTCCCTAGGTGCCTTATGCTTGTATAATGTTCCCTGTGTAGGAAGTATGTGTATCTGTACTGTCCCTGCTTTGGAAGACTTACTTAGGCACATGCATCTCCTTGTATGTATGAACGTAGACTGCTTATTCTGTGTTCCTCCACACCTCTGTTAGCTTATGCCCTCCTTTTTGTAAGTCGCTTTGAATAAAAGTGTAATGTAATGTAATTATGCACTTTATTGTAGTAGCCACTGGTAGACTCATACGATAAAGAGAGGGGAAAAAAATCTGATATTCTGTATGTATATTCTGATATACTCTGTTATAGATCCTCCTCTGTCAGCAATAGTGACCCGTCTTGAGAGTCCCACTGCATCACTCACGTTTCAGTGTCAAGCAGATGCCAATCCAGAGCCTGAAAACTGCACATGGAAAAGGTAACATCTGAAAAAATGGTACAGCACTATGTTAAAAGGGTGTTTGGCAGTGATGAGCAACTTGGTTTTAGAAGCTACAGTACAGTGGCACATATTTGTTCTAGCCTCTAAATTCACTAAATCAGCTGATTGTAATTAGCACAACTCTTCAGCCACATAAACGAGTTAATAAGTGACATTACCTGTATATAGTATTATATACATAGGTATGACCAAGTGATTTTGGAATATGTGGTGTTGGATTGTAGCTTCTCAGTTATCCAGGTTGCCCATCATAGGTTTAAATAGTGATAACATCTATCTATATTTATAAATAGAAACAGCTGATATACTCTGGTTGGTATGTCACATAGTAAAGTGTAATTTATCTTTTTAAAATAAAGGTTCGTGCCACCAATTCTCTATTGAGTAAGCATACCTCAGCTAAAAAAAACCCTGAATTACCGAAAGGATACCAGGACAGATATCAGGGGAGAGTTAATATTGCCTTTCTCTAACTTTAAATCATTTAAATATTTCTGTGTATTCATATTTTATCATCTGCAATGTCATTTATGCTCCTTTTAAGGGATGGCCATTCTCTCTCCAGTAATGGGATTGGAGCAAATGGATGCAAACTCCTCTTCCAAAAATTAACACCTAACATGAATGGCCTGTATATTTGTAAGGTTTTGAATGTGTATGGATCAGCAGAAGCATCGCTACATTTGTATTTTGATGGGAATTCAAGTGAGTGTATTAATCAATTTAAATACCATCATTACTTGGAATCTATGCTTACATTATATTTGCTTTTGAATAAGCCAATTCTGACATTTATCTCCCTTAACAATGGAATTCTCTTTTCTGATTGGCTGATGTGGTGGAAATTAACTTTGTATAACTGGCTACCTTTAAAGAAGATCCGCGACAGTAAAACACACTCACTAATCATTTCTCCCTTCAGTATCTTTACACCTTTGCCGGCATGTAGTGAGCCCCCCCCCTCATTTTCCACACACATTCCTCTGTTAATTTCCCAGTTAGCCTGAAACACAAACATGAACAACTTAGCTGTCCGATGACGCCAACTTCACTGCCCCTATGCAAAAGCAGTGGTTTTCATCCATTTTCAGAGCTGCGGTGGAGGGCATTGTGCACGGTGGGGGGTATTGTGTGTTATTTTGTAGTGTGAGTGTTTATGTCATGTTGGTGGTCGTATTATGGTATTATGATATTATTATGATATTATCGGTGATGGGTAATCACAACTATGTTTATTATGATTTGGAATGGTATATTGTTATTGTAAATACTTTTATTAGCACTTTACCTGTTTAAGCACTTTACCTGTGTGGGGAGATGGTTTGGACCAATGAGCACTGATTGGTGCAAATTGGAAGTAATAGACAGCCCGAAATAACAAGGCCTCATTCTGTCTTTGGGGAGTGTGCGGACAGGAGCTATGCTATGTTGCTGTCAGTAAATGCTGGGTGCTAAATGCTTTATGCTGCTTGGTATTTTGAAGCGCTAAATGCTATTGCTAATGCATTGACCAGTTCTTTTTTGCTGCCTGCTTGCCTGCTTCCTTCCACCCTCAATGACCGCTCACCCCTTTCACAGATGGACTGTGAATACCCTTGGTAGAAAATGAAACAGTTGATTATGATGCAGATAACAGAGATACAGTAACAGCTGCCAAGGCGTGCATTTGATGGAATTAATTAGCATTGGCGGAGCCAAGTAACTTTCCAACGTGAATTTCGGCGCAGGCACACCTCAAAGGCTGTAATCCCGCATATATCCCGGTTACCACACTCGAGAATTTAGGAAACGTTAAAAACGTTATGCCAGAACATTTAAATTGTTCTACAATTTCTTTACAATTAGGAGTCATTGTCTGTCGTTTAATGCAACCTGTCATTAAAAAGTAGAGCACAAATGCAACATTTTAACTCACCTATATGCTTGTTAGTTACTATTCTATGGGGCATTGATATGGAACGGTACTTAAACATTCGGCCAGAATTTTACAACTACTTTCCATAGTTAAACAGTTCAACAGAATTGATGCATACCCTGTAAGCCAATCAGAAAATAGCATTCTATTTGACTGGGCTATAACAGAATGTAAAAACAACTGTTTTCCTTTCTTTGTTCTAAAGTCCACTCCCTCTTTGTTCCTCTGTAGGACACAACTATGTCTCCTGGATTGCAGTCATTTTAGTTTTATTAATACTGGCAAGCGTATATTTTTATTATAGGTAAAATATCTTTACTGTTAATAATATCATCAACATTCATCATTCAATGTGATTATTCTCAAAATGTAAAACATATTTTTCTGTTTTCTTTGCAGGTTCAACAAATTCCATTTGGTGAGCTATCTTTTAAAACACTATTTTTCTATAACAATGTTTTCACCAAGTTGTAAAGCATTTTTCACATACATTTTAAACATTGATTGTACTTTTAAATTTCATAGACCTTGTGGTCTATCTGACATAATGTATATGTGCTGACATGCTGCTTAATTCATTAATCGTTAATTTACATGATTTCCCAGATAACAAGAATAAGGTCATTCTTTGGAAGCACGCAAGCTGAGCCCTCTAGACAGCTTACTGTCATGGCAGAAGAAGAAAGAGAAAGGTACAGTTTAACCTACAAATACACATGTAATCAGACGTTATTTATATACTGTGATTTGTAACACTTCTCTCTATATTTTCCCCCATTTCCACAGTGAATCAGTGGTAAGCCTTTTTTTGTCTCTATAACAATGTTTCAGCTGCCCACTATTTTGCAAATATGACTTATACTTTTCCCTTATATTTGTCATTTCATTGCAAGTAAAAGCACTCACTCACTCACTGAACACTGCCAAACCTGGGTTTAGAATGTTAAATTCCCATACCACCAGATACTGATGGCAAATCCATTCTCTGTTAAATGCTACTAAAAGTTTTTTAAACATATACAGACCCATACGCAAACCATGAGGTCAGCAGAATGAATGAATGAAAAAAATGAACTACTCAATGTGTACCTACATAACTGTAAATTTGCCTCAAATGCATTAAAACAACAATTGTGATAATTGTATTTTTACATTAATGACATTTGGCAACCACTTGAGTTCATTCAATCAATTCAACTTGTGTGTCAGCACCTGAATGGCTAGAAACTGATAGAAATAATTGTACTCATCAAGTTAAATAAGCAAATAGTCCTACTTTCTAAGAAGCAAGAGATATAACCCTAATAATCATAATTGTTCCCTGTAAGAGGCACAGGCCTACTATACAAAGATATTTAGAGTGTGTAAGTCCATTGTGTAAGTGATCAGGTATTAAAGCAGCTATCTGAAAGTCAAAAGAAACTATATCTTAAAGTGTGACACTTTAAATCCAATTTAATTACAGTTTTTATGTTTGCTTACACACTATATAAAGTTTGACACACTTAATGAAACCCAACATTCAAATTAGAAAACACTGGCTCAGGTTGGCACCACTTTAAGGACATTTTCAGGTTCACACTTACTGAAAATCGCAGTGATTTGCAAAACATTAAACACACTTATATGCATTACACACATTTTTATAGTGTACTGTCACCTTCTTTCCATTTCATGGTGTGTTCTATTGTTTGAGTGTATGTTTGCATTAACTGTTTGTACTGTTTTGAAAAAATGAGCACAGTTTTTTAAATTGAGCTCAAACAATTGTAAAAAAAAAAAACCCTAAATCTAATTAAAGGAACGGCATGTAAGTTTGTGGCCAAAAGTGGTATTGCAATCAGATTTGAAATACTGCAAACCATAGTATCCCCTTTCCCAGACAAGAGGTTGCCAGCTAGGTTGCTGAAATCAGATAGATGGAGGGTGGCGCAACAGGCCAGAACACATAATATACACATAATGACAACATCAACATAACTTCAGGGCTGCAACATACATGGGAATGGTGATATTCAGGCTGGATTACTGTCAGTGATAAAAGTATTTGAAATTATCATGATTCCTTAATGTCTGGTGACATATCAGGGCCATTTCATGATTAATTTACATTTATTTCTTACATACTGTTCCTTTAAATGATATTAAGAAATTATAAAAAAAAAATACATTATTGGCAGCCGTTTTAAACCAGCCAATAATGCCAACTAACCAATAAGATAATGTTACTACATTGTAAGTAACAGGTTGTTACATTATTGTTTCAGACATTTTCTTACATTACTGGCTTTAACATTGGAGTGATCCATTCAAAGTCAGTGGGTCGTCCATCAGCGTTCTAAAGGGCTATAATAAGCAGTGTCATAGAAAGATGGCTCTGGTAATAAGTAGTATTGCACACCACGGTTGGGATAGGAACTAAGATTCATAAACTAGTACCTTTTATCACGTATTATACTTTTACATTTAATACTGCACCTACCTCACCTTTCTAGCATGTGTTGTCCAGACCAGAAGACAGAGAAGAGGAAGTACATGAGGTCGCTTCCAAACAGTCTGTCAAACCGACTGAAGAAGATTCTAGACAGTTTGAAGACACGTGATCTTCAAGGTTTGAGTCCCTATACTTTTGCACTTTAGGGCACACACTTAATCAAGCATGTTGTTTTTGAGAGGGAGAGCACTTTTTCAGTGCTACACATTCAGTCCTGCATATGGCTTACAATAATTTTATATGGCATTTAAGATGTATGTTTTCTACCCATGTATGCATTTAGCCATAGCTTTCTACATTGTGGCATTTTTTTGCATTTTTGGCAGGGGTGGCACAGCAGATGCTGGCGCACTCAAACAGCAGGACAGAGTAAATGAGAAAGAGAGAGGTATTGATTAATGGTTCAATTTAATGTGGTTAAATCAAGTTTATGACAAAAAAGTATCGCTGGCGAAGATGTTTGTGTGAAACAATCAGTGTTTGATTAGCAGCACGCATACTCAGTGTAGGTGCGTTGTGTGTGTTGCGGGGAACTGCTGAGGCCTCATTCACACTAAAACCTGTGCATGCTGGGCACGTCACCATTTCTGACCTGTTTTCTGTCCTTATTGATTTCGAATGCATCTTAAGAGATGAGAGTATTCACACGGCACGGATGTTTGCTGTCCGTGATTTACGCTCAGAATACACGAGTAGGGCAAGCCAAAGTGTTCACATTTACGCCTGTTTTTAACATGTTAAATAAGGAATGCCCGTAAAAAACGCCGTATTTTCGAGCATTTACGGCGTATTTGACTATTTATATTACGGCATTAAATGCGCCGTTTTCTTTGCTTATTTGACGCGTAGGCCTATTATAGGCTCATTTGATGCGTGCTGTAAGCTTATTTGACGCGTCAAAGATTCTTATTTGACACGTCAAATTACTGGCGTTAAAAGCGTCGTTGTCCATACGACAACGATCTCCTCCCACTGGTTTTCCCAGTCAATGAATTTAAAATTTTGATTTAGATTAGACTGTGTTTGCATTCTGTCTGTAAGTAGTTAGCTGTAATACATGATATACAAAAGTGTAGGCCTATGGTCCAGTGAAGCCAACCAGGCCACTAGATAACGTTAATATGTTTAATATTTGAAAAAGATCACATGTAAACAAGATCGCTATTTAGGAAAGGACAAAGGGAAACAAACACAGCTTAAACCACAAAAGACTGTTAGCCTGCTTGGCTAAGGGATACACCTACACTTTACACTTAGCAGGACAGTTAATTTTCGCAACAAATGCCCTGTGATGGACCATGATTGCCCAGTCAAGGACGAGGAAACACATTCATTTAAAATAACGTTGCAGTATATAGCCGAGTGACATGCAAAAACATGAGCACAGCATTAACATAAACACAAAGAATTGCTGGAGAAAAGTGCGTGAAAAACAGCCTTACAATCGCAGGGGATTTGAACTCTCAAGGAAGAAAACCACTACCATAGCAGGCAGACAACTTTACCACTCAGCCAGCTACTCATCTACAGATAGAATGCAAACAAAGTCTAATCTAAATCAAAGCTTGTCAGGCAGAAAGGAGGAACATGGTAAAGGTTTCATTCAGTTTCATTTTATTTTAAAATAACAGCAAAGTCAGCATCTGGACTGAACAAAGTTACGTTGACAGATAGCCATGATGAGCAGTAGGCCTACGGTGAGTTTGAGAAAACTTTGATTGCATTAGGGAAGATCAGTGCACAGGGAGGTCTGTGTCGGACTGTTCTGGGCCTCGTTTCCCGATAACGATGGTTCTTGGGCTTAAGTGCAATGTAAACGATTGATTCTACGAACGTTCTTAGATTTTCTACGCCTGTTTCCCAAACACCGTCGTACATGAACTCGCACAGCTTCTAAGATCGTTCTTAAAGGGAGCTGTCCATGGTCCATGATGACGACGATGACTATGGCGGTGGTGGCGGAAACAGACAGGGCCAGGGCCGCGACCGTTTGGCGGGTGTTGAGGCCCGTCACCGTGTCATTACAATTTTCTTTTGAGTTTGTTTTGAAAGACTTGCACTTTTATGTTCAGTAACCTGCACTCCCATTTGAAATTTACCACTTCTGCGTCTGTGTTTTTGTGTATTTAACACTTTCTCTTAATAAGGCCTATGTTGATATAGGCCCTAATGTCCGACATAATATGGTTATAAAACAATTTTTATGTAATTTAAGCCTCCTGTCATGTTCGGGTCAAATCTTACCGTTTTACAACTTATAATAGCCTACTCATAAATATTATGTTTTACATCTGATTACCTCCAGAGTCCAGACCTTATGATATCCTCCACACATGTGTACTTGAACATATAAAAGTGATGATTAGCCTACCTATTTCATTTAATTTTGGATGTTTTAATCAACCGGGTTACACCTGTGGTGTTCCCGGTCAAAAGTGACCGCCATAGAAAACGAATGGGTATCCAGAATACATTCATTTAACATACAGAAAATACAGAATACAGAACTACATTTTTGTAGTTCATTTTCAGTGCGCAATTGTATTTTCACTGATGTTATTTCATGTTTACTTCTATAAACTGTTGTTAGACACTACTTTGAAACATTGTTCTCAACTAAAGAATGTTTAATAAAAAAATGGTGGTGGAAAAAAATTGTGCTAATTTAAGAGCAGTTAAAACAGACACTAAAGTAGGGGGCTGGAGGTGAACACGACCGGAGGGTTAATGAGCATATTTACAAACAGCGGGGCAGCACCAACGTGCTTCACATAGATAGGCTAATGAAAAGAAAATGGAAATATGAGGGACGGCTGTTATGTCGCTGGTTTCGCTGTGCCATGATGGTTACGCAGCGACCATAGACTATATTCTTGCGCACATGGAGTAGTTTCGCTACAAGTCCTCCGGGTGTCTCCACTGTGCCCCGGCGCTAAATCAATCTTAGCGCAGTAAGACTACTCCAGACCACACTTAGAGTTACGTGTGATCCTACGATAGTTCTTAGCTAAGATGGTTTCGGGAAACGGCCCGTGGACTCTACGATTGTGTAACGTGTGAACTTACGTACTACTTAGGCTTAAGTAGTACTTAAGTGCTTTTGGGAAACGCAGCCCTGGTCTGTTTGTTTTGGTTACTGATTGGGTGAAGGCACTTTGAATTCATTGACTGGGAAAATCAGTGGGAGGAGATCATCATCATAATGACAACGGCGCTTTTAACGCCAGTAATTTGACGCGTTAAATAAGAATCTTTGACGCGTCAAATAAGCTTACAGCACGTGTCAAATGAGCCTATAATATGTGTGAAATAAGCAAAGAAAACAGCACATTTAACGCCGTAATATAAATAGTAAAATACGCCGTAAATGCTCAAAAATACAGCATTTTTTTACGGCCATTCCTTAATAAACGCGTTACAAATAGGCATAAATGTGAACACTTTGGCTTGCCATATGAGTGCTACTTGAGTCTATTTTTCTGCGCGTGCTATAAGCGTATTCGGCCTGAATCGTATCGCCACTGTAGGGAAACTACACATTTCATGACAGCTATGCTATAAATGTATGCACTGACACAATAGCTGCCCAACTGTGTGGAAAAACATGACCATTCGCCTGCAATTGCATGAAAAAAAAAAAACGCAAAAACGAAAGAAGCCATTTTGCAGTGTCTCCAGCCACGAACAGAGGAAGAATACAAACAGACAAAAAAACAAACTTTGCTATGCGTCGAACACTTAACACCCTCTCCCCGCGCATGGGCAGGATCATTAGCCACATATCCCCCTTGGCTATTTACATAAGGTAGGACAGGTAAGCAGGGCAGAGTGACTGCTGCTATATCTCAAAATCTGAAATGTTTGTAATGCGTTGAAAATTAGTTTGGTTGTTTTTTGTTTTTTGGCGCAGGGTTACCGGGCGTAAATCAAGGCTAATTTGACAACATGGTTTGGAATACTGTCAAAAATTCCGGCAGTTTCATCAAAGTAGGCTAATCAATCCTACTATGTGCAGTTGTACTTTCTAATCATCATTTAATGTTGAAAAAATAAACCAGGGAAACACATGCTCTGTGTTTTAAACGTTATGCACACTGAAAAACACAGGTCTGGCAGCTCCTGCATGGGCATGCACGATTCACACAGACATGTCTGGTGTGAATAGACACGCTCACAAAACGCTCACGGCTATGTCCCGCTCATGCTCAAGGCTATATAAACGAGACATAAGACAACAATGCTCCGACAGACAACAATGCTCCGACAGTAGATAACCGTCTGAGTAACCTTCGCAACGGCTTCAGACCGGCTTCTCAGTGTCTTGACTGGGTTTGACTACAGTCATGGGGAGAAGGTGTACAGGGCGCTCCGTGGCCTAACAGGACTCAGGCAAAGATAGCAGTGGAAGAAGGAGTAGGCTAAGCCTTGCAGCTCCGAGGTAAGTTATTTTCCCAGGTCCTTGACATTCAGCAGGGAAAAGCTCAACTCCAAAGCCGATGTGGACCAAGCTAGTAAAGATGGGTTTTTTAGCTGTTACTACTCTTGCGTTTTGCTTGTCTTTGCCACTGTTTGATGTAATGGTTTTCACGTTACTTCGACACAAAAGAAATGGAGATAATGGAGGTTGTTGTTGCACGTCTCACTCTTGTTCTGTCACTCTTGTTCTTGTCAGCGGCCAACTCCCTTTAACTTTGTCATGGCACTGTCCTGATTGCTACGGCTGCATACACCTGGACTGACAGTTAGGTTAATTGGTGAATTAACACCAGCACAGGAGAGATGTAGTCACGTGTGAGTGTGTGTGCTGTGCTCCTTGGACCACAGGAGAGACAGGGCCATCACACCCATCCCCCCTGGGAAAAAGCTGACTGATACAGGGAAAGCTTGATATCCTTGCGATCCTCATCTCCAAAGCCTAGGAAGTCCTCCTTATCACTTTTCTCAGCAAAGAATTCCAACACCTTCTGGCGCTGCAGCTCATTGTATTCCTTTGCAGTCAGGAAACAGGGCTTCAGCTGAGAGACATGGACACCGTGCATGTCCTCACTAGTGGCCTCAGTGACAATTTGATAATTTAAGGGTTTGCTTTGCCACACGATAGGGACCTTGCTGCTTGGGAGCAAGTTTGGCACTGAAAGACTTTTCTGCTTTGGATGAGTAGGCCACCTGACCCGATCGTCTACCTCAAATTCCAGGTCTTTTCACTGTTTATCATAAGTGCGAAGTGTTCAGTTATTCAGTTCAGCTGGTGTAACACCAGTAGACTCCTGGACAGCAGAGTTAAATGCAAACCGGAACTCAGGTAAGTAGACATCCCATCTCTTATGATGTCGGCCAACGTAGGAGCCAATCATAGTTTTCAATGTACGATTCACCATCTCTGTCAAGTTGGTTTGCGGGTGACACGCAGATGTAAACCGCTGATGGACACTCCAGCCTTTAAAGTTCTCCTTCATGTCAGTAGACAGGAACTGCGACCCTTTGTCTGATAATAGATATTCAGGTACTCCCCAGTGGTTTAGTATGACATTCTTGGGCTTCTGGGAAGCAGTCCCATGATCAACAGCTTACCACCAGCCTTCCAACCCTTGTACATCTGACAGGTTGGACAATTCTGTAAGTAAGACTTAACATCTCTGCTTAGATTCGGCGAATACACCATAGAATGTAGACCGCGGTATGTCTTAAACCTGTCCAGTTGACCTGCTAGGGGATCGTCATGAAAAGCTTGCAGTAACTGAGGGCAGAGAGACCCTGGCATGTAGACCTTGTACAAGATGCGGTGGGGTAGCTTAAGGACTCTGTAGACCTTATCCTTTAAGATGGTCATTTTTGTGGTGGCATTGACAGTCTTCCCACCATCTTCCAGGATGGAAGAGCCGTGCCCCTGCTAAAATCTAATTGGCCCCTGATGTGCCCCCCACCCCCCAAACTATATTCACCTGCCACCCCCTTTCCTTTCCCTATTCGACAACAGAGAACCGCAGAATTTACCTTGAGCAAAAGTGCAATTTCATCACAAAATATCTGGTAGCAGTAGTTTGTCAAAGACTGTGAAAATAATCTACAGGTGAAGAAGACGTGGGCTTAAAAAAAGTACAAGTTCAAGAGGGTTCACTCCTTTTTTGGCGGAATTGTGAACAACAGGTGAACTGAACTCTTGGTGAGTCTCTTTAATTATCTGTTCTTATCAGTCATTTTAGGTTTGTGAACTCAAATACAAAGGTGCAGCAAACAACTTGTGCAGTTTGCAGAGTTAGCAACGTCTACATTAACATTATTCAGGTTCATGTCTACAGTTAATGTTAGTATATTACGTTTGCTAGTTTTTTTTTTTTTTGCTATTCATAGTCTTGTAAGCACTTAAATATTTACTGTTGTGACACAAGTCTTGTCATGTTCATCTGAAATAGAGAGCATGAAAAAGAGACTGTTCACAAATATCTGGCTAAGACCAGCTTTTTTTTACCTCTGTGCGGTTCAGGGCTTCCGTACTGTTGGATGTCCTGGAAGTGCTTCTGGAATTTACGTCCCTGGAATATATTATGATGTCGTCAAGGTACATAAAGCATATCCATCCTTTAAGGTCAGCCAAAACAGTCTGCATTAAACACTGAAAGGATGCTGGGGCATTCCACAGCCCAAAAGGCATAACTTTAAAGTGGAACTGGACTTTGGAGAACACGAAAATGGTTTTCAGCCAGCTCTCTTCTGCCATCTGTACCTGCCAATATCCACTATTTAAGTTGATAGTGGAGAAGGTGGTGGCTCCTGCTAGTGACTTGAGAATCTCCTGGGTAGTGGGCAATGTAGAGTAGGAGAAGTCTGGCTTTGAACCTGGGTCTCTGGGGTGCTTTGATCGCATCGCCAAAGAGCCAGGTTAATTGGTATGGCAGTCAGAGCACACGTTTGGTACCGGGGAGACCTTGGTTCGAAGGCGGGTGGGGTGACTTCTTCTTGCCTTCGCTACAGGTAGGCATCTGGAAGAGTACCGTAATTTCCGGCCTATGAGATGCACCGGCATAAAAGCCGCACCCAGTGTTTTTAAAAAAAAAATCAATAACAGGACACATATTGGCTGCACTGCCTCACAAGCCGCAGAAAGTCAATGTTATATTTTAATTTCTAATAGTGTGTAGCTGTAATAGTGTAAGTAGTTCGTGTTTAAAAAAAAACACAACGTCTCAACAGTAGATTACGGTAGTTCCCTTCAAACGTCTCCTCGCCTAGAGCTATTGCTTCCGTAAACACACAGCCACAGTCATTAAAACCATTGAACTCCTCTTCTTCGGTGTCAGAATTGAAGAGCCTCAGAATTTCCTCCCGAGCCGTTTCACTTTCGGTGTCAGACTCGACCTCGCTTTCCTTTTGTGACAAAGTTGTGTTGTCTTCATTGGGCAGCAGTCCAGCCTTCCAAAAGCCTTTGGTGACAGTCAAGGTCTTCACTTTGCTCCATGCTGTCAGGATCCAGTGGCAGACTTGAGCATAAGTTGCTCTTCTCATGCGGCCAGTTGTGGTGAAGGATTTGTCACCGCTGGTCATCCACATCTCCCACTCAACTCGAAGCACTGCTTTAAATGCACGGTTCACGCTGATGTCCAGTGGCTGCAAATACTTCGTGGTGCCACCCGGAATCACAGCTGGAATTGAATTGGTGCTCCTGATGGCTTCTTTCACGCTATCTGTGATGTGGGCTCTCATGCTATCTAAAACCAACAGCACTTTCTTTTGGCGAAAAAATCCCCCCGGGCGCTTGCCATAACACTCCGCCAGCCACTCCTTCATTAGGCTTTCCACCATCCACCCTTTTTGGTTGACTTTGATGATCACTCCTCTCGGGAGCTCTTCTTTCGGCATGGTAATCCGCTCGAATATTACCATGGGTGCCAACTTCACGCCGGATGCTGTGCAGCCCAAGACACAGGTGAAGTGCGTCCTCTCGTGCCCTGTGGTTTTGAGAGTGACAGACGATTCCCCTTTTTTATTTACAGTCCTGGTGAGAGGCAGGTCAAACTTCAACGGTACCTCATCCATATTTATAATTTCGCCAGGTCCAATTGAATGCTCCTCTAGCTTAGCTTGAATAAACTGACGGAAGCTCGCTATTTTTTCAGTTGCTGGCAAAGAGTTGTCCGTGTCCTGATTGACAGACTCTTCCCCCTCATAAATCGGAGACACCACGATGGCCCACCTGTAAACTCTCCGATCTCCATTTCCCTGCCAATGCTTTTCGCCTTCAGTCGGATCGGCACAGTGGAAATTCCCCGGCCATCAGCTCTTTGGGTATTCACCCAATCTTCCAGTGTGTCTTCGAGTTTTGCACCCCCTGAAGGCTTTCCTCGTCTTCTTACACTGTGAAAGTTCTTCACGTTGCCGTCTCCATCTTCTCACCATGGACTCGTTTATTCCCAGCTGACGTGCAGCAGCTCTGTTTCCATCTTTGATGGCTACATTGATCGCCTTTAACTTAAAAGATGCATCATATGCTTTTCTGTGCGTGTTGTCCATCGTGAAGGTGCGTATCGAGACTAAAATGGCGGATCAAAGTGTGAGGTAACTTAACCGGGCGTTATCGCAACTTATTGTATACATTGTATCCAGTAGTAGGGTCTAATGAGAGCTACTTGTTACTTTTGGCGGTATCAAACAAACAATATCACGTTTTCGCCGCTAGATGGGAGTATCACAGACAGCCGGTAAAAAGCCATAAATTGTCCGCTTTGTCGTAATAGCCGCAGGAGGCCAAACGTGTGACAAAAGTAGCGGCTTATAGGCCGGAAATTACGGTAATAGAATTCAGTCGTCTGTAGTCGACACAGAATCTAGGTTTGCCCACTTACATGGTATAATGACAGCAGGAGCAGCATAAGACGAAGACGAAGTCCCTTGACAACAGCTTGTTTTACTGGAGAGATTCTGTAGGGCTTCTGCCTGATGGGCATTTCATGTGTAAGCAGAATTTTGTGCCGTAGCACAGTGGGTCGCCCCAGCTTAGCAATACACACATCTCCATTGTTCCGGAACAGGTTGCACAACTGGCTTTTTCCAATTGGGTTAAGCTGTGCTTGTTTAAGGACTTCATCCCAGAACTGATCCTGCTGCTAAGCGACTGACACCCAGGGGGTGGTACTGCTGAAAAGAAGGCAAAGGTGGCAGAGGCTACACCTTGTCTGTCTGTGACATGAAGTTAAACTTTTCTTGTGGTCTTCAGGAGAACCAGTATTGATGTTCCACTACATTGATTTGTATGTCACAACAAAATTAGAAGTCCAGGCCCAAAACCAGGGGAAAAGCGAGGGATTGAGCAAGTAGGACAACACATGCAGGTGTGGGAACACATGCAGACCGGGAACATGCAGGTCACATTGGTGGCCTGCCACACAAAGAGTAAGTTCAATGCAGCCCAGTGGGTGCTTCGCATTTGCCAAGATCAGTGGCCCGTTCGATCAGGGATTCAGCACTGGAGGGTATGGATCATACATGCTCGTTCATTAACTGTTGGGGAACAGAGTTGTGACCAAAATGCATTGATTCTTAAGGTAAGCAGGACAGACCAATGTTGACCAAGTCAGCATAGGTGACCAGCGAGAACTGTGCCAGCCCAGGTTGTTGGTGGTGTTGCGTAGGTTTTCCCTCGTTTAGAGCCCTTTTGATAAGGGTACTTTGGGCAGCTGCCTGGTGAATGGCCAACCTCTTTCCATGTCCAGCAGAACACAGTGTCTCGCATTGTCTAACTTTGTGCTGGCCTTAATGGTAGGCTTTTGGTGTTTGGTCGTATAGCAAAGTGGGTTTTAAATATGCTACACACACTTACGTTTTGATCTGGGGTCCTTTTCCCAAAACCGTTGTTGCTAACTTTCTAAGCAACTTTGTTGGTTTGACCGATGGACATACACAGCTGTTTCCTAACTGCATCGTTCATACTATGCAACTAAAAATGTTTACAACAACGTTAGTCTGATGGATCACTCAGTGACACAGGTGTTTCCCAACAGCAAAGTTTGGATGATCCATCCATAGTTAAGTTGTGTTGTTTAAACCAGTGGTTCTCAACCAGGGGGAGCATGCAACGTCAGTCCAGGGCAAAAAGGAGGTATGCAATATATGTGGCGCATGGGCGCGGGGGGCGAAACAGAGAGAATACCTGTTTTTTATGTAACCTTAGTGTTTATTGCTAAATATGTCCATACCATTAATCTTTGTGTGTTAAAATGAATTTAGGCTACTTAAGACAGCTGTCCACAGCTTGCTGTACTTTACTGTTAGCGGTCTCGCTCCTTTTCAGCATTCTATTTTGGAATGTTGAGACGGTGGGCTTGTGTGCGCTGGCTGCAAAGTTGTCACGCTTTATGTGCAGTCTGTAGTTTCGCATAGTCACGATGGAGAAAACCATGAATAAACTGTGGAGCCCAAAAAGTGTTCAAGACTAAAAGAGAAAAGAGTGGCTGACAGAATGAAAAGTTGTGAATTTAGATGAAAAACTGCAGGTAGGATGCGTGACTTGTTTTACAGTTTGAGGAGGGTAGCGTTTGTTGGCTAACGTTGCTTCTACATAACGTTACACTTCCTTGCTAAAGTAGTTCACGTAGCGTTTAAGTCTGGTAACAGTCTATGGCAGTGGTCCCCAAAACTTTTTCCTGTGAGGGCCAAATAACTTTTCCCTTCTCTGACAGGGAGCCGGGGCCAGTTTGTAACAAAAAGCGTGATGTTCACAGAGGTGTCTAAAAGTAAACATTTATTGTTTTCCAGAAAGCAACACATAACCAAAAATTAACCCTTTCTGGGATCTTGACAGGGAAAAAAATCAGAAAATAAACAGCATTATTAATAAAACAAATATCACTATTTATAAAATATATAATAACCAAATAATCCTTTTCAGGTTTTTCACAAAAAAGACCATGGAACATTAGCTTTATTGTAGACACAACTATTTGCAGCTCTCTCTCATCAACTTCACCCTGAAAACCAGAAAGCAAGCAGGCTATGAAACCGAACTGATACCAACACCTACCAACACAATACATTTCACTACCAGTTTGGTTGTAGAACGGATTTCATCCCAGTAGATTTCATTTGTTTGTACTCAGAATGGCTCATTCAAGTCAGAAAAGTAAGCTTACCTATATATGTTCACCAGTGTGAACTGTGGGCCTGCATCTGGCTGGTGAGAAATTTAGTGTCAGGTTCCATTTTAGTCACAGCAAGTTTAAACACTGATGGAGATGTTCATCTGTCAATCTTGATCTCAGATGTGTCATCCGTGAAAAGGTTTGCTCACAGATATATGTGCTGCCAAAAACTGTGGACATCTTAAAAATGGTAGGTGCCATTTCCATTCTGGGTCGATCAGCTCGGGGACCGTTTTGTCTTTTGAATGAAGAAATGCGTTTATCTCCGGTAGCAGGTCATAAAAGCGCTTCAAAACTCTGCCGTGGGTCAACCATCGGACCTCTGTGTAGTACAGCACATTGCCATGCGCAGACCCCGGTTCAGACAGGAATCGTTGAAACTTCCTGTGTTTAAGTCTGTTGGCTCTTATGAAGTTTACACATGATGCCACAACCTTCATGACAGAATCCCACTTCAACACTTTGCAGCATAGTGCTTGCTGGTGAATTAGGCAGTGGACTTGTAGTAGGACCCCGTCCTTCTATATCCCGGTTCACGAGCCCGATCAGACCCTGAGACGCGCCCACCATACTAGGAGCTTCGTCGGTCATGATTCTAACAAGCTTTGACCAGTCCAGGTTCAAGTCCTCCATGGTTTGGCATAGTTTGCCAAAAATATCCTCCCCCGTCGTAGTCCCTTTGAGACTTTGGAGGGCTGCCAGATCCAAAGTTTGCACTAACTCTACGAATAAAAAAATATAAAATTAGCAGCTGCGCTGTGTCCTGCACATCCATGCTCTCATTCAGTGCTAATGAAAAAAAGTGAAATTCTTTCATCTTCTGCTGCAACTGTTTTTGTATGAATAAATCCATATTTAGCCCCTGGACAACATATGTGTAATGTAGGACATATAACGATGGGAAACAGAACATATTTGATCAAGCCTATGTTAAAAGGCCCAGACAAATGGTCCATTCAACAACAACATCCACCCACAACTTGCATAGCTGCTAAGACTGTGCTGTGTTAAGTCCATCTTCCAGCTTGTTATCCTAGTTTTAGTTGTCTCAGCGCTGGAGTGGTAGGGGCAGGAACAGTTAAAATTATCTGCTTTTTGTAATCGTGTTCTACGACATTTTAGTTTCACCAAACCACTATGCTTTTAGGTGTCAACCAAGTATTAAGCCACTAAATTAAATGCTACGTCTGTTTCTATACATAGCTATAGGTGTAATTGCTAAGCCTATTTCTATAGAACCTGTAAAATGCACCAGAATGCACAAAATTACATTTAATTTTCATTTTTTTAAAAATAAAAAGCAAGGGGGGACCCCAACTGCAACTGCATCAGCTTTGCTTGCAAAAGGTTGAGAACCCCTGGTTTAAACGATTAGCTTGGACCTGTCGTGAGACCATTGTTTATGTCGGTTTATGTACACGTGACATCTTGCTTGCTTGTCTTGGGTCGAATGAGGCACCATTCGATGCGATACCGCCACCCGCTGCATGAATGATCTTAATTTAATTCACTTAATTTCGTCCGCACTTGTCAGATCATGAAAAAAGAAGATAGAAAATTCAACCCACAACACACAAAAATCTGTTGCAAATTGACAGAAGTCCAAAAACTTCTGTTGTACGTAGGTTGCAGGTTTTTGGGAAACTGTCTGAATCGGGCTGTTGTGTAGTTTGAACCTCCATCGGACAACGGTGGTTTAATGCTTACATCTGACGTTGTTTGGGAAACGCACCCCTGGTTAGCTTCACCCTTCAACAAGTAGCAGACAGACTGCAAAGTTCGGACCTGAATCAAATTTAAACATTGCTCAGATTGTGCTATTTCTTCTTTAGTGAGATGGCATCCATAGTACTCTACTGCCAGCTACTGCTCAGGAGTATACTTAATTCCTGTTCCACTATATATCCTGAAAAAATAGTGGTGCAACATGGTGGGCGTTATCCTGACAATTTCTTTTCTCTAAATTTCTCTGAAATACAAGGTGTGGTATGTGAGAATGTGAAAGGGTTGAAATGCATCTGTCTCACACCCAATGTGTGACACTGGAGAGCCCCGCAACCGAGTTTTAAGAAGGTATTTTTCATATAGCCTTCACAGCAGTGGCGGATGGTGGTATTCCAAAGAGGGGAAGCTCACTGCCAACTTAATCATAAAATTTGTCCATTTACTTTAATATGTTAATTCTACCCTTCGTTCCTTCTCTAGAAAATGGTCTGCCATACTAGTGCCCTGCTAGCGGGCTAGTTCAGGAGAGCTAGTGGGCTAGTTAAGTAGCACTAGCGCCAACCTACCTAACAGTATGATTCTAACAAAACGAAATTAAAAACGAACAAGAAAATTGTAATAAACCAAAACGGAAATAAGTGTGAGTGTGATTTATATACAGTGTAAGAAATGAACAAGTATTTTCTCTGAGGAAATGCTAAGAAATTGGTCACTGTTTGCTCCAACAGCTGCCAAGTGACAGTCTATGTATCAAAAACGCCAGCCAATCAAAACTGGATTCAGAGGTTCACCAATCAACACGGGGACTGCTTGAAGTCCAGACCAACAAAACTCCGCCCACCATTCCATTCACCCCCAGAGACGCTCTGCGTCCGGGGGCGGGAGAAAAAAATGGCATTTCTCCAATGACCATCCAGTTTCCATGCATAGAAAATTAGGGGTCCGTGCTGGCCCATTGAAATGCATTGACGCTGGACGTCTATGAGGAAATGCGTTGGCCATAGGCTGAGAACAAAGTGGAATGCTAAGTTAACAACACCAACTCAGTTGATTTGTGATAATGGGCCTATTATTAACAAACTGGTGTTTGAAATGGACATGTTTTAGGGCATTTTGTAAACATTTGACCATTACATTTTTTTACATTTTAAGGGAAGCAGAGCTGCAGTCTTAGAGAAATCTCCTCTGGTTTACAGGTAAGCATAAAGTAGCCCACGTTAAATAATCATATTGCCTAACGTAGACTAGGTTATTGGAAGGAAGGAGTGATCATGGTTGTTTGTAGATTATATTATAAGCAACAAAGTTTGTCTACTTCATTTCAGCATTGCATAGACTACTAAATGTTTTTTTAATAATCTTAGCCTACGTTTCTTAACCTGTGGCTACAAAGGACAATGCTATGGTCACTGCGTTATGTACTGGACACATAGCTAACAACCCAATTTAGTGAAGAAAACACTGTTATACAGAAACATACTGATATATACTGATATAGAAAACACTGTGCTGGAGCATGATGTGTACACATGATGCCCTCTTCACATTTATGACTGCCCCCTCATATGAGCCTGCCTAAAACCAGCCCTGTTGACAAGTAGAGTTTACACTGTGAAAATCACACCTCTTTTCCGAACATAAAAGCATCACCCTTCTATACCTTAATTTTTGACTGCACTTTTCCTATATAGTGCAAAACGGGTAGTGACAAAGTCAATATTGGTAGTGTACCAAATTTTTTTTTTTATGCAATTGCAAGGGAAAGGTCATATTCTTCACAAAGTCGGGAGAGTCTGGATCCAAGCAAGCAGCGCAGACATAGGCACTCAGCCACTCACTCAGTCGGCAGAAAATCGAAACATGACTTCTCCGACTCCACTGCAAGGATCTAACCAACTTAACCGAGAACCGTCACTCATGGTGGATCCTAAGTTCAACTCATAGTTGCTCGTGGCTCTCTACTTTCAGTTGGCTCATGGCTTGTAGCTGAGTAAATCCCCTGCATACCCCAATGACTGTCTCGCATACAGGCACGAGTTATCCCTATCCCTATTGTTGACTACTATGACTGTAGTATAAGTTTGTTGCCTACGTTGTGTGAATTAATACTATGCTAATCCACCCCATATGCATTTTTGACCATGAGAAAATAAAATAACAATAAAAAATATTATTTCGTAGTGGTTAGCCACGTCACTATATTTAGAACATCAGTGTTTTTTGCAGACGTAATAGACAACCTTTGTCTTTTTTTAGACTATTCATTTATTGACACACAATGAAAACATATTCCAGTGCGAAGATAAAATAATAAACATTTTATTCTCAAGTAATGCGTACATGTGTACTGTGGACATATACAATACTACATTTTTAAAACAGTAACACCAAGCCCAGTGAAAGACAGCTTTACAGTTCAGTTCTTGTATGTTATTTTAATGTACCATATCTGACTAACTGCTTAACTGGTTCAGCATCTGCATTCAACAGCATTCTGCATTTGGGCCTGTGGTACATTCCTTAAAAACTTTAAATCCTGTAATATAATGTAATGTTATACAACAGTTAGGTCCAGTCAAACTGTTTAGCATTTTCTGATTGGACGAGACACATCCTAAGCGTCACTAGGAGTGAGGATATCCCACAGTATACCATGGGTGACTCTTGCCAGTTCATAAAGCAATATAACACTCGTGTTCATGACTGTGTTTGTGGATATCCTCACAGGTGTGGTTCAGCCGCAGGCACGGGGCGTCTGTAATAATAATAGCATTAACAACAACAATAACAATAATAATTAGATGTACCACATAGCGGTACATGGTATGACTGCCGCAGTGTATTGACAGGTGGGAATTGTTGGTATGATGAGTATGTGGTAGAGCAGTGTTGTAAGATGAGAATTTGTTTGAAAATGATTTCCTGAAGGTGGGCATGGATGTGGGTTTTGTGCTGTTCGTGTAGTGACAGATACAGGTGATACAGCACCGCCTATGGGACAAATTTATGGCATGTGCTGTGCTTTTAGAGGTCTTTGTGCTGATTGTGCATGACATATTTTGTGCAGTTCTAACCTTTTCAGTCCAAGATATTGGCAATAGAAAATCCCAATCATTGCAATTACCCATATCACTAGGTGGCGTTATGCTTCAGATGACTGTTAATGGGCTGGGTCGATACGCCTTTGTAACACCGACATATCACAAAAAAATCTTGTTGATGGGTGAAACGGTCACCGAGTTATTCAGCAAAAACTTTTGGCCATCTCCCCCACTGTGACAGACACTGTTTTGAGCTTCTAGTCGCTCAAAAAGTTCTAGGGCTACATGCCTGCAAAGATTCATGTCACCCAGAGTTCCAGTGTCTCGGCAATCGTTGACAAAAATGAGTGGAAAAAAAAAAAAAACAAAAAGGGAAAAAAGTCGCGGCAACACTAATATGACCACTTTCGCTAGCGCCAGACATAATAAGAGTCCTTCTGTACAACTAGTAGCCAGGGGAGCTATAGGCTAGATATTTTATTGGTAGCAAAACACCAACAAGACATGTGGTGTGTTTTTCACATTCTTCTGCCATTTCTTGTATGTTACCTAATTGGGACATCACCTTCATCAGCAGAAACTATTCCATTTGTAGCACATAATGTTCTATGTATGTAATTTGTGGGTTGTTTATTTTGTCATATTAAATGACTAATGGTCTAGGTAGACTACTTTATCTGGTTATTAACATTCTGCTGAATAGGCCTACTTGTTGACTGGTGAAATATACCTAAAGACATGGTAGAAGAAAATAGCAACCCATAAAGGCAAGTGTTTGCTCTTTTATGTCTCGAATCAGTGTACCACAGTTCTTGCTAACATTTTGATTGCACAACCTGTCTCATATTACTGAGTGACTAAGAATGAGGCTAGTCCCTCCAAAGATCCGAGTTTTACATTTCTAGACTTGTAGTTTTGCTATAGCCGTCAATGGGATGCGGGCCGTATACGCTCACAGCACGCATGGAAAAATACACCCGAGTTCTATTCTCTAGTTGCAGTGTGTATTGTAAGCGTAAATCACGACAGCAAACGTCCGGGACACGCGTGCGGTGTGAATACTTTTATCTGTTAAGATGCATTCGAAATCAATACGGACAGAAAACGGGCCAACAATGTCTACGTGCCAATCACGCACAGGTTTTGGTATGAATGAAGCCTATGGCAAGCCACAGTGTTCACATTTACGCCTATTTTTAACGCGTTAAATAAGGAATGCCTGTAAAAAACGCTGTATTTTCGAGCATTTTACGCCGTATTTTACGCGGTTTTTCCAGAAAACGGCGGAAAATACGGCATATTTGACTATTTATATTACGGCGTTAAATGCGCCGTTTTCTTTGTTTATTTGATGCATATTATAGGCTTATTTGACGCGTGCTGTAAGCTTATTTGAAGAAGAATTTTTCAAAGATTCTTATTTGACGCATCAAATTCTTATTTGACGCATCAAATTCTTATTTAACGCGTTCATATGATAATGATCTCCTCCCACTGGTTTTCCCAGTCAATGAATTTAAAGTGCCTTCACCCAATCACTAACCAAAACAAACAGACCAGAACAGTCTGACACAGACCTCCCTGTGCACTGATCTTCCGTAATGCAATCAAGGTTTTCTCAAACTCACCGTAGGCCTACTGCTCATCATAGCTATCTGTCAACGTAACTAAGAATAAAGCTTCGTTCAGTCCAGATGCTGGCTTTGTTGTTATTTTAAAATAAAACGAAACCGAATAAAACATTTACCGTGTTCATCCTTTCTGCCTGCAAATAAGAATTTGACGCGTCAAATAAGCTTACAGCATGCGTCAAATAAGCAAAGAAAACGGCGCATTTAACGGCGTAATATAAATAGTCAAATACGCCGTATTTTACGCCGTTTTCTGGAAAAACGGTATAAAATAAGCTGTAAAATGCTCGAAAATACGGCGTTTTTTTACGGGCATTCCTTATTTAATGCGTTAAAAATAGGCATAAATGTGAACACATTGGCTTGCCATAGAAGCCAGGCCTTGCAACTCCGAGGTAAGTTCAGCAGGGAAAAGCTCAACTCCAAAGCCGATGTGGACTAAGCTTCATAGATAGTAAAGACGGTAGTTTTGTGTATGTTGCTACTCCCACGTTTTGCTGGTCTTTGCCGTAGTTTGGTGTACTGGTTCTCACTTCAATTCGACACAAAAGAAACAGCGATAAAAGAGGTTGCTGTCTCACTCTTGCGGCGCCAACTCCCTTTAACTTCGCTATGGCACTGCCTTAATTGCTACGGCTGCCTCCATCTAGACTGACAATCAGGTTAATTGGCGAAGTAGTACCGGAGCTGTGCTGTGCTCCTTGGAGCGCAGGAGAGAGGGGGCCGTCACAGTACAGCTAAGGCTTGCTCCACACACAAGATATTGATAGTGTCTCAACTGCACACGTCTTAAATTGAAAAAATGAAAAAATAATTGTTAAATTAGTTGTCTAATCGAAAAAAAATACTCAACTAATTAAAATAATCAATATCGATTGAGAAATAATCGTTTGAGACAGCCCTATCATGGTATCTTAACCAGTACTGTTATTGAACCATACTCTGAGTACTGCAGCATCTACTGTGTTTGCCTTCTGTCTTTGCTATGAAACTGCTATGGTAGATCCACATTTGTAACTTGAAACAGTTAAGTAATTTGTTCTTTGAAGCCACCTTTTGAAATTACAAGCATATGTAGCCCATGCCATATTTGCCATATTTTTCAAGACTTATTCTCACACTCATATTTGTTGGACTCTATAGTCAAATGTATGTACTTCATTGATTTAAAGTTTGCATGAGAAATTTAACTGGCAGAAATTTGCACTACTAAAGTCGAAAGTACATTATTGGCTTTTCATGCCTTTATTTGGATAGGACATTGAAGAAGTAGACCGGAAGTAAGTATAAGAAAGAGAGACAGGTGAGATTATATTACACTTATCTGATGCTCTTATCCAGAGTGACTTAGTTATTTAGGTACAGGGTTTTAGTTACAGTCCCTGAAGCAATGTGGGGTTAGATGCTTTGCTCAAGGGCACTTCAGCCATGGATGAGGGTGCAGGAGAGCACTAGATTAGGAAATAACCACAGGTCAGATTTGATTCCAAGTCCCCATGGCCACTTCTCTATTTATAGTAGGGATGCTGTAGCCACTGTGCCATTGCATGCCCTAAAACTTAAAACTCTAAATTTGGTTGCTTTCCTTGTGTGTGTGTGTGTGTGTGTGTGTGTGTGTGTGTGTTTGATTCTGTAGACTAGCAGGGCACCTTGCCATGGCCATTGTTTGTTTATGTGCATTTTTTATATAAACTATTGATTTTTTTACCTTGTGACTAGATATTGTGATAAAGCCACTGGGGTCTGTGTGTGCTGTAATGTACTAACTGTGTGCTAAAGTGTAGTGTAGTATGTATTTGGTGTGGCCAGAGATACACTGTGCACACAGGGCATTTTGCTTTGTATCACCCTTGAGTCAGCCTTTACCCTCATGATAAGCATTAGCACAAAGATGCTCTGTCTTACACTGCATCCAATTGTTATTCAGCAGTTTTAGTCAAGGGTCAGTTTTTCACAAAGCAGAGTAATAGGCTGTGTCGTTTACATAGAGAGTTGTTTCTTTTAATACTGGTGTAAAGTCTGACTCTCCAATGTCTGGTTTAACATTTCCAGTTTTATTATTCTTCCCTTGAAAACTATAGCTCTGATATTTCTCAAATATAGAAATGCTGAAAATAAGGACATATGTGTGCAGTGTTCTGTTATTCATTAATGAATGCAACATGTACATAGTGCTCCCTGACAATTCAAAATATTTCGTTTTTTTCCCCCTTTTTTCTATTCCTTCTTTTAGTAATCATCTTAATGGTTTGATCTGTTCTATGTGTTTTCTACCGTTTTTATATTTCACTATTCTTTTGCATATTATGCTTATCGACCTTGTTTTTTTAGATGTGTCTTTAAAACATTTTAAACTGCTCTGGTATGAAATGTGCTGTACAAATAACAAATAAAACAGCCTTGATTTGCATTAACAGTGGGTTTCAACCATTCATTTTCCTATGTTGCCCTAGACCCTGTCCTCCTAACATTAAAATATCCTAACTTTGACTAAAATAAATAATATATTGCTTGGGATAGGCCCACCACATGGGAAAGGGTAGGTCTGGCCAAACACCCCTTGTCTTGTTCCGAAGCTGAGGTCACAGTAAACAGTCCAGTGGATGCGTGGTGGATTTTTCTTTCTCTCTTTTGTGAATCTGTTCTAAAGCCTGAAATTAATGGCTTATGTAGGTGTATACATTGTAAGCAAACTTTTTCCATAGCTGAGTTTGATTCTGTAGCTCCAACTCCATGGCCCAATTAGAATGTCAGCCAAGTGTTACAAGTCAACAAGTCATTTCCTAACGTTATCTATTACAACACATGACTTGCAACACACTAATACAGCCTGATCACATTATGACTTAAAAATAGTTGAAAAACAGAGTGTCCTCAGTGCCTCCCAGTATATTGTGCAATTTGCTTGATATCAAAATAGCCACCACTATAACCTCATCCAGAACACTTATTTTGCAGGCTGTCTGCATGAAAATGCAATCCATTATCATACCTGAGAACCTTTACCAACCAACTTCCCATTAGTACTGTCACATTGCTTGGCTGGTACCTTTCCTATGCATTGCAGATATTAAAGCTGATGCTGTGTATTGCCCTTACAATAATTCATGATCTGCTTAATATTTTGCGTTCAAAGGTCAAATTTCATTATAGGGTAGAGTACCCCCTACACTGTAAAAAGGGATTGCTTACAAAATTAACTTAAAATACATAGATACACTTACAAATATTAAAGCAGCATGGATCTTTTTTATGTTGGTTTAACTTGTACTATTTAACTAACATATGTCCATGATACTTGAAAAGTAGTGCAGCTTAAACCTATGTCAAAAGATCCATGAAGCATGTTGACTTTATTTTATTTAAGTTGTTTCTAAGCAGCACTTTTTACAGTGTATGGGTAGTCTGCTTATTACCTCCACCAAGGAGGTTATGTTTTCGACGGCGTTGGTTTGTCTGTTTGTTTGTCGTTTGTCCGTTTGTTTGTGAACAACATAACTCGAAAAGTTATGGATGGATTTTGATGAAATTTTGAGGATAGGTCAGAAGTGGGCTAACTTAGAACTGATTTGTTTTTGGTGGTGATCCGGATAACCATCTGGATCCAGGAATTTTTTATTCAGTGAAGTTACCAGTGTAGCATGGAATCTGCAGAGACTTTTATTTTGAAAGGAGGGAATATAGGTTGGTACGGAAATGAGGCTCCTGTTGCGGGTCAAGGAGTTGTTGAGTTTTTGGTTAGAGGGTTCAGTGACAGACAGAGGAGAGTTAGAGCGGTAGTGGTGAGCAGCCCAGTAGTTCATGTTGGCAGTGGAAATTAGATTAAGTACTTTCCTGCACCGAAGAGCCAACCAAGTTCGTGTGAACATGAGTGAACGAACCCACCTGCACCGAACAGCCAACCAAGTTCGTGTGAGCATGAGTGAACGAACCCACTAGTTAACTATTACACCAGTAATAAAATGTTTTAACATGATTAATGTCTTTTAATGTCTTAAGGTGAGAATGACAATAAGGTGGAGACTTAAGCTGCCTTGGCGGAGGTCTGCGCTCTCCGAGTGCTTTTCTAGTGTTCAGAATTATTTTAAAATGGCTGTCTACAAACTCGACTACTGCAATAGCATCTTATATGGCCTCCCCACAAATGTTCTTCAAAAATTGCAATATGTCCAAAACTCTGCTGCCCGACTGCTTACCTGCTCCCCATCCAGAGAACACATCATACCCATCCTCCGTTAACTCCACTGCCATTCCACCAAACATTGTATACACTTCAAGATTCTCCTCATCACCTACAAATCATCACTCTCCTCACCACCGCCCCCCCATCTCACCGATCTCCTACACCGCCACTCCCCTCCCCGCCGTCTACACTCCTCGGATGCCAACCTTCTCACCCCCATCATCAAATCCAAGTACCGCAGCCTGGAGGACAGAGCCTTCACCATCGCCGCCTCCACCCTCTGAAACTCCCTCCCCCTAGCCATCCGAGAGTCGAACTCACTACCATCCTTCAAACAAAACCTCAAGACCCACCTCTTTCAAATCAGTTATCACACCTGAGTCTTCCTTTCCAGTACCACTAACATCACCAGTCTCCTCCGTCCTACTCTGTTGTTCCCCTTTGTATTTTTCCTGTCCTGCTGTCTCCCCTTACCTCTGTTCATTTTTTCCCCAATACTGTGTATTTGTACTGTGTACTGTATGTAATGTATGTCCCTATACTGTGTGTCTGTACTGTCCTTATGTACTGTATGTCCCACTACTCTGTGTTTGTACTGTCCTTTGTATAGCGTCTTGAAAAGCGCTATATAAAATCTATGTACATGTATTATTATTATTATTATTATTATTATTACCCCAGCTTTTTTATAGACCACATGGAGATGTAAACAGTAGTTAGCTGAGACTGTAATAGTTACGTAAGACTGAAACAACCATGCCACACCCGTAACTCTAAATGAATTTAATCCTGCTTTAATCCACAAGCATATAACAAGGGCTGAAATGCTACACATAAAAGCACCCAAACATTCACAGTGCATTTGGCTGTTTGCACGGAATACTGTGAGAGATGGAACAGGGTGACTTCTAGCTGCAAATAAGCCCAACGAGGTGGGTCAACTGTCACCCTTGACTGAATTCTGAAAGCTGTTTCAAAACATCATCCCCATAAGTTAGCAATTTGGATGTTAGCCTGGACTCCACCCTCTCATACTACCAGTCACATATCAAAAGTGTAACCTCTATTACCTTAAAAAACTGCAGTTCTTTCAGTGACTGACGTTCTTATCTGCGCCTCATGACTTATGACTACTGTAATCATGTCCTATCTGGTCTGGCCAGTGAGGCTCTCAGCAGGCTGTAATATGTCCAGAAGTCAGCTGCCATGCACAAAACCCTGGCAGCATATTACCCCTCATTATTATGTGCCATCAATGGTTACCAGTTAGACAACACATCAACTACAAAACCCTTTTACATTACATGAAGCGGATACTTTTATCCGGAGTGACACAGCCATAGGGGCAGTTTCTCTGGAGGATTATGGGGTTAGATGCCTTGCTCAGGGGCACTTCATCCATGGATGACTGGGGAGAGAGCGTAGCCCTGTAACTTCCCCTTTTTTGTTTTATGGTTTAATGGAGATATGAATGAATTTAGAAATATAATGTAGTTTTTAACCTACACTGAGTCATTAGGTGCTTTTTATGACTCCCAAGGTTGCTGAATTAAACAAAAAAGGGGAAGTTGCAGGGCTATGTTCGAACCCAAAGGCCTCTAAGGGACAAAGTGTGAATTGACAGGCTGTTCCATGGAGTGGAACGGCAACACAAGAGGTCTTGTCCCCAAACGAGGGGAGTCTGAGGGATGCCACACTGGTGTCCACAGGCAAATGTGGGTGTGGGAGTAAATTACCAGTTGCTTCAGTCTTACATAACTATTACAGTCTTAACTAACTACTGTTTACATCTCCATGTGGTCTATAAAAAAGCTGGGGTAGACAGCCATTTAAAAATACTTATGAATATAGAGTCCTCTCTAAACTCTTGCAAGCTGTTGCCCCTATGGTAGTCCCACCGATCACGTGATTACAGTTTTTTCTGATCGCTTAAGCACATTTTTTGCACCTATTGGCTGTTTTTGCAAAACTCTACACACAAATAACAAAACCTTTCACCAAATTAGCAAAACATTGTAGATACCTTGCAAAAGCTAACACATTTTGCTTAACTCTGCAAACCTTTGTAAAAATGGTGTTTTTGTACCAAACAGTTAACACAAACCATCATATTAATTAGCACACAATGCGGCAACTACACACTAATGGTATCAATGAAAAACACATCTGGCTTTTGGTTTCTCTGTGCACAAGATATTTTCAGTTTGAAGTCATACACAGGTATCTAACTCAACACACAGGGATTCAAAGTTCAAGTATGGATGTTCATTTACACACATCAATACAAACATTTTTTTCCAACTGAAAACACAAGAAAACATACAGTAATTTTACTGAGAGAAAAAAAAAAACAAAAAAAAAACAAGAAGTCTACATCTTGTCGTCTCTCTCTGGGTCCAACCACAACATTTTGTCAACATCAGCTGTAATGTTTTCTAGTCAAAGGCACTGACAAGAAAATATCTCTGGAGTGCAGTATCAAGGCCTGACATGAGGCCTAGTCAATGTCTATGATGGCGTGCCATCACTAGGGTTGTGTGTATGCTTTGACTACCAGTCAAAACCTGGCTCTGTGGTGTTGTGGTCAAAGTGCATGTTTGATACCCTGGAGGCCTGGGTTCAAATCCAGGTGGGGTGACTTTTTTCCCCTTTACTACAATATCCCTGTATGCCTCCTCCATTGCCTGTAGAAGGGCCATGCATTGATCTGGATGATGGTCATAGACCTTCTAGCGCAAGGCAGACAAGGAGAACAACACCATTTTGACTTATAGCTGCACACATAGTTATGCTACCATGTTGTCCGATATTGATTATGGCATGGTGTCCAACAATGTTCCTCGTTATAGTGAGGCTGAAACCTGCCTCATCCACAAGAATCAGCTCATTACCTATGGCATCTGCCTTTAGCTCCATCACTCTCTGGAAAAGACAAAACAAATGCAGCACAGCAGGCCCATGCACAGCCCTAGAGTATGTACGTCCGGATTCAGTACCAATGATACTATAGCCTTATACCATATGATGCTTGCTACACTGTAGCGGCTCAGATTAGGCTGAACCCATTGGCCAGCTTCCCTCAGGGTCATTCCACTGTCCACTAAAGTAGCTCTGATGTTATATTAAAATAAAAATTATATTCTTACTCTTCTTACTCTTCTTCCTTCCCTTTCCTCTTCCCTACCTCGTCCTCCTCTTACTTTGTCACCTCCTCATCCTCTTCCTCTAACCACCTCCTTGTCCTTGTCGTCCTCTCCCTCTTGCTTTTTCACCTCCACATCCTCATGCTCCTCTCTAACTCTCACTCTTCTTTATTCCAACATTGTACTCCACCTCAAAAGCTTAGCTGTGGCTTACTGTATTGCTAGTGTTCAGGCTGATTGCAAAGTGAATTATTTATATAAAAGAGTTTTCACACGTGACAATGTGGCCAGAAAGTGGCAAAATAGTTTAAATAATAGCCATGATTGTGTATAGTTTTGAGTGTGTTGATTATTTGCAAGTTGTGTGTAAAGCAGTGAGTTGTGTTTACAGTTTTGCAAAAAGAGTGCTGTGCAGTGGAGGTGTGTGTTACAAAATTACAAACTGAGTGCAAAGCAGAGTTTGTGCTATTAGTTTTGCGAACTCAGTGAGGGGTTTTGCTATAAGAATTAGTAGTTTTAGAAATTGTGCTACAACAATCACTATAAGTGTTAAAGCATTCAGAAAAAACTGTAATGCCTCACTGTCTTCGGGCGTATTTCCAGCCGCCTTCAAACAGGTCAGAGTTATGCCACTACTGAAAGAGACCACGTTTAACCCCGCCCAGGTCGAAAATTATCGTCCGGTCTCACTGCTTCCCTTCCTCTCAAAAAACAATTGAGAGGGCGGTCTCAAACTGAACTCCTGGTCATCCCTGCCCATGAATCAATCTGCCATGACATCAACTTGAAAATTGGCGCTGTCACTATTGCCCGAAAAACATTGCTAAAAACCTGGGTGTCATATTAGATGACCGTCTATCTTTCTCTGAGCACATTTCCTTCGTAGCGAGGTCATGCCGCTATGTCTTGTACAATATTAGAAAAGTCAGACCGTACCTGACCCAATATGCCACCCAGCTCCTGATACAGGCTATGGCCACCTCCCGCCTCAATTACTGCAACTCCCTCCTAACCGGCCTACCTGCTTGTGCAACCAAACCATTGCAAATAGTCCAGAACACAGCAGCGCAACTGGTTTTCAATCAACCCAAAAGGTCACATGTCATTCCACTCTTCAGCGACCTGCACTGTCTGCCAGTAGCTGCCATAATTAAACACAAGGCTCTGACGCTTGCCTACAAAATCATTTCAGGATCCGCCCCCGCCTATCTCATTGTCTTACGTAAGGCTCACATCCCATCCAGGGTGTTACGATCCGCTCATACAAACCGCCTGGTCACTCTAAACTTTTCTCTGTGGTTGTCTCCAAATGGTGGAACGACCTACCAGTTGCTACAAGAACAGCAACATCCCTTTCTACCTTTAAAAAGCTTGTAAAACCCTTCTTTTCTGAAACTGCTTCCATTCCTAACAAAACTATCACTAAACCAACTCTCTCTTACTCTGTCCCCATGTCCCCCCCAACTTACTTAGGCATATGCATCTCCCTGTATCAGTAGCGGTTTTAGGCACGGGCGAACTGGGCTGAGAGGTGGTCTCGCCCGGGGCGTAAAACACTATAGAACCGCTACTGCCCTGTATGTATAAAGGTAGTCTGCTTACTCTGTGTTCCTCTACACGTCTGTCAGCTTATGTCCTTCTTTTTATAAGTCACTGGATAAAAGCGTCTGCTAAATGTAATGTAATGTAATGAATATAAGCACAGTACCCATACAGTGTAAAAAGTGCTGCTTAGAACCAACTTCAAGTCAACATGCTTCATAGATCTTTTGACATTGCTTTAAGTTGCACTGCTTTTCAAGTATCATGGACATAGTTAAATAGTACAGGTTAAACCAACATAAAAAAAGATCCATGCTGCATTTTGCCTTAATATGTGTAAGCCTATGTATGTATTTTTCAGTTATTTTTGTAAGCAATCCCTTCTTACAATGTAGGGTGTACTCAGTGGCGGTTCTATAGTGTTTTACGGCCCGGGCGAGACCACCTCTCAGTGGGCGGCTGCCCGGTTCGCCTGTGTCTAAAACCGCTACTAGGTGTACTCTATAATGCACAGAGAGCTGACCTGGACCCTGTTCACATTCTCAGTCATGTCCAGCCTGGGGCCAATAATAATTTACACATGATAAAACACAAAACCCTTCTGTTTTGCATTGGAGACATCTTCTCCTTGTGCAGCGGTGTATGTTCCCTGAAGACAGAGTCTGCAATAGCATGCAACTAACTGAAA
Organism: Setipinna tenuifilis; assembly: GCA_030347295.1. Taxonomy (NCBI): domain Eukaryota; kingdom Metazoa; phylum Chordata; class Actinopteri; order Clupeiformes; family Engraulidae; genus Setipinna; species Setipinna tenuifilis. The sequence goes on along the minus strand of CM059269.1, from coordinate 28,519,401 downwards.
CAGGCCAGTAGAGACTCACCTTTTGTTGCTAACACTTTTGGGTTGTTGCCATTACCAGAAATTTCAGGGAGGTCAAACGACTTTTGTTGCTGTACTTTTTTGGTGCATGTAATGAATCAAATTAACAAGTCTGATGGATCATAGGGGTTGGCTGTCTGGATATGGTTATTGTTAATAGCCAAAGAGTTAAGGCATTAACAGGGTTATTTTTTATTTTTTATTTTTAAAAATATTTTTAGTGCACACACATTAGCCTTGACAGTTATAAGGAAAAGCATGTGCATCCTGCATGTGGTTTCTGCGGCCTAACTGAAAGTGGGGTGAGTATACATTTTTTAAGCAATATCATTTAGCTGTCAGTTTGTTTGTTACAGGCATGCATTTGGTAGCACCAGAGGTGGATCTAGGCCTTTTTCTAAACCTGAGCTGTGGGAGCTACATGCAAAATTAGTACTGTTTTTGTAAGGTTTTTTTTTTTCATTCTTTGCCTGCAGGCAGCTTTGAGTTGCTGGTTTTTGTTGTTTTTGCTGTGTTATCAGACAAAACCCTAAAACTGCTCTTGGTAAAAAAAACATAATGTTTGAAATATTCCTGTTTACTTAACTTTCACCCTGCTTTTAGGACTGTGTCAGGCTGCATTACATTATTGCTGCAGCTTGGATATTTCATCTCCAGTGCCAAAGCTGTACATTCAGTCTTGGAATAGAGTTTTCCTTGAAAATGGGCAAAATGTAGCCAGCTTTTCATTTGTCATTTATGTAGTAGGTTGAAGTAGAAAAACTGGAGACCAGAAAGACTGCTGGACATAACCACAATGTGCCATCATTTACTTTAAAGCAGCACCATGCAGCTTTTTCGAGTTAATAATCTTTATAAGTCAGTTGCTTCAATGAGTCATTAACAAGCAATAAACCATTGCATAGCTAAAAATTGTTTGCCAGTGTATATCTTGGCTTCTAAATGCCTAATTGTGATCAAACTTGGTACTAATCTTTACATAGCTTTCTTTGACTGTGCACCAAATTTTGTGTCTCGTCACGGCGGACACTGTTTCTCATTAAAGCTAGAAGTCCAAAAATTGTTTTCACTAATTAACTCGCCTAAACGTTTACCCAAGACAATGATTTTTTTTAGTATGCAAGTGTTAGAGTCGTATCAATGCAGCCAATAAAGACTTGTTTGTAGTGTAGCGGCACTTAGTGAAATGGGAAAAATTGGATTTTGAGAGAAACTACACAAACTCTGCCATGTACAATGAGCAAGACAACTCTGGAAGCATGCCAAGTATCATGAAATTTGATGCATAGCAGGCACTGTAATAGGAGGCACAATGGGCCCCATCATGCCATGGCGCACTGTGCATTCGCGACATGCACATGCTGTCATTACGATTCTGTGCCAGCACATCATTCATTTTTTCAGGCAAGAAATGCATGTATTTTAATGTTTTAGTAAGCAAACAGGCACAAATGTAACAATGTTCTGCAGTTTATTTACTATTTTTTGTCATTTTAAATAACCAGCGTGGCAAGTTGTAAGAAATGAAATGGACATGGAAATGGTTTGATGGACCTCCACCCTCCGTTTGTTTTTGATGTTTCCTTTGAGTTGAAAGCTTTTGCTTTCCCCTTCTTCTAATGTTGTTGTACCGCTTTCTGCCCTGTTCGTAAGTTCTCTTCTTGCCAAAGGAGGAGGACACAATAATTGAAGATATTTCCTCCTATACTTCCTTGACCCGCAGAGGTTTGGTGGGGATTCTTTCCATCCCCGAAGATGAACTGCTCACATGTGGGTAAATCCGCCATCGTAATAGCAACAGGTCATGGAAAATGCGCCGCTGGCTTTTAAAGAGAATGAGGGTATACATTCTGATTGGTTAATTGTATGTTACGCCCCAAAACACACCCATGACTAATAAAGTAATTGAAGCAACCCTTTTGAACCATGCGTCTGGTGCAATGTTAGCTTCCCGCTGTTAAAATACCAAATACCAACACCCCAAAGCAACTTGCGCGACAGATTTTAGACAATGTGCATATGATCATAAAAAATAGAGCCCAATGTTTTTTTAGTATGTCAGTGTTACAGAGGCATGTCAACTCAGCCCATACACACTCAGTTGTAGCACAGTGCCACCTAGTGAAATGGGTAAATACAAAAATTTGGTTTTGAATTCTTATGCAGAGAAAGAAGGAACTCTACAAAATATGTCTTGTACGATCAGCACAATAACCTCTAAAACCACGGCAACCATAGAAAAAATAGCCTTATAAGGGGTGCCGTAATTACACAAAATAAAAGTTTTCCTATTGACCGGAGAACGCTACAGTTTAAAACTATTTTTTTGCCCAGAACTCCATTGAACCACACACATTGAAAACACTGGTCAACGCCTACTTCCAACAAAAACAATTCCTGTCAAATTTTAAAATGACATAGTAAAAGTAACTATACTCATCATAGGGCATTCATGTGAATCTCACTAAATTTGGTATATATTTGGTTCTAATTGCCCAAACATGGTCAGTCGTGACATTCAAAGTGTACACATCTTTCTTTAATTTTTTTGTGACATTTCTTGACAGGGGAAGCTGTTTTCCATCAAAGCTAGCAGTCTGAAAACATTTTCTGCTAAATAACTTGCCAAGACATTTTGACCAAGACAACAATTCTTCTTTCTTAGTATGCTGATATTACAGAGGCATATCAACCCAGCCCATAAACACTTGTTTGGAGTGTAGCCCCACTTAGTGAAATGGGTAAATGTGAAAATTAGGATTTTGAATTGCCAATATCTTGAACCGAGATGGCCAGAACTGCACAAAATTTGTCATGCACCATCAGCAAAACGACTAATTAATTCCTACCTAATCAAACGACTAAGTAATTCCTACCAAAATTAATTTTCCTTATATTCAGTAAAACCTCTCAGGAAAATCACCTGCCCATGCCTACTTCTAATGATGAAAATGTTGAAATACAAAAACAAAATCAAGTTAAAGTGAGAAAAACAGCACAAACGGCAAACCTTCTTGATGGGGGAAATTTCGACACTAGCGGCTCACACCACAATATCGAACTTGGGAGCTCCTCTAGTGGTCAAAGTCCACCAATTAGACCTACACAGCTTAACCGTTTAAAAATGGATTTGTGAAAATGAGGCCCATCAGTGCTGTGTATGTGAACATATAACATTATTATGTAGGGTGTCAAAAAGTCTACAGTAACATGCAGCAGTCATGCTATGCGGTACATCTAGTTAAATCGGGAAAAATGGCTAAAATGGTTTGCACATTGAACAGTCACTATACAGTACAGAAAGATTGCAAACAGTGACCAGGTTCATTTGATCTGTAATTGGTTTCAAGTGTGAAAAAAATGGGTGGGGCTGTTAGTCTCCTCACAGCTGTCAAGCACCCCACCCCAGAGATGTCCCAGTCATGTGTCTGCATCTGTTGTGGTGTGATTCCACCAGACAGCTACTTCTGGTCAAGCACAAACCTTATTACACCAAATTAGAAGCTGTTCACCATACAGTCCAGAGCAGCACACACCATGTGTGGCATACTTCTTTAAGAAATCATACTGACTTAAACCTTAACATGCTGACATTTATTAATGTTTTTTATAGGATAGCTAAACTGTATTGTTTTACCTCAGGGGTCAGATGCATTTGCCTATAACTAGGATTAGTCATGCAGCAAAAGAATTTGCATTATTTTTTGTCAAATCAAACTCATAATGCAATCTACAGTGTTCCTCTCTCTTATCCTTTACGCTCTTACTGCCACTAAAAGACTTATTGTTAGAGAACGATTTGACAAAATGGACATGAAGTTCCACAAAGTGTTGTTTGTTTTCTCATGCACATAGTGCACCACTAGTAATGCATGTGATACTGATTTCCCCCTTCTCACATGGTTTAAAAAGTCTCCTGACCTGAAGCCAATGATGTTCCCATTTTTCCTTCACTTTAGAGATTTCAAGAAATAATATATTGGGCTGTTTTCAAATAATAGTAGCGCTTGTATTAATTCATACAAAGAATGGATAAAATTGTTCACATTATTTTGTTAGATTACAAAGATGTGAGATATGTCTACATTTTACATTCATAGTGTTTTTAGCCTGGAACCTGTGTTGGCTTTTGTATGAATGTCTCCTTATCCCAGCACTCTGGCCATGAATGATACAAAAATAAATTAGTGACTTATTGGTGTTAGCTCATGTGCAAATGTACTGTATGTTCCGTCATGAACATTGCCATTCACTACTATGACCAACTTACTACGGGGGGAAGAAGTATTGAATGTGTCTAAAATTGTTCAGTAAAGGTATTTCCAGTTGTACTACTGAAATGAGATGTTGACCAGACATTGATAAACCCACAAAGAAATCCACACATGTAAAGAAATCAGAACTTAAAGGGCTACAAATAAAGTATAAAAAGGGAAGTCTGTGTGATTCGGAAAAATACAGACAGTTGCAAAGTGACACATCCCTTCAGGCGCTATTGCTCATCACGGGGAAAAAATAGCTTTAACCACAACATTCCTAACTTATGACCTTTGTAACTTCTAGATTGGACTGCTGTAATGCTGGTGTCTTAGCAAAGGGAATAAACAGATTTTAGAAAATTCAAAACTAATATATAGAAAATCAACTAAACTGGATTCCAGTGCATCACCATATTCATTGGTTTTGTGCTATTACAGTGTGCTGGTAATGTGCTGCATGTTACAGTGATGTAGTCACCCAGATCCAGAAACACTGAAGCAGTACCAAATATTGTGATGGCAAGATGGCAGCCCTGTCTAAACCTATACCTAGAGACTCTCTACAAGGATAGACCGATGTGATTAGACTGACCAAATTTTGGATAATAACATTTAAGCTTCAATGGGTCTTTGCTAGACTATACCCAGGATATAAATTTAATTTGCTAATGCTAGAAGACATCTACATTTCTAGGCTAAGGAAACGCATTAACTAATTAAGGAGTGCCATAAACCTGGCAAACACTAGCACAGTTGAAAATGGTTAAAGTTGCATGTACTGTATGCATGCATGTTAACCTTTGTGTTTTGGTGATGGAGCTGGCACTGGTATGCCAAACATGGAAAGCAAGCGAGTGGAACAGCTGGGCAGTCATATCCATTTAAGGACTTGTGCAAGAGAGGGCATAGTTGACCAGATTACATGCCAACTGTTATACAATGCCAAATGCCGCCCTAACTACCATAAACCACACAGAAGAAGGAATTTTGTCATCACCTCGTTTTTCATCACCTCCTAGAATTAATAAATAATTAAGCTGAGAGACTTAATGCAAATTAAGAGAGACTTTTAGGATGAACTTGAACTCTTAAAATGAACTTTAAGAGTTCATTTTCTGTTAAAGCAGGTGCAGTGAGCCTTTGTCTCTGTGGAGAGGGGGTGGGGAATTCTGGGAGACACAACATGATCTGGCTGGGGGCAGTATCATGTTCACCAGTACAGGATATGCCTCAACATGTGGATGTGTTAAATAAATCTCCAACGGTCAACTGTCATTTAACTGCCGTTTGCAGCCTGCCAATCCCAGTGAGAGATAAGACCACGCCATCCACTTTCGTAATTGCTAAGGCAAGGCATAAGACGTTTATAGGGCATTTCATACAGAAAAGTATTTCATTGTGCTTCAATTAAATGCAAAAAACAAGATAAAAATGTTAATGTAAAATGGAATAATAAAACATGCAAAATAAACAAGGAGTCTAAATTAAAGAATCAATCAAATACAAAAAACAAACAAAAATGAAATAACAAAGCACCAGGACATTTAAAGCATTTAAGCTGCAGTACATCAGAAATATAAGGAGAATGAGTAAACTTGTCATACAGCCTCTTCTCCCTTGCATTAGTTTTTGTTAAAGTAACAAAGGCAGTGCTATAGGCAACTTTGCTCTGCTGTCATTCTCATTCATTCTTCCATCCATTTATTCATTCATTTATTTTCAACAAAAGTTGTTAAGCACAATCATAAGCAAATAATGTGAACAATGTGTGGTGGCTGTGTACCATTATGGTTTTTTTATTTACCATTTTATTTTATTTTATTTTATTTACCATTTTATTTTACCATTTTGATTTTTTTTTATGGAATCAATTCACCCACTTTTTTATTTCGGTTTGAAAAAAAGGAACAAGACGTAAACGTTGATCTGTTGATAGCACTTAATCTAACTGTTGATCAATATATTTGTTTACACAAGCAGGTGCAGCATAGAGAGAGAACAATTGTGAGAAATAAATTGGTGACATGCGTGGCTCCATGTGGAGGCTATATGTCAGTATCATCACTTCCACTATCACAACACCAGCCCCTCCTGAAAACTGTTGCCATGATAATCAGTGGTACTTATGCATACTTGTTTGAACTTAGCAACTTTCACCTGCAGCAGGTGCACCACAAAAAGAGTGATCTATTGATTACTGGTGTTGATTGCTGGGGAAGATATGACTGCTAGGCACCATCTCCATACCTGATTGTCCCCGTCATATAATTAATGTATTGATCAATGGAGGAGCCCCACAACCCATCCACAGTAAAGATGCCATGTACAGTATAGTAAGCAAACAGCACATAGTGCAACGCTGTGCCCTTATCTGGCCCCATCACTCAGCAAGCACATCAACAGTCATAAATAGTAACTGGACGAATATTGTGACATTTTGGACCTTCACAGGTGCTTCTGTAGCCAACTGTCTCTATACAAACAGGTAAGCTGGGGAGATCACCTGGCAGGACAAAGTCTTCTTAAAGAGTGTGTGTGTGCTTCTGTAATGTATTCACTAACTTGAATATATCTTGTTTTAATACTGCTTAGCAACAGGAATAGCCACAGTGACACTGTGCCAAAGGCTTTCAGCCTCAGACCACAAGTTCCTGTTTTTGGTGCCTGCCTACATTAACATGCTTCGGTGTTTTTAAATAGCCTATAGGCCTACCATTTTTCTCATACATCTCCACTCTGTAAAATCCAACAGTAAGATAGGTGCTTGCAAGATAATGTCTGAAAAGACTACACTGACCCGAAAAGCATCAGATAACATTAAGTTCCTATAAAAGCCGCTTGGGTAAGCCTAAAAATGTCACTTAATACCTAAACAGTCTTGTTCTACCTGATGCACAAGCTTATTCAGTAACTGTGGACGCAGTGTGCTGTCTAAACTGGTGAATGCAGTCTAATAACACAAAGGAAGTCTAAGGGTGCCATGGGAACATATACTGATAGACCAAGTGTTTAAATACAATCACCATGGAAGACTAAAACCAAACCATGAGCAAACAGACCACTGATAAGGAGGTGGGTAGGGTAAGAAAAGTAGCCCTTTATTCAGTCTTAGCATTTATTCATAGGTTAAAGATATCCACATCTGAACACATAACACATTTTGTTAAGTAAATCTAGTTTCATTACAAAGTTCAAATAAACAAATTGTTATGTCATGTATAAAACTACTTTGAAATGAAAGAGTTACCTTTTTGAAACTGTGTCTCATGCTACTGTGGTCTATAGCAATGTTCTGCTCTGATCTTTTCACTCGGTTTCAACAGCATCACATGGGCAATTTTATCTGAAATGAAAGAGCTTTCCAAAGGAGGCCACTGCCACAATATGGAAATCCCCTAAGAAGGTGTTGAGGGAAAAAAAACCATAAAAGCCATATCCACTACCTCTGACCAGGGTGCCCAAATCTACAAAGGAAGTAAGGCCTCTAACACCTTTACAAGGGGCAGATGTGATGGCCACTTACAAACTCTTCCACAGAACGGACTTTTCTGTCAAAACATCTTTTTTTTTTTTATTTGCATGCTGGGTGGAGGGTGTTGGCTAACTGCTTGGTGGTTATGCTACAGCTGCAAATGCTAAAAACAATACCGCCCTCTAGTGGTAAACCAGTGAAGACCATGCTGCCACCATAGACAACACATTGGCTGAAGTAAACAGAGCCTAGTTCACTAACAACCACATAGTAGCCTAAGTGGTAGCTGCCTTACCAGCTCATTTTCTCAAAATCCCAACAGTAACAACGTAGGCTACACTATTAGGCTTGAAACAATCACAGATAGTTGCAGACTGTGACACATAGTTCCAAAGTAACAACTCCAGAAAGACGTACTGGTCATTTTTTTGTTTTATTCCACACCTGTTCCATTCCCTTCAATGCAACGAGGCTTGACTGGTCTGAGGAGAATCGGAATCCCCCCCACCACTAGCGAAAATAGAACGAGGGAATACAGCGACGTTGGCGACTCTCCCCCGCTTCAACACCTGAACCATCTTTAAAACTACAAACTGTGTCCAGATGTTTCGTGGGTGCACGCGCCAGCATTATGTTCGGCTAGATTTAAACATGTTCCAACTTTGAACAAACCTAGTTCTCTCAGGTATGGTTTAATACACCTGTAAACTTTATTGTGTAATAACATTATTCTGTAATAAGACATTAAACAGTAGGTAACATCTTAGAAGCAAAGTTACAAACTCACATGTTCGAGCAGCATGATTTCAGCTGTGTAAAGGGAACGCGCACTGTCTTCACTCTTTGTGTCGGGCGCGTTTGGGTTCACCAAGTGGTGCGCGTCCCACACAATTGTAGCTGTAGGCAGAGCCATAGAACGCCATCTCGAGGCTTATAGACAATGTATGTTTTAAAATGTCACTTTTTGCTAGTCATTAAAAGTTACAAAATAAAAAGTAGATATGTTTTTTTAATCCTATAGGCACCCTAGAATCAATATATGTTCTCCAAAAATTAACATGCAAAGCCAACGGGCCCCTAAATCAGACACCCCCCACTATATCCTGCAAGAACAAAAGCTCATGTTGACATAATTTGACTAACGATGCCCTCTAGTGTATAACTGCGCTTAGAAGGCTGTGCAAAATTCTGCTTTAAATTACACTGGCTGCATGATAGCTCATTTAATAAAAGCTCTGCGCATTGGTTGGCAGAAGAAATCCTAACTATCACTCCAGACACAAAGTGGTTTTTGACAAATTTGTATGCTAAGCCTAAAAGTTGTGTGCTGCAGTCAGGGCAGCTCAGTTGATCGCTACATTTTTTAAGTATTGGGTCAAAATCTATTTAGACACAGGGTCAAGGGCAAGGTCAATTTGTTTTTACAACACATTTTTAAACTACACTTGCTGATCCTTGTTGAAACTATATCATGGTAATCTACATTATTACATTGTAATGGTCAACACCACCACTGTTGAATATCTGCTCATTCATTTAAAAATTGGACAAAACATTTATACATGTTTTGAAGTGTCAGATTCATATGGTAAATAAATAAATTGCAGGTGCTTTTGCTAAAAGCTTCCCATGACCACACCTCTGATTACATTTCTGAAAAACAAGTTTAGGCCCTTCAACAGGACAGGTGTTCACTGGAGCATGTCAGCATCCTGAAACTGTAGTAGACATTGTTTGTGTAAAATTTGATTGGAAGACATTTAAATTGTTCCAAACCTTTCATATCCACAAATTAACATCTTCTTCCCAAGAAAACTACCAACCAAATCACAGAAGCCACATGTTTGTTTAGCCAAATAAAACCAGGCCAAGCTAACCATCTCTGGTTGTCAAGGATTGTGTACAATAACCTTGTAAACAGGTCAAAATTAAATTGTTGACGCTGACTCTTCAACTGTGATTACAGTAGACTATCAATGACCAAACAGGTAGGAAAAATAGTGGCTGTCTGATGGGCTACATTAAATAGACCTTTCTTTTTACTGCTAAGCTTTGACATCTAATACCACACATTCATGAAGTCCTCATGTCTAGGAATACCGAAGTTTTGAAGATTAAAAAAAATTACTTATAGATTTGTGACTTGTACTTTTGTTTATTGACTTAAACTCACAGAGTGATATTCCATAAGAAAAAGACTGAGAGCTATATGTTACAGAATATTTATTATGAACACAACAGGGGCATTTTTAACGTTCGTAGACAGGCAGGCCTCTCTAGTCTGGGATTGACTTGCAGGTCTAGTCTGGTCAGATGAGTCCACAGGACTTAAGTATCCCTGATCAGCTTGGTGAGCTTCTGCACCTTGGTCTTGGTGGACATGTCCACGTACTTGTCCCCAATGCTGACGATCATGCCCCCAAGGATAGCCGGGTCACACTGCACACACAAAAACAAGAGATGAGTAAAATATACTCTGTATTTCTGTTTTTGAAACAAATACTTAAAATCAGACACAGACACTGCATATAGTATTGTTTATTCTAAAAAAGATACTACATGTGTAGTGTCCCCATCTCAAAGGGTGACTGTAACTGTCAATGCATAGTCAAAGGTCATTCTAAGTGGGGGGCCAGGGTTCACACAGTGCCTCATCAGAAAAGGTTCCAAGTTCCAAGTTCAAGTTTATTGTTGCATCTCAAATTGTATTATATAATGCAAGGGCAAAAATCCTAGGCCCCCAGGCCCCCACAACCTCATACACATCTACAAATAAAACAAATATTTACATTCAGCTATAAAGTGTCAGAGGGTGTTAAGGAAAAAGGAGTCCCTGAGCCTGCTTGTCCTGGTTTGAGGACTACAATATTGTCTGCCAGATAGCAGCAGCTGGAATATTTTAGTGCAGCATCCACATCTATTGTCTTCCCTTCATTAAACGCAAGAACAGATCAAGAAAAAATTCCTAGAAATTTTTACAAGCAATAAGCATACTATACCTTCGTCTCCAGCTTGATGGTCTCTCCCTTCGCCAAGAAGCCGTTCAGGGCAACTTTTAACTCAGCCAAGTTAGCTTCATCCAGTGGCTAATTGCACAAATACAAACAAACAAACACATCACAGAACGATTACAGTTAATTTCACTGTGTTTAAACCTGCAGGCAAACCAAGAAGAGTATGTGCAAAGCTGCATTAATCATAACCATATTAAAACTAATCACTTTCTTCAGCACACTCATTTGTTTGTCTAACTCAGACAAATAATAGAATCTGGCCTGACTATGAGTACATCCCTCCAATCTTTAATTCAAAAACACTGTAATTTCCATGTAGATCTATGACTTGATCTTAAAGATCCATTACTGGCCCGTTTCTGTTAAAAAAAAACTCTAGACAGGTAAAAACAACACAACTACATGCACACATACGGGTGTGTTTGATGACACTAGATCGAGGCTTATTTCATGCTATGAGTGCTTTTGGATTTTAACTGTTCTTCGGTATCGTGAAAGGTGCATAATAAATTAAAAATACATATTATCATTGATATAGCATACCTGTGCAGTGGTGACAGAGCAGGTGACTTCACCGCGGTGGGCGCTCATCATCTTACTGAAAGCACTGATGACATCAGCGGTAAGGGTCAGGCGGCCATTTTCAGCCAGGACATCTGCAATGCACAGTCACCATGGAAACAGAATTAAAATTTGAGTTAAGGCCTTACTATTATTTCCTTTTTAAAAATCAGATCTACTAAATGTTCAAAAAGTTTAGAAGCGCTACTTCAGATTTGTCATCATTAGATACATATTTTACATGTGGTTCACACACACAAACAGGTTATGAGCTGTTAAACATGGACCTGAGATGACAAAGTTTGACACAGAGCTAACATGACTACACTGTGCCAATACCAAGTATGCTTGATTCTGGAGAGTATGCTACAAAAAAGAAAGCGGAGTCAAAAACTCACTAATGAGGTTGATTGTGATGGGGGACACCTTGGCCTTGCCAAGTGCATCACTGAATGCTGCCTGTTTCACGCTGCGCTTCACGTGGGGATTCATCACAATGCTGGACATCTTGGGGTCCTTAATCAGGCCCTGAGAGTTGCAAAGGAAAGAGGGGAGGGTGATGGTGAGGATGTGAGAAAAATATGCAGGACAGAAAGGCTTGTGACCACATTAAGTTTGAAAGATTGCACTTTATATGGTAAAACCTTCCAGCATAACTGAGAATGGTCAGGCAGAAAGCATTTGTTGATATGATGTGGAATGACCCTTTAACATGAGTAAAACACAATTCTCTACTACATCACGTTGCCCAACAGGCACTGCATTTTCCATTTGTGACAACTAGAAAAAGCTGTAGCTCTAATACAAAAACCACCGTATAAAAACCTACTCTAATACAAAGCAGTACTTCGAGGGGGGAGGTGCTGTTACACACTTCTTCTGAGTCTGCCACAGATGTTTGTACTACAACCACACGTTGCAGAAAAGACACAGAGCACAGCAGTCGACTATGGCTAACACCACATATGGCCAGAGGACAGAGTAGTGTGTAAAGCAGGACAGTAAATTCACTCACAGCAACATGGCCCAAATCCTGCTCCACCTGGTCCAGTTTCTTCTGCTTACTGGCTGCGGAGAACAGGGCAGTAGCATAACGGCCTTCCACTCCATACACCTGGATTGGGGGCTAGAGAGACACTAGACTTAGTCAACTGGCCGCCCGAAGGCTCTGTGGAACCAATTCCGATTTTCACTTTGACAAGCATACAAAATCTAATTTCTGATACACTTACCTTAATAAGTTTTGCAACTGGTCGGGCAACCGACGAGCTGAAATGACGCACCTGCAAGGTGAATGACAATGTCAACTAAGGTTTAACTAACCATAGACCGGTGTTATATAACCCACGCCAATACCCTTACAATTTCAGCCGTCAAATTGACGCTTAATGTATTACATCACTCGATATGACAAATATTATCAACATGCTACAAAATGATACAAACGATATTTGTGTTGCCACGATAATCTTGCTGACAACTATAGATGGCTAACTCATCTTCCCACTTAGCTAGTAAGGAGAGTTAGCTATATGGCCTGCTATTTTACGCTAGCATTAACTAGCTTGCAATCAATGACAACTGGTACTTCGCCTAATTTACACCGTCCAACTATCCTGCAAAAATATAAAGAAAAGAAAGTTATATTTTGTCACATTTCCTTTGTGAATCACTTTTAACCACTGGCTGTTTAGAACACGCTTATCGGTGACATTAGCAACAGACCACTACATTTAGCCATGTTTGCTAATGTTAGCTACGGCACAGCACTTCACACCTCGCTGATCTGGGAAAAAACAGATGCATTTAAACACTGCAATAAAGCATACTGCTACTAAATAAACACTGCAATAGCACATTTTGCGTTATTACAAATAACACTTTTCGTGGAATGCTGTACAAATTGTAAAGGTTTTCCGAATGTCATTACCTGCCCAAACCCAGCCATGTTCGCCTGTGACTGTAAAGGGAGGTCAAATCTATACGCATGCGCTAAAGTCGCAGGGAATAAACGTCCTGCATTGGTCAAAGGCATTGTGGGATTTGGGTTTTCTATGTCAGTCGCTTCTACTGTCTATGTTCAGTCGTTCTTATGTATAAGATTTTCACGTAGGGGTGTACTCACTTTTAACAGTGGTTTAGACATTAATGGTTGTGTGTTGAGTTATTTTGAGGGAACAGCAAATTTGCACTGCTATATAAGCTATAAAAGTATTATATCTTTAGACTTCTCCCATGGAAAGATATAATAAAAAAAAGTACAAAAATGTTAGGGGTGTACTCACTTTTGTGACATACTGTACATACATACATACATAGGCTACATACATACATACATACACACATACATACATACATACATACACCTACATACATACATACATACATACATACATACATACATACATACATACAAACATACATAGGCCTACATAAATAAATGCCTAGGCTATATGAATAAAAGGTCTAGGGCAGAGAGGGTCAGGTTAGATTGGGAGTAAGAAAGCCTACAAGATGTAAAGTAGGGTGCAGTGTGTGTGTGTGTGTGTGTGTGTGTGTGTGTATGCGCGCGCGTGTATGGTTGTGTGTGTGTGTGTGTGTTTGTATGTATGTGTGTGCGTGTGTGCTGTCTGTCTGTCTCTCTCTCTCTCTCTCTCTCTCTCTCTCTCTCTCTCTCTCTCTCTCTCTCTCTCTCTCTCTCTCTCTCTCTCTCTCTCTCTCTCTCTCTCTCAATGATTATAATTGTATAAGAGCAACTCAGAAGTGACCAGTCAGAGATCATGTTTGCCCTACAAAGCCAAAAGACAGCAACTGAATATTTTGTCAAAACTGAGTTTAGATGAGAAATTGACTTTTTAACACATCCTTTGTCTCGTGACTCCCCTGCTTCTTCTTAATAAGAAAGTACATTAAGTATCACCACTATTAAATATGTTTAATTGGGCAGTATAAAAACTCAGTTTCAATGTTCACATTACTGCACTTTGGCTTTGTAGGCAGATGTGTGATCTTGATGCACTGCTTTAGCAGCATTGTAGAGGAAGGCAAACAGACTTCCATTCAGCAGTTTCTACAGATAGTGACAAATACAAACAATTGCCATTAGATGATGTACAGTGGGTAAACAAATAATGGCACTGTCTCTACAGCCAGTCATGTGGGAGGTATTGGTGTGGGATTCCATGGAATTACATATCTAATTAATAAGCACGATACAAATCAAAGGTGTCCATGCGTCTTTTCACCACAGGTCACAAATGAGGTAGAAACACCATGTGGGCTGCAGAGCACCTGATACTCCGACTTTCAAAAGCTCATTGAGTGTTTGGAATAACAGCTGACAGTAATTTCACTGTTTCTGCACGCACGCACGCACACACACACACACACACACACACACACACACACACAATACAAATAAAGCTGCAGAAGAATGAACACAAATTCTGTAATTTTATAAATAACTGTATTCATGCAATAGACCATTAAAGTGTGAATAGACTGTTAATTAGATTATCTCCTACATGCTATGCAATATTCTGAATGGTCTGGTTATAGAAACCGATTTAAGAAATTACTAAGTTACGGGAAACTATTCTAGTGCTCTTAAATTCCAGACTGTAACAAGCAAAGTTACAGTAGGCTAAATAGGATTACATTCAGCTCTAGATTAAGACCTGTCGTCATATGACATCATCGGTGACGCTGGAATTTTCCAGTCTAAACTGCAAAGTTTAAGGTAATAAAGATGGTTGTGAAAACAGTGACTGCAACAAAAAAGATAAGCACCCCACTCTTTATCATTTCTTAATAGCAGCATATTCCTTCTTCGTTGGCCTATCCTCGCGTTTTGGTAGATGGGTGTGGCAAACACGTTTTTCTGGGCGTAACACCGACTGTCATTCTATTGGGTCGCGGGATGTAGGCTACGCATAGGATGTACGCTATAAAAGCAACCACTCCTGAACTTGTGTTGTCGTAGAGGAAGTTTAGGCCAGCGATACAACGGAGACATCTACGGTACGACACAACACAGAAGTGTACGGATGCTGTTTGTTCATTCATTTCGGATGTCTGCTAGCTACTCGCTATAGCTTTTGACTATAGTGCTCGATGAGGGTAAGTAACCTTTTAGTAGTCTGCCTTAGAGCAGAATGGCTTAATCAATGAGTTAAATGACATTTCATATATTTTCTAATCACAGAATAAAGATACAATGTCAAACTTCTAAAGCCCTTGGTGGTTTTGCTAATCGGAACAACGTTATATTATCCAAATGTGGGTTGAGGAGCTACTACAAAAATGTGTCAGCTGAGGGTTCGGATCTCACCCATTGATAGCAGCGTTGAATAAAACCACGTATATCTTGGTATGAAAACGTCATTCTAGAAATTTCCTACCGCGAGGCAGGAAGCAAAGCGTGTCTCCGCCGCCGCCACCCCCTTACCCCTTCTCTGTTAATGATGGGGGTCCAGCCCTTGCTTAACATCTTTAAAATGATTCAAAGCCTCGGTGTTTGTAAGAGTTCGGAGGCTACACAAATACTGTTCAGTCTTTAGTTCAGCAAGGCTGTGACGCGATGGCATCAACGTAACAAAATATGATATCCATGTGATAGGGCATGATTGTCACCATCAGCTCAAACATCAGTGGGTAGACAACTGGTGCTATAGCTACACTGGCATAGGCTACATATTGAAATAAAAATGCCATTTGGACTGTTTGATACCTTAAATTTTTACAGCCCCTAATCGGCAGTCTGTCTCGCTGTTTTTCCATATAGAGAGGAGCTTTTAAGAATCTGTCTTCTGTCGTTCTGGAATATTCCACCTGCGGGTGTGATGTAGAGTGGCTGAATTAAGGCGTCTCTAAACGTGAAGTCCTTAATTCAGACATAGCCTACGTATATGTTTTAGCTTTGAAGTCCAGACCGATAAGACTTGCTTGCTGCTTTAGTTATAAGCCGAAAATAATCATTTAAAAGCTGGATGATGAGATATGGTAACATTATTATTATATTCTAATAACATTTACATTCTAAAGATGATGTAATGATGTTTGTAATAATAATGTAATGATAAACCTAAATATTACACATCACACATCAGAGTTGCTGTTAAAAGGATAGGTCAGACATGTGCCTGTGACATGAAGAGCTCTTGACTGGGACAAAAACATGTCAGGGCGGTCAAACAAACAGATTCTTTTACAGGTTTGATGAGAGCGAGAGAGAGAGAAAGCGAGAGAGAGAGAGAGAGAGAGAGAGAGGGAGATGAGTAGCCAGATGAGTATGTGAAGATATGAAGATGAGTGACAGCTTCAAGGACAATAATTGCAGTGTCACCTGTGTACTGTATGACTATGGCCAGTGTTTATTGATCTTATATTGAGCTGTCTTAGGGAAATAAGAGTATTTTAAAAGATATAGATAGATATAGGTAAAGCTTTGATCGCTTGGTCTGGGTAGATCAGTTCCATTGACACTCTTTAGTTAGGACTTTTCGGTCCCCTTGAAGTGGTGTTTGTCATCTCCTCCTAGTCTCCGCTACACAATTCTTATTCAAGGAAAAAATCCTATAAAAATCACAATAAATTGATATTTCTCTTTTTTTTGTTTAATAACAGTTTTAGTGATCTCAAAGATGAAAAGCTTACACTTTGAAATAAATATTTATTACAGGGAACCTGATACGTTCACCTCCCAGCATGTTTTGTCACATTTATTTATCTGACATTATACACTGACTTCCCTAAATACAGTTGAAGCAACAAGATAACTGGACTGATTTATTTGTGAGCATGGTTGTGTCTGACATATAGTCTAAGCTTCTAAGTAAAAGTAACAGTAGCATCTGTCTTTCAGGATGTTCTAAGGTTAACAGCCTTGGTAAATAGACAAATAGAGATACTTTATCCACACAACATGGTAGCAAGGTAGTAACATGTTAAAGGTGCAGTGTGTATGGCATCATAGTATAAGAGAGTGTTAATGCAAATACATTGCCAGTACAAGTTCAATACCTTGATCTTAGCAGAAAGTCTTAGCAGACATTCCTTATCATTTATTCTATCCTTCTTTATTTTTATTCTCATTTATGACCATCTTATAACCAAAACAAAATTTTAAATTGATGCAATATTACTGATAATTACTGATAATGAATCTAAGTTAGTTAGTAATTTGTAAGTGTTGATTTTGTTTGCCTGCAATGTGTGTGCATTTTGTTCCTTTAAATGTCATTTTATGCAGTGTTTAAAACTTGTTTTTTGTCTTCGAGTTAGAATGCCTCCATCCTTATTTTCTATGCATATATTGTCAATGCAGGCCCAGTGCATTGGAAATCAACTTGGCATAAATATAAAAAATGAAGTGTTTTATGGCATTGTGTGCATTTCTTTCTTCTCATTTTTGTCTTTAGTAATCATGTTTGTGTAATTGCATATAACATCTGAATACAATATGAAATTAATAAAATATTTACAAATTCAAATTTGTGCTTTGACTTTGGACGTATTGAGCCCATGTGAGATGAAGAGTCCAATTTTATTTGATGTTCAAGTGCAAGTGCTTGTCATCGTTTAGCTTAGCTGGTCACCAATGAGCAAGGGGACTAACAAGAACTTTGTCTTTTTCTTTGCTGTCTTGCAGGAATGTAAACTCTAGCCATTACTAGACCAGAGACCTGAAGCATCCAACCCTCTCCCCCAAAACAATCCCCTGTTCATCCTCACAGACCAGTGGATTACCTTACCAACATTAGAGCCCATAGAATTGACCAGAAGGTGGATTCTTCAGTTTCCTTCCAGACAGACAGCAAACTAAAGGATAAAGCTTTTTTGTTAAACAAAGCAGACACTGCTTAGGATTTTATTCTATAAAACTACATTGTTAACCTGTAGGTACCATTTAAAAGCATTTTTTACTAATTAACAATAACCTGTCTTCTGAAACATGGGCTCAGCGATGGAAACTGTGGACATTGCTGTTGTGGCACTATACTTTGTCCTGGTGCTTGCCATTGGCCTGTTTGCCATGTGGAGAGCCAATCGGAGCACAGTGAGTGGCTACTTCCTGGCTGGACGGTCCATGAACTGGGTCGTGATTGGAGCATCACTGTTCGTGAGCAACATCGGCAGTGAGCACTTTATTGGCCTGGCGGGATCTGGAGCGGCCAGTGGCTTTGCTGTTGGTGCTTGGGAGTTCAACGCGTTGCTGCTTTTGCAGCTTCTGGGTTGGGTCTTCATCCCTGTGTACATCCACTGCGGGGTCTACACAATGCCAGAGTACCTGTCCAAGCGCTACGGAGGGAGAAGACTGAAGGTGTACTTTGCGGCTCTCTCAATCATGCTTTATGTGTTTACCAAGCTGTCTGTGGACTTGTATGCTGGAGCCCTGTTTGTACAGGAGTCCCTTGGCTGGAACCTGTACTTGTCCATCATCATTCTCATTGGCATGACTGCCCTGTTGACTGTCACTGGTGGTTTGGTGGCGGTCATTTACACCGACACCCTTCAGGCAGTCCTTATGATTGGGGGTGCCCTGAGTCTCACCGCCTTCGGCATGGTGAAGGTTGGTGGCCTGGAGGGAGTGCGGGAGAAGTACATGCAGGCCGTCCCCAATGTCACGGCCATACTGGCAGCCAACAACTTCACCTACACCAACTCCTGTCGCATTCATCCCAAACCGGACTCTCTGAGGATTCTGCGAGGGCCACTCGATGAAGACATTCCCTGGCCCGGTTTTCTTCTGGGCCAGACTCCAGCCTCGATCTGGTACTGGTGTGCTGACCAAGTGATTGTGCAGAGAGTACTCGCTGCCAAAAACATTGCCCATGCTAAAGGTTCCACACTCATGGCCGGGTTCCTGAAAGTCCTACCCATGTTCATCATTGTCATTCCAGGCATGATCTCCCGCATACTCTTTGTTGACGAAATTGCGTGTATTAGTCCGGAGCATTGTATGCAGGTGTGTGGTAGCCAGGCAGGCTGCTCAAACATTGCATATCCTCGCCTGGTGATGAGTGTGATGCCAATTGGCTTGCGTGGTCTGATGATGGCTGTCATGATTGCTGCTCTGATGAGCGACCTGGACTCCATCTTCAACAGCGCCAGCACCATCTTCACTCTGGACATCTACAAGATGTTCCGAAAGTGCGCCTCCTCCCGAGAGCTGGTCTTTGTCGGCCGACTGTTTGTAGTCGTCATGGTGGGAATCAGCATTGCTTGGGTGCCAGTCATCATTGAGATGCAAGGAGGACAGATGTATCTGTATATCCAGGAAATTGCTGGGTATCTCACCCCGCCAATAGCTGCCCTGTTTTTGCTTGGAGTCTTCTGGAAACGCTGCAACGAGACCGGTGCATTCTGGGGTGGCATGACAGGGTTTACTTTAGGCACCCTGCGTCTCGTTCTTGGCTTCGTCTACCGTGAACCACGCTGTGACCAGCCTGACGACCGACCATTTTTCATCACCCACATCCACTACATGTACGTGGCAGCTACGCTCTTTTGGATCTCGGGACTGGTTGCTGTGGTGGTCAGTCTTTGCACCCCTCCTCCATCAAAAGACAAGATCCAAAACACCACTGTGTGGGGGGTTCCAAAAGGCAAGAAGCCTCCTGTAATAGACACTGAGGAGCTCCATGCCCTTAACAAGAGCCCAGTCCACTGTAATGGCAATGGCACACTTCACAAGACAATACCAGCGGACATTAAGAAGGAGCAGATTCTGGACGGCACTGATATCAAACTCCTCATGCCAGGAGCAGACCAGGAGCACATGAGCTTGAACACTGATCTGCTCACGCCCATGGAGAATTATGGAAATGGCCACACCGAGCTGATGAGCAAAGAGGAGGACACCAGCCATGTTGAAGAGAAGGGCCTCTGTGTGCGTGTGTTCGACTGGATTTGCAGCCACAAGGAACAGGCACCTACAAACCAACCCAAATTGTCAGAGGAAGACCAAGAACATATTATTATGGAAATGCTTTATGAACCGCCCAGAATCAAGTTGTTGCTCAATTTTGGCCTTTTGGTTGTGTGCTCTCTGGGAGTGTTCATGTTTGTGTATTTTTCTCTATAGTTCTTCTTTCGCATTTTGTTATTGTCTTTAGTCTGTAATATTTACAGTGTCATTTTAGCTTCCTTGGGGCACCTGAAGAGAGAGGGGATTTAATCTCTGACTTTTGGGGATTTTTTGTTCCTTTTTTCTGTAGATTGACAAAATATCTATATTGCATTACTATCTCAAAATGTTTTATCTTGATGGACATATGGGACTACTGGATAACTAACTATAACATGTGTATCACTGTTTTTTTGTCTAGCAAGTGATTTGGTAAGATATTTGCCTTATTTATTGTTCACACTTGTATTTCCTCCAGAAAACAAAAACCTGGCTTTGTGTCTCTGTATTCAGTGTAGGCTATTTGTGAATTTGTTTTGACACTGTTGAGGACATTTTAATGATTCATAATTATTTTTTGAAGTAACTAGTGTCTGTAGCATATCTTGAACAGCATTACACACCTTTTGCAGTGTCTGCAGATTAGATTTGTGTTTTTTTGGAATGGCCAATGACATTATGTGCAATTCTATCTACTCGCAGTTGTGAATTGTGCTGTTGTACTCTATTTAGCACCTTCCCAGTCTGGCCTTCAATCAGCTGTTTTTATTTGTTTGTTTTTAAATATTTTTGTTCTTGTTATTTAACAGTTAATGACCAAGAAACCACCAAAATTTTTTTTCCTAAAAGCAGGGAACATTAGTACCAGAACAAGCTGAGGTGTGATGGATAGGACTGAAGAACCAACATGGCTGCTGGGAGAGGAAGAAATTAGGTCAGGTTCTCGGCCATCAGGCCTTTCCAGAGCCAGCGTCCAGCTAGAAAGTAGTGTATCCATAGCACAGAACCAGAAACCCATTCATATCAGCAAAAAACTTTAGGTATTGCCTTATTTACTGAATCAGATTATGGTGAGTTTTTCAAACTTCATTCATCTTATTCAGACGGGATTAGTTTTATGTGGTTTAGAAATTGTGCAGAGAAATTATAAGTAATACTAATCCTGTGCAAATGCGACCCTCTGTAACATGTACTGTATGTAATATTCCATCACATCCTGTTTTAAAAATATTTTTCCGCACTTTTTCAAGCATGGAGGCACTTGATAAAGCACTCAGTTTTGTGGGCAATTGTCCTACATTCTCCATATATGAAAGCATATGCCGAAGACCAATAAAAAAGCTCTAAATCTCTCAGAGGCATGAAGCTTCTGGTTGTTTTAGGTAATGTAAATGCTTTACTAGTAGTAGTGAATGCACAATCCTGATTATGGGCAATATTTCACATTAGGCTAATCATGAATTGTTATTGTTTCTTAGCTGATGCTTTATGCCCTGCCCCGGCGACATCCTCCAGAAACAGCAATCCAAAACTTGCACGTACACGGCAAGAAGGATGTGAGGGCAGGGCAAAGTTACTCCTCCCACATCTAGTAAAATTATGGAGATTTCTTGTCCCGTCTGAATTGGTCATTTATGGTAAAGACCTCCTGTGGTAAACTGTTATTACTCTACATCCCTCGTAAAACTAATCCCGTCCAAATAGGGCTATATTCTGGATTCAGTTATTTTCTCACAAAGCTGAAATGTGTTTGTATGTTTTGGAGAAAATATGTCCTTTTGATGGATTTTAAGTTGTAGTTGGACAGAAAGGGTGGACTTCCACCATCTCCAGTCATTAGAACAGTAAACCATTATAGCACAACCGAGTGAAGACAACAAGTAATGCACTGCAGTAATGCAGAAGCACTTCATGACTTACTATGTAAAAAAGCCTGCCATGCCCTTATTTATATATCCCAAAAGGTAACATCAGTGAATGGGATGTCTTGTCATTGCTGTGCAAAATAATATTTAGCTCTTCTAGCAGAAGAATTCAGTATGTGGTTTTGGAACCTGTGTGGGGTTGTTTGTGCCTCTACTGTTTTACTCTTCATTGAAAAGAAGCTGAAGAACAGATTGTTACCAAATGTATAAAAAATAATGTTGGTCTGTTGATTATTTATTTTGTGTGTTGACATTTAATTGAAACGTGCTGTTTGCTGATGCGGTGAAATGAAATGCTATTCCTTTTGTTTCTAATTCCTGGTGACTCCTAATGATTGACAGTCCATGGAACACTAAATAGGAGAGATCTATGTTTTTACTCTGAATTTCTCATGGGAAAGGGTCATCACAGAAAAAAGGTTTTATGTACAAATGTTGCCAGGTCATTTATGGTTTGTGTGAGAGGATTGAAGTAGAGGAGGAAAATAAATGCAATAAAACATGTCTCAAGGCTAGAATTTGCTCTGCCTTTATTGATGAGCTGATTGACATGAAACGGCAGTCCTATACCAGATGGACATGTTAAGCTTATTAGCCTTTCTGTTGTGAACATCAGTCTGAAAGTTAACGGCAAATTTACGTAGCCTTTAAAGGAATAGGACTGTATCAATGCTAATATGTGAACAGCATTAGTATATCAAATGGTTAACATGTAAAAAATTACATTCAAATTAAAAGTACTTTTGAATACACAAAAATGTCAAATCGTCTTCTGATTATTTGTTAAAGTCATTAGCACCAGATGAACTATGACAACAAAGAGATACCAGCTCACCTGCACATTTAAGAGAGAACTATTGTAAGTGTAAGTCAAGATGTAACTGTTGTGAGGTAGATCATACATCACAACTCAATTTACATGAGATGGTGTTACATCATATTCATAATATCCAGTATGTTAACTTTGTATTTTTATACATGTGGTTTGATTTGAAGTGCATTTGTTCTAAAGCTTATTTGTGACTTTTTTTGTACAGACGTACACAACTTTGTCAATCATCAGTCAGCTGCAAAGTTGTTTGATGTAACTTGGTAAACAGTTGATGAACTGGTTTTCAAGTGTTGTGATTTATACTTGCTAAAGAAACAATTTTTGTAAAGAATTTAACAGTGGCATTAAAGTTACATCAAAATGAGAGGAAATATGTTTGGGGAAACAAAGGAAAAAATGAATTTGATGTTTAATCAGAACTGCAACTTGTAGATTTTTCTACGTTTAACATTACATGGACTCCTCTGGTGTCAGTGTCTGGCATCATTTATTATACTATGTATGCAGTTTCTCACCTAGCAGTGGTTAATTACCCAGGAGGATAATACCTGTCAAATTCTTACTTTTACATTTCAGAAACTGACAATGAATAGATTTGTCGCTGAAATTACTTAGTATTTGTGTGATTTGTGTGTCTGTTAAGTAATATGCACATACCAAACCACAAGTGTCGTTATATTTTATGATCTGCACTCCCAAGTCCCACTATACAACCATAGCGAACATGCTATTGAAAGGAAAATATGCCTAGTTCCTGTCTGATTTTAAAACGGCGTCAAATTAACCATGTCCATCATCTGTGGCAAGCTGGCAGGCCAGAATGCAGTAGCCTTATTATATCGTAGTTATGAGTTGCAACCATAAATACATTGAATAAATGTAGTGTCAATATTATATGATGGACTACATAACCTACTGGAGACGAGTGACCGAATGTTGTGGTTGAATTGGTGATGTTATGGTTGAATTAAAATTGGCTATTCCAACAGAAACATTCCCAATTACGTTAACGGCGTCTATCCTCATCAAGTCACTGTAAATATGACGTCCCTTAGCTTAAAGTTTATTTTATGAAGTATACTTCAATATAAGTGTAAGTATAGAAAGTATACAACAGACCATGTACTTTAAGTGTACTAGAAAGTATACTAATTTAATACTTTTTTATATTAAATTGGAACATTTTAAGTTTATAAAAGTATTCTTTAAGTTCTTAAGTATATTAAGTTAATTTTAAGTTTACAAAAGTACACTTTAAAATATACAAGATGTACACTCATCTATATACTATCAATATACTTGGTATATCCCTCTAGTATACTTTTTTACATACTATTTATATACTGCCATTGTACTAGTTAGGTACTTCAAGTTCCTATTTTTAGTTTATTATAAAGTAATAAAAAAAAAATGAAGTGATTCCCATTTGTCATTGTGATCACACAGCACACACAATGAAATTCAGCCTCTGCTTTTAACCCATCACCCATGTGACCATGCTCAGGGTACCTCAGTAACAGGGGAGGATGGAGGAGAGAGCTGGTCATTCACTGCCTCCACCCACCTGCCGGTGTCAGGAATTGAACCTGTGACCTTTTGGCTGCAGGTCCAGCTCCTTTAAGTTTGCTTACCTTAAAATTATACACAAAAACAGAAAAATATTTGAATTGACTTTATTGAGCTAGCTACTTGGCAGTCCTTGGTATCTCTGCTGTGTCATCCTCCAAATATCTTCTATATGGTCCGTTTCGCTATGTTGGCTCTAATGAGCTGGTTTTTCAGCTTCTTCCAGCTGACTAGGTGGTATCGCGTTGCACTTCTGTTTTTGTGTATGATTTTAAGGTACATAAAGCACACATACTATATACTGTTACGTTTTAAACTCCACCATTATATTATATTAATATATAAATTAAATGCTAAGCAAGAGCCAATGACTTGACTAAAGGAAAAGTATATGTTTTCATTTTAAAGTATAAGTGTAAGTATAAATGTACTTAGTCTTAGACTTTGTTTAGAAGTTTCAGCAAAGTATACTTTACTATACTATTCTATAAGTATATAAAATTTATAAAAGTCAACTTATAGTATACTTCCTCAGTTTTAGTATACAATACGTATACTTATAGTAAACTTCTTTTTGCTAAGGGGTGTCATGTTTATAGGTGCAGATGGTGTGGTGACTAGTATCTGCTGTCACTTCTTACTTCCTGTCAGTCACATACACGTGTCAGCAGTAGGAACTCTGCCCCGCCCCCTTGTAGCCTGCTGCCCTCCCTCTTCCTCTTTTATATGCGCAGTGCCAGTAGTTTTCCACGGTCACTACTTATCTCCTCCGAAGAAACAAAATACACCCTTCACCCTTTGGTGATGTGTGTAAACTTGATGTCACGTGACTCTCCATTCATAACGTGCACACTGGGAGCGGCAGAGCGCACGTCAGTAGGCTAAAGTGTTACATGAAGCTATTTTTCGCCACAAAGAAGGAACAAGTTCCTCTGCATAAATCCAAAATTTTGGATGCCGCTGGGGAAAGCAAATTATTTAACCTGGATGATCAAACATACATATGAGGCTAATCCCGGCTCTGCTGTAAGGTGCTTGTTTGGGTTGATGTCCTAAGCTCATCCGCTCCGCTGAGTACAGACGGATAATAATAATTACATGACAATACAGTCATTGAGTGTTGCTTTACTGCTGTCATCCTATAAACGCTTTGTTGATTTATCTTTTTCAGTTGTTCTTTCCCAGTTATTACATGAAAATGCAAGAACTAGCCTGTGCTGGGGTGAAGTCCTAGATAAAAGCATGATTATCATCAGAATTAAATTAAAACATTGGAGGCATCTTTTAGCCCTTACTTAGATCACGTTTCCTTCCAAAGGTGGAGAAAAGAAGGCTTGTCACTGTATGACAAATTCTGTACATTTGTATTTTTTGTAAATAAAAAAAAAAACAATTGACATGTACAGACAAATGTCCTTATGCCTCCAAATGCAAGTGGGCAACAGTAAATACTTGACTACTTTTCTGCTGCAGAATCAGGTACCTGCAGAGTGGGTGAGAGAAGAAAATGAGGCCAGACACATACTGCCCATGCCCCTTTATTAAAGTGACAGCTTTGCTTGTTGATGCTATACGCCCGAAAAAGTCGGCCAGTCCAATAATCCTGCTCAGATTATGGACATTTTTTCATGGGCCATGGGAGATTTAATTTAGGCCCTTTGTGGCATTTAGACTATGACTGAAATACTACCCTTAGTGCAAATGGATGCTGTTATCAGCTGGATTGATTTTGCAAAGTGCAAGACACCTGACTCTGTTGTGTACGGGTCAGTTCAGATGGCAAGCACAACCTAGGAACATGCATGAGCTGTATACGGCAAAGTTACACAAGGTTGTTCTGCTGCAGTGCCATACCCTAGTTCTTTTTATCGCTTCCGCCACTGTCATCACACAATCTCTCTCTCTCTCTCTCTCTCTCTCTCTCTCTCTCTCTCTCTCTCTCTCGCTCTCTCTCTCTCTCTCACACACACTTTCATTTTCCAGCTGCCTGTCTCTAGTTTCAGAGGTTGCCCAGAGCCATACGGCTACCTCCTACCATGGAAATGTACTAGCCATCAGGAGGGACTGTGTGTAGGCTGTTCTTTGTTCATTGTTATGGCCAGTGGCGTCACTCTGCCATCAAACATCAACTGCGTGTCAGATCTACTCACAGAGCTTTTTGACTGAGCAGTGCAGAGCTGAACAATCCCTTTGTAAATGCTATGTGATCGACTTATGTGAAAACCTCAATATACACCACCGTTGACATCTTCATGTACAGCCAATTCATATACAAAAGTGGTTACAAAAAAAAGGCCAGAGAAGCATTCGAGAAAAATGAGCGAGCCAAGAAAAATACAAGGTAACACTTTATTTTAAAGCAGCACTAAGTCATTTTTTTAACTATAAAATAATGTTCCCAAAATTGTATCAGTGGTTCATCAACTTGTACCAGGGTAAGAGGAACTTCTGCATTCACTTTGCTGCCCTCCTTAGCATAAAACTGCACTAAGCAAGTTTGGAGAAGCAGAGCGTCTCCCCTGTAGTTCGAATGAGAGATATAAGAAACTACAACTGACTTGCTTTATGGCAAGCGTAAATAGGTGGAGGTGGAGCAAGCGAAGGTGGACCAATAGGTGGAGCAAGGAGAGTGGACTCAGCAGGTGCATATGGAAGATACCTACAGCCAACGGACCCTGTGAAGAAAAGGAAGGGTATCCCATGTCCACTGAGCTGCTGATCCGCAAGCTGCCCTTCCAGCGCCTGGTGCGTGAGATTGCTCAGGACTTCAAGATCGATCTGCGTTTCCAGAGCGCTGCCATTGGCACCCTTCAGGAGGCTAGCGAGGCATACCTGGTGGGTCTGTTCGAAGACACCAACCTGTGTGCCATCCACGCCAAGAGGGTCACCATCAGCACTTTAAAAACAACAACAACAACAGTTGACCAAAGTGCTGGACAAGCAAGGTAATATGACTTGGTAGACAAACAGAAAGGACAACATAAAGTGAGCATGACAATAAATACAGATAAATCAATAAGACATTCATGCTGTAGACTATTGAATGGCAGGGCATAAAAATGGGTTTTAAGGTGAGATTTAAAAGCAGCCATGGAATGGCCAGGCATATGTGCAGCTTGTTACAGAGCTTAGGAACAATCACTGGTAAGGCCCGGTCACCATGGCCGTACGCAGCTATGAGGTCACGAGGTCTGGACCTCACTCATTTTTTTGCGCGTTTTTTTTTTTTTTTATGCGACTATGTCTAACTGAATAGCCTAATAAAGAAAGCGGGATGTTAAATGTGATTCTTTGTAGGCCTGTGTGGCGTTAAACCTTGATGGCCGTTGTGTTCGTGAGTCGTGCCTGTATGCGAGTGAACAAGATTAACACTGCGAGTGATGCTACGGGAAGAGGACACAATTCAGCAGTCATCATCGTAATGATAGACCTAAGCTTGCACAGCGCATGAGTGCCACAGCTGTACAAAAATAAAGCCAAGTGTTTTAAAAGAAAGGCATAAGCTGTATGATACGTTTTCTTCTTTGTCAACTTTGTGAAGCCATTGTAGGCCAATGCGCTATAGATCAATATTTCTATGAAGCAAGCTGAAGCTGCAACACTTGGTAGGCTATTAGGCTACTGTAGAGAAAAAAAAGAAACATCAACTGATTAAAACGTTAACATTTACAAACTATATCCGACGGCGAAAGGTGCTTGGATTGAAATTTGAATGGCTAATGATAAACGTCAATAGACTTTTTTCTCTTTTGCCTGTCTGTGTGTGTAGAAAGAAGCCTAAAGCGCTCGTACGACTGGAGGAAAAGAACGCTGATCCGCCAGGGCCGTATGAAATTCTAAAGCCATTAGAGGTTTTTAAATCCGTTCGGTCAGTTTGAAAACAGACGAGCAGGAGCAGGCCTACCTTTACTGTATGTCCTCTTCAAGACATTATTTGGTGAGTGAAAGTAGGCAATATTTTGTTCATGTACCATGGGAGTAACTTTGATTCTGAGATAGGGACACAAAAGGCTGAGATTCCTTTGATTTTGAGATTGGTATGGACTCCCCTATTCTTTAAAAACGGTTGTGTAGGTCTAGTGATTGTTTGCCATATTTTAAACATAGGCCACAGTACTTTTTTTTTTGAAAATGTTGAATGTTACCCCTATATTCTTTAAAAATGGTGGTGTAGGCCTAGGCCTACTGATTGTTTGCCATATTTTTAATATATGCCTACAGTACATTTTTTTTTTATATTGATTTAGCACCATTAAAAGATATTTAAACAACAAACCTTTTGTGTGACCTGACATTTTAAAAATAAATAAATAAAAAATTTCGGCGCACGCGCACAGCGTGCGCATCCTGGACCTCACCTATTTCCAAATCCTGCGTACGGCCCTGCCGGTCACCCCTGCTTTTTAGCCTGGAGGGAGGAACAACTAGGCAGAGTTGTTCAGCTGACCTAAGAGGGAGGGAAAAATATTGCCTCCTTGTTATTGATTAGATAACAAAGTAAATTTCTCCCTTGTCCCTTTTCAAATGTGAACAAGAAATGCTGAGATTAGATCATGTTTCATGGATGCAAACTGAATTTCAGTGCAAACTGACAATAAAGTAATATCGTATCGTATCGTATCAGATTGTGTCAGCAAACAAATTTAAGGCTATAATACTATAATATAATACAATAGACTTTATACAGCATTCATGCTATAACTGATTTTTTTTATTATTATTTCACCTTAGTATACTTCTAATTGTGACACACTTGTCTTTGTTGTTTTCTATTTAATGTTTTTTTTTTTTCAATTTTGTATTTTGTAAATTTAGGGCACTGCTGTAAAAGATCATAATAAGTAAACAATGGGTGATGATGATAGTATGTGTGTGGTTAACAGCCGCAATATCTGTGGGAAATTAAGACAAAAAGCAACAACAACAAGATGTGAGCAAGAAGGCCACAGGTTTGTGAGAACTGAGGGGTAGTACAAAGGTATGATAAATGATAAACCTGGTTTAGTTCACTCAGAGTGTTAGTAGTACCTGTTAGTACACTGTAAAAAAGAATAAGTCCACCTTGCTTGAAAAATTGTTGGGAACTTGTTGTCTCAAATGAGTTAAGTAAATGCAACTGTTCAACTTGAAATAGAATAGTTTTCTTAAAATTTACTTAACTCATTTGAGGCAACAAATTTCCATCAACTTTTCAAGCAAGCAGGACATTCTTCATTTTAGTGTTGAATATCCCAGGGCTTCATTCTCTTTTAAGCAACTTTGTAGAAGTCTTTCTCTCTCTCTCTCTCTCTCTCTCTCTCTCTCTCTCTCTCTCTCTCTCTCTCTCTCTCTCTCTCTCTCTCTCTTTCTCTCTCCCTCATTCTTTCTTGTGTTGTGAAACAAACATTACACAACATTACACATTGCAAATTCAATGGCAGGCTAATGGCCCTCTCTTGGGGCCCCAACGCAGTCTTGAATCACCTCTGTTCTAAAGGCAGTAGTGCCAGTCAGACAGAGATAACCTGCAGCGTCACACTCTGTCGCAAACACTGCTGCCCCCACCTCCAGACATTCACTCGTGTGAGTCATGGCTTTACCCTCCTTGCTAGCAGCATTCGGCCACAACACAGGAGGTTTTGTAAACACAAGATACAGGTGTGTGTGTGTGTGTGTGTGTGTGTGTGTGTGTGTGTGTGTGTGTGTGTGTGTGTGTGAGAGAGAGAGAGAGAGAGAGAGAGAGAGAGTGAAACAGAGAGAGAGAAAGAGAGCATGTTAAAGTCTGTATGCTTTCATGTACGGTTTTGACTCTGCGTGTGTCCACTAAGACACTAAGAATGTAAGTACTGAATAACAACCCTCTTGTGGCTAACTCCACTGTCCAAAGTCAGACAAAGATGTTGAGAAAGGGAAAGAGTAGAAAAGATTGTGTGTGTGTGTGTGTGTGTGTGTGTGTGTGTGTTTGTGTGTGTGTGTGTGTGTGTGTGTGTGTGTGTGTGTGTGTGTGTGTGTGATGGCAGTTTGTCCTCATGCTGGGTCAGGATGGCCTAACAGAGTTGCAGCCAATCACAAATAGGCCTTTACGGCACCTCACTATAATACCAGTATTGTACTGAATCACACCAGGACCCCCCACCCCACACACAAACAAACACACACACACACACACACACACACACACACACACACACACACACACACACACACACACACACACACACACATTCAGGCCAACTCCCAAAACACAAATGCATAAACAATTCGGCAGTCATAACAGTGTTGGTGACAATGGCAACGAAGCCTAAATCATTTGATGACGCTCAGCATTCCTTAGTCTGCTGTGGCTCCAACCAAAACACACCATGGAAATTCACAATGATCCTGACATGTCCTTCATATCCATGACTCCTGCCCCCAGCCAAAACATTAACACCAATGACCCCTCCATGGAAATACCACAGTCCCATCCAATCATGTGTAGGCTCATATAACAAAACACAACATACTATTATGTGCATACAGTACCACGGAAAACACGCTTTCTCATTCAGTAGTCTGGAGACACACTAATCCCCCTTTATGCAGTACAAAGGCACGCTCTGTAACATTAAGGTGTACAGTAGAACCCGAGAATTTCATAGAATATGTAAAAGCCTTATTTTCTAAGCAATTTAATTTTGGACATGATATCATGATTTCCACCACCACCCCCCGCCCATTGACTCTATGACTCTCCACTCCTGTGAGTTTATTTTTAGTGTCCTGTACTAGCTACTACCAGAGTTGTATAAAGTAGAAGTAGAAGTACTGTTTTGGATGTAATTACAACACAAGTAGTACGGTACTACGCAGTTGCAACTGCATAATACCATACTACCAGTGTTGTAATTACATCCAAAACAGTACTTCTACTTCTACTTTATACAACTCTGGCTACTACAGCCAAACACATCAACATGGACATAAACTACCATGAGGTATCTTGGCATATCTACCATCTTTGCTGATGCTCGAGAAAAGCTTCTGGTGTGTTTGTAGTTTAATTTGATGTCTTGTTTGTGTCTCGATGTTAATTAACCCTACTGACTGGGTACTACTCTAATGGTGTTGTCTGTTATCACTTGTGCCAAAAGGTAACATACCTTTAACTGTAACAAAGTCACTTGTGCGCTGTTTTTGTGTAGTGGCTAAAGCACATCCGAAAACAAACCAGACCTACCAAAGCCACACTAGAGGGACATTTTTATTGTGTCAGCATCACAGGGACAGATTGTTTTGGGAAGCATAAGAACAGTCTGTCTTTTATAAGTGGCCGGTCATGTTTAATAATTTGTCATGGTTTATGGTGGCATTTAAAGGCCTCATCGTGATGCAGGCAGTCCTGGGCTCACTGTTTGATTACGGTGAGCTAGATGGCCTTGGGCCGGATGTGGCAATGGTGACGATCACACCGTGACTGTCAATCATCACGGATCAGCACTGTTTGTTGTGGCACTGCTCGCATTGCTTGGGAGGGCTTGGTAGTGATAATATCTCACAGTCACATGTTTTATTTCCTTGCTCTTTCTCTCTCTCTCTCTCTCTTGCTCTCTCTGTGTCTCTTTGTCTCTCTTTCACACACACACACACACACACACACACACACACACACACACACACACACACACACACACACACACATATTTATACTCTAGTCTGATCTGATGCCATTGTCAAAAATATCTCCTTTCCAAATAAAACAGTGATGTATTTGTCGGAGGCAGTGTAGTCATTATCTATTCACATCTATTCTATCTATTCACATTCTGCTCACTCCTGCAAACATTGCTCTTTAACATCCTTCAGAGAAAGGCCTCAAAGCAATCAAGTCATCACTCTAACTGTGACTTTGACATATGTATTTACGCTGGTGGTCCATGTGTTTGGTGTTTTCTAAAACAACCCACATATTAAAAACAATGTTCTCAATAAAAATGAATAAATTAATGAATGAGTTCCATCCATGTTGTTCACAGCAGTCCCTCTAAAAGTTGAGGCACAAAATAACAAGGACATTTCAGTGACACTTTGATAAACCCTATGTGTGGAAAACAACTGATCAGTATCCCTGCCACTGGATAGGTCACAAATATTGCAAAAACAAGTACTGTTGTTCATCCTACACATTCATGGGCACATGCTTCGCCAAACGTTTTGCTCAGAAGTGCTGCGGTTACAGAGGCTCCACAGATTCCTGGCATGCCAGCATGTCCGAGATTCCTGGCATAACTGCATTATTCCACGGAAAAGAGTCTGAATGGGAAAAGGAAATATTATCACTTTAGGGATGAGAGCGCAGTGAGTGTGCAGATTGTGGAATCAATGCAGCATGATGATGGAGATAAACTGAAACCGAGGCGTGCCAGCTAACAACACCACAGGACACATGTGTAGCTCCACACTTTACACTGAGTCTCCTCTACCTTGTCTCCTCTACCTTGAGAAAACAAAGATTCACAGTTCTCTGTCACCCAATGGTCAGGAAAGTCTGGGAAGCAAACAGGAATGCACCGGTCATCCATTATCTGTAAAATAAACACTATTGACTTCACTTAATATCCTACAATGGCTATGGTTATGACTGAGTGAGTTCAGGTGTATATAAAAAGTGAGGGGGATTGGAGCTGTGGCAGGTGCTGTAAAGGTGGCCAGCCATGAGGAGATGGGCCAAAACAATAGATGCTATGAGCCTCTTGTTACATTACATTACAATAAGCAAACACTTCTATTCAAAACAACTTAGAATCAGTAAAAACAAACTAGGCTTGAGTAATTGCTCGTTTTGTATCCCAACTGGCTCTCTTTTTTGCTGAAAAGCTTCTATTCAAAGCAACTTACAATTGATGAAAACAAACAAGCTACAGTTCCTTCAAGCCTCTCAAGGAGGTTTCAGTGTTCATGTTGTAGAATGGCTGGAGCTGTTTTTGTTGAAAAGAGGACAGATACACAGTGGAGGTATATGACTGCTGACCTCACCCCCATCCACTATGGTACAACAAATTTGCAGCAGAAAGAAGAAAATACATTATGGAACAGTGGGTGTGGAAAACTACTGTGCCTCCACTCAAGGTCCTCAGACTGAGCGCGGTGCCTTCAGACAGACAGATAAGTGCTGCTGAATAGTCTGATTATAAGCTGCAGTAGAGGCCTAGCACATCAGAGTTTCTTTTGTAACTGTATTTTTTGGTTTGGATGAGAGTCAGTGGTTGTTTGAGTGATGGAATGATTTGCAGCGGGTAAGTAATCTGCCAAACTGACAGGTCCTCTGGCAGAAGAGTTAGCATGCTGCAATGCTGGAACGGGATAAATAACACACACAAGTAAATGCAAGGGCGTCCATGTGACATTATGTAATTTCATTTTATTTGATGATCCATTCATGCATTTGACAAAGTTACACAATGGTGACTCAAGCATGCAGTTTGTAGGAAACAGTATCTGATCCAGCATAAGATACTGCAAAACATATGTACACACACACACACACACACACACACACACACACACAAATAAAGGCTGAATAAAAGGAAAACCTGAGCCTGACGTTGCTTTCATGCTATTTTAGACAGAGAACAGAGGATCCAGGTGTTATGTCACTTCTATAGCACAGCACGAAATTGTTTATGTAAGCGATGATGCTCTTCTCTGTGATGGCGTGCATCCAATTGCATAATCAAGCCTATTGGCGAGTGTGCAGTTTCGTCCTGCAGAGCTGCTGTTGACCTCTCAGCCCAATCCCCTCCCACCCTCAGCCTGTTTAACTGAATGTGGAAGATTTATTTATTTAAAGACAGGGCATTTCTAAAAAATCAATTTGTTTTTCTTTTAAGGACCCAATTTCATCAGTCAAACATCATTTTATCAACATGTTAATAACCAACCTCACAATTAAGCATCCTTACATTCACTTGTTTATGAGTCAGAGATTAATAAGGTAAAATAACAGGTGCAATTACACCAGTAGTCTGTCTGCCGTTTGTTCAGTTCAAAACACCTCTGTGTGACACTGCTATATTGTAAAAAAAATATTGGTGTGTGTGTGTGTGTGTGTGTGTGTGTGTGTCGGGTATAGATCCTGATATTCGCTTGGCCCTGCTGATAGAAGATTAGCTTTACTGAATGCTTCATGTCATCATGTGGAATTTTCCATCCTTTCTCCCGCCCACTTTCTCTCAGTTGCCCCTCCCATTGCCTCTCCTTCTTCCTGATCTTCTTCCTCCATGTCCCTCTCTCTCTCTCTCTCTCTCTCTCTCTCTGTGGCATGATGGGGCAGGGTGCTTGGGTCACCTCGACTGAACCAGTAGGGGCATCAGCAACACACTGGAGAAAAATACAGCCTGTTAACCACACACACGCACGCACGCACGCACATACACACACACACACACACACACACACACACACACACACACACACACACACGCACGCACACACGCACACACACACACACACACACACACACACACACACACATATGTCTGCTTTGTCTTGAGTTTGTCCTGCACACTATTGTGCAGATAATTATGCAAAATATTTTTAAAAAATGACAATGCAATAACAAATATAAATTGGGATGCAAATCTCAAATAATTTCTGCCTTTTTTCCCATTTACATATTTCACAAGGCAAGACAAAGGCCTGCTTATATGGTTCATTAACCGCCCAGGTTTGCAGTGGACGGTAGCCTGGCCAGCACTGCTGTAGTAGGGCACCTTCTCTCAGTGCTGTGCTTCACTACAGTACTCCGTCAGGGACCTCTACTAAGGCTTCGGTTGACCTTGACAAAGTTTTCTGGTTTCCAGTCAGTAAACAGATGAAGGGCTATGTTGCTCAGTGAAAGGGCTGAAAGGGATGATGTTGATCTTTATTGTTAAGTTTGATAGCCAGTTGTAATTGATTAAAGGCAAGCCAAAAGCTTTTACAGTTCACAGAAAGTAAACATATGCCAGGATGTAAACATATGCCTATTAAGAGACTGTAGACTCCAGAGTCTAGTCCACCAGGCTAAGCGGACAGGGCACCACAGGATTGTTCTGTGGGGGTGGACACATTAACAGCTTGACCAGGGTGATTTAGCCAATTGTACCTGGCCTCTGTCCATGGGTGAGTCTGCCACCTCACAGTGTCAGTATTTTTCCTTGGCCTTACTTGATTTGTGGTCTTAAGCCTTTGGCAGTGGGTCAGACACAAACATACCTACATGCAGAGAAAACACCACTGCCCCCACACACTTGAAAATACACACATGCATGCGCATACACACACCCACCCATCCGCACACACACAAAAATACACACATGCACGCACATACACATACCCATTCATGCGCACACACACAAAGCACCTACAAACACATATACACATGATGCCCAGATACTGTATGAATGCAGACAGGGTAAAAACACACAAACACACATACTCACCTGCACACATACTGCCCATCCATACACCTACCTAGAGTGGCAGGTACCCTTTATGTAAACAGCTTCACATTCACCTGCACGTGCATGGCAGTCTGTTTACACCTACTGTCTGTCGTCATCTCAGCATCAGGCCTTTTTAAACACTAGTGTGCAAACAAAGTTTCCATAGAAACAGATGGAATAGTCAGAGTGTCTGGGACACAGAACAGTGGCCATAGTGGCTGAAAATAGCCACACTTTGAAGCACTTCCTTGAATAACAGTAAGAAGGTGCACACATCCAAAGGTATAAGTAAGAAAAAGTAAAGCTAAGGTGGTAGCGAGGCAACAAAGGCAACAAACTACCTGATGGACGGGTTCTGTATATTCTCTGTATATTCACTGTATATTCTCCAAACTTTATTTAGTAGAAAAATGACAAGGCAATGTTTTGGCCACAGGATCTTCAGCAACACTTCCTGTAATACAGACGTCCGAATAGCGTAATGAGGGAGACAGCACTTCCTAAAGTTAAAGACTCCTCACTGAGCCAGGCAGCACTACCACAAATGGATGACACACTGATGGGCACAGGGACTGTGGATTCAACAGGTCAAATGATCAAACCAGACAGAGAGATCTATCTATCTATCTATCTATCTATCTATCTATCTATCTATCTATCTATCTATCTATCTATCTATCTGTCCGTCCGTCCGTCCGTCCGTCCGTCCGTCCGTCCGTCCGTCCGTCCGTTCGTCCGTCCATCCATCCATCCATCCATCCATCCATCCACCAATCTGTCAATCTGCCTGCCAGTCTCTATAGCCTATAGTGGGTAATAGGGGAGAAGAGGAGAAGAGAATAGAAGAAGAGAAGAAAAGAGAAGAAGTGGGTTTTAATGAAGGCCTGTATTACCCAGGGACTGCTGCACAGAAAGGTCAGGTACTAAAATGTCAGGCGCCGGCAGCTTGTTAATCAGAGAAGACAGCAAGGGGAACTCCAACTATCAAACCACTTCCACACCCCGTTTCAACAATGCAGGACACACTAACAGCCACATTAAGTCATCTTTGTGTGTGTGTGTGTGTGTGTGTGTGTGTGTGTGTGTGTGTGTGTGTGTCGGTGTGTGTGTCGGTGTGAAAGATAAAAAGACAGGAAGAAGATTAAGGTAAACTAATTCCTCTCTGCCTGATTAAAAAGCAACATGAGAATTCAATTCAAAGCCCTCCCCTTAGTCTAGGCTCTGTAAGTCACCAGTGGATAACCCCTCCTCCCCCACGCACACACACACACACATACACACACGGACAAACAAACACAAACAAAACACACACACACCTCTTTATTGCATGCGGAATTTGGTTTGTTGACTTGTAATGACAGTGTATTGGCAGCCTCTGACATTCTTGAGCTCCTTGTCTCTCCTCACACCCACACATTCAACAATGAGAGGAAGATTTATACTGGGTGTACTCAGGCTTCACTGACACCTATTTTTAATTTGCCTTAATCCTCACAGGCTATGGGAGGTTGCATAAACTTTTCCACTCTATTGTGCACGGAGACAGTGTTGGGTAATGTGTCCCATTTGGCACACCATAGTGGCATGTTTGTGTATGCACATATACATGCATGTAAACGTGTAACATACTGGCATTATGCACAAGCACACGTGTGTATGCACACGCATGTACACATCAATAAACACACACACACATGCACACACGCACATGCACACACAGACATACATGCAGTACTTTATAAATTACTTGACCCTTTGTTGTAGTACTGTATTATTTTATTTTATTTGGGAGGACCATTACTTAATAAAAAGCAATACAGCACCCAATTTTCTGTCTCCCCATTTTGTGTCTCCCACATCAATACAAATACTGAGCTGGCCTACAACCACATATGCATGTTAAGTGAATTAAGGATACAGGTGGTATTGCCTTCTCCAAATATGCAGACTACCTGTAATTGGTGACACAGAGCAATATTTTGCTAGCTGGTTTGCATTTTTTATTTAGTCCAGCTATTTGCAGTCCTGTAATGCATGGCCTATGAACATGTCCAAGGCTACTGTAGATGAGTACTACCAGGTTTGTCTTAA